>AP026148.1:0-600000 GCA_030295235.1 Fistulifera solaris
CCTAACCCTAACCCTAACCCTAACCCTAACCCTAACCCTAACCCTAACCCTAACCCTAACCCTAACCCTAACCCCAACCCTAACCCTAACCCTAACCCTAACCCTAACCCTAACCCTAACCCTAACCCTAACCCCTAACCCTAACCCTAACCCTAACCCTAACCCTAACCCTAACCCTAACCCTAACCCTAACCCTAACCCTCTAACCCTAACCCTAACCCTAACCCTAACCCTAACCCTAACCCTAACCCCAACCCTAACCCTAACCCTAACCCTAACCCTAACCCTAACCCTAACCCTAACCCTAACCCTAACCCTAACCCTAACCCTAACCCTAACCCTAACCCTAACCCTAACCCTAACCCTAACCCTAACCCTAACCCTAACCCTAACCCTAACCCTAACCCTAACCCTAACCCTAACCCTAACCCTAACCCTAACTATAACTATAACTATAACCCTAACTATAGTTGGTCGTTCTGCAATAGTCGGACATGTTTCAATAGTCGGACGTTGTGCAATAGTCGGACGTTCTGCAATAGTTGGACATGTTACAATAGTAGGACATTTTGCAGTAGTCGGACATGTTGCAATAGTTGGACATGTTGCAATAGTCAGACATGTTCCAATAGTCGGACATGTTGCCATAGTCGGTCCTAACCCTATTCCTAACCCTCAGCCCAATTTCCAATTTTTATTTTTTCTAACCCTTAGTCCTAATCTCGATTCCTATCGTTCCGTCTGTCAGTGCATCGTCCTCCGACAGGCTCTTTGATATTTTGGACGGAACACCCGCCATCATTTCGCGCTTTTTTCTTCTTCGTCCATCCGATCGTTTCCAACCGACACTGGCGGCAAAGGAAGCAATGCGCCATTTTATATTTGTTATATTTGACTTTCATTGAGTAAGCTAAGCAAAGAGATACGAAATATGACTTTTACACGCATCCGCTTTATTTCGTCGATAATTGCTTTTGCCGCAATCTCATCGGGCCGCGGTAAGTAAAATGAACGACCGAGGCAGTAATCGCTCGACGGTGGAGGTTCGTCGAATTTAGATTTCCGCATTTTACTTATACCCTGTTTAAGCATTTACTTCAATATCAGCAAGTAGGCGGATACAATGTCCTCCGTTATCGAGTACAGCGTCGAATTATGAGCTGGTAAGATCTTATTTCGAAAAATTTGTAAATGCATGTTTTGATTTTTATCGACTGATTCATTATTTACGACTTCTTGCCTTTTCCAACATCGTGTTGCTTAAGATACCTCTCAACAAAGGATCAACCGTTGCAATGGTGACGCCAATGTCAGAAAAGGGAGACGTCGACTACGAGGCGACCCGAAACTTGTTGCAATGGCACATCGACCAGGGCACCGATAATTTGTGTATCTTGGGGACAACGGGTGAAGCGAGTGTACTAAGTGCAAAAGAAAGAACACAAATCCTCAGGCTGGCAGTCGAGGTATGTAAAGGAAAAATTCCTATCATCGCCGGCGTCGGCACCATTGATCCGCAAAAGGTGAAAGATATGACACTGGAAGCCATGGATTTGGGATGCGATGCGGGATTGCTGGTCTCGCTCTTACTACGTCAAGCCACCGCAGCGTGGCTTGTTGAAGCATTTTACTTCAATCGCGGATTTGGGTCTGCCGATTGTGTTGTACAATGTCTCCTGGACGAACTGCCATCGACATTTCTGACGAAACAATTGCAATGGCAGCGGAACACGACAATATAATTGCTGTCAAGGATGCAACTGGCAAAGTCGAACGTTTAGCTAACTTGAAACGTGAACTAGGAAAGCGTGGTGTTGCGAATTTTCTTACTTACTCAGGAGATGATGCGACAACTTTAGAATTTGTACGGTTAGGGGAGATGGCGGTATCTCGGTAACTGCGAATTGCGCTCCACGACTGATGCATGAAATGATCATGGCCACACAAAATGGCGATTTGGATCGCGCCACGATGTTGAACCGACAATTGCAGCCATTGCATGACAATTTATTCTGCGAGGCAATCCGATCCCCGCAAAATATGCCATTTTCCGGATGGGTAAAGCTACTTCGCCGTTTTGCCGTCCACCTTTGGATGCATTGGATCCATTGCTTTATGACAAAGTTGATGAAGCACTTCGCCACGCTGGTGTCTTGTAGACCAGCAGGCAGTAGGCAAAACGATGATTGATTGTTTAAATGCCGAGTTCCGTGTTAGTCATTGGTTTCGGATTTGGTTGAAGTAGACACTTATGATGAAAAAGAATATTTACCACCTTCCATAAAAGTCTTTTTCACGTTGAATGATTCGGTACTAGGTGGATGCGTCATTAGCTATTAAAGCAACTACTTGTACCTGTACGGTACGCATTATTTTTGTGCATGAATACCTAGAGTCACGAGTAGAGGACAGCCGACAGACCTTCGCCGAATGCAACCTCAATTTGGCAAATAATAGTGAGAACTGTTATTTAGACAGGAAATAAAAACATAAATGCCGTAGCGGTTTCCAAAATGCTAAATATCAATATTTGCGTTTCGCTGATAGATTCAATTAAGTCGGAACTGTATAGTGTACAGTAACAGTAATCAATCAACGAAACACAGCACAAACAAGGCACTTGAAACATGCAAAATCGCGAAGGAACCATTATCAAGACGAGCAAGAAGCAGAACACGGTCATCATTATTATCACAACAACGATTGAAGCCAACTGTCTTCCTAAGAGGCAGAACCATCCAACAATTAACTTGCAGATTTTGCAGAAGCAGAGATATGAAGGTCGCGATAGCAGTAGCGGTGATTTTGTCTGCTCTTTCGTCGGAAACACTGGCTACATTTGTGAGCCCAACAGGAAAGACGCATAGGGCAATAATTGCTCGATTCAGTGAGAACGACGACCGAAAGGAAGTGCCATGGTTATCTGGGGAGGTCGATGGTAACGGACATATCATCGACGGAAACTTACCGGCTAAGTTTCGAAGGATGCAGCTGAACTACGAGTCGGATTGTCAGCCAACCTGGAAACGTGCTCCTAATCCGCCCAAAACGACTGCCGACTTTCTGCAACATCTAGAAACCGTCAGAATTGGAGAGGAGGTTGGAAAGCCCGCAAAGAAAAATCCATATGGTGCTTACGAAAAGCCGGTGTCGTCGTGGATAACTGAAATACCACGTCAACCTTTGGAAGGCGATATTTCAGTGTATGCACCACCCTCGGGTGCCTCCACCTCTCCGATTGACTTCCGCACTAAAAAAGTTCCAGAGCAACGTCCCTCATCGTTTTCGCCATGGATTAATCACACGCAGCGAAAGCCATTGGCGGGCGATTTCTCCGTCCATGAGTACGATATGGAGGAAAAGAAAGGAAATTCATCGCCGTCTCCGGCAGAACAGAGTAACGAATTGAAGTTCCCGAGCCATGATCCTGCTCTGACTTTAGGTCTGAATCCTTTGGCTTCCTTGTCATTGGCACCGTTACCGTTGACGCGGCCAGGATTGACTTCCCGATTCAGCCCGGAATACCATAGTGGTCACCACCCATCGTGGTTCCACTTCTCCACATCCGATGCTCTCATTGGAGGATCGACCTTGAAGAAGATCCGTATTACAGAACAATCGCCTTTTTATTTCGGTCAACCGTCAAGTGCAAGTGACAAGTCTGTTACAGACGAGAAAGATATAGCCAGCGCACCATCAAGTTTCATAGACGCAGAGTTTGAAGAGGATGAGCTGGCCGCAGAAGTAACGAAATTGAGAGAAATGGCATTGGAAGCAGCCGAATCTGCGCGTGTGGCTGAATTGGACGCTGCGGAAAAAACACAACAAGCCAGAAGGGCATCTGAAGAAGCTCGATTAGCGGAACTTCATGCCGTTGAAAAGCTGTTGCAGCGAGAGATGCTGCACAAACAGCCCGACTTGCTTTGGAAAATTTAAGAAAAGTTCGCGAGGGAAGAGGCTGCTCGCCTTGCGGAGGAGGCTCGATTGGAAGCTTTGCGTGAAAAAGAAGAGCAAGCAAGACTAGAAGCCTTAGCAAAAAAGCGTGAGCTTGCCCGACAAGAGGAAATCGCCCGTGCGATGAAGCGGGAGCAAGACGAACTGATGCAACTACAACAGGAACGCGCTAAAAAGGAAGAGATGGCCGCTAAGGTGAAATGGGAGCAGGAGGTCCTTTTGAAGAGACAACGCGAGCGAGCGATGCAAGAAAAAAGCGATAAAAACATGCTGAAGGAGCAGGGCAAAGTGCCGAAACTGCAAAATGAATTGCTCAACGAGCAATATAATGTTGAACGAGCAGGGAATCAACAAAGCTCATCTAAGCTGAAAGAACAACGTGCTGAAAGTGAAAGTGAAGTAGAGGCGGCAAGGCTGCGTGAAGAGTTCCGCGTGGCACAGATTGCAAAAAAAGAATATGGGAACCAAGTGTGACGCAAAGATTGCCAAATCGACAAAACAAAATGATCATGAGGAGGTAGAAAGGCTTCTTGCTCTGGCCATAGATAAGCAAAAGGATTTGTTTGAGATTGAGAATAATAAAAACCGGTGGAATGAAGCGGAGTCAGTAACAATCAACAGATGCTCTACGGAGAGAGACTATCAAAACAACATGAAAAGGTCGTTCCGAAGGGATGAGCGGAAGTCCAGCGATGATGAGGGCAGTGCGAATCTAGACAGCAAGTCTCAAGAAAGTAGCTTAGGCCAGGAGATTCCAGAAGAAAAAGTATTGCGGTCAAAAATTGATAGTGCTATGAAACACAAAAATGAATCCGAGGGCGACTCCAAGGTAAAAAGCAAATAAATCTATAAAGTGATTGAATGCGCAGCAAAAAATGAACCGTCGCGACCTAATGAATGAAGTTGCAGCAATCTTTTCATCGAAGCTTTTTCGTCTCTCTTGAACAGTAAGATTCCCACGAGTCAATTTTGTTTAGAGCCGACAGATGAAAATTGGCTAAAATTAATTTGGCTTACTTTCTTTCCCTACAAACATTGAACAGTTACTGTCAGGCTGGAAAATGTCCCATTAATTGTTGTTAAACAATGAGTGTGACTTTATGGAGCAAGGCTGTATAAGTTACGGAAACAAAACGTCAAGGATATTCCCATGTTAATTTGTAATCGCCAGATCTACTTAGTTATAAGTTCCGGGGAAACCTGGACGTCCAATTCATCGCAGGCTGCTGCGTCTTACGCATGTGCGGAACCTTTAGAAACCATAGGACGTAAATCTATTATGACATGTCAATGTTAATGTAATATAGTATCAAGTCTAAACCATTTTTTGCCACGACTGGATTTCTGGTCACGAACTCAGCTAAGAAATAACCAGCTTTGTCCTTTTCGTAGTAGCTACGACTAAATACGGCTAACTAAAACATCTCCGTAAGAAAGTAAATTCGTGAAAATTATAATGAGTGAAGAATTCCCGAATCAGATGCGTCCGAAGTGGTCACGAGTCACGAACGGTTCATTTCAAATTGTACCTGGTACTGGTACTGGTAGTATGATCCCAACTGAAGGCGACCTTTTCCATGACTAAATTTCTGTCACGATCATTACGTGCGCTTCTCTTTGAATATTTCACGGCGAATAGCTTTGTAAAGTAGAAAGAGGATGATTCAGTTCCTTTGCATCCGCTTCTTAATGCTTTTAAATGGTAAAAGTTGCCTGTAGACTGTAGCTGTAGGAGAATTGTGCACGCGAAAAAATGCACTTGGAAGGTGCAAACTACGGCATTTTCCGTTGTACGTAACACGTAAGCATCATCATGGGAAAAAGATCAGACTCTACGTAGAAAATGTACGTGAGATTGCCGTACCGAAACCAATGCAACATTGAACATAGGGCAAAAATAACCTGCGCTTCACAGAACGTTTAATTTTGTTGTTTTGCAAGGATTCGTGTCATCACGTTCTATTTTATTTGTCTTTCACCTTTGAATAGTTCCATTAAACATTGTGGTGGTTATTAAGAAGCAAGAGGTTGTAGTTGAAGCATTGATTTATCATGAAATCTCCTTTTAAACCTCCCCCTTTCTGTTTGGCTTCTTTCGGGAACGTTTCTCGCTTCGAATGCGCTGTCATCGAATTTCAACGGCAGGTCGCAAAAGCCAGAATTTGATGCGGCAAAGGGTGCTACAGGAGAGAGCTTGAATAATTTACCACTTCCTTCTGAATCAGGGCTTCCCCCTCCTTCGAACGGCTGGTCATCGACTCCTCATGTCATAAGCCCGGATCAATGGCTGAACAGCGTTTCTTTGTCAAGAAGTCCCAATTACTTCCAACAATCATGGTCAGATTCCACTAACGGAAGAAGTAGCCCTTTCGTTCCAAGTGGAAGCAGCAACAGTCCTTATTCGCAGCCTCTAACTACCGCCTCGCAACCACCAGCATCGAATGGTTCAATGTCTAACGGACAGTCTTCGACAACGGCTCATCCGCTTTCGCAAGAGAAATTTCAAAGACCTCTCTCTTCGACAACCTCGTGGACGCCAGCTTCGATTTCTAACGGCGCAATGCAAGCGGATGTTATCAAGAAAGTCGGACTGTACGACTATCAGACTTCAATTCCATGGAGTAGCACCGAAGCTCAAGCAGCCCGAATGGCCGAACAAGCTAGAAATGCAAGACTTTTGGCGGAGGAAAAGGTACGCAGGTTGAAAGCTGAGGCCGAAGCGGAGGCGAAACGCTTGGAAGAACGAAGCCGTAAAGCGGCTGAGGAAGAGGAAGCTAGAGCACGAAAAGCTGCCGAAGAGAAAGAAAAACAACGTATCGCTGCGGAAGAGGAAAAAGCCAGACTCCGTAAAGCGGCTGAGGAAGAGGAAGCTGGAGCACGAAAAGCTGCCGAAGAGAAAGAAAAACAACGTATCGCTGCTGAAGAGGAAAAAGCCAGACTCCGTAAAGCGGCTGAGGAAGAGGAAGCTAGAGCACGAAAAGCTGCCGAAGAGAAAGAAAAACAACGTATCGCTGCTGAAGAGGAAAAAGCCAGACTCCGTAAAGCGGCTGAGGAAGAGGAAGCTGGAGCACGAAAAGCTGCCAAGGAGAAAGAAAAACAACGTATCGCTGCTGAAGAGGAAAAAGCCAGACTCCGTAAAGCGGCTGAGGAAGAGGAAGCTGGAGCACGAAAAGCTGCCGAAGAGAAAGAAAAACAACGTATCGCTGCTGAAGAGAAAAAAGCCAGACTCCGTAAAGCGGCTGAGGAAGAGGAAGCTAGAGCACGAAAAGCTGCCGAAGAGAAAGAAAAACAACGTATCGCTGCTGAAGAGGAAAAAGCCAGACTCCGTAAAGCGGCTGAGGAAGAGGAAGCTGGAGCACGAAAAGCTGCCGAAGAGAAAGAAAAACAACGTATCGCTGCTGAAGAGGAAAAAGCCAGACTCCGTAAAGCGGCTGAGGAAGAGGAAGCTGGAGCACGAAAAGCTGCCAAGGAGAAAGAAAAACAACGTATCGCTGCTGAAGAGGAAACAGCCAGACTCCGTAAAGCGGCTGAGGAAGAGGAAGCTGGAGCACGAAAAGCTGCCGAAGAGAAAGAAAAACAACGTATCGCTGCTGAAGAGGAAAAAGCCAGACTCCGTAAAGCGGCTGAGGAAGAGGAAGCTGGAGCACGAAAAGCTGCCGAAGAGAAAGAAAAACAACGTATCGCTGCTGAAGAGGAAAAAGCCAGACTCCGTAAAGCGGCTGAGGAAGAGGAAGCTGGAGCACGAAAAGCTGCCAAGGAGAAAGAAAAACAACGTATCGCTGCTGAAGAGGAAAAAGCCAGACTCCGTAAAGCGGCTGAGGAAGAGGAAGCTAGAGCACGAAAAGCTGCCGAAGAGAAAGAAAAACAACGTATCGCTGCTGAAGAGGAAAAGCCAGACTCCGTAAAGCGGCTGAGGAAGAGGAAGCTAGAGCACGAAAAGCTGCCGAAGAGAAAGAAAAACAACGTATCGCTGCTGAAGAGGAAACAGCCAGACTCCGTAAAGCGGCTGAGGAAGAGGAAGCTAGAGCACGAAAGGCAGCAGAAGAAAAGGAGAGACAACGGATCGCTGCTATGGAAGAAGAAGCTCGACTGATCAAACTTGGCACAGAAGAGGAGGCTAAAGCTCGTGATGCTGCAGCAAAGGAAGAAGAAAAGCGTCTTATTGCTGCTGCAGAAGAGCAGTGGCGAAAGCGCGTCGCAGCTGAAAAAGAAGAAAAACGTCGGGTACAGGTCCAGGCAGAAGTTGAAGCAATCCAGCAAATTGCTGAAAGAGCTAGACTTGCCCGCCTTGCAGCCGAAGAAAATGTCCGCCGACTTAAGTCTGAGGCCATGGTTGAAGCTGCTCGTCTTTCCGCAGCACCACGTTCCTTGACCAAAAACAATTCCCCCAATTAATTCTTACCGTCGTATCGATGCAGAAGACGGAATAATACGAAGTAGGAAAGTATCTAAGGAAGAAGAAAATCGGCGAATCGCTGAGGAAGCAGGTCGAAGAATTCCGGTAACCGCTGAAAATGAAGCTCACCGCTCGCAGGCTCAAGCAGAAGCTGAAGCAATACAAATGGCCGATAAAGTTAAAAAGACTCGACTTAAGGCTGAAGACAGTTTGCTGAGATTGAGAGTTGAAGCTGAGGCTGAAAGTGCTCGTTCGGAACAGCAACGTAAGAGAGAAGCTGATTTAGTTTCGATGGATCGAACTGCTTCGGAAAATTCACCCTCGAACAACCAGGCAAAAGATGCTCGTAGAAAACTATCTGGTCTTCGCCCACGACCAAAAGGTTTCTCCGTAATCAATGAAAAGAAAAAGAAGAAACGGAAAGGGAAGAAGAACTTAAGCAAAACGGAGCAAGGGTCGCATTCTATCATTGCATGGTTAAGTTCTGAAACTAAACTTGAAAGCGATTCCGAGCAGAAGGTAGAGGAGCAATCAACGTTAGAGAAAGCGCAGGAAATTCAGTCGGCGGTTATTGCTGCGGCAAAGCGCGACGAATCCAGCAGACGAAGCTTGTTGCAGTTTCGCTTATCCAACGAAGCGAAAAGAAGAGAGATTATCAGGCTTCACGAAGAGGGGAGGGTGAAGGCAGAAAAAGCCCGTGCAGAGGAGGAAACAAGGTTGGCAGCTATTGCTGCGGCAAAGCGCGACGAATCCACCAGACGAAGCTTGTTGCAGTTCCGCTTATCCAACGAAGCGAAAAGGAGAGAGATTATCAGGCTTAACGAAGAGGGGAGGGTGAAGGCAGAAAAAGACCGTGCAGAGGGAGGAAACAAGGTTGGCAGCTATTGCTGCGGCAAAGCGCGACGAATCCACCAGACGAAGCTTGTTGCAGTTCCGCTTATCCGACGAAGCGAAATGGAGAGAGATTATAAGGAAGCAGGAATCGGGGCGAGAAAAAGTAGAGACGGACCGTTTACGAGAATTAGATCGCTTGGAAGCAATTGCACAGTTTGAAGAAAAGCAGCGACTTGCTGAGCAAGCTCGAAAAGAATACGATGCTCGAATGATCGCGGTGGCAAGGCAGCACGAAATTGAGAGGAGTAAGCAGCTTGCCCGCGAAAGGGAATTTGCGAGACTTCCTTTGCTCGCAAGGCTAGAGCTTGACACGCAAATTATCCAACGTCCTGCTGATAGTCCCTGGCCGACATCGACTGTAATTGGGAGAGATGAGAGTGCTAACGGCAGCCAAAATAATGTCAATCAAACTGATCCTTCTCTTCTTGTCGGCATTCTCAATGTTACAGATGGGGCCGGTATTGCTACTTCAGCTCAATCCTTATCTTTTTCCTCCGTCAAACAGCAACCTAATTCACACTCTATTGGAGCTGATTCCACTAGCCGACAGTTTTCCAAGTCCGTCTACGAAGGCATGGAGCGAGGCAATGTGAAGCGAGGCAGCTTACTTTCAAAGTCGAGAATGAGTCCAAAGAGAAAAGTAGAGCAGCTTTCGCAATCAGGACGTGGGTTTTCAAAAAGAATTTGAAAGACCAATTGAAATCGACGCGGGCTGCTAGATTCATTGAAAATGACGCCAAGAAAGTTGAAGCACAAACGACAAGGATTGCCGCCGATGTTAAACCATATTTTTCTGCAAATGATCAAGAAACTAGTCGCCATGAATTGCCACGATATAGTTTTCTAAACGGATCCAATGTGACACGAACAGCACTCTTCGAACAAGAAGCAATTACGGAAGCAATGGATTTTCAAATGATATCTCCCGACTTTGCGTCCAATAGCGGAAATGGCGTGATCTCGTCAGTTGCAAAGCGCGAAGAGGCGATGCGCCGAGGTTTGCTGCAGCATCGATTGTTGAACGAGGCCAGCAGTAAGCGAGCTGCTCAAAAGATTGAGGAAACATTCACTGAAATTAGAGATAGCCCGGCTACAACCCCAGATATTCAGTCTCGCGATGAAACCGCCGAGCTTTTGTCAATCGTAAAGCGTCAAGAAGCAACCCATCGCGGTTTATTGCAGCAACGCTTGCTGATCGAGGCCAACCAAAAGCAACTGGCCCAGCAAGATACCATCGACTTAGAAAGGAGCCGCATGAATTCTACTGAAATGCCGATCGATAGTGCCAGCGACTTGCTTGAATCAACTGCAGAACGTCAAGAAGTAACCCATCGTGGCCTGTTACAGCACCGATTGACGAATGATGCAAACTCCGATAAATTATCTCGGGCTAAGAGAGAGGAATCATCTGTAGTCTTGCCGAAAGTCCGAGCAAATCATACCGAAACATTAGATCGAACGAATTGTGACGGCCTAGTGACTGGTGCACGTACTCACGAATCGAATCAACGGGCCCTTTTGCAGTACCGTTTGTCTTCCAACTCAAGTGCTGACACTATAATTGAGGTTGAGAAACAAACAAAAGCCAAACTGGCCGAAGAGGAAGCCCAAGCAGCTGTCGAGCTGGCAGAATCGATCTTGGCTTCAATCGATGAGACTGAAATTCCAACGCGGACTCGCAAGGGTGCATCGCTTGTTGGTTCCCTTCTTACCAATATTGAAAGGTCGAAAGAACTGGAAAGCTCACAATTGAAGTCGCACGCGGTGTATTCAACATTGTGAGTAGGTTTTTGAAGGACGTTGCCAAAGATCATACGCCAATTGCCAGCGTTGTGAATGGTAAGGATCTAATTTTGAAACAGAAAGAAGAAAATGCACGAATTGCTGCTGAAGCTGCGCGATTGGCGGAAGAAGCTGCTCGCTTGGAAGCAGCACGCTTAAAAAAGATTGAAGAAGCGATCGAAGCAAGAAGGAAAACGGCAGAACTTAGCTTGGCCAAGGCTGCCGTACAAGAAGATAAGGAGATACGCCAGAGTAGCCACACAAAAGAACAGTGCCTTTCTTTGCAAGTCTCAAGAGAGGCGTAGAATCTCTTTAACTCTATGGACTTTCAAATCTTGAGACAAAATAAAAATTCCATTATTTATTCAAAATCACGCTGCTTTTGCGACTACATAAAATTGCAGCTTTTTAAACCTCTAATTGTGATTTCAGAGGCGTTTCTTTTCCATCATACTCCCTTCCAGCAATACAAATTGATGTTGTATCATTTGAAGGAACGGGTTCGGCAATGGCTGGCACACGATCTTCCTCTGTAAGAGACAGTGGTGCTACAATTTCTTGTAAGACAACATTCCCACTATTCGTCGCGTCAACAGAGGGTAAGGAACTTTCATTCACGGACGAATTGGAACTTAAATGAGGGAAACCCATGGCTCGTACTCGGGTTTCTCCCAAGACTTCTTTAGCGGCAGCGCGCAACTCGGGGGCGGTGAAAAGTTCTCGCCGACAATACGGGCATTCATCGTGTTTCGTTAACCACTCCATGCAACACGAATAGTGAAATGTATGCTGACAAGTAGTTCCTCTCAGAATGCGCACACCAGGTTCGTAAGGAAGGAGGCAGATACAACACGCCCGATCATGCTGCAAGTCCGTCAGAGCGTCTTCGGAGGTTTCTGCTACAAAAGTCACTGGGGGCGCTTCATCGGGTTGCCAGCAAAGAGAGGAAGGAAAGATTCGAGCAAGCAATTTCGCTCGATCGCTCAAAGTTAACCCAAATAGTTGTGCCTTTCGACTCACCAGCCCCTGATCCATCTCTTCTGGCTCATACACGCAGCAACAGCAACAGCGATCCATGAAATGATTCAAGAAATATGTCGCCAGAATGAATACACTCAACAAAAAGAAACCCCACAGGAGAAGAAGCCCATATTCGCGTGCTTTTTCCTTTGACGTTCGAGTCTCTTCCTCCGTTTGCAATGCTCTAAGATTTCCATGCGAAGCAACCTCAGCGATCTGAAGGATCCAAAAGCAGAGGAGACGCACTTGAAGTCGATAGTGTACGCTCATTGTAAAGGTAGTCGTTGGTTTTTGCAGCGTCTGCGACGTCTTTGGTGGCGTCAAATATTGATCAGAGACTACAAAGTAGCTAGACAATCGTAGCGTAGTGTCTTGAAACAATATTCTACTTTGTTTACTTTGGAGGCGGGGAACACAGCGCACAATGTTTAAGTCACAAGGTACGGTACGGTGCGGTGCGGTACCGGTAGCTTCTCTATCCTGCATAACAAGTACATTCCTCGTTCATCGTTCATCGTCATGGTCTCGTCCCTCTTCATCAAACTTCCGCCGAGAAGTCGGAACTCGGAACTGTTGCCAAGAAGGAAGCACTCGGAACAAAGCAAACAAAAGTGACGTGTCACGCTCTGAGAGTGTCACGTGTGAACCCTTTGCTGTGGAATATATTAACACGAAAAAAAAAGTATTTGGTATAAATCATGATAACATAATCAAACCTTAATATTTTGCCCTTTTTCACTCAATCTGTGCCAGTTTATATTGTAAATCACGTTCGAAAATGCGAATTCAACATTCAACAATACATGTTTCCATTTTCCATCCTTTATCGATAGTTGATAAGTACACAATGATACGAAATAATTCCCAGGGAATGGTTCTGACATTCTTCGTTATTCGTTACACGTGCATAGTATTTAATTCGATACATTGAAGTAGTGTACACCAGGTAAGGTTTGAACATAACGCTGATTTGAAAGACCATGAAACGGACCGAGCGAAGAGCGAAACGCTGAACGCTGAACGCTAATACTAAAAAAAGTTGCGAAAGCAACTGGCTACGGGCTACCTGGTACCAGTACCTGGTCTTCGTACTTGTGTACTTGTAACCCAGCCAAAAGCCAAACACTGCTCAGCGCTCAGCGTTCTCAACCCGAAACGAGAAGACACAATTCTCGCCATATAACCAGCTACAGGCCTTTATTGGTGTTCAGTTGCTCATTGTAGTTAATAACAAAGCCATCTTTGCCTTTGCTAGTTTGGTTTCTGGCTTATCATTCCAGTAGACTGCTGCATTTCATTTCATTGATTTTCGCACGATCGCAACATGTCTGATTTGCTGATTACCGGAGGACCCGAAGAATCGTTGCAGTACGGCTCTTCTGCGTTAGGCATCGACGCGACGAGCATTCTCCCTTTGAGCGCGTCTCTCCCGATCAATATCCGGCGTTTGTTCGTGAAAATGATGCTACGCTTTCCTTTCCGGAAAAGGTACGCTGAGAAGGGCATTTTACATTTTAAGAGGTGGTTGTCTACTTCATCGTTTACTCACTTTTTCACGCCGCATATTAATACAACGCAACACAATATCAAAGCTAATTATGATGCTCATGCACATCGAACACGTGTGCATCTCGACGGGGCGAAGACCCGAGGAAGAAGCGATTCACTGGACGAATTCGGGAGATGCTTTTGTTGTTCGCGATGAGAACAGACTTAGTGCGGTGTGGCTTCGTGTCTTCTTCGGGGATACCAAGTACAGCTCGTTTACGCGCAAGCTATATAGATGGTCTTTCCATAAAATCAGCCCGTCGGTCTACAATCTTGACCGTAATCAAGTCACGATATTCGGTAGTATTAACTTTCATCGTGAGCAGAAGCACCTTGTTTTGCAAATGGAAAGTCAGACTGCCGCAAAGCAGCGACGATCTATCATGGCGCAGCAGCGAAAGATCAAGCAACAGCAGCTATTGAAAAATAAAGAAACCAAGACATCTTTCAACGTGGTCCCCCAGATAGACCAGCAGGCCGATTCGTCATCTGACACGTTACTTGATGGATTTGCGAAAGAGAGAGTGCCAAAGCCAGTTAACACAAAGTCTTCTCCCAATCGTCTCTCAACGCATGATCCCCATATTGATGTGATGGAAAGACTACAGAAAGGTCTAGTTCTAGCCAACTTTCTCCGCGAAGGAGGTTATCAGGGGTCACTTTTAAACTTTCAGCGTTTGCTCGAGCACAATGGGACTCTACACAGCCTTGACGCTGGTGTGATCGCCAGTTCAGCATCGATTGCGGACCAACCATCCTTCGCCATGCAGTTGTTGAAACAGAGAATTCAGCAGCAAGAGGTGCAGTATGAGCGTATGCAAATGCAAGCTTTGGCGGCAATTATTCGTAATCGCTTTGCCCAAGAATGAGGTTTGCCCGACGAAGACCGGCTCTTCGTCGGTCAAGTCGGCACTATTCCGGCTGTAGGATAGCCTGTTTGTTTGCCTACATGCTGGTTTTGTCCCTCATGTTTTCTGCAGGGACGCAGCTCCCGACTGATTTCGTTTCTCGTACAGAACGTGACTCCACGCAAACGATGGATCACCCGAGAACGGAATCAACGTCACAGAGACCTGCGCTCTTGCAACCAATGGTGATTGAAACGATTCTTCTCGAATGACTTCACGCTTCGGCGTGGACGACACTATGAGAGAGGAATCGAGATTACCGACCCTTTGTGACACTTGTGACGATGGATGTTGTTGGTATTCGTCACACGTTACGACTATGTTCTTCACTGATTAGCAATAACTTCGAATGCTGAAGCAATTTGATTGCAGGACATATCTTGACCGTTTTGTCGAATGACTTCATTCACTTGTGAGTGACTGAACGAAATGACGGAGCGGTACAGTGTGCTTGTAAAGCTATAGCGCAGCAAAACTTTATACTCTATACATATTCATGTGTAAGGAAGCAAACCTTATCAACTAGGCTTACATTGAGAGAAGTAAGAGGAACTATACTCGATTGAAACCAAGTAATATGAGAAGGATCGCTTACTTAGTATTTGTTTACAGCTGCACGCTTCCAAGCCATGTGGTGTACTATCTTACTGCCGAAATTCATGCTCACTCTTGTTTGTATTCTCTAAGTCTTCGCTTTGACTCTTCTAATTGGAACAAGGCTCGGGCTCTTACTTCGTTACAGCGATTCTCCATCAGATCATGTGGCGAGACTTGCTTTCGCTTCGAAGACAGCACGTCATGTTGTTCTTTGGGTTGTGCGTAATTACCAACAAAGTGCCCAAACCCTGAATCCCCGTCTGATTTTCCTCGCCTTTTCGTTGCGGCTCCAAAGAACGACACTATCGGCACAGTCCTGGAGCGAATCATCGTAAGGTCTTTCGAAGCGGGATGCGATACAATCCACGAAAAAGAAAGAAGTTCATTGGGTTTGATCTCATTTTCTCGTCGACTTGGTAGCAATGGCTGATAAGACGAATCTTTATCTGTAGTTCTACCTTTCACTCTTCGTCCGGAAAGCTCTAACATGGATTCGGAATTTCCCGTTTTTAGTTCGATCATGAGTTTTTTGTACCAGAGATGGGTTTCTACCTCGATAGCTAACTCTTCCTTCTTCTTCTCTTCGTGAATGACCAGCTCCAAAGCTGTTGATTCGTTTCCAACAGGCTTTTCTTCAAAGATTTTCTCAAATTCTTCCAATTGTCGGTCAACAATTCTTCTTCGAGCTTTGAGTTTCTTGAAAAGCTCATGACTGAAGGGCAAAAGAGGAAGACCAAAGCTATCCCTGGGAGGTGACGACGCTTGACTAACATTACTAGATCCAGATCGAGGGCTCGCTTGTTCATGCGCAGCGTTGTCAAGGAAACGTTCCGAGCTTTCAATTACGCCCGAAGGGTTCTTGGTTTTGAGAGAGTCCGAAGTCGAAGGAGCAGTTGAGTGACTTGCATACCTTGCGTCGTTCTTATCGACTGAGAGTACAGTATGTAGCGCCGAATGATGATTCGGAGGCGTTGCCAATGTTTCATTGTTAGATAAAAGAGTGATCGATGAATCATCATCACGGCGATCATCAAAGTCTTCCCACCAGTTTAACGATGTATTCAACAAGTCGTCGTCCTGATTTGACAAGTCCATATAGTCGTCAGATTTCACGATGCCAAGCATAGTCTCTCGGTATGATTTCGGATGATTCGCCGCAGTTTGTGTGCTGTAGGTGCCGCTGCTAGTTGTGCTGTAACTCTCGTAGCTGTCAACACTTTTTCTTTGATTCACCCAAGTGGGTGCAGCGATACCAACGAGACCCTTATTCTCGTTAATCGTGACATCAACTGTTATGTCCCTTACCGATTGAATTAGTATTTGTGAGGGCGAAAGTAAGTAAGCTGGTTTTGCTTCTTCGTTCATTTTTCAATTGTTGGGGAGTCTTTTGTTAGTCTATCGCCTCACTTGATGTGCTCAGCGCCCTTCAAACTTGTCGAATCGCGACTCTATCACTTCCGACGAAAGAAGATCGATTCAGTAGAAGATCAAGTGGATTGTCTATCTTGAACGGTGTCAATGACTTGTTCGTTCATGAAATAATAATGAAGTGCATGAAAACAAAAAAACAAAGCCTGCATGCATCCAGATATTGGATTTTTGAAAAACAAGACAACTCTTGAGTGTTACAGAGCGTCGCGGGTATGCCCTATTATGTATCATGCGGTACAGAATTATGCTATGTGAAGAGGCGGCGTTTCGCAACGTAAAAAAATACTTGCAGGCCAAAGGAATTTACTTAGTAGGAGAGTCGGTACACGAAACGCGCAACGTCGTTCGGATCCGGCCATCCAGTCTCAGTCAAGGGTAAAACACGACTTTTCGACTCCGCCGCCTACAACCTGATAAGTCCGCCTTGAAAAAACTTATGGTCTAGTCACCCGACTTATCGTCATCTAGGACGAGACCGCCAAGCACTTTGGTCCACAGATAGTCTATCTGATAATAGGGGTCATGATGGTAGCGTGTAGCGACAGCGCTGTTGACGAAATACTGGACGAACCCCGAAGAAATAGAATACGCAAGAAGAAGAAAAAATCCCGGTCCCATGTCTCCATTGACGCCCAGAATGTCCGATCCTGCATCACCTGCTAGGCGATTGATTAGTGCATCGAATTTGTACTGCCGATGAGGACGGAGCGTGAGAAAACCACAACTTTGTCAAAAATGTGGCGATAAAGATCTTACCTGAACTATATAAACTCCCATTAACAATACGTCAACACTTGCAAATGTCCAAATCGAGTCGCCAAGCTGTAAGATCATGCTATTGGAAACAGCACCGAGCAATGCCAGCACTTGTATCAAATGCACAACAAGAGGCGACACGACCACAAGGAGCAAGTACGCCATACATAGTGTCCACATGGCAGGTTCCGCGGAACTGTCACGCATCGCTTCGTCACTTAAAAGTTCCGTTCCTAAAGTGAAAATGTTGTAGCTTCTCTCGCAAACAACATCTCGTTGCTCTCCTTTGGTTGTTTGAAAACGCAATATTTCTGAAATCGACCCAACAACATAGAGAGCAATGCTCGTCGCCCATGAAAGCCCAACGAAAAAGGTTGCAAACGTCAGGCTACGACAAGAGTGTCCGGGACTCGAGGAATTGTACGCATTTTGAAACTGCAATACAGCCATTAATGGTTTTTCGACGTCGGTCGTTTCTTGTGCCTCATGGTCGGCCTCCTTATTGTGTTCCTTCAACGACTCTTGATGCAAGGCTGCCATCCATTCAATGTGCCAAAACTCCCAGAAAGTGGCCAAGAGAAATGCAACAATCGCTGGACGTGCTTCGCCACGAATCATAATCGTAGTTTCGCCTATCAACGCTTGGAGCCAAACCCCAACCAGGAGAATGAGAACGACCTTTCGAAACATAGTCTTGTTAGACACGATGCAGCATTCACTAACTATCCTTGCGATGCATACTTACGTAGACGTCGACGAGCGTGTATTTGCCCAGTCGCTTGAGCCATTTCAGCAGCGTAGATCTTGTCTCAATCGAAGGGGTCATCCAGGCAAACATGAGAAGAATGTTTTTAAGATACGGCCAGATTCCCGAAAAGATCACAACGAGAAAGGCCAGCAGCTTGGCGTCTCCATTCCACGCATCTTGCAAAGCGTTCAGAAACTTGATTTCGTACACTGGATAGTACTCAATAGGAGTTCCTTCTTGTTCTTCCGCATCAATGATTATGCAAGTATCACTTTGTTCTTCTTGTTCTCGACGACGATGATGGTACACATAACGCGCCGAAGAAAAAAATCCAGTGCAATTGTAAAAAACCTCTTGACAGGGAAGATTGCATGTTTGACATTCATTTGATTGAGAATCTTGGGCACAGACAAAGGCACATCCATTCTGCAATCCACACTGCGGCAAGACTGCAAAGCAATCTGCACATGCGGTCGAATAACCGAAATTTTCAACAAAGCATTCTGTATTGCATTGCACATCAACAAGACAACCTGTTTGTTGCGAACAGAATGAATTGGTAGTGCTGCGATTCGCGGCTCCTCCCAGTGCATTCCAGACCTCTGTGTCTTTTAAAGTACAAATGCCCGTAGCATTATTTGTTGTGTTTGTATTTATATCGACACGAGGCTGATTCGAATAAATGACACCCGAAACTCCCAAATGAGCGTACAGCATCAACGCCGCATTCAAAACCAGTGAAAGCGTTTGTAAATATCCCGTTCTTCGACTGTATTTTAAAGCCAAAGAAAAGAATGATGACAAGGACGAATCGTCAGTCCGAATATCATCGCTTCGTCGATTTTGCTGCTGCAAATCTTCATTCATGTCGTCATTCATTGCACTCATTCTTTCGCTCGACACTGGAAAACCAAAGAATGATTATAAATTAACAATTAAATCAAGTTGCCTCTTATCGAAAGAATGAAGGCGCATTCACGTTGAGTATGACTATAAAGCAAAGTGTAGGCTAAACTTTTCCACGACTAAATATCAGTCATGAATTTATGATGCATGACTCATGACCGAAAGGCAGTCGTGGATGATAGTAATGGTGCTTTCGGAGCAGCAGCTCAACATTATTATTTTTGCTGCTTTTATTCATCGCAGTCATCAGCAACATCATCAATTGCTGCTGCTTACAAACTATTCATTCGATCTTGTTCTCTTCTCTTCACCTCATTTCCTTTTTTGATTAAAATTACATCGTGTAGACAGAAACATGATATTTAAGCTAAGGCAATTGGGGAAGAAGGACTTGATTGATCGTAAAGACATTGGCATTGCAAGCTCGACTGTTTTCGCTGACAATCCGCGGCAAAGCATCCCAATCGTTTCCTTTTCCAATTTGAAAGACAGCGTCATTGACGCAGAGCGTATGCGTATTCTTTCCGTTCACCATTCTCAAATGCTCGTCGCAAAGCGAGATCCGTTGAATACAAAACATCATCAGCAACAAAATGAAACGAGAGAATTTCAAGAGGAAGAGGATGATCGCCTGAAATTTGCGTTGAATCGAATGTACCCCCAAGACTCGCAAAGGCATCATTATTTGGAGCGAACACAGTCCATTCATGATCTTGTAAAATCGATGCGAGGTCGCTGTCCGTCAAAATAGCACAAAAGGTCGACAAATCGTCCGTGTTACACAGCGTCTCGACCGCCAGGTTGTGAGAGATAATACAAGAGGGTCGCTCAGAGGCATCCATTACTTCCAACTTCTAGCGTGCAAGGATCAATGCTACGTACCAACGGTTTCACACTCATCTTGAGCCTGCTCTTCGGGGATCGCTAAGGCTTGACGAATTTTCTAGATTTGGAAGGAGAACTTGGTTCGTCAAGTGCAGTAGGCCAGAACACGCTTGGATGTCAGGAAAAACGATTTGAGGCTGTAATTCCTCGGCATTGGCATCGCCCGTTTGGAAGATCGTGTCACCATCACACATTGTAGTCGTGATTGACGCCGTTCGTCATGGCGATGGATGCATCGCACTGCAAATCAGAAGAAGATACAACTCCTTCCGTTAAATGATAAAGAAGAACGTTAGTGAGGAGTTCCGTGTTGGAAGCAATGCTGTCCAGTAAACTGCCCAGGTTTGTGAATGCATCATCGATGGGCGTGAAAAGGTCCAGGATCCTTCGGATAGGACGTTATCGAGGCCAATCTGCCTAACCAATGTGCAATGTGTCGACAATAGACTTGAATCGCATACCATGTTGGCTTTTTTTTATTGGAAAGAATTATGATGTGAGGAAGTTTATGGTCGTTTTATCAGTGCAATGCGGTTGGTTTAGACGCACCAATGGTTTTGCAATCTGGTACAGTTTGGGGCACCGGTACAAATTTCGCGGGTAGGATTACGTCATCAATGATATGAAGGACAGAAGAACAGGTGTTGATGTTACTGGCGACAATTTGGGGCATATTGTCGGCGCTATTCCCATCTCCAACTTGGTATGCTGTTCGTCTTGACATACAGTGCTACTGGTTTGTCCATTTGCCATTTGTATACTGCTTGCGCCAGCAAATCATTGAAGAAAAGCAAGCCGTCGAATACATGGTAAAGAATCAAATCGGTTAAGTCGTCAGTGTTGTTGAAAATACTACGAAGATTTTCTCCGATGTTGAAGAAAGCATTGTTGGTCGGTGCGAATACGGTCCAGTTGCCCTCGTTCAAAGCAGATTTAAGTCCTGTTTGCATGATGGAAGCACAAAGTGTCAATAAAGAGCTGACGCGACAGACAAGCTCACCTATTGAACAGAACGAAGAGGAATGAGAAATAAGCTAGCTCACACATTCCAATTGGTGGCGTGCTTACCGACACTCAAGCACTGTCCCCTTGCAATTGAAAGGACTGAGGCCGAAACCAGAAGAAAGAGGAATATCATTGTTGTACTTCTTGTGCCTAACAAGTTGCAAAAAGTGAAAGGCGACTGAAAATGCTTGCTGACATGTGCGTAGTCTCGATTCAATTTTCGGCTCGATTGTTGTTAGCAAAGGCGTGCTTTTGGTGCGGTGACTCGTGCAAAAGGAAAAAATGGGCATAACGTAAAAGTTTTGGATGGGCCGACGGCATTTTTGTGTTTTATGTCTTATGGAAGCAATCGATTTCGTACTGGCTCACTGCTAAGTTATGCCTCATCACTAAGTCAAGATTACCGGAAAAAGCCGAGCTCAAGATGGTTTTTCTTGACCAGAGGTGATTGAATGGAAGAACAGAGAGATTTCACCGCAAGGAAAATCGCCCCTAGGGGTGGTATAGACAAAACGTGTGCAGTACAGGGATCAATTATTGAAAGCATCGTTGATTGAGACTGGGGTCGAAATATCTACTGGCGTAAAACCAACTAAGCCACACACGGTTTAGAATGCCACTGATATACTGACTTGTTGTGAAAAGGATTCCTTAAGCTAACCTAAGTAATCTATGAGAGCCTTTTAAGGGCTGGAAGTATGACTTGATTCACGACAAAGATTTGTCCGTTGCATGCCTCAAAATTTGGGCCAATTTGCGGCATGGCTTCCCAACTGTTGCCCTTGCCCATCTGGAAATTGGAGTCGTCAACACAAACGGTGCAGGTTTTTTTTCCATTGACCATCTTGATTCTGTCATTGCATTTGAGATCCGCTGGAGAAAGTTCCTCATCGACAACATGGTACAAGACAATGTTGGTTAGGAGCTCATTATCTGCGAGAACGGCGTGAATCATTTCTGAGCCGAGATTCATGAAAGCTTCATTCGTAGGAGCAAAGACTGTGAAGGAACCCTCGCTTAACGTCCCTCCTAATCCAGCTTGGCGTGATGGCAGTGCATAATGTCGAAAAATCATGGGTGCTACAAGCAATCTCAGCTGAATGAATGGTAAGAGGAAGTGGTATTCCAACAAAATCTCGAAAAAATCTTGTGATTAACTCACCGATTGTACTGCAGGAAGTTGGTGTAGCTTTTTCATCGGCGCCCCATTTCAGGCACCATGTCCACCTGGTCAGGCTGCCGCAATCACTGCTATCATGACTTTTGTCTCCGAGAACTAGCACTATCTCCTCTGCCTCTGTATCACGCATCACATCTTCTATATAAGGGAGGATGACTTGATTCACGACGAAGATTTGTCCGTTGCATGCTGGGATATCGAACTCGACGATTTGCGGCATTGCGTCCCACGAAGTTACCCTCGCCTGTTTGAAAGATTGCTTCATCAGCACAAAAAGTAGTTGTTTCTTTTCCACCGGCCATTCTGATCTCTCTATTGCATTCAAGGTCAGAGGAAAGCAGCTCCTCGTCAACTACATGGCACAGAAGAATATCCGTTAGAAGATCACTATCGGCGAGCACGGGCGTTCAACATTTCGGAGCCAATATTTGTGAATGCTTCATTCGCCGGAGCAAAGACTGTGAGGGATCCGCCACTTAGCGTTTCGCAGTCCGGCTTGCGTCACGGCGGTACACAGCGTTGAAAAGTCTTCTGTGCTACAAGCGATCTCAGCTATTATGCCATGTGAGACAATAATCCGCTCTCAAGGTCTCGATTAGCGAAGCATGATGAAAACTCACCGATTGTACTGCAGGATGTCTGAAGTTCCTCATCAACTGGTTCTGGTTCCGGCATCATTTCCTCCCCCCTCAGGCATTTCATAATCACTGCTATCATTACGTTCGTCTTCCATATCTGGCTGTCGTCTCCCCCTCTTTCTGTTTCAACCATTAGGTTCTCCATGTTGGGGAGAACAAGTTGATTCACGACAAAGATTTGGCCGTTGCAGGCGGGGATATCGAATTGGACAATTTGGCGGCATAGCATCAGGAGAGTTTCCTGCGCATGTTTGAAAGATTGCATCTTCAACACAAACGGTGGTCGTTTTCTTGCCATTAGCCATCGTGATTCTACCGTTGCATTCGAGATTGGTTGAGAGCAACGCTTCATCGACGGCGTGATTAAGGAGAATATCGGTGAGGAGTGTGTTGTTGGCAAGGACTATGTTCAGCATTTTGGAGCCAAGATTCTTAAATCCATGATTAGTTGGAGCAAAGACGGTGAAAGATCCGCCGCTCAATGTTTGTTCCAGTCCGACTTGCGTCATGGCAACGCACAAGTTCGACAATTCTTTGGTGTTACAAGCGATCTCAGCTTCAATAATTGAGGGAAACAAAACGGAACGGCGCCAATGATGTGAGACTATGGTGGTCTGGCTGTTGTTTTTGTTTTCAAAACCGGGGAAGTCAACTCACCGATGGTACTGCAAGTAGTGGGTGCGGCCTCTTCAATCTCCTCTTCTTCGGGTTGCGTTGTCTCCTCATTTTCCTCTTCCGCTTCAGCCATGTCTCTCATGTTGGGGAGAAGGACCCGATTCAAGACATGTAAGCGTCCTTGACATGTTTGAAGGTCTTGGCTGATGATTCGGGGGAGATCCTCCCATGAATTTCCGTTGCCTTTCTGATACAAACAATCATTGGCACAGACGGTTGTCGTTTCTTCAGCATTTGCCATTCTGACACTACCGTTGCACGAGATCAGTTGATAGCAACTCTTCATCAACAACATGGAACAAAAGAATGTTCGAAAGCATAGTATTATCGGCACGGATAGCGTCAGCGTAATTTGGAAGGAAGCTTCAAAAACGCTGTCGTCCGTAGGAGCGAAGATGGTAAAAGATCCCTCGCTCAGAGTACTTGTCAATCCAGCTTGTGTCACGGTGGCACACAAAGTCGATAAGTTAACAATGCTACAAATAGTTTCGGCTGCAATTGAAATGGCACAAACAAGGACGTGAGAAAATCATTTATTCGATCGGTATCTTGGAAAACTTGAAAAAACTGATCTTACGGATGGATCTGCAAGCAGTGGGTGCGACGTCATCAGCAGATCCATTCTCAGGCATGATTGCTGTTGCTCCTTGTGTCGCACCCGGCATGGTTGCTGGAAGCGAGAAAGTAATCGATGACGCACGTGGAATAAAAAATTGCAGTCTTGTCGGGAAACGTACCACTCGCATGCGCAACAAGCGTTGCAATAATCAGATTCCAAATAGATGTCATTGTTGATTTTGTGCTGTTATTCTGTAATTTCTATTCCTGGTCGTAGCAGAGATAGGATGATGATTATGACTCAAAAAATGAGGACGGAAAACGAATTTGGAAGCAATCGTCCCAATCCCTCGACGGCGTAGCCAGGACCCAGGACACAGGACACAGGACTGCTCGTTCGGAGTAGTTCATTTGCTGACTGCGACTACAAAGTACAAAGTATCATGTTCGGCGGTTTTGTGCGTCATCGCTCGACTTGCACGGAGTATTATTTAGAAAACAGCACGAAACGGCGTGACTCAAATTTTAAAAAATCATGTCCAAATGAATCGTGTTTCTTTCAAAATCAATGTAGAAAATATCAAAGCTCTTTGAAAAGAGCGGGAAACAAGCAACTTTTCCATGCATACTAGAACTAGGACGACGGGGAATGGTTGGAATTGGTGACGAATGAGGAACGCGCTTCATGAATCAACGAACGTTAAGGTGGAGTTAAAGACGGAATTCATACTCTAGACTACGTGGCTCTCAGTCCATGCAAATCATTGAGCTTGTGCACGAACACTTGTGCCGAGTGCCAAGTGTGTTTAGCGATGTCATCAACCTTTCCAGATGGACGGACTCCACCTAGGTATAAACTCGCTTTTTAATATACATATTATTATTATCAACGAGCGACTTACAACATTGGAAGAATGACTTCATCTACAGCATGTAGCACACTATTATTACAAGCCGCAAGATCCACAAGAACGACCAAAGGTAATGCGGTTGCGTCGTTGCCTTGACCCGCTAGAAAAATATCGTCGTTCTCACAAAAGGTGCGACTCGTTTGACCATTGACCATTAACACCTCGCTATCGCATACTAGATCCGTCGAGTAGACGGCGCCTTCAACTAAATGATAAAGTAGGATGTCGGTCAGGAGATCATTGTCGGCTATAACTATGTCGAGTGTGGCTCCCAAATTCGAGAACGCAATATTGGTTGGGGCGAACAAGGTAAAAGACCCTTCGCTCAGAGTTCCTGCCAAGTCGGCTTGTGTCACAGCAGAACAAAGAGTGGAAAGATTTTCTGTGCTGCATGCTATTTCGACTGCACAACGAAGATAAAGTCAATATGAGCCATTAGCAAGTGATCTAGCACAAAGTTTCTGCGGCTGCGACGACGACGAATACTACGTACCGATAGATCGACATTCTCCGACCGGTGCTTCCATGGGAGTTACTACCGGGAATGCCATCGGATCTTTTTCTGATTCGTTTAGACTAGGCAAAAGGACATCGCTTACCAGATGCAGTACACCATTGCAGGCGTGAACGGATAATTCAATTTGGGGCAACGATGAGGCTTCGTTTCCGTTGGCGACTTGAAAGATTGAATCAGCGTGACAAACTGTTGTTGTTTGTTGACTATTTGCCATGGTTAAAGTGCCACCGCACTCCAAAGAACTCGAGTAAATAACGCCTTCAATTGCGTGTGTGAGTAAGATATCTGTTAGAAGCGAATTGTTCGCTAGAGCTGTCGTAAGCGTATTGCCAAGTCTCGCAAAAGCATCGTTCGTCGGAGCGAATATCGTCCAGGACCCTCCACCCAAAGCCTCCCGTAAACCAGCTTGTGTGATTGCTGTGCACAGCGTTGAAAACAAACTAGATTCGCATACAATATCAGCTGATTATGATGAACCAAAGTGTTCGTTTAGATAAAGCTCTTGTGATAACTCGTTTTCGCTGAATAAGCAAGAGACGTACCAATGGTTTTACAGCCAGCCGGTATCTGAGATTCAGGGCCAAGTTCAGCTGGTAAAAGAACTTCATCCACCATATGTACTACTCCGGAACAGGTTTTGATATTACTGGCTACCACTTGAGGCATTGCACCCAAACCATTCCCCCTGTCCTTTTTGATAGATAGAGTCTCTTTGACATTCCGTTCTACTTGTCTGCCCGTTTGCCATTTCTAACGATCCTGAGCAAGTCAAATCCTCCGCATTGACGATTCCTTGAACCGTATGATATAAAATTACGCCCGCAAGAACGTCAGCATTTCCAAGTACAACTCCAAGTCGATCGCCAAGTTTGAAAAAAGCGCCGTTTGTCGGCGCGAAGACAGTCCAATTTCCTCTATTCAGCTGTGTTCCGATGCCCGCTTGCGTTACAGAAGCGCAAAGCATAGAAAGCGTACTGACGCGGCATATAAAATCGACTGTCAAGAAAGATTTGTGTGAGGTAACGTGGACTTACGAGAATGAATTGTGAGGACTTTTTCGACAACGCTTACCAATACTAATGCATTGTGCACTCGTAGGCGCCAAAACAGCCGCGGAAACAACAATAAGAAGACCAACAGATCTCTTCATCTTACTTATTGCTTTATGGAATAAAGAGAACGATTCTTTAACAACAATCGTGTGAATCATCAGCCTTTCGTCTCATTCGAATTATGTGTCATGTTTTCCTTCTTTTCATTTTGCTTTGCGTGCGCAAAACTGGATGGCACATGACACATGACACATGCTATTTCGTAATTCATGATCTATGATACCGGAATTTTCTAGTGCAAATTTGTCGAGCGTAAGAAAGTCCTAAAAGTTCTCGATGAAAAATAGATCAAGCCAGAGATCCCCATTTTAATTTGTTTAGCTTTGCATATTAATTTTGCTTTTCTTATTCAGCCAATCAAATCGCTTGATTGATTTAGCCTTTTGTATACCGTAAACAACGCAACGGAAAACCCCATCACGACTGTCCGCCATCGGTGGTCGATGGTCACTTTTCAAGTATTCAACGGTTTACCGTATTCAATAAACTCTTCAGCGAATAATCACCCAAATGTTGCTTTCAGATAGAACGATATTCAAAGGCCCTCTCTAGATTTTCTAGACTGAAAAGCGCGCCCTGTTATCTGGGTCAACATTGCCGCCATAGTAAGAAGAGTAATGTATCGGTTATTCTCGTCTCCGCTTCTGACTGTTGCCATTCGATGAAAGATTGAGAGGAATTTAGTCGAGAGCGACACACTCCAAATACTTCGGAAAAATGAAAGAGTTAGACTAACAACTTAAGTGTGATGTGACTTTTGTAAGAGAAATGTGTCGCAAACATCCTAAATCTTCAATCTAAGCCAGAAAACAATAGTCTATCTAAAGTCTCAGTGGTAATAAAGGTCACTAATAACTGGTGAATGGCTGGTGACGTGACTTGACACTTGACCTGGAATTCGTTTTAGTTTGAGGTTAACCACGAGCCACAGAGTACAACCGTCTAATCACAAATCACAACGAGGCATAAGTCACTGACTGCTTTGCTTTATAAAAGAATACAGCAAAGTGTGTAGTAAACAACGACACAAGACACATTTCAGAAACCAGAGAATATTGTTTGTAGAATCTACGATAAGTGACTGTACCTTCGATTTGCCCAACAGTTTACGCTTCTATCAATGCTACAGATCATCTGGTAAAAACGGTTGATGTTGAAAGTTGATCCCATTACAATACTACTCTTTTCGTGATACATAAAGTGAAAAACTTAGGCCCTCAAAGTAGCAGGGTTAAGTCTAATTTACGAATGTCTTGTTTGTTCACGAATCTTACATGTTGATCTTGGATTAGTACTTATTTAAATTGTTCACTTTTATCGCTGGGTCAAGGGCAATTGTTGAAATTTATTACTGCAAACTACAAAAGATGTCGAGTGCTCAATAGTTACGAAAGCTTCCAGCTCGTGAAAATCGCGTTGCCTTCGTTTTCGGCAGCTCCCCAAGGTCCCAAAGCGTCGCGTTATTATGATCTCCATGAACGCATAGACGAGAAGTATTGTTACAAACCTTTCATTTGGCGGCTGAACATGTACATACCGGCAAATGAATCCTCGACACGAACTGTCGACGACGAATGCCTTTGTGAGCTTTCGATGCCACTCTATCAAGAAGAATCCCCGTCACGGAATCAAAAAAAGACAGTGTCGTTTGCTTCGGAAGCCTTATTATACTCGACTCCTTTCTTCATGGATGAGATCCGTGCGCTATGGTATAGCCAGGACGAATACTTATCACTGAGAGAGGAGCGTCGCACAGCAGTCAAACTTCTTCGAGTCTACGGCGTTGAAACCGTGAAGAGAAAGGTTTGCCTTCGTGGTTTAGAAGCGTACTTTTCAGTAGAGACAAACCGAGCGATGAAAGAGGCACGGGATCTAGCTGTTATCAGTGTTTTGCATGAACAAGATCTACAGAGAAAGCTTGGCTTTTACGATGCAGAAGGCTTGCGAAGTGTTTACGTTCCCGCAACGCAATGTATGCGCGATTTTGCACTGCAACTAGCGCGCAATAATGACTCCCTCTCGGTTGACAAGTTGGGACTTACTTTGACGCAATCTATTCCGATGAATACTAGGAATACCTTTCAAGACGCCATGACTCAGCAACGAACACAGAAACGGCAATTACGGGAAGATATCGAAGGCATGGATCGAATAATTAAAAATACCAAAGCACTCGACATCAACACGTCGAGTCGAGCATATCACGACGAGTTTGCACATGTACGCATCAACCGTATTTAAACTTCATAGGAAAGCTAATACGCCGTACATTAAACAGTTTTGATTTTTAATGAAACTAAATTACGTAGGTATCATTCATCATGCGTGCTGAAGCTGCAACGCACAATCCTCCTTTCGAGTCTGGGTTGATATAACTAACTTCATTCGATTACCCTGTCGGACTAAATACGGCGGTTGGGAGGAGGAACCCGAATTTGTGTCGCATGATTGCTAGTTGTAGCACTCCACCAGCTTGAACGTGAGACCCACATCATGGCACTCATAATCAACCCAGCTGATTTAGGAAATCCCTCATCAGGCACTTTGGGGGAAGCCCGTTGTTGTGATCGAAGGGAAGGAGGTTTGCGCTCATTTGATCTGACATGTCGAATTTGTTTCCCTGTCTTTGTATCACTCTGTCGAGCATGAGTCGGCTTGCTTCGATTATGGGGCCCTCTCCTGGGAGCATCTTTTCCAATAGCATTGTTGTCTTCTTTTGTTTTGTAGTCTACAGCTTTACGCACTTCTTCTCGATGCATCGCGATTTCTTTTAAAACAGAGTCGTTCGTCTTCACCCGTATCGGACGAAGCTGAAAGCGATCGCACGTTTCAGCATCCCACTTTCTTTCCTTTTTCGGTAGATCAGGGCGACTCATGAACTGCGGCTTGTGCGTCGGTTGCGAATCGGTCCACATTCCCTTTTGTTTCGCTTCAAACAATGCCTTTTCAAGCTCTTTTCTTTTGCTGCCACAGAAGATCAATATCGGTTCGAATATCGACGTGATTGGTCGAGATTTGATCATCTGTAATGAAGCTGTAAAGAAGATCATTGCAGCTGCTACTGCAGTCAGGAAATGAAGTATTGACAATACTAGGCTTTGTGACGCAGGACGCTGATCGACTCATGAGATCTTCTTGTGTCGTAATTAACGAGAAAAACTCGGAATCCAAGGAAATCGACACCACGGACCTTTCTTCCTCTTCAATTTCCTTCTTGTTTCTAAGTTCTGCCATGGTGACTTTTGCGAACACTTACCTTCTAGAAGCAAGTTGAATTGTTACTTCTCCTTACGTGTTGCGATTGTGGTGAATATGCCTTCATTTTTGTTCGCTGCTTGTTGAACGCGCAGAATCGGACCACCTACTGTGTAAAGAGGGACAAGAAAGTCCTTCAATATCTTTTCTGCTTACATTAAGCTTGCATTCCTTTTTCAAAGACGATATTTACGTATCCTTGAAACTTGAAACGAAAAAAAGTGTTCAGAGCCGATTGTGGATGTTTTACAAATAAATGGTCTCGATATGCAGTAGGGATAAAGGACTATGTTGTGAATCCTCAACCTTAAAACCCATACGGGTAGCTGGCTTTCCGCATGACGTATAATCGATCACTGCATTGTGCATTGTGCATTGTGAATGTTTCTGAAAGCCAACAGCTTACACAACGAACAGAAGAGAGGTTACAGTACGGCACAAAGCATGAACAAGAACAATCCGCTATTCATGACTGAAATGCAGTCGTGGCAAAGTCTGTTGTCGATGCGAAAGACAACTATCACTATCCGCAGCCCTTTCGCCATCCCGAATCAATCCGTGCGCTACAAATGCGGCTGATGGATATTAAAACCGATTCAATAGCGGAGAAGTGATTCAGACAACCATCTTACTAGAGTATTTAAACGAGGAATGAGTCATTATTTCCTTCATGGACCGGAGTTGTGCCGAGATAACTGTTGATGATTGCCGTGTGGTTACAATGTTGACTAAAGCGTGATTTGGATTGCTTGGGAGCATCTGAGTAACTGTTACAGAATGAACTATTGTCTACTGTTAACTGGCTTGCTTGCTTCGTGAGAACGGTAATAGGAATCTGGAACTTTAGTTTGTGAAACGAAGACTTATGACAAAGCCAAGTGTGAACCTAGTCTATATATCGTGGATCCATGCGTTCGTCAGTGTAAACTGTGAATTCTTACACGAGGCAAGAAGTAACCACGTCTCGTGACTTAAATCCAGTCGTAAAACTATGGGCTACGATAAAGAGAACATTACTACGTATTTAAAAACCAAGAACCAACGAACACGAAGCGACAAAGAAAGATTTAAGATGCTGCTGTCTGCTGTTGCAACAGGAGCAACTGGAAAGCGCGAACAAGATAGAACTTGGAAATGTGAATCGACCGTCCCCACTTCCAACACAAACAAGGATACAGCCTTTCCAATGAGCCGTTTCTCACTACTTAGCGTTTCATTTCGAATGGTGTTCGTGCAAAGACCCTGACTGTACTATTTATCGGACATGGTTCAGTACTGGGACTGGGCATTTAGCACCAATTATTTGAACGGTCACTGCACCAAAAATCATAAAATGTTGTCAAATTTTTCAAGAAGCGTTTCCCTTATGCTGCTCAAAGAAATCGCAGCGGTATCTTAGGCCGATCTATACTTTTCGTTCTGCTGACGTAAAGGAACTAATAGCACAGTTTCTAGATGTTTTCATCAATTTAAGAAAGCTTTCGTTGAAATACCTTATTTATTCTTATTCAAGCTGTTTTTCTCACTCAAATCTTCTATTTTTGAAGTTTAAGTTGTGAATTTGAACACTGTCTGATATGCAGTATTATGTGTCAAGACACACCGAATTCCCCGATCTCTGCATTCCTTACAACATTTCGTCGTGGCGGTAATCGTGGAGATCTGATCGTTGCGATTGCCAACTGCATACGCTTCTGTACTATTTATTGATCGACCGTGATCGAACCTTGACAAAAAGTCAACTCAATGGTTCAGATGTGCAGTGCAAGCACAATTGCAGCGCAAAGAGTTTATCGTTCATTTTCCCCTCATCAAACAGAATAATACACCATGACTGCTGATACCTGGAAAGATGATTTCGTTATCGACTTCAACAATCAGCTAGTCGATCTCTCCAATCTGCTCTCAACTCGAGCACAAAGGAGGAACACCTTCAAGGAAGTGCCTATCTTATCACCTAAACGGCCGCCTCGAAGACGTTTATACCCTATTGTACCAAAAGCGGATTCGATCGAGAAAGAACAGCTTACGAAAGAGATGGAGCAACTAACACTGGACAATGGCTACGCTCCGAGAAAACACAACCTTCGTGACACATTTAACCTACAAAGCGCCCCTTTACTTCAAGAAGACTATCCGCACCTTCCGCTTTCGCCTCCTCCTCGTCCCGGAACAGCAACCTTCTGCTCACCGAGAAATTCACGAAAAGAAGACGAGAAGATTGCGAAAATGTCCAAGGAGAACGGATCGAATGGACCTATGCAAATTGAAGTGTATCCAGGCATATTCGCACCTCTGAGGGGCGCGGAAGAAACAAACCGAGCGTTCGCGCTTCAACAATATAAGGACGTGACCTGCTTCGATTGTTCTGCAAAGTTAAGATGCATACAAGATGCAGAGTACGTACTATGTCCCAAATGCAAAGTAATCAGTCCACTTTTGACTGAGAACGGACAAGGAATCGGACTAGGATTGTTGATCGGATAGAACATAAACATTCATTATTATTAACCAGCTTCAGTTTTGTCATAACTTTGTCATTTAATCTTGCTTGTTGGTTATTAGAATGATCTTCGCTTACTATGACAACTACAAATGATACATAACAGAAATAATCCCAGCGAAAAAAATAGTCGATGGTGCTATAGAGAATAGACAGATTAAGAGGTACGGTGCTAAAAACTAGTAAATTTCTTATTTATTCAATGCAAAGAAATGGTAGCTACCGATTATTCGTCACCTTTGATCACTTTCAAGCGAGAGTAGCGAGAACGAGTCCTCGAAAGAAGCAACGCGATTCGAAATTGCTAATTGTTGGTCGGTGCTTTTCGGGCTAAGCTGGTCTGAAGTTGAGGGCGATGGTCGTTTGGATGCCCTTCGGGTGGCTTCCTTCTGTGCTGGCTTTGCCCAAATCTCTCGTTCCAAGAGAAAAGAACCACTCTCCGAGACAAACGTATCAACAAAAGTATCATCCTCTTCAGATGAGATACACTCACCTCTTGCTAGTTTAATCGAGTCGACGGCCGAACAAAAGGGTTTCGGGTCTAGTGAAGAATATGAATCGGCGAAAGTACCGAGAGCCGTATCCTCCTCCGAAGGCAAGTACTCGCGTGTCGCTGCGCGAGCACTTTCAGAGGCCATTGACATTTGAGCATTTTGCTGGCTAATGAGTACGAGTGGTTCGATCTCGTCTGGGCTTAAGTGTCTCGCTGGTGGCCGCGGGGCAGCTCGGTTTACCGGAGATTGGTTAGCATCACTCAAGAATCTATGCGTGTTTCTTTCCGAATGGCAGCTACGATGATGGAGCTTATCTCCCGACGGATGCTGAGAGTATTTGAGATCGAGCGACGGCATTTTTGAGTTGATGATTAACTCATGAGCAGGCACCACGTGTCGGCGATCGTCTCGTACAGGCCGCTGTTCTCGACTTTTTCTTCTCTCTTTCGATCTGCAGTGCAATCTTCATGTCGATTTGTTTCTGTTCTTTGAGTTTTTGTTGAATCATCTTTAAATCTCGCTTTTCTTGTTCGCGTGTGTAACGCTCTGCGTCACCAAAACTTCGATGTTTCCCTTTTGTCGAACTAACCCTTCGCTCTCTTTCTTTTTCTTCCTTAACCATCTGTTTCATTCGCTTTTTCCGTTCATTTCGCTCCTTTTTCTCCTGCAATTCACGTTCTAGCTGCGCATGCATGGTCTTGAGCATTCTGATCGTAATATCTTCATCTTCGAGTTGTAACACAGTTCTTCCCCCCAAGGGAAGTATCATTTCAGTTTTTTCTCCAGGTACCGGTTGCGGTAATTCGTAAGTCTCAATAGGGCTCTTTTCTACAATGGTTGATGCAGTGAGACTCTCTTGTCGTCGAACCCGTCGATTCGTAGGTGCTACATTGACGTTTTGCAAAGGATCTAAGCCCGTCAGTCCACTGCGAGTTGTGATAGTGCTTGTGCTCGATATGAACGTGTTGTCTTCATCGCGAAGACTCGCCAATGTATCCGAATGACGAACCTCAATCGTCATAAACTTTCTCGAGTCTCGTCGTTGTAGTAGATCTTCGGGGATCATTTCTGAAGAAGGAGCAGAAAGAAAGAGCGCGAATTGTTTCTCCTTTGTCCGAGCGCAACTTCAGTCAGACTGAATACCTCAATGATATTGTCAAAGGTATTAAAAGATAGGGAGGAAGGAAGGAAACAAAGAAAGAAAGCTAGATGCTATCTACCAGGTACTGGTTATTGAAGGCGTTTCGTTTTTTCTTTCTCTTTCTTGTCCAAAACATAAAACACAGCAAGTGTCGGGTGTGCGGTTTTTGACGCCCAACGCCCACGATCGAAAATTGAAATCATCTACGACGGTGCATACCTGGTACAGTACTGGACCGGTACCGGTACTGGTTACACCCTCCATTCAATTCTGCCTACAGTAAAAAGTGTCGCTGTTCGCTGTCCTTTGGTTACTGGAAGGCTTTTTCGTAAATGCACTATTTGCAAATATACTGAAATGAGAGCATTCATAGTAATTCAAGACCGAGCCTCAAAAAATAACGCTAAGGCCTTTCTCATCCATCATAGTCTAGAGAAGAGACACGATAGATACTTCACAAGGAATCAAATTTGTATGATTACCACTGCGCTTTCCTACTAACAGAAAATAAAATAATGATCTGCTCAAAATCACGTGTTGATTTGATGATGTTCTACGTAGCAAAGGATCTTCTCGCTACTCGCTCAAGAGCACTAATTGACTTTGGGATCTTGCGTGATTGATCATTGATCGCCATCTCGTTTGTCGCAATGCTCAATGTGCGATCGCATTATTTTTGAATCAGTAGCTATTGACACTGGCAAACAGCTTGACCAAACGATGCCGATTTCTCATTTATCAACCATAAATGTAGACTAATCTAGCGCTCTAGGTTTAGGATTACCGCTCGTGGTCATTAGGTTCTCCGTCGTTCGCTTCTCGGTTGGCGGGGGCTGGGGTTGGGAAAGGGTAGCACGACGCGATTTTACTCTTGACTTGGGGTACGGGGGTTAGGGGGCAGGTTGTGGTGTAGGAATACATAGGAAGGCTACTGCGCAACATGATTAGGGTCTGATACATTGAGTCGGCTCGAAGGTCACGGTCACTATTTTGATTCGCAATGCGTGTCGGTAAAGGTTCAGACATTCCATTCACAGATAGAGATTGCGAGGATTCTCATAGTGCAAACGTTCCACAGCAGATAATTCCTCTTCCACGGTGAAACTCTGATAGTGAGAATGCCACTGACCTAACAAGCAAGAGATGATACCCTGCTGCAGCTCGGGGTTTCACCGAACTCAGTATCTATGTCATCTTCATCTCCACATGAGTGTGCACTCACTTTTTCATTTGTTGGTGAGAAGGCACGGAACCTGAACCTACGATGTGAATGCTCACCAGCAAACAATTCATCATCTTCTTCATGTGACTGCGATGGAAATGTCAATCCCTGCGCGGACTGCTCGTGAAATTAACCGACAATCAAACCACTTAAAAATACTGATGCTATGGGAAGCAAAATTGGGACGAAAGACGACCGTCTAAAGTTGTCTATCAAGATGGCGTCACATTTACTTTCCTCACGTTTTCTTCACGACGAAGATGCTTCAGTTGTCAAGTACGGCAACTATTCGTGCGAGTAATCCTAAGGTCTTTTGATATCAATCAGGCGTAAATGCACATACTAGAAATCAACTTTTTGCTCTCGAAATGTATCTCTTATCCCATCGTTCAATTTTGTGGTTTGGTTAGTCATTTGGACTATTCACCTTGTTTGATTATCAGCAGTCGTCGCAAATGCAACATCGATCCAGCTGATTTTCCGTTTCGTCGCTCTCCCACCAACAATAACTCGAATTAAGGTTAACGATGAAATTCTTGAAGAATAGTGTGAGTCACAGACAAGTGTTGTCAGTTGTGAGTACTGGTAACTGGTAGTGGGTACTGGTATGACGCACAATCTGTGACATTTATCATTTATTATCTTAAAAAAAGGACCTAAGCTTAAACTGATACAACAGATACTGACTTATGACCTTTCTGGGTAGCTTTATTCAAGATGCTGGGGAACAATTTCCGGCCCTCCTTCGTTAAATGCAGTAACAACTTATCAGGCTGGTTAATATTGCCCTCCCTTAACGAATAAGGTATTTGCTGATCACGGTGCGATGGATTTGTGCTCTTTCTCGGATACTTCTTGCTTCTTCCATTCATTTTTACTGTCAAGATTCCAAGTGCCGAGGCTTTTTATTCCTTTCTACTCACTTTCCCACTTCCTGCATCCCACTTCGCTCGACGGCGCATTTTCGTCGTATTCACTTATTGATGCGTTTTTTCATCCAACATTTTCAATTTTGAAAAAAAGTGCTTCTTATCTTCTTCGGCAAGTCGTCGCCATCCATCGGCCTATGAAGAATCGTCAAACTCTTAAAAACAAAAGTAACCACGACGATGAAAGCCTTTGAAAAATTTACGCTGAAACGATTACGTACGCCCTTCGCGAAAGCCATAGCCATTCAGCAAAACATCCTTTTAAATGACACGTTGCCCGACTTGTCGCCTGCCGATAGTTACTCGATATCGTCATCAAGTGTTGCCGGCAGCGATCGCTCCGTATGTACAAATGCATCACTGCAACAAACCAGTGTCGTGATACAATCTCGATTCTCTAGAATTGTACAAGAAATCCATACCGATCTCCGACAAAGCATGCAAATGCGACGGAAACAACGCAGCGCTAGACAACAATGGCTCGGACAACAATCACCGGAGTGCCAGTCGAGTGAAATCGTCATGCGGGAGTCTCCCCGAAAAGACTCTCAGCAATCCATGTCGTTTCTTCCCGAGACGCTGCAAGTCAAACGAAAACTTGTCGCAGTTCGGGAACAACAAGTCCGAAATTTACTCGCGACAGAGCGACTCATGCTACAACAAGTTGCCTTATCGAAACGGTAGACAACAACATACTTGACTGCCGCTCTGTTTATCAAATGTTACAGTCTGTTCCCTACTCTCATAGCAGGCGCTTTCAACATAATTTACTCAATTTAAAATATCTAGAGAGAGGACTGTTGACTTAAAGAAAGTAGTTCAAATCGATGGTGTATTACTTCCAGGAGTAGTTCCGACCTACAGTTCGCTGTTGCAACTAAAAAAAACCTGGTTGTCGCCGGACCAGTGAGTGCCGGTTAGTGACTGAAGCTCAGTTTCTGTAAGACATCATTTCAGATTCAGTATAGTTTGACGTTCGCATCTAAAAATACATAAGCCCTTTGAACTTCGATTTGTGGGAAGAAAAATATTGAGGATGTTGTTTGAATTGCCCGTGCTGCTCCGCGCTCCCGCACATCTTCGAAACGAACATCCCCGCTGATGTGTGTTCTTTGATTGCCGTCGGCGACGATGATGATGTTTTACAATCATCCTTCAAATTTTCGCAATGAAAGGATCCTTGCCTACTTGCAAATTTGTTCACTCAGTAGAAAAGAATCATCTATGTTGCACCTTTCTTCCAAGCTTTCTTACTGACATTAAATTGAATGAATCATCCATCGCATTTCAACCACGTTCGTCCTCGCGCAGCGGATATAGCTTCGTTAGAACACGCAAACACTCAGCAACAGCAACAGACTTTAAGCGGCTTTCTATTTCGTCTGGAATTAGAATTAGAAACAAATAGGCGAAAAAGGAATCAGCGGCGTTTACAGCATCCTACTTGCGCAGAAGCTTCGAATATCGCAATCCCTCAACATACAAATATTACCGAATCTCATGCAGATCGAAAGCCCGCGTCGTTCAAGCTGAATGAGCTAGAGTTTTCTCGTCATTCTTGTACGCATAAAAAGGAGTCAAAAATAAAGGAAAAAGGAGAGAAACGCACTGGAACAAAACCACGACAAAGGCCGCAACATATACTAGATCGCCTGCAAAAACGCACATCGACGGGACCCGTTTCGCCGACCAAAGATCATTCAACAATCAGCAAACGAGCAACAGGAACTATGCTGATACCCGAAAGTCCACGCAATGGACGTCGGAGATCAATCAAGAACTGTACTGTACGATCTATCCTGCTACATGACTCGGAAAAGAAGAGCTGACACTGGAATGTCATGACATTGCTACTTCTTCCTCGTCAACGGACGAGCCCCTGGTCAGCAAATCCATTTCTCGCACTAATTCGTCCACAACGTATCAAGGTGACAGCAGTCAGAGTAGTAGTTCGCACGTAACCGACCTTTCGCACTACAGTGAGAAACTTGCTTTTCCGAATCAGCATCCCATTAGCGTCCGAACAAGCACCATCACACGCAGATTATCTGCAAGCGTGCGGTTTAATGAAAGCCTGACGAACCTTGATTGCACTGGCGATACTCCTATGAATCTGTTTGAATCGAAAGATGCGGATCTGTTGCCAGCCGGAGGCGTGCACGGAAGTAGCTTGAGCCTTTTGCATACGAGCTATAGCAGTTTACCGATTGACGATACCGACGGCTGTCACAGCTCTCCAGTCAAACGCCAGCGCGATCCTTTGCGCCGCAATCGCGAAATCTCTTCAGAGACCTTACGTCAACAACAGCGTCAGCTAGAGGAAACCTTGCGACACATTCAAGAGTCTCCGATGGCAATGCGGGAAACCGCGCACTCGTCAGGAAAGAGTTTAGTTTTGAGATTCGGCAGAAAGAAAAGGAACGGCTCCGCTGCATGAATGGGCCCTTTAAGGGGAGACCGAGGTAATACCAGATAGACTAGAGCCACGGGTGAGAAATTTTTGATGACCCTCTTGTCAGAGTAATTTTCTAAGGATTGTTCAGTTTTATTGCGCAAGTAGATCCAGCTAAACTAGGCCGCAGCCTTAGCAAATCCCGAAGGAAAAAGGTTTCGACTATAAGTAGTCGCTACCTAGTCAAGAGGAGAAACTATAGATCCCTTCAATCACATCAAAAGATTTCCGATCACACCCCAGACTCCATCCAGCACCCAGTACGTACATTGATTGTGAAACAGTGATAAAACAAAGGAAAGAATTTAGTTCGATTTGTTATAATCGGGGCTGACACTTGAAACAAACCGTGACACATGGGCCCATTGCCCGCAATTCCTTATCAGTAGGGATCCGAATAATCGAAATGGTATTTCGCCGAACCGTGAACCGACGAGTTTTAGTCATTACCAATTACCAGGTACTAGAGTAGACAGAGGCCGATCCTGTGCGTGTAGTGGCGCTGGCGGGAAACGGTACTGCACGCTGGTCAAGAGTATATAACACGACCAGGAAAAGAAGAGGGGATCTTCTACTTTTCAAGGAATAGTCGTTAAAACAGAACGAGGCTGTGTTTCACGAGTTCAATACGATGCGCAAGGTGCGCTTTAAAGCAAAACAGATGCGGAAAACTTCAAAAACGTTTTATTCACGGTCAACGTGAACTAAAGACCCTTTTTTGAAATTAAAGCGTCGCTCTTATCCGACTTTTTACGACTAGATTGCCATTGATGCCTCTCATAGGATGGCTGATCTATCTTGCCATTCGCATCATAGCAACAGCTCCTTACAAGATTTATTCGAGACTTCGCTGAATCGTTTCCTCGATGAGCCGGGCCATTTGAGTGCGTTAGAAATGGTACTCAACGATTCGTCCTATTTGAAGAACCATTGTTCGCACAACTCGAGCGGGTCTCTACTTGGCAATGGTACTAAATTGCTGGAAACCTCGGCGTCGTCGTTTGATCCGGAAATAAGTCAAGAATTTCTGAAAGGAGAAGTCGCTGACACCCTCATCAATCGAGCGAGGCATACGGATATGGAAGAAGAAATCAAGAAGCTACGAGAGGAAAAGATGAAATTAGAAGAGGATTTAAAGGCGAAAAGAGAAAGGAAGAAAAGAAGGGCTTTAAAAAAAAAAGAGGAAGGATGCAAAGAAGGAACACCAGGAGAAGGACGTTTCACCAGTTGATGATAATCAGGTATCTCTCGCAAATATAGACGAGGTACATCAAGAGAAAGCACCCGAGAAGATTGAAGATGAATCGAATCGAGAAGCATCGGAAGAGGATCAAGCTCCGATGGGTTCTGTATTCATAGTCGAAACCGAATCATCAAACAAGACATCATTTAAGCGAAAGGTTTCGAAGAAGGAGTCCAGTCGGCTTCGTGAACTCTACACAGATACTGGTAGTCTTATACTCGAAGGATACATTCGGGTTGACGGTAGCCGACGGCGGCATTCATCTCATGAAATGCCTAGGAGCGTTTTGTCGGACTTTACCAACAGCGAAGAGGCAGAGACGAACCCCGAGAAAGAATCGACCAAGGCTTCTGTCAGTGAGCAAGTTAATTTTGGAAAGGAAAAACGAAGACACTCTTCTTATGAAGTACCTCGACAAGCGCCAGAACGTAGAACTTCTTGTCTTATTCAAGAGATTGCAATTGTAAAAAAAGTCAAAGAAGGATCAGTCAAAGAAGGAGGGAACATTGCGAGAGGAAGGTAGCAAAGCACACGCAAAAGACGACGAAGTAAACATAAAAGAAGGCAAAACAGCAAAACATGTAAAAAAGGACAAATGTAAAGACGAAACAGCCCTGAAGGCGACTAAAACCAAGGAGGAAGTTCCTTTGATCGAATCAGAAGTGAACGTCGCCAGAGACGAGGAACCAGAACCAGCAGCTCTGAAGTCAAGAGAGGAACGTTTGAAGAAGTTTGAAACAGAGAGAGGGTTGTCCTCGTCGCCTTGTAGGATTCGATCAAAGAAAAGAGCTGGTCTTGCAAACAACCCTCCTCCGAAGTGTATATTGGATGCTCTAAACTGGGCGTCGCGAAACGGTCTCTTTGGAATGAACAATGATCAGACGAGGCGAGCAAGAGTGATTGCTGCTCACCGTCGTGAGAAGTTTGAGGAATTGGTGTCTGAGTACGATCAAGGTGTTATTCGTCGTCGGCACTCCGTGTCAAGTTAAGCTAGCTACAGAGCCGCTGTATCACTAACAGCTAGTGAACGAAAGGACGTGCCATGACTTGTTGTAAATGCTCGTACCTGAATAACGTGATAAGTGATATTATTTGTCTATCATCAAATTTTCTAATCAGTTGTTTTCTTTCTTTCTGATACTAGCGCTATAAATATTTCGTTCATGGCTCCAGAGCCTCAGGAAGAAAGTGGAAAGCAGGGAAAAAGTAAACTTGAGAGGGATCTGCGACGAATTTTGTCCAAAGAATCAAGAAATATTTTAGAAAAGAAACGTAAGATGATTCAAATGTATTCTTTTTCTTGATTAATTAAGTATGACGATGGCTAAAATGCGGGCAATGCAGAAAGAACTACTCCGTAGTAATACGGAGTATAAACAATAACTCGTGACTTAAATACAGTCGTGGTTTGAAAAGGTCGCTTACACCTTGTACGTATACAAACTATCCCGTAACTTATTCGAGACGGAGAACAAGTTCGCTTCGTGGGAACGCGATTCTCGTTGGTGCGAAGAAAAAAGATGTCACTTTTTCGAAAACATTGTTCGAAGCGAATACGATTCATTGCATTCTCATTCTCATATTTTCAAACAAGCAACGCACTCATCCAATAAATTAAAATTAATAGAGGAGACAGAAACCTTGAAGATGCTTGCTATTGCACGCAAATCCGTAATCAGCAAAGCACCGGTTATGACAGTCGCAGCTTCGCGAGCGATGTCTTCATTTCAAAGACCATTTTCAACATCTTTAGGCGACATATTTCACGTTAAGGTACGAAGAAGTATTGTTGTATAGGGGAAACGTGACTAGAAAACACACTGATGTTCTATTCTTTCGTTTCTATTAGGAAAAAGTCGAAGAAGACAGATATATACGCAAGATGGAACAGCGTGGCGTCGAGCATCGTGACATGGCCAATCCTCAATGGAATAGCACTCCACCTGCCCACACCAGCAAAACACCCGAGCAACTAGCAATGCAAGAGATCCGGCGTATGTTAAATGAGAAAGACTATTTGACTTATCCTACACTGGAAGCGTTGGTGCAGTGGAAATTAAAAAAGTAATTGTTTCCAGATTGTATGATATTTTGCATCCTACAAGTCGGTTGTCTATTTCAACATTACGTTTTCTTTATCTGCACAAAATTACTATTAAGTAGAACAATTTTTACTCATTTGTCGTGCTCTTACAACTCAGCCATTACAACGACGTTTTCAGCGGACGTGGAATCGATGCATCATACAACGCGGCACGGGTGGACTGCGTAGCACGCAACCATTTGGATACTTCGTCCGCCACAATCTCGGGTACTTCATCGTGTGGACAGTGTCCAGCTTGAATTGGAACTGCTGTTACACCAGCTCGTAATGCTGCAAAGCGCTCCATTCGATCTTTTGCATCATTCAAAGGGTCTAATACACCCTGTGCGATCAATACAGGGCGGTTCGCAAACGTTGCCTCGGGCGATTGCGTGGCCCCCGCTCCAGCGACGGCTTGTAGCAGTTCGTTGGCCGTACGAGGGAGCGGTAATTTTGCGCCGGCCATCATGACATAAATGGCGCCTGGATCCAGGGAGTCTCGTCGAATATTCTCGCATAAATCGGAATTGACGGCAGATGGATTAGTCGGATACAAATTTACACAAATCGACTCTATGCGAGGCCGCAAATATTGTAGGAGTATATTACCAAAGGCTCTTCCCACCCAACGGGGCGGCGGAGAACAGGGAGGGAGTAGCTGTTGTTGCGTTTGTTGGGCGACACTCAGTTTTGTCTTGTCATCCGCCATGATTTCTTCCTTCGTCCTAACTGGACCAGCCGAATTGAGCAAAATCAACCCTGTGCATGATTTTGTTCCAAGAGCTCCGCTGGCCGACAATGGATTAGACGAGCAGGCCATGTCACTGGCAGCCAACGACAATGCTGTGTATCCACCGATACTGTTGCCGCCTACAGTATATGTATCATGTTGCATGATTTCTTTCACAAACGCTAACATTTGACTCTCCCACAGGTATCCAGTGTAACTTAGGGCAGGCTTCTCGGAGTGACCGAACCCCAACAAGTCCGGACAAAACGCTGTATGAGCTGTGTGTTGCTGAGGATATTGTTTTTGAAGGGCTTCCACTGTTCCTTTCCATTGCACTCCCGACGCACCGAAGCCGTGGACCCACAGAAGTGCTTCCTTTGGAGACTGCTTTGGTGATGAATTGGGGTTGTTTGTAAGATCGGTTTGAAAGTAACGACACAGAAAGCCATGATACCGCCAGTAATTGGCCGAAGGCTCCTCATGTAAATGCTGCGTCGCCAGCTGAACATGCCATTCACGTGCTAAAACCATGGACTGCAGTGGTGTCTCTTTCTTGAAGATAGCAGACCAGGGTTGGTCATTCGTTACTGATAAAGCATGAATACGTCGCGAACTGACGGTCCCCAAGAACATGGGCGCACTCAAAAAGCGGATGATGCTTTCGCCAGGAAGCCAATTGAGTGGCTTTCCTGAATTGTTTCCAGTCTCCTTCTTCGAATCTGAATTGCTGCTTTGCAGTTGCCATTGCATCGCCGCATGCTCTAAGCTATTCGGATTGGCCTGTGCGACTGCCCGCTTCGGTGAGGAGAACCACAAGGCATCATCTTGTTGACAGTCTTGGACGTAGGACCTGACTTGGTCAAGAGCAAGTCGACATCCAACCGTCTCGTAAGGTAAACCTCCCCAATGGGTCGCGTAAAGACCTGTATTCCGATTGGCGGCGCTGCTGCTCGCGTCATATCCGATTTGTTCCATGAGATCTTTGCCAGTGGGCAAGGTGGTGGATGTGAATAAGGGCATGTAGGAAGAAGATGAACCAGAAGCAGCCTGAATAACATCCAATGGTGCCTCATAAGCGACAGACGCATACTGTGCTTGATACGATGGATAATCGTTGGGAATGGTATCAATGTCATCGATCGGAATGTCACGCAACAACGCTTTCCACGGTCGAATCGTTATTTTCTCGTCCAAAGTCGTTTGTTTTATTTCCGATAATAGATGTGCATAGGGTCCATATTGTATGGAATTATCCGCAGGCCCTAAATCACAAACGTGAATGCTGATGTGCGACGCGTCAGTGCTGTCGTCGCTGTCCTTCAATTTCGACAATGCGTCTCGAACGGTCTCTTGTATAACGGACAGGATTGACGATTTCTTACTACTAGCCAAAGTAGTGCCATCCCCTTGGCACGACACATACGACAGGTCTAATTTGAAATCTTGTTGCAGCGATTCTTGTAATTGTTGCAAGGCTTCGGTCAATAAGTGACAGGTATCATACGTATGCGCTTTCATCCCCGGAATATTCTGAAGCATTTGAGTTTTCCCTACAAACATAGGTAATACGAAAGAGCGCGGTGCATTACCGTTTACAGTTTCTTCTCGAGTTGCTTGTAACGCATTCCATAAGCCAACATGATCGTCGACACGTAAATCGCCGACTCCAAACAGAACGACTTGTACGTTCGTCGACGTTGTCTTTGCAGATAGGGATGGCGTCCATGCGTGAACGATCGTTACCGACGAATACGTGCAGAGGAAGCACAAGACGTACATCAAGATGTACCTAGGAGAGCGTTGCTGTTGAAGATTTCTCATTGCTTGAATATACGACGATCTCTCCGTTTCACCGTTTCTGTGTAATCGTTCGGACTGCAACACGCTTTTCGCAACGTCGTTTGCACTTGACCTGTCGAAAGAAGAGGAAAGAACTTTTTCTTTTACTGTGCAGAAGGTAATTAATGGAAAGGAGGAGGCATAAGATGTTTGTATTTGCTAGGTTTTCTTTCTCGCGGTATTGCGTTTTTTCGTTTTGCGCTGACGCCAAAAACGCACACGGTGGCCGATCAACATGTCAGTGTCTACTGAGACATCAAGACGTTCTGCAGAAAGCAAGTCACCCCGCATTCCTAACCGATAGCCTCTCCTGAATCCCGTGTTTTCTTCTTCGTCCAATGATAGCTCTAGCTAGAACCAAGTCATGGCTCTAATTCATCTTCTTGTTGATGATGCCGATGCTCGTTTAAAGAAGAGGCGTCACGTTCTACGTCTTGAATTCTAACCATGTTCGTGAGTTCGACTGATCGATTTGGAGGAGGGACTTGTTGTTCCAGCATGAGTTCTATATTGAGAACACGCGATTCTCCTATTACATGTATTGTCGCGACCCGCCATTCATCGGCCGTAAAGAGTTCTTGACGACAATAAGGGCACTCATCGTGCTGCTTCGCCATCCACTCCATGCAACATGAATAATGAAACATATGTTGACAGGTAGTGCCTTTCAAAATATACACGCCCGACTTGAATGAATTCAGACATATTGAACACGATAAATTGTCCTCTGAGTTGCGTTGTTGCATTTGAGGTCGCCATCGCTCTGATTTGGGAAAGATTCGTGCGAGTATTTGGGATCTTTCACGTATCGTCATGCAGGGAGAATATCGCCCGGTTCCCGAACTCACTCGATTTACGTCACGGTTTGATTCTGGTGCATCCAGAGAAATTAGTCGGGCACAAAAAGTATACCAAAGCCAATATCGGTAATGAAACATCGCAAAGGCAACCACAAGCACAAACGGTCCAATTAGCGTAACCCATTTGTGCCAATCAGTTGACGAATTGTCGCCGGAAGTAGACGAAAGATCACGCTGCACTTTGAATAAGCTCTTTATATTGGATAGCGTTGCATATTCACTACTAGATCTTTCCTCAGTATTGTCTCGTAGACCTCGTAATACATCATTGAAACAAAGGATGGACTTCATTTGCAGCAGTAGCGATATAACAAGCGCGAAAGTCCTCTCGTAATACGAAAGGTCGAAAGAGACTCGCATACGAAAACGAATGGGAATGTTGTTTTATGCTGCTATACGTTATGCGTTACAAATGGCGAACTTGTTTACAAAGTATTGCATTCAATTCAATACGATTGTAAAGACTGCGGCGACACAAGCTACCACTAAGGCTACGAGTTACCGAAAAGAAGTCTGACGACGACTCATGGCTGAAATGCAGTCGTGGAGAAAAACGGGCAACATTTTCACCAATAGTAAATTTTGACATCATTATTTGACTAAAAGACGATCTGCGCAACTTTTAGTCATGATAAAATCGTCACAACATCAACACGAATACCTTCCCCTACCTATTATTCCCCTAAAAATCTTTTAGGTGCAGAATTGTGAAACGATCAACGGTGTTTCTACGTATGTCAGGGAACTGCGTTAAAATTCTTCCTCGTCGTAAACGCTACGTAGAATCTTGTACTGGGAGGCAGAATTTTAACGTCCTTCCCAGACCCCTCTAAATTTCAAAGCGTTCGTACTGTAGAAAGGTGTTCATCACTGATGCAAAAATAGTGCCTGTCGCAATTTGTTCGTCGCTCAATGATGAAAAGATACCGAAAAAGTGGAGAGCATATTTCCAGGGTAATGAACAAGAGCAACGAATTAATAGTACGTTATCGTTTTATTTCCGAATGCGCCGCCTCGTGGTCAGTCACTACTTCAATCACTTCTTCCATCTAATGACTCAATTTTTCATAACTAATTCTTGACTTTCGTAAATTACCAATACTCTCGCAATCATCCTTACTCCGACGGCAAGTACCCATGTTCGACGTTGTAACGTTGGAAATAATCTTGCAAAAAGTGACGTCCTTCGTGAAACAACGACAAACTGATAATCGCCTTGGCAATACCGATTCCTTGTCCTCGGAAGATTCCGCGCATACCGAACGTGGTCATATCGTGGAACATTTCCTTGACGGCGTCTTGAACGGGAATCGATTTACCTTGAATCGAATTCGTTTGCATAATAACTTCCAGACGACTCAACGGGTTCGTCACCACAACGTAGATGGGAGACACGACACTGGAAGCAATCAAGCCCGTGGCGGAACGTCCCCAATTGGTCTTGTCGCCGACTTCCTTTTGAATGTACTTTTGTAGACGCGGTTGACCAACCAAACCGAGCAAGGCCGATGCCATCGAGTGCCCCATGAGCGGGATGGATCCACGGAAGAGCGGAGCAAACTTTTGAGCGGCGGATTCTTTGAGAATATCCCAAATGGGCTTGGCTTTTCCGGTTTGTCGGAAATAGGCGCGTTGCTGCTTTTCGATCATGCGAATGGGGTTAATGAAAGGTGCCGAGAGAATAGAAGCCGCAGTGGCGGCAGCGAAACCAGGATTCTCGCCTTCCCCGAGGAAGAAGGAAAAGCCGAGAAGAATACCGAACTTGGGAACTCGTTTGAAGCCGACACCGATCAAACGAGGCGTCACACCCGAAAGGGACGCCGAAATAGGATGAGCAACAAACACAGCGCGTGCTTCCTTTACAGCGATGCGAGGATCTACCGGCTTACCAGCGGCATCCTTTGCATATTGCTGCACAAGCTGACGGTAAGCAGTCACAGGATTATCGACGATAGTCTGAAAAGCAGAGCCTCCTAAGTACGCGGTGAGTGCTTGTGCTTGCGAAAGACCTGTCTTTTCACGACGAAAAAGTCAGCGGGGATAAACGGAATAGAGGAAGCGTTTGAACTCATATTGTAATCTTATCGTTTGTTTTCTTTAACTGTAAATTCAGAAGAAACAAAGCTGCTTGCTGTTACAAAACAAAAGACAATAACAGCAACAAAGAGTAGACGACGACAAGAAAATGTCGACGGCAATGCTGCGCAACGCTGCTTAACTTTTTCAAAATGACCGGTATGCCGCAAAGATACATATTCGCGCACAATAATGTAGTAGTACCTTCTTGATTGATTGATGCGACACTGACGATGCAGGTATTATTTTAAATAAATCACATTAATGACGTTTTCAAATTAGCAATGAAACACGATTCGGAGTAATGTATAGACTTTGAAGTAGTCTTGGGGACGGTTGGTCATGGACCACTTTCACGACACCCGACTGAATGCAGTCGTGGTAAAGTTGATAGAACACTTTGTCCTACAGTGTAGAGTCCAATGTTAGAAGGAGCGATTGACCGTCTCTACAAAGGAGTCCTTTGGTTTAATCCCAACCAGTGCATTCTTTAAGTATAGCAGCAGGTATTTGTATCATGAGATCAAGTAGAAATGTCGCTCTACAGGAAGTCGATGATTCATGACTGAAATGCAGTCGTGGTGAAGTGCCGCTTACACAATGGGTCAATACAACAGTACCGGTAAGAGGTAAGAAAGGTTTTAAATTGTCTCTCTTTTTTTTCTCTCGATGTATTTTTTTACTTCGCATCTTTCTCAAACATGGCCATGATCGAATCTAAATCGGAAGCACTGTGAACGTGATGCCCAGCTGCTTTGTTAGAAGACTCTTGTGTCACCATCTTCGGTGGCTCTGAATCCATTGACGGCATCAAGGCCCTTTCACCTTGCATCATGTTCAGATTGACGGGCAAGGGTGGACTCTTGTAACGCATATCCAACTTTTTCGACAATTCTAATCCGAACGAAGCCACTTCCGCTTTGCTGGTGTTCACGGCACCTACGTTTTGCCAAGATTCGCGCTGTATTACAGAATAATAGTGAGTAATCACCAAACGTTCGAATGACGATAATACACACAAACAATTAACGTACGTGAACCAAGATGGTAATGTACTCTACAGCAGTTAATCAAAAGAAATGAATGAATCATGTGAGACACCAAGACAAAGACAATTACATTAGCCCCCTTGCTTCGAGTCGCACGTACCAATATAGCCAAGGTCGGCCATGATCTTCGTAGGCCGAAAGGCCGCAAAGTTCGCCCATTCACGCGGCCGCGCTCGCACAAATTTGCGCAAGGCTTGCTGAAATACCTCAACTTTCTCGTATTCTACTTCCACTGAAAATTTGAAAAACACAAACACTTGCGCGTTGGGAGATCGTGCCATGTTCAAGATGCGAGAGTTAGCCATGGAGGAGTTCGATAATGTCGCGCGCTCGTTGGTTACACCGTAGACGAGAGTCGTATTGAACAATGTAACGTCCTGAACGATAAAAGATGTAAAAACGTATCAGAGTGGATCGATAACTCCAAGCACGGTTGACATCGACATCAGTGCATCGTACCTTTACAATCCAACCAGGGCTTCCATCGGAATTTGTGTCTACTTGGACATTCGACACGTGGATCCGGTCACCAATGTCATACGGACGCTGCAGCAATATGAACAGCCAGCCTTCGAACATTTTACTCATGGCCGAACCAATCACGAAGGCAAAGGCGAGAATGAACGATGACATCGAAATGAACAGCGCCATGGGACTCACTCCGGATTGACTCAACAGGATACAACCCAGCGTCACGTAGAAAATGACATTGATGACATTTTCGAACGCGCGGTCGACTTTCTCACTGTTATGTACCGCTGCCCGTAAGAGCTTCGCTTCCCTGTATACTGCGTCCACGCTTTTAACAAACTCGAGAAGTGTCAGATAACCTTCACGATCCGGGCGTAACAATCGAATCAAATCCTTCAATAGCTGTGGGTCGATTTCGCCAGACTCATCCACCGTCGCCAAAGCCAACACGTCAAAGCGGAGAACACTTGTATCGGGGTTTAACACATTTAGACGGTGATACACTTCTTGCGACGAAATGATTGTGCTCTCGCGAGTCGAAGTATCACCCCAAGCTATACTGAACAAGAATCGATTGTCGAGGAAACTCAGGCTCTGACGAAACTGGAGAATGGCGTCAATCGAAATGGAGTCTTCAACTCCCAATTCTTTTTCGGGATCTTCCCACGCACCGAGGTATTCGTTGATGCGATTACGATCGGCCTGACTCAAGTCTCGTGGATCATTAACCTCAATAACGCGTCCCATGAGTTGATCCAGAGAATCGGGGGCTGGAGCAGAGAAATCTTGTGCATTGTTCAGATTATCTTCGGATCCTGTACGAAGCAAGCCATTGTATTGCTCCTCACTGAAACCATAGTTTTCGAGAGCAATCGTGCCGGTGAAATTTTTCTTGCGTCGCGTGCTCCGACGCGACAGATCACGTGCAACAAAGGCGACACGGCCTAGCAGAAGAAGCTTTTTCATGAGCTTGGCCAAATCCTCCGAATAGTTGCGATAGATTTTACGGCCGAGCATGAATCCCACCCACACGCGTTTGACGGAGATCGCCAATCCCACTCCGATGCCCATAATCAAAAGACGACGATACCAATCTTCTCCAGGAATACCGCCACTGGGATTTGCTTGTGTGAAGATCGATAGGTAGTTATCGAAGTAGTACGTTTGCCATTGCCCCCAGTGTTTTGCAAAGTCTGTATTGCCTTGCAACAACGCTAAATCCCATAAGGACCAGAAGAACATGTGGAACGGCACTCCTCGCGATTGAATGATAAACAAAGTGAAGAACTGTCCAAAGGTGTTGACAAAGATCCGTGTACTGACGCAGAAGAAATCAATGATAATCGTTTGACACATTTTGGCGAGGCTCAATGTGATGATTTGTCGAACACAGAGAAAAAGAATCCACCAACTCGCCGATGCCGTTTTCGCATCAAATTCTTCTCCATTGGTATTGACGAGAATGGTCGTATTGGTCTCGAAGTCATAAACTAATTTCGAATCATCCTCAATCCGACCCGTCGGAGGATTTCCTGCCAAGTAAAATAGAATGAACGAAATCCCAATAGCTGGTACAACTAAAAGCATCAACGTCCACAGATACGCCCGCAATGCACTTTTGCGCTGTTGCGTGAATTCCCTCGCATCGCTCACTAAACCTTGTCCTGCTTGTTGCATGGCCTTTTTCTTTGCCTTCGTTTTCGTCTTGCTCTTTCTTTTGTCTGTCTTCTTGGGGTCGTCATTCTCATCTGTACGATTCGATTCACCTAATGCGCCGCTGGAATGACCTTCTTCCATATCGGTCAAGGCTGAGTTGGAGGGAATGGTTGACAATGGCATTTTCAAATCTCTCTCTTCGTCTTCAGAAAGAGCCGCTTTCATCTGCAAGGTCGTTTTTAAAGCACCCCAGTGTTTGTGCGCCTGTATTTTAGCCTCTTCCTTTTCCGCATCCGATTTGCCCCGGAATACTAACGTTGCACTTTGATCGAATTGTGACGCCGTTGCGGACGGATTGAGATGATGAATATCATCGTCGTCGTCGTCATTATCCGAGCCATCATTACTCCCTTCTTCCATCCGATGCATCGCAGCCATGGCTTGCGTCAAGCCAAACAACGTTGACTCCATCGTCTTGTTGCGACGGTGCATCTCCGAAGTAGTTGAATGCTTCGAGGTTGCCGCTGAACTGATTTTGGATGCTTTGGATGTCGCGGAACGTGTATCTGACGCCTTTTCTGGCGGTGACTGCTGTTGTTGAAATGACGTTGCATCATCGGGTACATTCTGTAAAATGCGGGTCCCCGAATCCACCGAAAATCCCCGATCTCTTTGTTGATTTTGGTGAGCCAGTTTCTCCATGGCGTACACAATCGATTCAATCGCTTCCGCTTCGTGATTCCCGCCGCGCACATCCGCCAGTGACACATGGGTTTGTATCTCTCGTTTCGGTGGCGGAGGCTCAATGTTGGGGAGTAAGGGAGGTCGATCCGATAGGGGGCGCTGTGTCGTCATGTACGTGGAAGCCGGTGTCAAAGGACTGTAGGGTTCGTCTTCTTCCTGTACTTGTGTATTCTTCACCATGGAAATCCATCGATCGGCTGTATTGAACGTCGAAGCACGCGTTGCATCATTGACTGCTGCGGGACGTGGCGGTGTTGTTGTTGCTGTTGATGTCAGACGATTCACCGTCTCTTGACTCATGGGAATCGGCGGTACTGATTGCGATGGCTGTTGCTGTTGATCCCCCCACGACAACTGTCGATCTTTCGATGTTTTCGGTTTAGAGAGATACGTAACAAGCGGCTCTTCTTCTTCTTCACTTCCGACGGTTGTAGCTCGAGGAACAGGGTTGGTTGGAGGTTTTCCTCCGCCTTCATTGCCGTCATTATTCGTCTTAATCGTTTCCGAGCTCATCTTTTCCAACGCTTTCTCTAATCTAAGTTGCAAGGCTTGTTTTAGTTGTTCTATTCTTTGTTTAATGATTCACTGAACGTCAATAAATCCTTTCGTTGTGTTAAATCTAATAATTGCCTCGGTTGCTTTAATGAATGAACTCTCTCTCTCTCGTGTTTCCATGGTTGCGTTTTTTTTTCTCCGACGAAAACGAGATCCGTTGAGACTCGATACAATCTGTACACCGATTCCGGAATGGAAGAAACACGACAGACATCGATCCAAATGGAATTCAGGAACGGATGGAATGCCGATCAAATTGTAGGAAAAGGACAGGCTGACGTGCGATTGGTCATCGGTTTCGATAAATAGATGAGTCTTGCCAAGTTTTCTTCACCAATCGACAGAGTTGAAGTATCTCTCCACCAGTATCAAGCTGAAGATGCTATCTAGGGCTCTAGGGAGAGAGAGGGAGAGTCGTAAGCAGTCAATGAGGCTGAAATACACAATTTACGGGTCGCCCGGTCGTCGATAAATTTCCTACGGGGGTTACGTGCCAATCACGTAGACATTCGAAGCATCGCATCTTTCCTCTTTTCGATGTTTACATCGCAATTTTAAGAATCTCAAAACATTGGAGATTGGGTGGTACCAGGTACCGGTACCGTAAAAACAACCAGGATCAGTATGCTACTCTATCTCTCTCTCGTGACTGAAATCAAGTCGTGGTGGACTCGCAAAAACTTTCACCTAGGGTGAACTTTGCAGGGCATGGGACCGGTGTAAAATTGGCAGCACCGTATGTGATTTGGGTGATTATCCTCGCAATCGATGTCGTTCGGCGTTGCCATGCTTGAATTTAAATCAGAAAGTACTCGCTTGAATCTTCTCACTTGCGGAAAGCTGAAAGGAGAGAGTGAAGGTGGAGGATGAGATGTACAAGCATTTAAGACGTGTTTCACACTGCAGATTTTTCACATGAATCAATGAGGAACCATTGCTGATTATTGATGAAATGACAAGAAAAAGAGTGTTGCTTATTCATTACGCTTCTTTTTTGTCAAATAGCGCCATGACAGAATTCATATCAAACGAATTACCATGAACCGGATGTCCAGGACGACCGCTTGTGCTGTTATTTTCGTCTAAATTCACGCTTCCCATGCTACCAGAGTTAGCGGCCAGTAGGCTCAGTGTGACGGGTAACGGTGGACTCTTGTAGCGCATATCCAACTTTTTCGATAATTCATTCCCAAATGAAGCGACTTCCGCTTTGCTCGTCAAGATAGCCGTCACATTTTGCCATGCTTCGCGCTAGAATGAAAACAGTGAAAAGAAAGAAACATGAATGTGAGGAACAAACAAAAGAGGTACATGCAACTCCCGCCTCTGGACGTACGTGAACTAAAAAGGTAACATATTCAATATACCCGAGATCGGCCATGATCTTGGTCGATCGAAAGGCCCCAAAGTTAGCCCATTCGCGAGGACGTGCACGCACAAAACTACGGAGGGCTTGGTGGAAGATTTCAATCTTTTCGTATTTAACTTCGACGGAAAACTTGAAATACACGTAGACTTGAGCATTGGGGGAGCGAGCAAAGTTTATCACTCGCGAAGTGGCCATGGAAGAATTGGAGAGGGTGGCTTTTTCGTTTGTACCGCCGGATAGAATTGTGGTATGAAATAAGGTTACGTCCTTTGAAAAACAGAAAATACGTGAATGGAGTGAGGGGAATGGACGACACCACTATATCGTTTCCCCGACAATCCTATCGTACCTTGACGATCCAGCTCGGATTTCCATCCGCGTTCGTGTCTTGTTGCACATTGGAGACGTGAATTCGGTCGCCGATATCGTACGGACGCTGCAATAGAATAAAGAGCCAGCCTTCGAACATTTTGCTCATGGCTGGACCGATAATAAAGGCGAACGCCACTATATTTGTCGACATGGCCACAAACAGAGCGGTGGGATTTACTCCCAATTGACTCAACACGGCAAACCCCAAGATGAAGTAAAACGCAATGTTAATGACGTTCTCAAACGCACGATCTACTTTTTTCACTGTTCTGCACGGCTGCTCGTAACAATCGTGCTTCTTTGTAGACAACATCCACGCTCTTTTAAATTTGATTTCAATGTTGACGTAAAGCTGAGTGAACGCTTAAACAGACAAACATAGCTCTTAAATATTGCACTTACCTTGACAAATTCAAGTAGCGTCAAATTACCATCTCGATCGGGGCGAACTAGTCGAATTAATTCCTTCAATTGCTTGGTATTGATTTCACCGTCTTCATCGACCGCCGCTAGTGTCATAATGTCAAAACGGAGTGTACTGGAGTCGGGAGACATAATGTTCAGCTTGTGAAAAACGTTTTGGGAAGCCATGATGGTGCTCTCTCGGGTTGATGTATCGCCCCAAGCAATGCTGAACAAGAAGCGATTGTCCAAGAAACTGAGACTTTGACGGAACTGCAATATGGAGTCAATGGAAATATCTTCAGCAATGCCCATCTCCTTCTCCGGTTCTTCCCAGGCGCCAAGATATTCATCGATACGGTTCCGCTCAGCTTGCGTTAACTGTAAAGGATCTTCGCTATCAATGAGTTGTCCCGACAATTCATTCAAATCTTCATGCACTGTTTCATCGGAGCTATGTTTAACCAGGTCGTCATCGGAATTGCTACGAAGTAAGCCATAGTATTGCTCCTCGCTAAATCCATATTTGTTGATGGAAAGACTTTTCACGAGCTGTGCGTTGTGATAGGATGCCCGGCGAGCGACATCGCGTGCTACGAAGGCAACTTTTCCCAGTAAAAGTAGTTTCTTCATGAGTTTAGCCAAATCCTCCGAGTAGTTTCTATAGATTTTCTTTCCCAATAAAAAGCCCAACCAAACACGTTTGATGGCTACCACCAATCCGACGACCATCATCAGAATTAAAACACGTCTGTACAGCGGTTCATCCGGAATACCGCCGCTTGGATTGTGATAAGTGAATAGCGTCAAGTATGACTGCCAATAACCCCAGTGGTTGACAAACTCTGAATCGCCTTGCAGCAAACCAAAATCTAGCGACGCCCATGTGAACATGAGAAAGGGCCATCCACGTGACTGTATCACAAATAAGGTGAACATTTGTCCAAATACATTGACAAACGTCCGATTACTGACACAGAAGAAATCAATGATAACGACTTGTAGCATTTTTGCCATGCTGAATGTTATGACGTGCCGCACACAAAGAAAAAGAATCCACCAACTAGCTGATGCTTGGTTTGCGGCAAATTCTTCTCCGTCCTCATTGATCAAGACGGTCGTATTTGTTTCGAAATCGAAAATCAGTTTTGTGGAGCTGTTGATACGTCCCGTTGGTGGATTGTCGGCCCAATAGAACAATATCGCAGAAATAGTAATGGCTGGGGCGATCCAGAGTGCCACTGCGTACAAATAACCTCGGAAGACTGACCAACGTTGTCGGGTGAATGCCCGTGCATCGCTGATAAGTCCCTGCCTCACTTGCGACTGGAGAGAACGTCGCCGTCTACGCATTTTGTTCCACCGACTCTGACGGAGACTCCCGTTTTGCCTTGCCGATGGTGTTTTCTCATCCTCGCATTGGACAGCTATTTTCACCTTTCCTTCTTCCATTTCCGTGATAGGTGTATTCGCGTGGACGCTTGGCGTCGTCGCTTCCCTCTGGGTGCACGCCATGATCCTCGTTGTCTTGACTATATGTGCGTCCGCTCGCTTTTATAGTCGTTGCTGTTTGCACTGTTTGTTTCAGAGCATTCCAGTTCTTCTGCGCCGATACCTTTGCTGCAACGAGTTCGGCCGCCGTTTTCCCACAATACACGGCATTGGCCGTTGCATCAAACACAGGATTAGTCGCAATAGGCGGATGTTCTTTTTCGTTCTCGTTGTCGCTGTCACTTGACATGTAGTTGTCATCTCCGTCTCGTCCTTCTTGGTGCATGGCGTTCATGGCTTGTGTCAAATCGAAGAGAGTATTGTCCATAGTTTTCGTATGCCGATGCTTATTGGCGTGAGATGCCGTGCTCATTTGCGGTTTACTAATCATGGCCGGTCGTGCCACATTGGCGTTCGTCGCAGTGCTTTTTTGTGGCTTGTTCATCATGGCGGGCCGGGCAATATGGTTAGAGTTGGTCGCCGTACTCATTTGCGGCTTATTGATCATGGCGGGTCTGCCAAGAGGATTGGATTGCGTTGCAGTACTTTTTTGAGGCTTGTTGATCACATCTGGTTTGGAAGCATTTGGCTTGGAAACATTGGTAGTGCTCGAAGTTGCTTTGGAGTTCACCGACACGCCTTCTGCGACCGATGTATGATCGGGAATATCTTTACCGGCCAAGGCCCCGTCGCCTTTTTCATCATCATCGTCCTCATCATCGCTTAAAAATACATCGGTATCGGGAACATGCCGCAAAATCGTGGAACCACTTCGACTGACATTATCAAAGGATTTTGTGCGCGCCCGTTGTTGCTGTTGTTGTTGCTTGGCCAATCGGCGTTCGACGGCGACAAGAATAGCGTTTTCTGCTTCACTTTCCATACTACTCGGTCCTGATACATCCTGCAGTGTCACCAACATGGGTTGTAGATTTTTACTGGGTGGTACCAATTGCGGCATGGCCAGAGACTCGGGTGCTGGAGCGCTGGCAAATTCAGTCTCTTCCATCGAACCAGTAGTGAGCGGACTGTAGGCAACACTGTTTGACGAATCCGCCACCATTGCCATCCACTTCTCGACGTCTGTATTCGAAAAGGCTGGTCGGTTGGTTTTGTTGGATGTCATAGGAACGGGTGGTCGAGGAGGTGAAAATGTGGGAGGAGGCAATCGGTTGGGGGCAAGAAGACTCGTGGGCGGAGAATTCTGCGTTGGATTACTTTGCGTTGCTAAATCTTTTCCGACCTGATCACTCCAAGATAATTGTCGGTTGGCTGTTTTGGGTTTGGGAAGCATCAATTTGTTACTCGCCAAGTCGCTGACAATGTTTTCTTCTTTTAAAGAGGAAAGAGGAGGAGAAGAGGGCGGAGTGGCATCCCGTGGTTGATTTTGTGTCGCGAGATCTTTTCCGAAATGATCACTCCATGAAAGTTGCCGATTCGCAGGTTTCGGTTTGGGAAGCAAAGGCTTACTCATGCTACTCGCTGCAGGCAACTCGCTTAAAGTGTCGTAGACTGGCTGGGTAAAAGTAGGAGTATTAGGATGAAGAGGAGGAGGTGAAAAAGGCGCTGGAGGAGAAATCTGTGGTTGATCGGATGTTGTGGGACTAGTTCCTAGCTGATCACTCCAAGAGAGTTGTCTATCTTTCGCTGGTTTCGGTTTTAAAAGTATCGGCACGTTCGAATTGTTGCTCGAAGTCAAATCGCTGACACTTTCGTCCTCATTTTCTGATTTCGTTTCTTCTTTCTTAGATTGTGCGGTCGGCGGCTTTCCGCTATTCGTGAGAGATTCGTCATTATTCATTTTATTAGCGCTGACACCGATGCCTTTGTAGGTATCTTGAAAATGGTTGATGCAATCGTTCGAAAGAAGCAAGTGTTTGTTTTTTTTTTCGTTTTGCCGGCTCTGTGCGCGGTTGGTTGTTGTGAGGCGGAAAAGTGACATGACGTGTAGCGTGTAGCCTCGTGACTCATGACTGAATAATGCAGTCATGAATTTCGAATGGGTCTACACTTCGTAACTATAGTGGATTTTGCACCTAGAGTTTCCACGTACTAGTAACGACTACCATTTAAATTTGCCCGGTGAGTCACAAAGTCTATGGCTTAAACGTTACATTCGCTGGTAGGAAGAAACATCCATACATTAATCAGCTGGATTTTCGTAGGTCACTGCTTGGCATCCCTGGTAGCGACATCATCTTCTACTAATTGACTAGCAATTACATTACCAGGTAACGAAATCGAATAGAACTTTAGATCTAAAGTATAACTTCTACTTATGTCTGCCATAATATGTATGGAGAAAGCGGCAGAGGCGTGTATGAACTGTTCAAAAGATTCGATTTTCCTTCATTCAGAAGAAACTTCGGGGACGCCCCATCGCAGCTGTCATGTTTAAGGCAACATTACCTCATCAAGGATATGCAGGATTCCGTTACAGGCGGGCAAGTTCACCTCGATAATCTCCGGCATGTCGCTTCGTGGGTTACCAGCTCCTTTCTGGAAGACGGAGGCCCCACGACAGACGGTGCGGCTGTCCTTTCCATTGGCCATTTTGACTCGCTTCTTGCACCGAAGATCGGTGGATAGGACTTCACCAGCAACGGCGTGGAAAAGAAGAATGTCCATCAACAAGTCCTTGTCGGCCAAGACATCATTGAGTGTGTCGCCTAGCTTTTCAAAAGCAGCATTGTTGGGCGCAAATACAGTCCACGAGCCGCTGCTCAGGGCTTCCCCGAGCCCAGCTTCAGTGACGGCTGTACAGAGCGTCGAAAAATCATCCGTGCTGCAAGCAATCTCGGCTGCAAATGGACGTTAGTGATTTTTAGTATGCGATTTTCCCTGGTAATTTGTGTTCACGTACCGATGGACATGCAATCACCCGTAGGTGCGGCAACAGGGGTAGGAGCTGGGACCGGAGCCGGTACCGGAACGGGAGCGGGAACCGAAACCGGAACAGGAGCTGGAGCTGAAACAAAAAGCATTACCTCATCAATCTCGTGAATCAGCCCATTGCATGCTTTGATGTCTGTGGTTAAAATTTCTGGCATCGCGTCGCGGCTATTCCCTGCTCCTTTCTGGAAGATGGAATCCCCACGGCAGACAGTACGACTGTCGGCACCGTTCGCCATTGTCACCGTTTCTCTGCACTTCAGATCCTTTGAAAAGACTTCTCCTTCAACGGCATGGAAGAGCAAGATACTTGTCAACAAGTCCTTGTCAGCCAAGACATCATTGAGGGTGTCGCCTAACTTTTCAAAAGCAGCATTGTTGGGCGCAAATACAGTCCACGATCCTTCGCTCAAAGCCTCGGCAAGCCCAGCTTCAGTGACTGCCGTACAAAGAGTCGAGAAATCTTCCGTGCTGCAAGCAATTTCAGCTGCGAATCACAATATTAGGTTAGGGTACAAGTCTTATACATGGGTTCGCAATGAATTTATCTCAGAACACATACCGATAGAAGAGCACTGAGCTCGCACCGATTCAACGAGAGCGGCAGCCAAGACGAGTTTAGAGAGACGTAGGAACATGTTAAATACACTGTTTTTCAGGTTTGGAGAAGATTTTCTTCGTCAATGTTTGACGTTTTATGAAGAAAAAGGTGATCTGCGATGGAATGCAAATTGGGCGTACTGTTCACATACAAGACTTTGCGGTCGGTGAGGTACAGTCATACAGTGATGCACATGACGTACCAGGCACTTTACAGTATCTTTCAAAAGATAAGTGGACTTTTTCCAAATAAGCGCGAAGGTGATTTAAGACGCCGGCAGGCAGAAAGCATCTAGCTATTTCTGGAATTTGGCGCGACAGGATGTAGTTGGCGAAAGTTTCCACGGTACAGTACAAAATTCAGTCGAATGTCAAGATTAGATTCTGACGATTAAAAAATTAGAAAAAATTGACGTGTTGTACTTGTACCAGCGTCAGTTGGAAGAGTCGCCGAGCCGTTCATAACCGTTCGGATATATGTTGTGACAGTACTTTGTATCATAATATAAACACTCTACTACGCTCCAACCTCGTACCCGGTACCAGGTATCCTTCGTGTGGATGAAGTGGACTCGTGATTGATATGCAGTCGTGGGAAATACCAACCACATTTTGGGACAAATGATTAAAATTGAGGGTATGGAATAATTATTTAGAGTCATCAATGTATGAAAAGACAGCGTAAGAGAAAATATCCGTGCTTAGTAGCATTATAAAAGCAGTTTATGCCATAACAGTAATTTATTTACATAGGGAGCTTCAATTGGGCAGCAAGGGCGCCTACCATTCCAGACATAAGTTTGCGGATGGGAAGGCAACGGGGACGGTTCCATTGAAGCGGATCGTCTTTTCCCTCACAATTCCGGTATATCGTACCAGGTATCTGGTCTACCTTAAAAAATAGGTTGTCGGGCAAGAGGATTTGGATCCGTGATGTGATTCGCACAGCAGATAATTATACAACAACACCTGTTCTATCCCAGCAAGTGTGTTGGGAATTTGGGTTCAATCAAACACAAAAGGCCTTCATATTTTGGTCATACTTTGTACTATTATTATCTGCCATGATATACATAAAAGAGAAGGTGGCATAAACTTTGTTCATAGGGATCACTTTAGACATAGCCCAGACGATTGAATGTCTAGGGCAACATGACTTCATCCACAATATGAATAACTCCATTGCATGCCTCAATATCAACCGAAACGATGGCCGGCATGTCGCTACGTGGGTTACCAGCTCCCTTTTGATAGATGGTGCCCCCACGACAGACTGTGCGGCTATCTTTTCCGTTAGCCATTTCGACACGTTCCGTGCACTTCAAATCCGTCGAAAGGACTTCTCCAGCAACGGCGTGAAAGAGAAGGACATCCGTCAACAAATCCTTGTCAGCCAATACAGCATCCAAGGTGTCACCTAGGTTGGCGAACGCCTCATTGCTAGGAGCAAAAACAGTCCACGATCCTTCACTGAGAGCTTCAGCGAGTCCAGCCTCGGTAACGGCCGTGCAAAGCGTCGAGAAGTCATCCGTGCTGCAAGCAATCTCGGCTGTGAAATACAAAAGAGGCTTTTGAGTGAACTATCTCCGATGTTCGAGTTTGATGTCAAGAAACCTCATCCTTCATCACAACGCACATACCGATGGAAGAGCACTGAGCTCGCACCGATTCAACGAGAGCGGCAGCCAAGAGGAGTTTAGAGAAGCGAAAGAACATCTTTGATAACGTATTGAGTGTCAAACTAGGAGAAGATTCGTCTGAATCCAACTTTTATGAGATAAATGTAGAGTGATGGGTGGCAAATGTTTGCGGCGGGCATCTGGTATCTCGTGCGTCGTGCTTCCCATGCGTTCGCGGAACCGATGACTACCGGTACCTGACGACTGACTCAGATCTCGGATTAGATTTCTGAAGATACTGTACGTGTTTTAGTGTTCAGGCCTATCAGGAACGAAGGCCGTAAGGCGTTTCTGTCGTCTAAGTATCTTTGAATTTTTGGCGTTATACCAGCTAAATGGCGAACGTCCTGGTCGGTTCGAGTACAACCTTGTATCTGGCATGCGTCACGGACTTCAGTTGTTTCCATAATATTACACACGATTGAACACGTAAGGCGTGGCGTAGTGCATCATTTTGTCCATCCTGGATGATCTTCGTCCTTCTCATCATGTGGATCTTTGATCTTTGGATACAAATCCACGACAATACGTCCTATTTGCTGAGCGACACCTACTGTATTTAATTCTACTCCGTACCTGGTAATATTTATTCGCTTGCCTTTCGATATCCACGCAACCTTTCCGCCGTTCAGCCTTCCGCGTTTAGACTAGCGTTAGGGCGATTCAGGATTCTAGAATCACATGGCAAGATTTGTTTGAATTGTCCACAGTACTGAAAGATATGATATATTCCCTCTTCTGGTTATTTAAAGTCAATGAGACAAGAGATTCATTCTAAGACGCGATGTTCGAAGGCCACAAAATCAGCAAGCAGCCTCCCTACTCGGTATCTGAAAACGATCGTGGAAGACACTCACGTTTTGTGTCAGGCACTATGAGCTAGCACAGTGAATAAATGTAGAGCTAGAAGGTAACCTTCTGCAAATTTGCTGAGCATGGGAGCGGATCAGTAAGTGTGTGAATGAACGGCTAATCTCTCTTTTCTGCGCCGCGAACAATTTTTTGGGCTATCTCAAGTGCAACCGGCAACAATGTCTTTTCCTCGGGAGGAAAATCCAGCTCGTCTTCGGATTGGGAGTGAAAATTATCACAGAACGCTTGACAAAAGACAATCAGTCTGCTCAACTTATCGATACTGGGTAACGTCAGCGTCAAGTTCAATAACAAGACTAGACCACGATACATGATTTCTAACCGTCCGGATTCCAATATGGACTCCATGTGTTGCTCAAAATGTTCCAGTTCGACAAGGGCCGGGTTGAGCTTGTCCACGCTGAAATCTTCTTGCGTTGCCATTGCCAGACATCCCGCTGCGGCACGTGCACATTCGTACTTTTCGGGATCTTCGTAGTCGGCAGCGAGTGCTAGCCACAAATTCGCATTTTCCTGCAAATGCTCCAGCATCTTCTCGTGAGGAACCAAATTGCACAATGCTTCGGTTGCGGCTCGTTGTACCATTGTATGATCCGAAAACTGTGCGTAATGCAATGCAGCCAATCCCTTTTCTGAGATAACTCGATTCTGTGCATCCTGTCCAGAAGAAGCCAAATTCGTCAAGCTCAACAAGGCTTCAAACTGTTGTAAATCTTTGGCATGAATGTCGCGTACAAGCGTAAGGAGAGGCTTGATGCTTCCAAGGCGTTGGGCGGCTGTCAACAGCGAAGGGTTGGTGGTGATAAGTAACTTAGCAATAACATGACGAGCTTTGCGAAGCGTGTTGACTAGCGTGGGTGATGGCTGATCGTTTGTTTTATCGAAAGCGATACATCTAGATAAAACTCCTTGCTGAATCAATAAACCACGGACTGACGCTTCGTCGGCCATCCGCATCCATGTGGTCACAATTTGTTCCATCGTTGCTTCTGATGTAAGATTGGATTCGGATAAGCCAACCAGCGCGCGAGGCACTTGGGCTGAGGCACATTTGCGAATGCGTTCACGGCATGCTTCTGGTGTATCTGTATCTTTCTGCATTTCTAGTAAATCTTTCTCTTCTTCTGTCTTCCCCATTTTCTGTAGTTCATCGTACTGCTCCATTGTCACCTCTTTACCTTCAAATGCTTCTTTGCGCATTTGTAATTGCGTCACACATACCAGCTGAAATAAGTTTGCCATGGCAAATGCGCTTGTTGTGTTCGTCGTATTCGCGTTCTTATTGTTCGAAGCGAGCTGGTCGCATAGTTGCACCAATCGTTCCAATGCAGGGCGCGATGCACCCGATGACCGAAATCCTGCAGCCAGTTCTTCTTTCATATCCGTGTGAGCCACTAGGTAAGAGATCATTTCAATGCCACGCTCCATTGTGGCCGTGGTCGGGGAAGCAGCTGAAGTCAAGGCTGTCAACGACTTTTTCTTGTCAATCCCGCTCTTTTCTTCCGCCTTCGTTGCCTCATCCGGGATGTCTTCTAATAAATCACATGCAGCCACAAGCAGTCCCATTCGTTCAAAATCTCCAGTTTCCTTATCACTCAGTCCCAATTTGGCGATGCAGGCTGCTGCCCCTCCTTTGATTTCACGATAGGGTGATTGCATGAGGATTGTCATCGTTCCTCCATCGACCCACTGCGCTATTTGGCCTCTTGCTGTTTCAATTGTCGATGCACCACTCAGAACTTCGCTGGCGCAATGCATTGCCGCAACATGTTCTGACCGAATCATTGCCGGTATTTCTACATCCATCGCTTGCCAGGTCGACAGAGCCCAGGCACTTAATTCTTTTATATTGACCATCAATATGGCGGCAGTCAACAACGCATGCTGCATGGCGAGATGCAGATCCTGAGTCGAGAAACCGTACATATCGTCAATCTTTTCGTCTTCCTCTACTTCCATGATGGCTTGAATCTTTGGAGATTCTAGTAGTGGTGCCAAAATTAGTTGAGTGTTCTCGGTTTCAACCGCTTCCAAAGCCCGAATCCAGCGACCCACAACTACAATCAATTCTCGTCGCAACGGAAATGCTGCAGGTTCGCAACACTCACGAAACAGCAGTTGTCGCAATTGACTGTTCACATCCAGTAATTGACGACTTCGCTCATACGCCCACGCCTGGTCACGTGTCTTGCGCTCCGTTTCATGTTTACGATGGACTGCCAACTCTTGGGCGGTCATCGAGCGAGTATCGGGTTGCAAATTAGGAAGTGTTGGGTCCGTATGATGATCCAAGGAAGATCGAATCCAAACATACCGCTCTGTTCCGCACGTCCAAGTACTCAGTACATCCAACACCGCACGAACGATCAACTCGTGAGTTTCGTCTGAATTATTGCTTTCCAACGATTCCAGCACGACACGACAAGACTGCTCCAATAGATCACGCTGAACATACGACTCCTTCAAAACAACGCGGTTTGCTTCATCGTCTCTATCCACATGCAAGCAAATACGTGACCATAAGGCCAGACAACTAATCATGACGTCCGTTTGCTTCGCGGCAGCCGCTTCTTGCACACGTATCTTCAACCACTCCTGCGTGTCGGCTGCACGAAAGTGCTTTTGACAAAAAGCAGGGTGTTGTGCGGCGCGACTGAGTACAAGAATGACACCATGACCGTCGTAATCGATTTGTCGAAAGACATCGAGCGGCAGTTCCATGCTGACCTGGACCAAGTCGTCGTTTAAGAGAGCGAGTAGCTTTTGAAAGAGTACCGTTGCTTCCTTTTGCGATGGTCGCTGTTGCAGTTCCTTCATAATTTTTGCAACTGGACTGTTATTTTGATTCGCGTTTTGTGTTTTGTGAATCATCCGTATCGTTTGAAGCAAATCCTGTGCCTGTTTGTTCGTCGGCTCATACTGCAAAAGACGAAGCAAATCTTTCGCCGCATCTTGCAGCAAGTCATGTTTCTTACTATCGTCGCTGGGATCCTTCTGCTGATCTTGTGTTGCAGATTGAATCGTAAAGGTCATCCAGAGAGCTTTAGCTCGTCGAAACCACAATTTGCACAAAAGAGATGTCGGCAGATCTGCGTGAGGATTCTCTTCGGTGATGCGAAATGCTTTTGAGCAGTCGTCAATGCAATCCTGATACTGCATTACATTGAGAAAGCACATGGCTCGATTCGAAAGCAGAGTAGCTTGGAGTGTGAGAGCATCTTTCGGCAAGCCACCGACACATCGATTGAGCGCGACGAGACCTTGACCGTACGACGCGATGGCCGACGACCAATCCTTGCTTTGAAAATGCGCATTGCCGATAGTTTTGGCTTGTTCGGCTTGCTCGATGTAACTTTGATCAGACGGCATGAGAGAGGTTCAGAAGAATAAAACTCAAGATAGTTATAACAAGAATACCAACTTCATCGTGACTTTAATGAGGGCAAGAATGGCGCGAACTAGAGAGTGTCTTGACAAGGAAAATGTCCCGATGACCCGACGGACGGGAGTACGGACGAAACTCTTCATGTCATGACGTCAGTATATTCCACGTGGACCCATTGACAGACGGCCGACCGCGCGAAGCCTTCATTCGGCACGACTGTGTTGGCACGCGCGAGTACCATTTACGAAAGAGTAAAAGAGAGGTACGAGTGACAGGCCTTTTCTGCAAAGATCGCACCAATCAGAACCTTCGAATGAGCAATGACGCACTTGATTGGGTTCTGCGTGTCAAGCTATGACTCCATGAAAGTGTATGGCTAATTTTTTCTACTTTCGTATTCATTCTGGATCGCTTTCTGTACATCTCGTAGAAAAGCCTACGAGAAGATCCAAACCCACGCAGAGCCATCCAACGAGATCCAGGTTTATGATGACCCTTGCAAGGACGCTCGCTCTTTTTTTCGGGGAGATTTGCATGGCCTTCATTTTCTTTTCGGTGGTGCTCCGCACACCTCGTCGCGCACAAGATCGAAAAAATCATGGCGTCGTTCGAATTCCGTTCCATTTTATCACTCTAAATTTGTAAGTACTTTTGGTTTGTTTCACGCTCCATCGTAGTGAATTTCCTCGTCCACCAGTACCGTATCACGTCCGCCGCATCACCCAGCGAGATCACCATGGCGGCTTGGAGGGAAATTGAAGCGGCTTTTTTTCTTGTTTAGTTGAAAAGCATCGCTTCAGGAGTCTCTCAGCTACGAAAGTGATCGGCCTTTGAAAGGAAACTCGCAAATGTTTCAACAATTCTGTCATAGAGAGATGTTGCAAAAAGGGCGGGAACTCTCATCCAGCTCGTTTGAATGCTCCACACGATTGAACTGTATGTGCTCGAGAACTGGAGCTGATCACTTTATTTTCGTTGAGGACGATGTTCTATCTGAAATAACGTTGCAGAGGAAGCCCTGGGATGCCATGGTGTCCTGAATGGGAGGATTCAGCAAGACAACTACGTTCAGATATTTTTCTCGTTGGTTTTTGTACTGCGAAGCACGTAGGGCTCCCATCGTTATCATTGATAAGGATCATCCAGTGTTTGCGAGCGAAGATGGCTATAATCATGTTTGACTTGCCCTGAAAGGCCATCGTCGATCGATTCGTTCATTTTGTGAGCGATCTTGTCAATCATTGACTCACGCTGTTCATTCTTCTCTTTTCATATCGACACGAACTTTCATCAACAGGAAGCCATTCAACTTACTATTGATATAGAATCCCGACTTTCTATAAATCAGGATGACGGTGGGAACCGCTTCTGGTGGTCCTTCTGCGACTGCCGACGTTCATATTACAAGAAGAATCATCTCTTCGATCGTCTGTCGTGAAGATGCCGATGTCGAGGTGGACGCGAAGAACGAATACAAGCATGTCGCTCATCCTGCACATCATCTAGCACTGCGTCGACAAGTATCCAACGAGGTGCTGTCCTCCTGTGGAAGCGACGATGACAGTGTCCCACTCAAGAAACCTCCTTCCCATAACTCAGCTTCCTCGTCTCCGGTGCACTGCTGTCATCCCGCGAACACGGAGAATAACTTCTTGCCGCGCAAGCGTCTTTTCACCAATCCTCTCCATGATACGAAGATGTTTGAGCACCACAAGCGAGCCCTGCAACTTGAGGCCGAACTGCAGCCCCTTCGTCTCATTCTTTCGCGACTCATGGCTCATCCCATTCACAATCGAAAAGGGTTGTTTAATACACCAGTTGATCCTGTAGCGCTGGGTTTGCTGGACTATTACACTGTCATCACAAAGCCCATGGACTTTGGGACGATCAAGGCGCGGTTGCATGCTCTGGCCTTTTCGTCGCGCGAGCAAGTTGTAAAGGATATTCGTCTCGTTCTTCAAAATGCGATGACATACAATCCTCCTCATCACATTGTGCATTCGTCTGCAATGAAGCTGATGGCCTTTTTCGAAGAGCAGTTGAGTGCGTTTTGTCCAGATATGGCACTCGATCCGGTTGCGGTTGGCGGATCCGCTTCAGTTGCAGCGGTGGAACCCTCTGTACATAGTAATCAAGCCACCCGCTGCAACACCGGTTCTGAAGAATTGTTACGTGATGTACCGAACAAACGCAAGAAACGAGGCACTCGTGTCATCACAGGACATGACTGTTTTTCTTGTCAGGGGCGCACGTGCGCTGTATGCCAACAAGGTTGTCTCCATTTGGAGCCGACGCTGCTCATTTGTAATGGTTTCGCCTGCGCAGGAGCTCGCATTCGCAAAGCTGCCACCTATTACATTGCACCGGATGGAAACCGACAGTATTGTCAGAAGTGTTACATCGGATTACCGGCTACTCTTCCCGATAATCGTTACAAGGCAGACTTGCTCAAGCGAAAAAACGACGAAGAAACGGTGGAGCGTTGGTTGACCTGTGTCAAGTGTCAACGGGGTGTTCACGCCGTGTGTGTCTTGCACAACGAGTATTTAGATGCTGCGGATACCTTTGAATGTCCCGAGTGCGTATCGATGGTAGTTATTCACGAACCGTCCGTCAAGTGCGTAGAATCAAATACCAGTTACACATTTGCGAGTGGCGAGGATTTGCCTGTTCGAATGTCAGACCTCATGTGTTCGTCGATGCATAATTCCTCGTACACTGCGGACAGTCTTCCCGAAACGATTGAATCTGCGTTCCTCCAGTGTAAAGTCCGAGAACGGATGATTCTTCCCGATTACCCCAACGCCGAAAAGACTGTAACGGTTCGCGTCATTTCAGATTGCGCGCGTGCCTTCACTGTCCCGGATGTGATCCGCAAGCACTTTTGCATGCCCACAACGCAAGGAATGCCGCCGCAACGTGTTCACTATAGATCGAAAGCCATCGTTTTGTTTCAAAAGATTGACGGATTGGATGTCTGTATTTTTTGCATGTACGTTCAAGAATATGACGGCCAGGACGAGTACGAAGATGCTTCGAGTCCAGTGGATACGAAGAAGCGCGTCTACATTGCGTACATTGATTCGGTTGAGCACTTTCAGCCTCGCGCTTGTCGCACCAAAGTTTACCAAGAACTGCTTGTGAGTTACCTTGCTTCAGCACGCAAGCGCGGCTACGATACCGCTCATATCTGGGCGTGTCCACCGTCTCGAGGAAACTCTTTTGTTTTCTGGAATCATCCTGCTTCTCAAAGAACACCTACACGTGAACGCCTCGTCGCGTGGTATCATGATGCACTGAGCCGCGCTGTTGAGTGCGGCGTCGTCACTGATATCCAGAGCTTGTACGAAAGTGAGTTTCAGGGACGCTTGGAACCTTTGGAAGGTACCGATGCAGTCCTTGGCTCTAAAATGGAGTGTCCTCCGCTGCTGGATGGTGACTTTTGGGTCGAAGAAGCAGTGCGCGTACATCAACTTCATTCTCAACGCGTCCTCAGAATCACCAAGATCGATTCTTGCGACAAGCGCCTTTGTCCAGCTACCGAAGTTGCTAATGTTTTGAGAGACAAGATTTTGGCCCATCCCATCTCGACTTTCTTTCGCCGGCCCGTCAACGCGGCGGCGCTCAAGTTGAAAGACTATCATGACATTATCACGCGGCCCATGGATTTGGGCACAGTGTATTCTCAACTTGTCCTTGGTGAATACATCACGTTGCGAGATGTTGTCCGAGATGTCGAACTTGTCATATCAAATGCTACTACATACAATCCTTCCGGTAATGTGGTGCATGTGAACGCTCTTGAATTACATCGGCTATTTTTCAGAGAGATCGAAGCACTTGTGTCTAAGTGGTCGGCAACGACTTTATCTTGGGAAGTATTTGCGTCGATGAGCATGAACTTGGATCACACCCTACCGTGCACAAGTACGGAACCTTTACTCAACACTGTGGCACCTGATTCTTATGTTGAGAAAACAGAAAAGTCGTTGGATAAGCCTGAAGTGCATCTTCTCTCCGGCGGCGCTGACGCTGTTCAGAGAAGGATGGTCGGCAACGACGTTTGGCTTTTAGACAAGCGCAATCCACTCAAGAATCCCCAGCCGAAGAGCAATCCTCGTCGAAGAAAGTCGGTACCTAATGAATTAAATGACGAGCCTCCAGCAAAGCGAAGGCGACAGTCCTGGCTAGCGGAAGAGGTCGGCGCTTCCGTTCGCTTGCATCGTACTTGTTTCTTCAGCTGTTCCCTCACACCTACAAATGAACAAGAAAAAACCTACGAACAATATACTCAAAACTACACACCTTCTACTATCGATCGGCATGTGTCCTCGTCAACGATTGCAGACATGAGACATGCACTACTTGAATTCTCCCAATTTCGCAACTTAGAGTTCGACACTCTCCGCCACGCCAAGTATAGCTCCGCGATTTTGCTGTTTCATCTTCACCACGATCGAGCACCTGGAACGATCCCTGAGTGCTCCTCTTGTTCGAAGCCCATCGCTGATGTCCGTTGGCATCGTCTGTCACGTGTCACGGAACGACGATTGTTTCAAGCAGTGCGCCATCCCGTTGGACGGCGACCGAAACGCACGAAACCGTATGAACCGGAAGAACTGTGCGAGGCGTGCCACACGACGTCCTCCGATCCGGATGATTTTATTCCAATCCCGGTGTCTTTTAACGCGGCGTAGCTTACGATACGCTTCCATCAGTTTAGAGTTACTACTTAGCGATTTGAGTCATTGATTTCTGATTGCCAAAAGGATGTCTTAGGAAATGATGTGCTTGATCTTCGCTCGGACCAATATGTTCTAAAGGGGGATACATTTAATTCAGGTAGTTTTCTTTTCCATAGCGACATCACAGTGTCTCGATTTTTCGAGCTGGACTTTACTGAACTACGGTTACTCCAGCAAAGAGTGGTAGACTGAATGTTGAAATATTGGTGCCAATACATTCAGCGGCAATTTAGACCTAGCGAAAAGCGTTGCGAATCATCGTTATGCTTCCTAATTTACTATTAACCAAACTGTACGCGGAACAATACAACGACTGTGTTTCAGTCATGAATCATGAATCACGATGCGATACTTGATTAATGATTTCTCAGTATGCCGTCTGTTTGGCGTCCGCCACAGTTCCATCACCACGAAGAAATGCCGCGTTAATGCAAACGTCACGCAACACGCAAAACATCGTCTTACAACATTCGATTGACAAACCATCAAAAACAACAAGAACAAGAGGAAATATAATCAAGTTTTCTTTTCACCGTTCACCATGAAGATGAAAAGAACACTTTTTCTATCATTAATAAGTCTATTCTCGTGGGAAAGCGCCGATAGTTTTCTGGTCTTGACGCCTTCTTTGCAAATAATTAACAATAGTATTTCGCGTCCTGTGACCTCACTGGGAGCCATTGCAGCTTTAGCCAAGAAAGCCAAACAAAATGAACTTCGACAATATGTAGAAGCTGGCGTTCCCGATTCTGTCATGAAGATCTATCAAGAAATGCAAAACAGATATAAGAATATTGATTTGCTCGCAACGGACTTGCCCAACAAACTGCAACAAGAATTGACACGCCGCCGAGGAACGCTGACGATTATCGCAGAATACAATCGTAAAACCCGATTCACAGATTCGGGAATTATCAAAGATCTCTATGATCCCGAAATTGTCAGTCCTATTTTTCGGGAATATCTCGCGAGTGCGATTGCCGTGACGGCCGATGAACGCATGGGAGCGTGTGATTATTCGACCTTGGAAGCTTTTGTAAAAGAACAAAAACGAGCGCATATGGAAGTTCCTGGTCCAATTATGGTTATTAATAATGATTTGATCCTGGATGAATTGCAAATTGCGCGTACGGTTGATGTCGGAGCCGATGCGGTTGTTTTATCGGCGGCAGTTCTGGAAAAGGATGAACTTGAAAAGTTGCTCAAATGCGCTGCCGCAGTTGAAGTGGAAGCTATTGTTGCGGTCACATCGGCGGAGCAAGCCCAACAAGCCATTGATATGGGGGCACGCATGATCTCAGTACAAGGAATTAGTGACAATGAAGAGCGCGCAGCATTATTGCAAAGTTTGAAAATGCCAGAGGGACGAATTGTCACCACCATCTGCAACTTGGGTGCAGCAAAAGGTAAAGGGGATTTACAAGAAATCGAAGATGCTTGGTTTCTCAGAGACAAAGGTTACAACTCTATTATTGTGGGAGAAACTCTATACAAATCTGGTTCGCTAGAGATTGAACACCCCGGAGTCATTATTCGAAGTATGAAATCGAAAAGTAGTCTTAAGTTTGCGTCTCCTAAAGCATCGAATGGCCGTGGAGAGGGCGCAAGAGAGTATCTTGGTGATATTTTGATGTAATGCGCACTGCATTTATGAAGTGATGACGACATACGAATTTTGTAATCGTATCGAGTTGTCTCTTGATAATTGTTGAAGCAACTTTGGCGCATAATTACTAGCATACCCATGTTAATGAGTTAAATTTGACTATTCTAATTACGTGATGTTAATCGGAGTCGCTGTCGGAACTATCGTCGTCCGCCGTTGCGGCAGTCTTCTTGCCGCTGGAGTCGACTTCGACGGAGGTGATGATGCTGCTGCCGCCGCTTTCTCTTTGGCGGCTTTGGCTTTCTTGGAAGCACTTTCCAAAGCAGCACGTTCGGCCTTGGCTTCCGCCTCGCATTCAAGTGCCAGAATAACGACATCCTCGACAAGTTGTGCATCTCTGGATTTGTCTTGGATGGCTCCGACAATTTGGGCCATCGTCTTCTGGTACGCTAGACGAGCTTCAGCTTCCGCTAAGTAGTAAGCCTGGCGCGTCTTCAAGTCGTCTTTCAACTTCTCGAGCTGAGCCTTGTATGCTTCGACGTTCTTGATCAGTTTCGCGTTTGTGGCATTCAACTGTTTAGCGTGATCGTTCAGCGCCTGGAATGATTGACCAGCTGAGGCATTGGCTTCCATGAGTCTTTGGTTGTTCTCTTTCAAAGCCTTGAAATCCTTTCGCATCGTGTCGTTTTGATTACGAAGCTTTTGATTTTCGCGGCGCAGGTACTCGATAATCTTTCCACTTTCTTCGATCAACGACTGTTGCTGAGCGGCCTTCTTCTGTTTATCTTTATCGTTCGCCAGCTCTTCCTTGATTTTCTTTCGGTACTCTTCCATTTCTTTCTCAGCTGCTTCACGTGCATCTTGGACCTCTTTCATTCTCTTCATTTCTGCTTCGTGAACTGCGCTTTCGAGGGACTTGATCTTGTTTTTCAAAGCGTCCTTCTCTCGCTGTGCCTTCAACATCTCCTTGAATTTTGGACGCCACAAGAAAGTACGCACGTGCGCTTGGATTTTAATCGCGGCCTTGAGTTGCTTCTTCGCCTTCTTCTTTGCTCCTTTCTTTGCTTTTTCTTCTTTTGTTAAGCTCTTTTCTGGCCATGTAGCATCGCCATGCACACTGAATTGGAATGGCAAGCTTGCCTCGAGATCGCATTTTCCTGCCCTGCGTTTTCTTACGGACAAGCCAACCTCGTGACGTACGTTGTAAGTCTAGAGCCCACTGTTCCCAAGCTTCCATGCGCTTTCCTTCCAAAAATTCAAGGGCGCCCGTCTTGAAGTATGCGCGTGTCTTACCGACGACAAAAGCCGGCTTTCCCGTTTCGTCCTGAAGTGGCTTCAACGCGGCCGTCAAAAGTTTAGTAACTTCATCTTTGTAGTCGACTTTGGACTTGTCTTTCTTTCCTTTCGTTTTGTTGATGACCTTGAAGCGTTCGACGCACGCTCGATGGTCGAGTCGATTTGGGAAGGCGGTACGTGAAATTGTTACAGCTGCTACCACACCTGCACATCGAAGCTGTTCAACGGTTGTCATGTGGTACATGATATTGGGCCTCTTGATTGGATTCGGCTTGATGCATCGAATATAACGCGATTGTGTCTCGTTGAGCTGCTTCATCAATGATGTCAACTGATTCTTGAACTTGTTCCACAGAGTATCAGACGCCATGTTACTTTTACCGCGTTTCGGACCAGCACGGACAGCAGTGGACTCGCCGCTTCCATCGTCTTTGGTCATACTATCGTTTTGCATATGGTTGGCAATGATGTCGTTGCTCGATTGCTTGGCGATTTCGATCAAGTCAGGGGCGATAGTGTCCTGATTCACCTGCAGAAAACCGTTGGCATGATAGACAACCTTTCCAGCGTAGTGATGAATACCGAAGTCGAGTGGTCCAAGAAGTCGATCTTGGACTAGGCATGGGGATGTCTTGTTCGTATTACACGCCTTGTACACGAACTCTTTGTCACTACCCTTGGGTCGAACACATTCTTCGTTGAGCATGGCCAGTAACCCAGCGCGGCCTTCAATGAGATCAAGCACGTCACTATTGTCGTCATAAAGAATGTCATCCAAAGCAATGCCTTCGAATTTGTATTCTTCCTGAACTGCTTTAAAAATATCTTTTGTGAACTTTTGCTGAAGTTTCTCGTTCGCGTAGTTGATGGCCAACTGCTCAAACCCGTTCACTGGGAACGATTCGAAACCGAAAATATCCAAAAGACCAATGGTGCAGAAATCAGATTTGCGGGCGCCCTTGTAGTTCTTTTCAGCCATAGTAGCATCGTTGATTTCTCGAACAAGCCAAAGGAAAATTTTGGAATAAATTTCCTTTCCAAAAGCCTCGCACGAGTCTTTGGCGGCGTCGGGCTTCAAGGGTACTTTGAAGACTTCGCCACGCGCGTTCATGGTTCGTTCCACCAAAGCCTTTTCAAGCTCGGTGGGATTAATACCGATGAGCTCTGCGAGACTATTGAATTCCGACTTGCTCGTCACACAAGATTTCTCCGTATCTCCTCCCGGTGGTCCGAATGTGATATTTCCGAGTTGAAGAACGCACGCGATAGCTCTCCACAGCGTCATCAATGAATCACCAGTAACACCGACTTTGGCAAGACCTTCCACGGTCTCATAGAAGTGATCACCATCACTCTTCCCTTCAATCGAGGTAGTGTCCGTATGACCGATAACTTTGAACGAGGCATTGGTAGTCCCCTTGAGTCCTTTCCAAATCTTCACCTTATCGGCTTCCTTGGCGGCAATCATTTGGTAAAAAATGTGGTACGTTCGTTCCGACTCGTCGTGTGTCATAATACGACTCTTTTCAAGAAGGTAAACCTCACATTTACTTCCCGCGATTTTGCAGTGCGGGACGCGTTGACCCGGCGCAACGTTTGCGTCACGATCGAATTGCAACATGATGTATTTTCCGAAACGTGAGGAGTTGTCATTACGACGGGTCTTGGCGTTACCAAAGGCCTCCAAAAGAGGGTTGGACTCGACGACACGCTTGACGACCTCGTTGAGACCATCACCCCTTTCTGTCCCGTGGGTCCTTTTTGAACGGACGCCATGTGATTCATGCAGATCTTGACGGTTTCCGTCTTACCAGCACCGGATTCACCGGAAACGAGAATCGACTGGTTGCAGTCATCGACAGCGAGACCTTTGTAGGAAAGTGCCGACGTCTCGTATATGTGTGGATCGAGTTCTTTACGAGGATCCGAATCACCGGCCTTCCACACCATCTTGTTCGCGTATTGATCTTGCATCTTGTCGGTGTAAAGATGCGTCAACCATTGGTAAGGGTTAATCGCGATTACGATATCACCCGTGCGAGTGTAAGGGAAACCTTGTCGATGACGTTCCTTCAAGTTATAGAGGATGGCAGCCTAAAAAACGAGACGATGTGTAAGCTCTACGTGCAACAAATAAGAACAAAATAGAAGCGTCGAAAGGCTTCGCATCCTACTTGATATCCGCAAAGATACTTCTTCTTCGAGTGAACCGGCTAAATATGTACTCACCTCGTGCAAGAAAGGCAAGTCTACCATGTCTTCTTTGAGCGTAAGAACACCTGCCTTGTCAACGTTCGCCATCGGCAAGGTTCCTCCTTCATATTCTTTGAGTTTCACGACCTTATCGGTCCATTTCCTAGCATTCTTGCCTCCATCGTTGGCGATTGCCGCTTCGTCATCGTACGTCGGAATCGATACAACCGCTTCCTTGTCGGTTTGCGATTTCAGACGCGCCGGCAACCACGCAAGGTCTTTGTCTTTCACATACACATTGTTACTTGTGGCTACAGAGCCACCATCTTTGCCCATTTTTCAAAAGATCTTTCTTCTTTTGTGAATGAACAAGAAGACTTTTGTGTTGTAATGATGTTGTGAGAGATTTGAGGCAAGAAACAATAATAAAATGCCTTTTTTCGTTTCAAGATCTCCCCGCACGGCGCAAGAGAGGTTTGTGACGATGACCCACTCTCTGTTGCTATAGTTCGCTAACGAGAGTGTACAAGATGACGTGATCGGAATCAATTCACTAATGACTAATGACCCCCCAGACTCAAGAACCTCACGGTGCGCCGAATGACCCTTTGCTACACTTTTGTCAATAATAATTTGCGGCGTCTGTTCTTCTTCGACTTATTCTTTATCCTGTTCCCTGCTGCAGATCATTTTGTGTGCTTCCAGTGTCGATGTCGACCAACATCGCAATCTCACCAAAATCAATTCCTCCAGCCAATCAACGGTTTTTTTTATATTCGAGAGGTTTTGAAAACAAAAAGAGATACACTGCCTTGACTTTTTTACGTGATGTTCACGTAGCTCCCGTCGGAATTTTGTCGATGCAGGTGCGCCCTGACGCTTGTATCATTCGTCAACACGTTTTTGGGCCCGGTTTTACGCCAATAATGTGATCATCATCCCCTACGGGAAATATTTACTTTAACTGCAAACGTAAAAAAAGAGGAAAGATGCGACCTTTCAAAAGTCTACGTAGCTTGGGCTTTGTAAGGTTTAGGGAAATTTATCGACCTACCCGTATGTAAAATGGATAATGGAACAAACCGAAATTCTATCAAACTAGAGAAGGCGAAGAGATATGAACAACTTAGAGTTGGTTATGTAGTGTGGAATTTAATTCTTTTCATGGATCTTTTCATGGAAAGTATGTGGATCATCCAAACAATGGATCGGTGGCTCGTCGGTTTAGTTTTTCTTTCTCTAGCCATCAAACATCCTCCATTGCAACCGCAGAAGGATGAATGATATCGTTGATAAAAATGCGCTTCCAATAAGCCATCCTCTAGTAAAAGGTCTACCCGCTTCATCGCGAATTTCTTGAGAGTTCTCTCTTTCGTTTTCGAGAGAAATTGTCATGATGGCGATAACAATTTCCAATACACCTGTCGACAACAAAATAAGTAGTCCTTCGAGAACAGTAACCGACCAAAATCCCATGACGTAAAGGTGCTGCAGCTGAAGGATGATGCCGATGGAAGTCACCTGAGAGTATGCTCCAACGACAGATCCAAGAACAAACATAAGCTTGCGAATCGCACGATAGCCTTTCTTGTCGTTCCGATCCATTTCGTCATCGCCCCATGGGATTGTGCTCCGAGACTTCTCTGTCGTAGAGTAGCTATCGTGATGCATGGTTAGGAAGTGAATCATCTTATCCAGCGGATGTTTAACTGAAGGAAAGAGGATGAATGAGCCGATCCTGGTGATTGCGAACTTGCAAATAATGAGCGCGCTAGTGATCGCCTTTTATATCAATCGAACTCCAAAAAAGCTTGTATGTGTCCAGCTTGCACCGAAAGCTCCTTTGAGTAGCGGATAAATGATTCGAAGTCAAAACGTGCAGGTTATTGAACAAGATCGATCTTGTCAATCGAATTTATGCCTCATTCATCCTTCATGGCGTCTCTTCTCCGCTTCTCCGTGTGTCGTGCCCGGTTCGTGGTTTGCTCTTCCCTCTATTTTCCCCACCCGAAGTTGTCACTGAAAAGCGAAACGCTGGCGTGTTGCACGTCGCACGTTGCACGTAGCCCGCAGTACTTATCACAGAGGGAATCGCAAGTACAGAAGGATCCCCAATCAAGTTCTGTGTTTACTCAATCTAACAACATGTGCAGCAGCTATAGCAGTGACTTGTGACGAACGACCGGTGAATTTTTTTAGCAGTTACAAGTACTTAGTGAGAGTGCACAATTTACAGAGGCGGAGTCCGTCGCGGGTCTGGGCGCGGGTTAATGTTTCAAGTTTTCATGAGATGATTCACGGCACGGCGCGGCGCAAATCTTGGAACGGCGTTAAAAATCTGCCGCGGCACAAATCTGTCTCAGAATCACTGCGTCCACTAGGCCCAAGGCGTAATCTGCGAGGTGCGGAGTTTTGCATTTAGAAACATAGCAATAATTCTGAAACGTGCTCATATCTGCATTCAAATATCTATCATTTGTACAGTACAAAAGCATTTCATAGAAGTTTGTGCGTTTCTACTATAGCTGATAATGTATCTTTTTATTGATTCTGAGACAGATTTGTGCCGCGGCAGTTTTTTAACGCCGTTTCCTCAGACTTTTAGGTCTACGTACAAAGTACCTGGTAGACAAGAATATCCACCGCCCTGTACTTTGTTTTCATCTAACAACAAACTAGGCTGCAAAACTTATCCTAAACATCCCTATTACTGTTGTTTTGATGGTCGAACACCCTTTCTGCAAACATCGATGATGTCTTCTGCTCTTGTTCAGACAATTGGGGGTCTTGGTGACTGTGTTGAAAGCAATATTTGTTTTGCATCTCACAGCGCCGACATGGCTGTCCATCAGTGCAGGTACCAAAACAAGCACTAGTCTGATCTGGTGCCTTCCTTGCATTTTGATTCCCATTCGTGCTCCCACCGTGCTCTTTTTTTCTTCGTATGAAACTCGAATTCTGATGAACGTGTTGAAAGCAGAACGTGCCTTGCTTCTGACAACGCTTACACGATTGTCCATCGGCGCCCGTACCAAAGTTGTGCTTTTCACGAGAATCTTTGGTGAAGGGTGATGATTTCGATTTGTTGTTTGTAGATTTTTTGTTCCCTTCTCTGAAAATCGCGGATCCTGATGCACATGCTGAAAACAAAACTTGCCTTGCACCTGACAACGCTTGCATGGCTGTCCATCGGCGCGAGTGCCAAACATGTGTTCTTTATAAGATTCATTGGCGGCACTCGGTTTCGCGCGTTCCTTTTCGTCTTTATGAGCGGCTGCCGCCATCGATGTTGTCAGAATAAAGGCACTCGCCCAGATTTTATGGGGACGTAAAAACTTCACCCGCCCAGCTTTTATGGACACTTTATCTTCGTAAAAAAAAAACAGCACACTCCCAGATTTTATGGATACGAAAAGACAGCACACGCCCAGATTTTATGGAGAGGTGAAAACAGCACAGGCCCAGATTCTATTTTTTTTGGACATCTTTTGGGGGCGCGTAAAAAATGAAGTTGGGAATGATACCAGGTAACACACAATAGCGACCGACACCCACAGCATTATCAACAATGATCAATGATCAATGCTCCTTTTGCATTTTGCATTTTTCATTCATGTTCATTCTTTATTCCTTCATAACTATTACGCCAATCATGAATGCTTCCAAAACTCTGCACACCGAACAAGTAGCGCATTTTTACCGCAGCAGAAGGTCTTTCACCTACAAGCCACTTCGCGACCCGGTCGCACTCTCGAAGAACGGACAGCACTTTAACGAAAGTTATGCCGGTCGGTAGCAATGACTCTTTGCACCTGATCAGAGAGCCTTGTGCTTGTAAATTTGCAACAAGGAAGACGAATCCTTTCATTTGGCTATCTTCGGTGTCAGAGATAATCCATTGTCGGGACTCTTGGTGGCTTTATGAGCACCTAGACTACACTAGAGGTCTTCAAAATAATTGTCGTCGTGACAGTGCATAACGACGGCGTCGACGTTTAGTGGAGTTTGCTCCGTCGGCGGTGGGTTTTGCCAACTTAACGCTGAGTACGAAGCACACTAGTCTTCTAGCATCACGATCTTTCACCATGGAATTGATTTTTGGAATTGTGAGTTCGGTGATCAGGGCACTCTTTTCGTCGAAAAACTCGAAAAGCGCACATCATCGTTGGTATCCTTGCATTTTGCAATCAATATACTATTAAGCGATGGAAATCTACGACGTTGATGGCACTCCGGAGTATGACATTGCAGTGCAGTCAAACATAGTCGAAAAATAATGAATGATTTATGTCCAATGATCCGGGTCTCCCTCTGTCGATAAATTTTCCCTACGGGGGTCTGCGTGATTTTTACGAAGACAATCGCAACATGGTATCTGTCGCCTTTTTCATGTTTGGTGTTCCCATTGATGTCGATTCTTGCTTTATAGTCTCTATGGAGGCATGTTGAATTTGCTGAAATCAAGTTTGTCTCTGTCGGACCCAAATTTTATTGAGATCGAATAATTGGATAAGTTCCGGGTGCTTTTTTACATCGATAAATTTCCAACGGTGCCTACGTGGATTTTACGTACCATTAGTCAAATACAAGCGTTGCGTTGTAAACTTTTAAACCTTACACATATATTTGATGTCTTAGCCTTATAAACTTATTTGTTGGCTCTCACAGGAGCCTGCTACGAAATCAGACAAACTGGGGATTTTGTTAAGTGTGTTGAAAGCAATATTTGCCTTGCTTTTCACAACGCCGACAAGGTTGTCCATCGGTAGCGAGTACCAAAACGAGCATGACTCTGACCCGGTACCTTCTTTGCACTTTGAAGCCAGTTTGCGCTCGCATCGTGCTTCGTGTCTTGGGCACAAAAAGTTGGAACCTGATTCACATGTTGAAAGCAGAACTTGCCTTGAGCCTGACAACGCTGACACGGCTGTCCATCGGCGCGTACCAAACGAGTGTTCTTTACGAAAATCATGACCTGCGTCCGGAAGGTGACGGTCTCGAGTGTTCCTTTTGTTGGTAGTACGAGACTTGTTCAGGTTCTCCTTGTGAAATTCGCGGATCCTGATCCGTATGCTGAAAACAAAATTTACCATACATCAGACAACGCTGACAAGGCTGACCATCAGCGCGTGTCCCAAAGACAGCTTCTTTCTCTTGCCAGCACGGTGGTGTTTTCACATTCTTCTGTGGATTCTCACTCCAACTCCACTGGCTGTCAGTCTTGTAATTCTGTGGATTCTCATTCCAACTCCACTGGCAGTAAGTCTTCTCATTGTGTGGTTTCTCATTCCAACTCCACTGGCTGTCAGTCTTGTAATTCTGTGGATTCTCACTCCAACTCCACTGGCTGTAAGTCTTCTCATTCTGTGGTTTCTCATTCCACTGGCTGTAAGTCTTGCCATTCTGTGGATTCTCACTCTCATGGCTTTCAGTCTTCAGATTCTGCGGTTCCCCACTTGGCTGGCTGTCAGTCTTCTCATTGTGTGCTTCTCCACTCGACTGGCTTTCAGCTTCTTCAGCCCAAGCACTTGCATTTGCACTTTTCGAATTCTCGTTCTCTTTGGTACTACCACATGAGGCGTCTTCTGCAGATGAAGGCTGGCTGCTTTCCTTGTTTGCCTTCTTGTAGAATGGGAAACCTGATTCTTGCTTTGGTTCTTCTGAATGCGATTTAGCCCCGTAGAATTTTTGTTCCCAGTCGTAATCTTCTCGATAATCACGAAGAACCTCGTAGGCTTGATGGATGCGTTGAAATGCTTCCGTGAATTCCTTCTTTTCTGCAGTAGATGCTTGAGGATGTTTGTCAGGATGCAATTTTTGCGCCCATTTCAAGAACGCCTGGCGAATTTCCAATGCAGTAGCATCTTCATTTACTCCCAAGATATCGTAATAACTCTCTTCGTTCAGCATGGTAAAGTGCGTGACAAAATGGGGAGATTGTGATTGCTTCAAGCTCAGGGAACGACTTTTTGAAAATCATTCAACAACACGAATGAATGCAGAAAGATTTTTTTCTCCTAAAAACTCAAAATAATACTACGTAATCATAACCAACGGGAGGCAGTACGGTTCACATTTGTTCATAATCGGTCCCGAGCAATGTGAAAAGTGATAAGATGCTTATGGGACGCTTCAAACGCTTAGTCTTGGAGATCAACGTTAGGGCCTATTTTTCGTAGATTAGTGATCAATAACCTTACGAGTACAAGTACTCCGTACTCTAGACCTATTTTAGAATTTTTTAGAATTCACTTATTCACTTACTCACTTCACCAACTCAATAAGATCGCAGATTGCAGATTTCGCGTCCTCTTTTTTCTCAAGCATGTCAAGCTTGTCGGCCTTTGACTTGTGGTAGAATAGAAAATGAAAGCCCAACTAGAGGTCTATCTAGTATCTAGTCTAATATCATTCATTTGTTGTCTTTGCCTTTCTCATTTTTTTGCCTTTTGCATCACATCAATGTTCTTCAAGACGGAAAAGTAAGCCTACGTAGCCACCCCCGACTCAATTGGCTTCTGTCACGATGAAATGTCGTAATACGAAAAAGTCGTCTACCCTTGAAACGTTAAAAAATATACCGGTGCGATACGATCAACGAGTGATATTTAGGGCGCGGAGTCTCATCGAGACGCGTCCCCATCGCGACTCCACCGGCGCCACTGATGAAAAAAGAGAACACGAGAGTGCAAACGAATGATTGCATGTAAGTTGAAAACGCTGTATCATTGCTCTCTTCACTCTATCTTTCTTCTGAGCAACATTACACTCTAATCGTCGCTGTAATTGCGTTGACAAGAGAATGCAAGAAAGCTTTCCGTTCGATCATGTGGTGATTACATTTCCAGATACGCGAGCCGCCGAAGCGGCCCGACAAGGTCCTTTTCTACACATTCGTCGAAAGTATCCTCATACACGTCTGATTGCGACGACCGATCCTCACGATGCGCGCGTCGGGAGTGGAGGAGGTACGCTGGCTGCCTTGCCTGTGGAAGGAAGCACCGTCTTGATGTTGCACGCGGGAGGACAGTCGAGTCGGTGTCCGACACAAATGGTACTGGGAAAGGCCTGGACGTCACTGCCGACGAGAGAACACCAGTTAATTACTCCCATTGAAGTCTGGATACAGCAATGTCATGATTTGTTCCAGGGAATACCCAAGGGGGCGTTGGTTGTCGTGTCTTCCGATACTTTGTTGCAATTGCCGCATTCGATACGACCCCAATGGTCTTCATATGAAGGAGTTCTGGGCTTAGCGGTACCGGCTCCTCTACACACGGCTCAGAATCATGGTGTTTTTTCTTTAGCGACACATGATAACAATCATCATTATTACAACGACGACAGCGAACCGTACGTAGCATCGTGTCAGGCTATCTATCAAAAACCGTCTCTTGAGGTACTGGAAACCATTGCCATTCGACAACACGCTTGGATTGACACAGGGGTTATTGTATTCTTTCCATCCGTCGCGCGATCCTTACGGCGACTCGCACAAAGTACTCTTGCGGCCTGTACAGCTTCGGGTTTGGAGACCATGTGGAAACGAGAATCGTCGGGAGAATCGCTGATGCATTTTGCGCGGCGAGCGGCGCTTCCAGTGGATCTGTATACTCATTTTCTACAAGCTTTTCGGTTAGAAGAAGGATCCTCACTCATGTCGGAGAAGAAGCGGCGGTATTGCGAGAAATATCGTGCGGACGGAATCTCCCTGGGAACGTTAGCATCCATATTTGATACGCTGCATCGGCATACGTTGCGCATTCTGGCATTTCCAAAAGGGAAATTTCTGCATTTGGGGACAACGCGCGAACTAGTGGAGTTTTACGCCATGGCACATCCGCCTACACGCCAGAAACGGAGAAAGGAGGATCGCCTGCAGCTGTGTGCTAGTTTTTGCGAACATTTGGGGCTTACCCATCGTTTACATGCACTTACAATTCTTCCGGAAGGAAGTGATTCGGACAGCAATACAGTGAATCCTTCAGCCATTATCTACCATAGTATCATTGAGAGCACGTGCGAGGAGAGTTGTATAGGTGCCAACACAATTATTGAGCATTGCTCCATCGAAACCGATCACGCCCTCAGAATAGGACGAAACTGTCTGATATCGGGGCTGCGATATTCTGCGAAAAATTCTACTGGTAACGGTGATATACCATTCACGGTCCCCGACGGAACCTTGATCCAGGTACTTCCCTTGCGAGACAACAAGGGGAAAACGATTCAGTTTGTTCATATGGTTTTGGGCATTGACGACGCGATTGAGCATAAAAGAACTCTATATGGACTCGCATTCGAGCGATTTCTATCTTGGACTTTCCTTTCGGACGAAGATGTGTGGCCAGACGAGGAAACGGAATCGAAGCAGACGTTATGGACAGCAGAGCTGCATCCCATCGTTGAAAGCGGGCTCTCTAGTGCCTCGGTTTTCTCATGGCTATTTGCATACACACAAGGGAAGAAAACGTCTGAGCTGTTAGATTGGGAAAAAATAAGTTTGAGCCGATGGAAGTCGAGTCGAAGACTTTCCTTAGCGCAGATTCGGAATATGGCAGACGCTTCCAAAGAGTTTTCCTACCGCCAGAACCTGATTGGAAGGGATCTTCCGAACGCCAAAAGACTTTTAATATCGAACATATTTGACGCCTTGATGAACCGCGAACTCAGCCCTCTGAATCTGCAATCTATCTTGAATGATTTTGCCGCAAACGGGAAATTTGACGACGTACAAAGGGTGTTACTAGTCTTGATTGAAGTCATCTCCAGATCTTTGCGAAATGAGGCTTACGATATTTGCGGACAAGCATGCGCAGTGTCGAGCTCGTTTTTGAGCGACTTTAACTTAATCGCTTCTTCCTGTGTCCAACAGTTGAATGAGATGCTTGGCCAGATCACCTGGGAGGGTGCGTCATTTGTTGATATTGCCCGAAAGGTCATCGATGAATGTGACACAATAAAGTCAAGCAAAGATTCCTTCAACGTTCTATCATTATCAATTATGTTGGAGCAAGCAAGTTTTGCGATGACTCGAAAATGCATCTGCGATGTGGCTAGTCAATGGCAACTCTCCACTCCCACAGAATCGATACTGAATCAGTGGGTATTGGCAACTGCTCCTGCTCGGATAGATTTTGCGGGAGGTTGGTCAGATACTGCTCCCATTTGTTACCATGGTAGTTCGGTGGTGGGGGCCGCAGTGACAATAGGTGATAATGTTTTGCCACTCTCTTGTCGCTGCAGAATCGTGTCGGGAGGCAGAGGGGTGTACTTGTGCACGGAGCAAAGAAATCTCGTGTCGGGAGCACTTGAAGCGTGCGCAAGCCAAACCTTATCGCGTTTCCACGACTTACAAGATTTTCGTTACCCTGAGGCTTCATGTGCATTGCTCAAGTGTGCGCTCTACACACTGGGGATGATGCTTCCAGCGGACCATTCCGAGGATCTCCAGTTCAATATGAATGTTTTTCAAGAGGCACTAAACTCATTTTGTGGCAGTCGCGAAAGCGACGTGATGCTCGAAATTATTTCTACGTCTCTTCTTCCTCATGGATCGGGGATGGGTACATCAAGTATTCTTGGCGGTTGCGTTCTTGCTGCTATACTACGTTGCGTTGGGAAAGGCATAAATGACATTCGCAATTATCAGCATTATTTGATCGAGCATGTATGTAGATTAGAGCAGCACCTTTCGACAGGAGGTGGTTTTCAGGATCAAGTGAACGGGCTGATCGGCGGTGTCAAAATCGTTCGATGTGAACCAGACACTTTCCCTCTACGGTTGAACATCGAACAGCTAGCCTTACCGAGCGATTTCGAGGCAACAATCAATAAGCGTCTACACATCGCATTCACGGGACAAACAAGACTTGCAAAGAATATTCTTCAAGACGTTCTGCGACGTTGGTCAAAAAGAACGAAAGAGATTACAGAGACTGTTGAAAAGCTTGTTCTTGGTGCTGAAAGCGTGCAGGAGGCTTTTCTTGACGGAGATATCGAGACAGTGGCAGATTGTGTCAACGATTATTGGAATCTCAAGAAAGTGATGGCGGGGCCGGCAAGTGGTGTCGCCCCTCCTCAGGTGGAAAACGCCATCGACAAACTAATGGAAAAGGGATTGGTAGCTGCGGCTAGCCTTTGCGGTGCCGGTGGCGGGGGATTTTTGGTTGCTATAAGTACAGAAGAAAATGTTACAAAGGATGAGCTAGATGCAGCTTCCATTAGCGAAAGTGGATGCAATTTCGTGTGGCACGAGTGCAAAATATGTTCACAAGGTCTATCAGTCCAAGTACTTGAAAGCAACGAGCGGGGCTATTTCGATATCAAGTGGCACAAAATTGGACTGTGAAAGTCGATACTTAGTTTAAGCGCGTTGACACTTGTACAAACTAATCCAATCTAAACTAGGAAGCTCGATTTTTAGGTCGCGCACAGATGGTGAAAAAGCAATGACCATGCCGTAAGTATCACGTGGCAAAGGGATTCGCTGTCGGTGGCGGCGGATCGTCTTTGAAAATGCTCATCCAAAGTCCAGAGTCTAGCAACGAGGCTTCGTGGGCACCGAAACCATCGTCATGACCAAACAAATCATCGCCGTGGATCGAATGTCTGGTTGTTCCATAATGGGGTGCTTCATGCGACGCAGAAGTGCTAGGATGGTGCGTATCGGCAAATGGATTTGTTGTCTGCATATAAACATCTCCAAACAAGCGAGAAAGCGGCGCTTGATGAACCGAATGGGCATGGGATGATACAGAGTCATACAACCGGTGCGACGATCCATAGACATCGGTATTTTGATTCAAACTCAATGCACTCCCTTGGGTTGTAAGTCCACCAAATCCGGGAGGAGGATTCACTACAGCAACTCGCAAATTAGACGACGCGAGAGGGTCCACGTGCTCTAATTGACGAAGTGGTGGCCGGGGAAGGTTACTTGGCTTTTCGATGACAGGGTCGGCATCGGAAGCATCCATGGGCGCAATACGAGAGACTGATCCTTGCCCCTTTGCCCCAAGAGATACCAAGGAAGAAGTAATTCCGGACCATCGTCAGACGACTTGTGATAAACCACAGGGGTATTCAAAGCTTCCATGGCAATGGGAGCAGCTTGATCATCGACTCCATTAGCAGTATTGTCGAATTCATCGTCATTACATAGTAGCATACCATCATCAGACCCGCCTTCCCTATCGTTTGATTCGGTATGAATGTAAACATTACGCTCTGCGTCAAACTGAATCGGCCGCGCGAAAGCAGAATCTTGGTCATCAGCCCATTTGCGTCCCAGAGCGAGTAGGCGAAGCACCTTGATGCGATTCTGGTCGGCATTATCGGCGTTCGACTGCACACTGGCACCACTAGTAAGTGTAGACGCTGACTCCTGGGCTTTGCCTTTCCCTTTTCGAAGCGAGCAAAGCTCTCTGATTGCATCCTCGTCCGAAAGGCGACCCCACGATGAAAGTTCAGGCGCAAACATAGCGAACGGAAGAAATCCACGCAGCTCTAAATATTCTTTCAGTAGAAGAGCAGTCTCAGTCATCGACTCTTGTCCGGAGTAAGACGAGGACTGCATTAGAATATGGTTCAGAACATCCACAATAGCTATCCAAAATTCCTTTTCAGCTTCCGTATGTAAAGTAACGAGATTGGGCCCCGGACAGTCATCATCGAAGCTCTTCCACTCAGGAATAGGTCGCGTGGAAACGTATTCAGCAACAATCATCATGGGAACCAAGCAGCGGTAGGACGAGTGGGTCTTCTTTTGCTCTTGACCCTTGTTTCCGAAGGCCCCCAAAACCCGCTGCACTAAAGCCGTCCCCAACCACAATGTGGACACACGACAGGCCCAGGCAGTTGCTTGCATCATTGCATGGCTATTCGCTACCGATCCAGAACGTGCTCGCTCGGCGAGTGTTTCGGAAAATGCGTGAATAGTGACCAATTTACACAACAGACTATCACCTAAGGCGGAGTTTTGGAGAAGTTTCGTGAAAAACGTACGGCAATCCTCCATGTGTTGTAGAATGCCAACTTCAGGAATCTCTTCGGGTAAAAAACCATTGAAGAAAATGGAATGCAATTCGCAAAATTTGGCTAAGAAGTACTTGCTGCTGGCGGACTTGGGATTTGATGAAGCTGACAGCTGCTGCTGGGTTTCGTGCTGGTTAAGCCATTCCTGATTGCTTTCAAATAGTCGCGCTAAATTCTTCGCCGAAGTCATGAAGGGATCGGTCGTCACCGAGATACTGCGCGCATACCAGTAGAGAGTAATCAAGCACTGCCCTGTTGGATCTGCTTGCGATAGGACGACGGCCAGCTGATTCATGGCGTGTCCGATACCTGGTCCTAGTTGGATGGCCCGATAGTAGGCTTCTTGAGCTTTTCTGGTGTCCCCACAGTATCGATACAAATCACCAAGTTGTACGATCATCGATATCAAGCATTTCATGATCCCTGCCGGTGATTTCGACGCACGTGGACGATCTGTATCATCATCGTCGGACTCTTCTTCTTCTGAAGCTTGCGTACCGGACACTGCAGGGTACGCTTTCATCAACTTGTCCTCCAAAGATTCTATCATGAATTTGTACAGACTGATTGCTTCTGACAAAGTCTTGACAAAAGCTTTTTCATCTGACTCAAAATCTTCTCCTCTGCGCTTTAATTTGTCTCGCGATGCACGGAGGGCCCGGATTCGATCGTAAAAACACAGACGCCACAAGCGATCGACAATACCATACTCACAGGCAAATCTCGGGTCTGTGAGAATCAAATCGGTAAGATATTCACACACTTTTATACGAAGTTGCATTGCAGCTTTATCATTCGATTTTAGCTGTTTGAGGCGGGCCTCAAATTTGAGGGAATCGTCGTGCCGCTTTTCCAGGTATTCTTCCCGTGAGACCTTCATCGTTTTTGAAAGCTCCAGTACAGCTATCGAATCCTGGTGGCTCAGCTCCTTTCAGAAAGGTAATAAAAGCAATCGCTTGATGTTTGGATACGTAAGAAGTATCTAGGTTCATAAGCCGGCAAACAAGGAATTAAGATTCGAAGGCGTTTTCTGGAATAAAAAATGCGATGCGTTCAACTCTCCTTCCAAAAATTCTCCTTGTTGCTCTTCGATCCACTACCAAATGAAAATACAATTAGGTACGTCAAGCAAATCACTTAGAAGATGAAGCAAACAGCTTCCCAAGTGGAGCAATGTTAAAATTATTTTTATTTATCAGTTTTGAGCGCGATCGAAGCGAAAACAAGGGGAGAGAAAACGGTCTTGCATCTACTCGTCCCCTTCGTCAATGATCAAAGCAACGTTTGAATGCAACGTCATGCAAAAATTATGTACTCCGAGTACATAAAAAATCACTCTAGTCACACCCGTTTTCCCCTCTTAAGGACACTGTAATGTACCAGGTACCAGGTACTTTGTGGTAAACGGCTGTCACGGACGGTGCGGGAAATTGTGTACTTTCGCGTAGGCCCCTGTAGAGAAATGTACCAAGCAGAGGTGCGTTCCCGTGTCTCCCTCACCTGTCACTCATGGAGCTTACGGGTGGAGGACAAACCAGGACAAACTGAGAAAACAAATAACCTTAACGCTTGTAATGATAGATCTTCATCTGGAATGCGGAGAAGCTGAGTTTTGTCTTTTGTCGTTATAATCGGAGTTGCAGGTCGCAGTTGCCTATTGTCTGGTACTCGTATTGACACTGAGCATTAAGCAGTGAGTAGTTCTTATTTTTTAGTCATAAACAAATAATGAAAAGAGGTAAAAACTCCGCAAGCAAACAGCAAACAAGACAACACAACACAACACTTGCACACGATTACCCATCCGTACCAGGCATTCTAGATTCTGGAGGTTGAAAGTTGAAAGCTGGTTTTGCGGTCTCTCTTTCCGTGTTTTATCTTTTATCTGACGACTAGTCTCAAGGTAAAGAGAGAAGAGAGGCTAACCAATGAGGAATAACCTAAAGAGCTTAAGCCATCATTTTACACTTCGTCACGCCTCAGCACACTATGATCTATGATACTCAAAGCGAGGAAGAGTTTTTATGCGTACTACAAGCTGATTCTCGTTGGGCCTTAAAACTTTTCAATACTAAAGGCCCTAAGAGATTTCTCGATCTTCAACTTCCGAGTAGTATTCCGTATTCCGAGTGCGAGTCGTCTGCCGTTGTGAAAGTTGAACATCCATCCTCCATCCTTCCATTCCTCAGAATTGCTTGGCCTATGAAGTCAATTTCGCTTCGAGCTCATTCATCAACAAACTTACGAGGCCAACGGCAAACGGCAAACGGCAAAAAAAGTCCAACAATGAATCCAACGTTGAGAGAATATTCACGACCTTTCCCGATCGTTTTATCTGTCCATAATGATCGACAAATGAGTTCGCTCACACAATTTTCTGACTTGTCGTTATCGGAGGAGTTTGAGGAGGCTTTCGAGAACGATGGACGACAGGGCCGCTGCCGAAGTGCGTCGTCAGCGCCTTCGCAAGATAACATTTCCTCGCACCGAAATGTCTCACAAAAAGGCTCGTTGCCTAAGATTGTTGTAAAGCCAATGATCGCCGACTCTTTGCAGGGAAAAAGCAATCCGAATTGGAAACCTATGGCATCGCTTGACATTCCACCTCTTCGAATCAATCGATCTATTTCTGTTGAGAATTCTACGAACTAAAGACAGCAACTCCCTTCTCTAATAGCACAACCAGTATCCAATAAGAAGACAACCTTCACTTAAGTATTAAAAGTGCACTGCGCATGTCTATCTACGTAGTTTCGTTGGACTCGAGACTCATTTGAAACATGAGAAGTGCGACACAAAAGAGGTACGAGACAATCACCCGCACTCCGAATCGTATCCGCGTTCGCTTTCCACAGCAACTCGGAAGCACAAAGACACTGGGCTTGTCATATTCTCTAGCTAACGTCTTAGCTTCAGTCGGTCAAAATTCGCAAGTTTGTCGTTCGTTATAGCACGCTACCTGGTAGGGGAGTCGGTTGAAGGGCAAGGGAAAGGGAAACGACTTTCGGCAATCGAAATTGAAACGTGCCCTCACTGTCATTCGTTCAGACATGGTTGACCGAGAATTACTTTCTAAATGTTAAATACCTGTTTCTGACTTATTGTAGTCAACCACGGCAAAGCTTGCACTTGTTCCGTTATAGTTCGATGGCGAATCTGTGCACGTTTGGAATTTTGGATGTACAGTGTACTTCGTCCAACGTTCATCGGGAGCGCGTCTCAATCGTAGAAATTCTACGGAACGTGGTAGACAAAAGATCCGACAGAAATAAACGCTACTAAGTATAACAGAGCGCGTAGACGAACGATCGTGGGAAGTTGTCTCTTCTCTTCGTTCGCAAAACCAAAACTTGTGACAGCAGTTTGTTGATGATAATATTATAAAACAAAACGAGAAAAGAAATTTTACCAACTGATACGATTGTTACTTTGAAAGAAAAAAAGGGTAAGAATGAAGACACGGACAAATTAAAACAAGAAAATGTTCGCTATGAAATGAATTGCAGCTGCTAAGTCTCATGAAATCTTTTTCCGTCATAACAGAACAACAACGATGACTACTCGAGACATAGAGAAAGGAGGAAGTGATGCTCTTCCCGAGGGACCAACGACGGCTTCCAGAGCTAGCAACAAATCGTTTCCCCTTTGGAAGATCGCAGCTGCCATTCTCGCGGTTGGACTCGTTGTCTTTGCGATTGCCTTCCCCGTGGCTCGTTCTCGCGATGATGACAGAAACGACAACACGAGCGGTATATCCGGTACGATTGACACCGGCAATGAAGAGAATTCTCCCTCGACCAGCCAAGCGCGCGAATACACCTCCACTGGAGGTCCTTTCAATGTAACGTTGGGTCTTTTCAGCAAAGAAATTGTTGGTGGATACAGTGATTCGGAGTCGTTGGAGAATGATTTATCAAATGTTGCAATGTTTCTTCTCAATGGTCTTATCAAACGAAATACGGGACATATAGAAAGTGACAGCGGAACTGAAATGCCAGTGGGAAGTGAGGGAGGTCCCAAGGAGGAATTTGCCGAAGGAGCTCCTGTGGCAGCAGATGGAAGCGCTGGAGGTGATACCGCAGTCGGTGACTTGGACGACTTTGGTCAAAACAACCAAGAAGATGATGTGGAAGAAGGTGACATGATGGTCTCGAACGGTGCGGTCGGTACGTTCATTGTATCAAATTGAGAGCCGACTTGCTATTTGACTCTCACTTGTTGTTATTGTGCAGTGTTTGCCGCTAATGGTGGCGAGATTGTGGCCTGGGATGCAGCCTCCGGTACATTGTTGACACGTATTGAAATGCCGCCTATTGAAGTAGAAGACACGTCGGGCGCTGTTGCCGAACCAGCAGATGGCACAGTAACTTCAACAACGAAATCATCCATGATGCCAGGATACATGAGTTACACGCCATCGGTTCGTCATCTGCTGATTGAAGAAGGCAGATTGATGGTGATCGTTGAAGGCTACGGGCAAATGTTTCGCGATGAAATGATGAAAGCGGACGGCGGATCACCGGTCATGTATGACTATAAGGCCACCAACATTCGACTCTACGATATTGTTACACCGGAAGAAGGAGTTCTCAAGTTGCATAGCGAGAAGCACGTCAACGGCCGCTTCATGAGTGTTCGTTCTATCAATGGCAACGCCCATATTGTGACACACTCTGGACTAGATACCTACACGCACTTGATTGACCCGTACGAGAGTTACCAGTATCCCGACTTGACCACGGAGGAGTACGTTGCCTTAGTGAAAGAGAAAGCTGGAGAAGAAGCCATTCCGAATTTCGTCTCTAGCCTGATGGCAGAATTAAAGGAACCGACTGGAACGATGCCAAGTCTCTTTCGTCTTGCTATGATGCAGTCAGAAGCATCCGATAGCAATGTCGAAGAGCAAATCTTTTCAGATGGTGTGGTCAACTCTGTGGCGTTGGTCTATTCCTTCAACATGCTAGGAGAGGATCCGCTCAGTGAACTTGCCATAACGTCTTCGGGATCCTTCATGGACTCTTGGTACATTCGCGTGTATTCTTCGGACACAACCATGATCTTGGCGGGTGATGGATGGGAATATGATGCCGAAACTGGCGGATCCACGACATCAACTCATCTTCTCGGTATCAATCTCAGTGGTGCTACCTCGAATCCTGGTTCAATCGGAACGGTCGAGGGATACTTTCTGAACTCCCATTCACTTGATGTCGTCGATAACGTTCTTCGCATTGCCACCACGGTTCAGGACATGATGTTCATCGAGCCGATGCCCTTGGTCATTGAAGAATCGGAGAGCGGCAGTGACGGCAGTGCCCGACGCGCACAGAGCGAGGAATCCAGCACCGAAAACTACATTATCAATCTTGACTTGACGGCCGCCGACGGAGAAATGAAAGAACTTGGCCGCGTTCAGCTGGGAAAGCCCAACGAAGTTTTCACATCCGTGCGTTTCTTTGACAATGTTGCTTACGCCGTCACCTTTGAGCACAAAGACCCGTTGTACGCCTTGGACTTGTCGGACCCGAGTAATCCGTCCATTCTTTCGGAACTAAATGTGACGGGTTTCTCAAGCTACTTGCATTCGTTGAATCCTCCGGAAAACACTTTGTTGCTCGGCATGGGACAGGAAGCCAACGAAACGGGTACGATTGTGGGTTTTCAAATTTCCATCTTTGACTTGGCCGATACGAACGCACCGAAACTTCTTCAGCGTCACGTTGTGGAGAATGACGAGAACACGTATTCTTCCAGTGCTTCCGAATGGGATTTTATGTCGACTCGTGTTGTCAATGGCCGTCTCATTATTCCTCTCGACATTGATAATTGGGAAGACGAGACCAAGGCTTTCCACGGCTTTGCTGTGTTTACTGTCAGTGAGAACGGCATTCAGGAAGAGTGCCGTATTGCTCATAAAGTTCAAACGATGATTTACCCCATGGTAGACGTGGCGCCTGACAGCAGTGTCGCGGGTGACAGCGGAACAGGTGATGCGATCGAAGGCGATGTTATGCCGGGGATGTGCTTTTGTGGCAGTGAGCTTCCACGCCGTTCAATGATCTTTAACGGTGATTTGATGACAACGCAAGAATCGACTGTAAAATCGACTGACATGGATACTTGCGCTGGAGTTTGGGAACTCGATGTCTCGAATGAAAATGCTACCAACACAAACTGCTGCGGATACATTGCTTGAGCACGGATTGCCTGACTTGAAACGTTTCCACCTTATATCTTCCATCCATCCAATGATCCATTCATCTTTTCTTCATTTCAATTTCATGTTACGTTACTAAATAGATTAAGCTGTATTCTAACTCAAAGTGTTATTCGATATGGTTTGTGTTGTTGTTGTTGTTGCGGTGCATTTATTCATGACTGAAATGCAGTCTGTCCAGAAATTCTGGACCAGGTGAATTTCATTCAAACAGAAAATATGCAGTGATCCAGAAATTCTAAACAAGTTGTATTTCATTCAAACAGAAAATCTGCACAGTTCCAGAAATTCTGGAGCAGGTAAATTTCATTCATACAGAAAATCTGGGGTCGGTCCACAAATTCTGGACCAGTTGTATTTCATTCATACAGAAAATCGGGGATTGTCCAGAAAGTTTGGACCAGGTGTATATTATTCATAGAGATACTTGGGGATGGTCCAGAAATTCTGGACCAATTGCTCTTGAGTCTATAGTCTATGGTAAGAATAGAGGCGATGATTTTGGCAACAGTTTCGCTGTGAATAATAGAGATAATTATCGCAATTGATCTGAAGATAACGACAGGCAACGAAGATAAGTGGTCCAAGAGCAGAGTAACGAGATTTGCAGCATGATTTGTTTAGACTCTTAAATACAAGAGCTAAGGTCTCGCTGCGTTCTGTCGCACGACGCGAATACACCCCTGGATGTTGAGGAACCAACAGAGAATTTGATTCCATGGATTTCCTCCGCTAGGACATGGACAATCATTATCCGCCACATGATCGATCGGCCGACAGCCTACTTGCGATTGCGTCCCTAAACCCGCCCATGTATACACTGCATCAAACATATCTTTGCTCATGACAGGACCGACGTTGGCTCCACCAGACCCTCCGGCATGATTTCCCAATGCTATATTCTCTTTAGTTAACAATGCGCTTCCTGACATGCCTCCAGCAGTATCGCAGTAATATCGCAAGTAATGCGCACCATTCGAGCGAGCTACAAACAGAAAAGACAAGTGACGCGTCTGGTGAGTTGAAAAACTCACAGTTAGCATTGATCACGCAGCACCGCTTTCCCTTTCTCACCTGGTGGAGAGCATGGCCCAGAAGTCGTCATTTCACCGCGTCTAAAGTCGTACGGGTAGCCGGTGATGGTAATATCGGCTATTCGAGGGTCAGTGACACCGTTGCTCGAGCTGATGATACTATCGATTGCAACGTAGCCCACAATATCTCCTGGCTTTCGGGGGGAGAGAAAAAAGGCTAGAATAAGACGAGGGCGAGGTCCAAAACAAGTTTTTGGGAATCAATGAAAAGGTACGTACGTAAACTTCATCACAGCCCAAATCCGGGCGATTGATTGGCTTGTAAGTGACCACAGCCATGTCAAAAAATCTGCTTTGCGTCTCTCTATACTCTCCGAAAGCCGTAGCATAATCCACTTCCCACATTCCAAACGGTTCGAGATGTTGATTGGTTTCCGAGTCAAAGTATCGCCCAGGCGCAATCCGGGTAATAGGCATAGGTCTTCCTTCGTTGAAATTCCACACGCAGTGTGCCGCAGTTAAAGCAGAAGTCCGTGAAATCATAGTGGCAGTACAAGAATTGTTGCCCCACCTATAATCGCTGGCACCGATGGCTCGAAAAGGGTAGAGAGTCGTATCGGGGACCGCTGAGCGTGTATCGTTCCCTATTATAATCAGGTTTCGGTTTTTGACAATAAACTCATATCCGTCCGCAAGACCTTTGTATAACATCGTCGGTCCCATTGTATCATTGAGTAGGAATAGCGCGACGCATATTCATAGCCGTCGCTGGTAATTCGTACATAATGCCGATCGATGCCCATCTCATCCACTTCGTATTCGTCATCAAAAGCCGTCATATTCTCCAAATTCTCTATCTTTTTGGCGTATCGCGTGCGCTTTGTAACGAATCGAAACTCTTCTTCCGCAAATCGGGTAATAGTGGCTTCATCGATGACTTCCGAGTTCATAACGAACGCCGATTCTTCCAAGAGACTGTCACACGGCCCCAAACTATCCAATTCGATGCCCTGAAAGCCGATGAGTTAGATAAATAGGTATGAAACGCAATCTTCTGTCAGTGCACCTACTTGACACCAGGCCAAACACTCATTCGCGTACGTTAATCCGTCAGATCCGCAGACGGCCGGACCCATGAGGGTCGCATCCAAGCTGCATCCAGCACTACAATTGTAGTCGGCACGAGCGAGCGTGAAGGAAGCGGCTAGTATTGACCAAGTTCGAATCATGGATTTCGTGTGTGTGTTTGTGTGTGTGTGTTGATTATGAACCAGAGATTTATAAACGATTGGATAAGGAAAATGAAGGAATACTTATTTCTTGTCTGTGTTTGTGAAAGAATGAAGACATTTTTTCATTATTTTTTGTTCTCGTGTCGTGTTTTGTCAAGAATTGGCGACTTTCACTTTTTAGTAAGCCCTCGATATTTTTAGCTAGGACGCATATGTCGCAGACTCTCACAAATCGCCAAAACGATGTCAATCTTGGGTCGATCACAAAAAATCGGCCAAGCAAGAAGACCAATAAAGAACCAATTCTGATGAGATAGCAATTCAACGATCCGTCATTGCATATCTCCACACGACCATGGCGTTGTGGTTAGGGTTGTACCGTGGCTCCTGTGACTTGGAGCAGAGAGGAATGGCAAACGCTAGCTCGGAAGGTCTCTCCGACTTGCAAGCCTCATGAGCGTGCCAATAATGTGGAAAGCGCCTGTTGTGAGGTTGGTTTTCTCAAATTATCTCAATTTTTTTTGTTAAGTAACACTTTTCGAAGTTTGGAAACGATAAGGGACTGTACTATACAATTGAAAATGAGAGGATGAGGTTGATGTTCAAAGAAGAATTTTATAAAAGACGACGAGGAGTCCTTGACTTGTTGATTCTCACGAACAAGCCATCTTGATTCAAAGGACACAGGCCGCTAGTCTTCGGTTGATTTTGCTATCAGTCCTAGAAGAAATGGACTTAATTCACTTCGACGTCGACAATCAATGGAGAAAAGAGCCTTTTTAAGCGTCGAAAGAGCGTCCGTTTCTCTGGATAAGCATCTCGTAATAGGGACCAGGATGTTTTTGTTTCAGCACATCGCATTCGGATGGTATAACTGCCGTGATGAGAGTCATTCTATTGACTCAAAACAACATTGCTTGCAATGAGACCGCTACACACGACTTTGAAGTGACGGCAAACACGCTGCAAGGTTGCGGATCCAGCAACGAACGCGACTTCTTCGATTATTGGTGTATTGCGCGCAAGGACAAAAGGTGGATCGCAACTGGCAATTGAGAGGTTCTTGGTTCGCAAGTCCGGCACCTTGATAAACAAAATCAAAGTTGATTCGGCTGAATACCACCGCACCGTTCGCGCTGCCAAACCCCATATTGTGAACACCTAAGATTTGGTTTTCAGTGGTGAGCAGCCCGGTTCCGCTGCTCCCTCCTTCCGTATCACAGTAATGAAGAATGTAGTTTGGACCGTAACTTTGAGCTTTGACAAGTAACGAAGATTTTGAGCGCCAACAGCAAAGCTAACTAGCAATGAAGAGTTTTGTACGTACGTGGATCTGAGCAACGACCGGACGTGACCATCTGTTCGTCGAAATCGTAAGGATAACCTGTTAGAGTCATAGTTTGTAATCGAGTATCGGTTACTGATGTATCAGTTCCTGCAACGAGATCAATTCCCAAATAGCCGACAATGTCACCCGGCTTATGTATCAGCGAAAGATAGAGAAAGAGTCCAAGTGAGATGAGGCGTTCCATGTAGCCATCCATCAATTGTGCTGTAAAGGGCCAAGGATACTTACGTAAACTTGGGTACTGTCACGGCAGGTATAGCGTGTTTCGTTGCGTGGCTTGTAAGTTACGACTGCGATATCCGCCGTCCTGCTCCTATTAGCGATGTATGCTTGCATCACGGTCACGTAGTCGACGTCCCACGTGCCAAAAGGTTCCGCAGTTTTGTCGGGCTGCGTAAGATCGATGTAACGACCCGGTGCTATCTTTTTCATTGGTCTCCAGGTCTTGGAGCTATAACTGTAGGCACAGTGCCCTGCTGTAAGACCCGATCGGCGCGAGATCATGGTTGCTGTACATAACGTTGGATTATTGTAATCCACTGCTCCAATGGTGCGATAGGGAAAAACCGAAGTGTTTCCTATCACGGAGCGAGTGTCAGGCCCGATGACGTCTAACTTCCTGTGACGAAGATTGGATGAAGTATCTTCGACGACACCCCGATACGGCTGAGTTGATGTCATCTTAGTAGAAGAACTCGCCTTGGCAATAAATTTGTAGCCCTCGTGAGTCACACGCACAATACTCTTTGTAGCGGACTCTTGAAGGGGAGAAAATATATTGAATTCATCCTCTGCCGAGCCTTCTTCAACGATCGGTTCCGTAGAAAACTCGATTTCCTTTGTAACGAAACGAAAGTTCTCTTTCGCAAACCGATTCATGATAGCACGCGTAATGATTTCGGAGTTTCCAGAGAAATCAGGCATCGCGATTCTATCGGCATCTCCCGAGCATGGCCCAGAGGTGAATTTTCTGACGCCCTGTAGTTGACGGAACAAGTGTTAGGACCGCTAATAACCTAATAGCACTCATCAGACCACTAACCTGACACGAGGCAACGCATCCGTTGACATACGTAAGCAAGTCTTCTCCGCATACTGGACCTCCCATGATAGCGCTATCGAGAGAGCACCCAGCATCGCAGTTGTATTGTGCAACAACGCCGGCAAAACTAAAAGCGAGGATAAGGTATGCTGCAAGTACTAGATTGTTCGAAAGTTTCAACATGTTAGGCCTTTTTGTTTCGTTTCAAACTTTCTTCTTGAATGAAAATTGTTGGCTTTCTCTTTGCGAGCAAATCTTAGTCCAAAATTATCAACTGGCGCGTTTTCAAATGCCAATGACATGGTCTCGATAATGAGGACGACAAATACACTTTTTGGTTTTCCGTTGGACTGTCATCACGATTAGATAGAAAAATTAGTACAGAGAGTCTTACCAAAAACGACGATCCGGTATTCCAACTGCGCTCAATTATTCAAAACTTGCGCTAATTATTGTATTACATAGAGTGACTAAGCCTAAGTACTTGAAAGCATTCGTCTAAGATAGGCTTTAGATTTGCTTAACAAGGGACTGCAGACACAAAAACAAGAGTGTCATCTACAGAGTTAATTGTGATGTCTCATCGTCACACAGGCGTCCAATCAGATGCAACCTATTGCCTTTTCGCGCACCTTCAATTTCGCGAACGCAACATGAGAAATGAGAGAAAGTTCGGTTGTGTTGTTATTCAAGTGATTCAAGAGAGGAAAAGCATTCGACAATCCTCTAATAATGCACTTTGCAGGTCATTTATCTGCAGGATGCGCTGCTGGCGTGACTTTGGTTGGCGGTAGGATCAATGCGACTTTCATTTCTTTCTGTTAACCAAGTTGAAGCAAGGGCTGATTAATAGAAAACTGGCAGCCCCACTTGATAAGCAAAACTATCGGAGAGCAAAGCAGAGAAAACGTTTAATCGACCACGACATGCAAGTTGAATTCACTCGAAAAACCCATCTTCGTTAGAAGTGATCCTGCCTCATCGTTCCACACGTTTCTTCGCATATATCAAGGTCAAAGATTCTGTGCAGTTTAATAGAGAATACGCTTTGCGGGGCCGGAAGCGACCCCATCACCCATCAGCGTTCTTTGCTGGCTGTTCATCGAAAAATGGCCGCTGGGTGTTGAATAAACAATGGAACTACATTGTGAAATCGACGTTTTCTAGTGCAAAGTATTTTTCTTCGTTCGGGTGCGGTTGGTTGAAACGGGCTTAATGATGCAGATTATGAGTTATACACAAACCTCGTTGGTCAGAAGCATGAAGTTGATAACTAACGGCCCAGACAAGCACCAAAGTTGCGTAGATTACATATCAGTCGTGCAATTCTTCTACTACCGAACTCTGCACATGTGCAAGTTTGGGGCGCTTGACTCGTTAGCCCAGCCCAACTGGAAACTATGTCGAAATATTCGGGAGTCAAAACCGTGGCTCCATTGACTCGACCTGGTGCTATAGGATTGTTATGCGCTCCATTATGGACGCCCAACACTTTGTTGTCATTCGTCAAAGTAGCGGCGCCACTCATCCCGGGCATAGTGTCACTTTAAAAGTACGTCCATGAGAAGCCAGACATAACCAATATTGTTTGATCGAACCGCCATAGATCACTTACCATGTGTGATAGATATACTTGGGCTTGGTGGAGAATGCTGTGCGAAGAAAAAGTCAAAGTCATGTGAGTATAGTCGGAAATGACCAAGTATTCATTCACTTGATACTTACGTGCATTGGGACAGAGCCCTGTTGTGATCATCTTGTGTTTCATATCATAAGGGTATCCTGTGATGGTCATGTTCGAGAATCGCGCATCAGTGACGTTCGAATTATCTTCTCCTACACGGTCTATTGACAAGTATCCAACAAATTCCCCAGGGTAGACCGAAAAAATACCTAGAAAACGCCTCCTTCGTTTCTTGAACGTAACTACACCCATGTCATAGATTTCATTGCCTGATTCCTCCCATCCCTTAAAATAGGATGTGTAATCAACATCCCACGTGCCGAAAGGCTCCGTGGTATTATCAATCTGCCCCGGATCATAAAAACGACCCGGAGCGAACCGAGTAACGTTAAAAGTCATTTTGGCCGCTCTATCGTAAAGACAATGCGCCGCGGTTATACCAGAAGTCGGACTTATCATGGTAAGAGTGCACCCGGAATCGGAGAAATCGAAATCCAACCCACCCATGGTCCGATAGGGAAAGATAGTCGAGTCTGGAACCATCGTCCTCGTGTCTTCCCCAATCACCACTAATTTTCGCTTGCGAAGACGCGGCTGATTCTCAGCAATACGACCTTCGTAAGAAGGCGTGGGACCTTGGATCTTGGCAAATGACTTGACTTTCGAAATGAACTTGTATCCCTCACTGGTGACACGTACGGTATCAAATCCATCCGGCGATACAGACGATGAAAACACATTCGAGTTGTGTATGAAATCGCGAATCGGATCCCTTGAAAAATCAATCTCTTTCGTGACGAATCGGAAACTTTCTTTCGCAAATCGACTCATAATTTCACGCGTAATTACTTCGGTTTGCCCCGAAAGATCAATCTGTTCGAGGCGGTCTCCTTCACCCCCACAAGAGCCCGCAGTGAACTTGACGCCCTATACGAACGACACGTTAGTCTCATCAGCGATGAAACTATTCAACGGCAATGTCACTTACTTGGCAAAACGCGAGACATCCGTTTGCGTAACTTATTCCATCGGATCCGCAAACGGGTTGCCCCATTAGGGCAGGATCGAGACTGCAACCCGCATCGCAATTGTATTGTGCCGCTGCAGGAGCGACCCAAAGGATGAGAAGAAGTAAAGCGTTCCACATGTTGCCCGTTCCCTTGGAAGATCTCGGTTTTCGATTTGGAAAAGCAAAGTCTTTTGGAAATGACAGCACCTGCCGATGCAACGCTGAAGAACATTTCCAACTGAAGTCATTCGGCGGGGCTGGCTCGGAGCAATTTCGAGGGCTTCATACAAAACACGTCTAAAAACTTCGTATCATCGTGTCTGTACTTGGGCACGCTATCAAAGAAGTCCGCGAGGACATCAAACCATTTTGGCAAGACCGGTAAGTACTAAGTACTTATATTTATATTAAACAGGAAACGCGCTAACCGACCATTTCCTATCAATAAAAGTATCAACGGCTGCCAAGTATGGAGCTGGGAGAGTGAAGCATTTTTTCGCAATGACTTCCTTTCATTTTTTCTGTTTTCAAACTGGATAACAAAGACCTCGTTCTATAAATGGAGCCGTTGCTAACTATCAAACGGTCGACTCCGAAATCTATGTTCCGAGAAAAAGTAGCCGTAACAACGGAACTCGCATCATGCGTGTTTGTTTGTCGTTGTACAAGGTATGTGCAATGTGATGTAATTGATGATGAAGGAAAAAATTGTTTGTGTCATCAAGAGCCGTGGCAGTGAGCAACTCGAAAACGACTATGTAAAGGGCCGACCATAATATACCATCGAGGGTTTGAGAGATATTATAGCGACAATTGTACTGGTCAATCGGAAAACCATGTAGATATTTTAGGGGAACGATCTACCATCGCGGCTGTGAGACACGCAAGAGCCACCACCACCACCACCAAAATAGATTAAGTTTATGTGACTCGAAGCGGTTTGCTAATGTTCTTCAGCGAAAAAGATGTAGCGGCTTTCGTCCATCTTGTCAAAAACGCCCTGGAGAGCTCAGATTCTTTATCGACCGTGAGGAGGCGTTTACTGCCATCGAATTCTTGATCAATACCCAACAGAAAAGGCCCCCAGACATGGATCAAGGATTTGCATTCCAATTCAAAATAGGATGCAGTTGAGCCACTCGCCTTACCGCAACGGCCCTCTGGTTTGATGTGAAAGTTCTCTTCGATCGTGCTCGTCCATCCTTCATGGTCGGCTAGAGCGTTCATGAATTTTAACAAGATCGACCCAACTGCAGTGAGATTCACGGGAAATAGGTACATATCTTCCATTGGAGAGTCGACTACCATGGCCTTGAAACTTGATGATGCAATTTTCATTGTTCGAATAGTCGGGTGCGAAAAATTGTCCCTGTATTACCTTCTCTTCGGACTGAGTGCGAGTCGAGAAGGCATACGCTACTTCTGCTGTGAGCTGAGCTACGCCGACATTATAAAGATGCTCGATGCAATGAATTGCAATTTAAAATTATAGCTGAATGTCTCGATTCATCTAAAAGGATCTCACAAAGATTGTGTTCGACTTGAAGCCCCAATCAGCAAGTCGCAAGAGCCCTAGTCAGCCCGCTTTGCTTTTCCGAATGAAGACTACGTCGCCAAGCCAGTATTTGACAAAAATGGTGTTGGGAGCAATGCTACCAGAAATAAATGGCTCTCTAGCCAACATTATTGCCTATTGCTTTTGATTAATTTCTGGCAATATGGCTTTTTTGTCTGAAAGACGACTGAAAGCAAGAGGGATGATAGTGGATCCGAACCGAAGATTTGGCTTTTTATGCTGATGAGGGATCAGTCACGACCTAGCGATTTGGTGAGATTCAAAACTCTTTGAAGTATACCTCGTTCAACATTCAGATTAACCTGCTTCCTAATAGTCGAAATCGCCTGTTAGATAAAGTGTATACTTTTCGCTTTAGTTGCTAAAAGGTCGTCGATAGTTGCACATTGCAAATACGGTTCCTAGAGTTGATAGCTCTTCTTTTGTGAAGTTAACGCGCTCATTGCTAATTTGAGTTTAATGTACAATCGCCCGCGATGAGGGAAAGTTGAGGCAGGGCTTTGAAGGGCATGATACGCAGCAGGATGCAAAGAATTCATCAGATTCGGTTCGCGCTTTCCAGTGCCAGTCGCAAACAACCTCTAAAGTTAATAAACCAACAGATTGCCCGCTGGGACGGATTGCTTTGTGATGAGCAGGGACACGTGTTTGATGCTGAGCATACGAATGCCTGTTGATTTGCTAGTCCTGCCCAAGTAAATACGGAATCATACAGTTTGTCCTTCAGAACAGCTCCTCCATTGCGACTAGATACCCAATTTCCATGAGCATGAACACCGACAGCAACATTGTTGGGGAGTAAGAAGCTACTCCCGCTCATTCCCGCAACCGTGTCGCAAAAATGCCAGATATAGTGCGAACCGCCCGACAAAGCTATCAATCAGAGAAAAAGATGAGCGTCAGTATAGATTGCAACATTTTTTCTCGTATCTTGTCGCTAATTTTTCCACTTACCTTCGCGAGAACAGGCGTTCGAGGTGACCATCTTCCAAAGTAGTCGGAAGGATAGCCAGTAACAATGAGAGCGGCCAAGCGCGGATCATTAACGACTGAACTTGTTCCTAAGACTCGATCGATACCAACAAATCCTACTACATCGCCCGGCTTTGTAGGGAACGAAGAGCCTAGGTTAGGCCACGGAATTTCAGTGTATTGCGAATCCACATGAATGATACTTACGTAGACGTTTGAGCAACCGAGATCGGGACGATTGGATGGCTTAAACGTGACGACAGCCATGTCAAAGTTTCCATCTTTTGAATCTTTGTACTCCCGGAAGGTTGTCGTATAATCCACATCCCACGTTCCATAAGGATCTATCATACTACCAGTCGAAGCATCCACGTAACGTCCTGGAGCCACTTTCATCATCGGAAGCGGTTCGTTGGTACTCGTTCGCCAAACACAGTGGCCGGCAGTTAATGCTGAACTTCGAGAAATCATTGTTACTGTGCAGACGCTAGTCCCCTTGGTATAGTTATAGTCCGCGGAGCCGATGGCGCGAAAGGGAAAAGCGGTCGTATCGGGGACAACACTTCGAGAGTCCGTTCCGATGACAATCAAATTACGTTCACGAAGAAGCTTTCGGTCAACTTGGCCAGCAAGACCTTCGTTCGCAACACTGGAATTTGGAATGCCAGTCGATGCTGTTGACTCCAAAGGCGCCATAAACTCGTAACCTTCGCTAGTAATACGCAAAACGTGAGGATGAAGAGGGACGTCGAGGCGATCCACCAAGTCGGATTCTACGACATCTTCGTAATCATCGAGCTGTGTTGCAAATTTGACTCGCTTGGTCACAAACCGAAAGCTCTCGTGCGCGAATCGATTCATAACATCCATTGTTATCACGTCAGCACTTCCCGGAAAATCAAACCCAGACAATCGGCTTTCATTCATTCCTTCGCATGACCCGTAATTGAATTTGGTGACGCCCTGTATAACAATCCGATCAACGAACCGTTAGCCTTCTTGTCTGATCAATCACGCATTGCAGCACGTTTGCGCACTTACTTGACACCACGCCACACAAGCGTTCTGATAAGTGAAGCCATCGTCGTCGCATACAGATGGACCCATGATGCTTCCATCGAGAGAACATCCTGCGTTACAATCATACTGTGACGCCACACAGGTAAACGAAGACAGAATGAACAAGAGAGTCTTTCGCATTTTGTCTCGTCCAAATTTAGATGAACGTCAAGGAAAGCAGTAGAGACGCTAAGGAGTCGAATTATCGATCGGTGGATGATAATGACGAAATTGTTGCTGAGGGAAAGGTCTTTGCTTTTCCGCGTTGAGACCTTGGCGCGGGCCAAATTTTCTATAATTGGTGATTAGTCTTAATTACCCAAAATTACCCCTTACAAAACTGTAGAGTAATTTCGTTCGCGGTCTATTAACTTGTTTCGTAAATTGATTATTCTGTAAAAAGTACTTAAAGTATAGTATGTTTCTGTAGTATGGTGTTCGTCTCTATTCTTGTTGATCTCTTGTTATCCTGTCGTCCGTCATCGGCATTGGACATGGAGGGAGATTTTTGATTTGATGTCAACATGTGCAACGTGCACCTTCCAATCCCAACGGAAATCTATCGGATGTCGTTTCTTCGGAAGAGAACGAATAAACGTCCATCAGTCACATTCAAAACCTTGTCACCAGGATTGCGAACACCATGCAAACCTCTTTTTTTTTCTTCCAGGAACTGCAATCCATTAGAGTGGCGTTCGCCATCAATCAGACTGACATTTCAAGATGAGGGCGTTTCTTGCCGATTGCAAGGTCGAAAACAGCAAATGCACTTTCTCTCGTGGCGAACTGCGAATTGTCCGATGATGATGACAATGACAACAGAATCAAATCGCTAGAGCTACATTGAAAAAATGCCGAGCTCCATTTTCCTCAAGACCGAATTCACCTTCCTGTGAACCGTCTACGGGGAAAAAATATTCCGTAATAGAGAACCAAAGCGACTATGGACGAACACACCAATGCCCCCTTTTTATGACTCGCAAGGTGCAATTGCAGTTTTAACGAAAACAGGGAACTAAATGAAGAATGGTGACGATATACCTGCATCTTCCTTTTTCCTCATTCGTATCATCCGTGATGATGATGATGATGATGATGATGATGATGATGATGATGATGATGACGACGACCCTCTAGCTTTCAAAAGGTGCAAAAATACTCTTGAAACAAAGTTGTTTTGTACTGCTTTGTGCAAGTATATAAATGCGATTGAGAACATTTGAATCTTTCCACACTATAGGCGTTCAGACGATATCAAAACATTCTAGATTTCTTCGATTGCTATGCGAGTTAGTAGGCATCCTTCGGTAAGCTAATAATCGTTTACGCGATAAAGCAGACAAAAAAGTAGATTAATTCGCAGATTATTTTTACATCAGTTGTCATTTCTTGCCACCTTTACCACTTGAGCTCTTCTTGTAGTGCTTATGGTAATTATCAGAGTCAGAGGCACTACTGTACTTTTTCTGTTTCTTCTTTTTACTGCTCTTGCCGTTACCTGGATAGGGTTGTAGTACCGGAGCTGCGACTGGACTCGTGGGACTTCTGACGGGTTGGGTGGGAAGAATGTCGGCAGTCGGGGCCACAAAAGCAGGTGCAGTCACGGGGCTGGCGACGGGCAATGCCTGCGGTACGGCGACAGGGAGCACAACGGGTCTGGGAACGGGCACGATCTCTGGCACGGGAGCAGGTAACGTAACGGGACTGGCGACGGGCACTGCCTGAGGTACAGGTGCTGGGGCCACAACGGGTCTGGGAACGGGCACGATCTCAGGCACGGGAGCAGGTAGCATTACCGGGCTGGCGATGGGTACCACCGGAGGCACGGGAGAGGGAAGCACCACCGGGCTGGATACGGGCACGATCTGAGGAACCGGAGCCGGGAGCACAATAGGGCTAATTACTTTTACTGGCTGTGACGCTGGAGCGGGCTGTGGTGCTGCTACTGGTCGAACGATAGGGCTGATGACTTTCACTGGTTGAGACGCTGGAGCAGGTATTATTTCACGTGTTGGACCTGTAACTTGAGAAGGGGCTGGTGCCGGCAGAACGATTGGAGACAGTCCTGGTGAAGGTTGTCTCTGCGGAGTTGAGACGGGTCTCTGAACCGGAGGAGCCACAGGTTGTACAACTGGTGATAATACTTCAGTTCGTGAACACAAGGTTTGACCTCTCCCATGTCCCGCCCATTCATAGATAGATGCGTACAAGCGCGTCGTCATCATCACAGCCCCATTCACGCTTGATGATGCGGTTTGAACGCCATGGGTGTGAACTCCCAGAGCAATATTGCCCTCGACTAAAACCGAGCTCCCAGAATTACCTCCGACGGTGTCACAGTAATGATTGATGTAATTAGGCCTGCGACTTTCAGGAGCTAGAACGGAAATTGGGAAGTTATTACGTGAGCTGGCAGCGATAGCTAACAAACCGAAGGAATACTATTGACTTACCTCGATCGCATGGACCGGATGTCGCCATCTGGCGATTATAGTCATACGGATAGCCGGTGATCACCATCGTCGACAAGCGGCTATCCACAACTCGTCCATCTACTTCAGCTGGACGATCGAGTCCTACATGCCCTAAGGCATCTCCGGGCTGAGATGGAAAAGAGAGTGAGAGTGAGAACGTAGCCTTGCGTTGGCAAGCGCAAACCCAGAGATACTTACGTATAGCTCCTTGCAGGTAGAAAGATTGTTGCGGATACGGGGCTTATAGGTCACAACCGCAATATCGAAATTGGTATGACCAAACTGCTGAAAGTTTCCAAACAACGAAACATAATCCACTTCCCAAGTTCCAAAGGGTTCCGCTGTCCCGTCTCTTTTCGTGGCGTCACGAAATCTTGCCGGAGCAATCGCAGTCATATTCATTGGCGCCTTCCTGTTCGTATTCCAGACACAATGCCCAGCCGTCAGTGCCGAGGTGCGGCTGATGAGCGTCAACGTGCAACCTCCTTCTCCCCACCAATAATCCGCGTTTGCTATAGTACGAAATGGGTATCGAGTTGTATCCGCAACTGGAGTTCTTGAGTCTTGCCCGATCAGGACCAACTCTCGTCTTTTGCGTGTGCCATCATCCTCGCCGTCGTCTTCCAAGCCGTTTTCGCCCAAAAGTCCCAGTTGTGGCGCAACTGGCTGGAGGAGCGCTTCCTCTTCAAATGTTAGTGTCGTTCTGTACTCGTATCCTTCGGGCGTGAACCGATAATTTGGAACAAACTGGTCATCCATTTCCTCCAGAAAATCATCGTCTGTTTCATTAATCATTTGCTCCTCGAGCAAGTAGCGGATATCTTCTTCAAAATTAGTCGACGGTAGGCGCTTTCCAACGAAACGATAATCCGAGAAGCGTGTCATGGTACTCATGGGGATAACTTGTGGCTCCGACGACACGAAGGACTCTTGGAAAGGATCTTCTCCTTCGCAAACACCCAAGCTAGCAACTGTAATGTTCTGGCATACCGCCAAACATTCGTTTAAATACGTGAGATTGTCTCCTCCACACACAGGTGGACCCATGAGACTAGCATCTAGACTGCAACCGACGTTACAATCATACGTTGCTTGTGAAGCAACGATTGAAAGAAGGGATGCCAATGAAACGAGATGTAGAAGAGACTCTTTCATGATGCAGTTCACTTGATTTAGCTTGTTCTTTCGATAATAATTCCGATTGTTTTGATGTGTTTGATATATTTTTTGGTTTGTGTCTTTATTGCTGGATGTTTAGTTGATAATTCTGTAGAATGATCTGAGAAAGCATTTTGAAATTGTGTGGACTTGTAGTCTTACTTTCGCTCCGCCTAACGCTTCATTTGTTCGCCGCTATAAATGTGCATCCGACAATTTGAATAGAAGTTGATCTGCAGATACAGTACGTCTCTCAACCGCGAATGTTCTTTTAAAGGGTTAGCGATCGGCATCCTCCGTTGACTACCGCATACGACATCCGTCCGTCCGTTTGCTCGATTGGAGGGAGGAAGGAGAAAGGAGACACTAATTATTACCGGTACTGGTACTGTACTGGTATGGTCCGTCGCCCGCGTCGTGAACGAAAAGAACAACAATAACACAGCAACGATGAAAGGGCCACAACATACTTTGTATTTGACCCTTTCTTTCACTCCTCTTTCAATTCTCGAGACTGCAATGCCTTCAAGAACCTTTCTTTCGCTCTACAGTCATTCAATTTTACTGCTCATCCTCTCTCTGACGCTCTCTAGCAGTCAATCGTCTTCATCTTATGATTGCGAAAACGAGGGATGCTCATGGGAGACGGTCCCTCCTGTCTGCGGTGTGAACGGCGTTACCTATGCGAATGAGTGTTTGGCTTATTGTCAAGTGAGTACCAGGTATTTGTGCTGCTGCCTTTCAAAGCGTCTGTTTCGCTGCTTCTTTCTGTCTCGAATAGAGGATGTTCTGTTGTCAGCACAAATGTTTTTGCAGTCAGTTCTATCTGCACTTCCTAACTCATTTTCGCTTTTCATCGCAGAATATAGAGATCGCTTTCATCGGTCCTTGTTCCGAAAGCGGCAGTATTGCTTCCACCCCTTATGACGATGGGATCAATGCAACTATTTCGATCATGCAGCGGTTTCAAAAGGAGAATTTCATGCTGACAGAAAGACGGAATTTAGCTGATCTCGTGCTTCCAGAATACAATCCAACATTCCATTCCGAGATGAGGAAAGACGAGATACCTCTCGAACAACAACCCATGTTGTGGAGTCGGTTCACGTCTGATGGTTATGTCTATACGGCGGTGGTTACAGACGAGAGTAACAAACGGTTTTTACAAGAGTTGCCAACAAATTACGAGTCACATAACAATCGCTCCTTGATTATAATTGGTGCCGATACGCGAAAGATTGTCACTAACAATCACAATCGCTTGCCTTACTCGCCCATTGTTGAGTTAGATTACGGGTTTGGAAATTCAGAAGGCGGCTGTACCGGGACATTGATAGGGAAAAGTTCGGTTTTAACGGCGGCTCATTGTTTGTATAACTTTGGCCGCAAAGAATACACGAATCCCTTACGCATGGCACCTGGTCGATATCGTCAAGGTACTAGTACAATTGAACCTCATGGACTCTTCGGCTTTCGCTACTCGACTATTTTTAGTGTTTATCAAACGACGGGAGATGGGCGTTACGATCTAGGCGTCGCTACATACAATGCAGACAGTCAAGGTCGGTTTCCCGGTCAACTCGCAGGTACTCTTTGTTTAACAGAAGCCGCGACACAAAAGCTTACGGCGGAAACAATTCTGGCCGGTTATCCGATGGATTTCCCCGACGGAAATCTAGTAGAATCGAGGGGCTGCAAATGGCGTCTTGAGAATGGGATCATTTCACATGACTGTGATACGACAGGAGGACAAAGCGGAAGTCCTATCGTGTCCTCGATGTCTGAAATGCTGGGACTGCACATCGGATATGATCCCAATGCTCCTACGATCATCAACACTGCGCTCGGCTGGAACAATGCTACTTACAGCTCGGTGTACGCGTGGGCTCCCGATGCCAGAAGTTGTCCGGATCGAAGATTTTGTAGCAACTGCCCTGTCCTTGAGAGATCTTTGATGCGTGCACTGTGTTCTCTGGTCTGCCGGGTGTTCGGTAATGCAGAATGAAGTTTGAGTTTGCGTTGGTATTCTAAACGATCTTTAGATGGAGGAAAGTAACGCACAACAGCAGAGAAACGCCAAGTCCGTGGTTGCTTTATCGCTTGATGAAAGATTATGGATTAAGCTAGATGCATCCTAATGTTTGATTTCGAGGGAGAGGATGGTGCAATACGTACTTAACCGGAGCTGATCATGCTAAGTCGCGATCTTTTCGGGTATCCTTTGGCTGCGTCTTCTCGAGTATCTTGCTGCAAACTTTCCAGGCTTGAACTGATGTTGTGTGTAACGAGCACACGGTTCGTTGCAGTTGCTGCTGTTGTCGAAGAGACTGGTCATGCGAATAAGCCATTTGTCGCAACTCATGATGGAGCTTATGCATCTCATGTTGAAGCATCATAATTTGATTTTCTTGACGCTGCAACCGATCTTGTAGCAAAGTGATTTGGTTTTTCCTGACCATTATGAAATGGAAGATATAATGCGCGAAGCTGAGACTGAAGGAACTCTAATGATTGAGCTTGACCTGGAAACTCACCGTTAATTAACGGTCCGAACTCATTCCCGGACGCAATATGACCCTGAGACCCATAGAATGGCTCAGCAATTCCCCCTGGGCAGATGGGTTTGGTTTGGCATGCCTCCCGACGGCACAGCGTATCGTTGACTCGTGAACCTTTGTTGCACTGAGATCGGACGAATGGGCACTTCTCCTTGAAGTCTGCTTTTCGGTACATCAATGGTTTCCGTAGAGTCTTTGTTCCTTGATTCGCGGTTGACAATCTTTTCTCGGGAACGTATGTCGGCTATCGCTGTCGCCCCGGACGGCTCCTCACCCGATGAATCCAAGAGATAAATTGTCGTTTTGCGCTTCCGTCGGTTGCTCTCCGTATCGTTCGCCTTTTTCTACTCGAAAACGGCATCTTTGCTTTTCTTCTTGTCAGTAGTGCTGCTCTCCTGCACATAGCACAAACACATTTGTAGGTCGCGAAGCTGGCACTGAATGACCTCCATTTGTGCTGCCAGATTTGACTCGCTTCGCCTCCGTTGTTCAAAGGCCCAAATTCATTGAGAGAGAGGCTGCCGAGTCCCGTGATGCTTAAGTTTCCGTCTACATTGTTTTGGTTGGTTATGCCTCTTAATTGTGGACGGCTGAATCCATGCACGTGGTGCAAGAACTTGAGTAGGTCGTAGTATTGAGATTGAAAGATTTCTAGCTGTTGCACCACACTCGATTGAAAGCGACTTGCATATGCTTCGGTGTTCAACGAAACAAATCCATTTAGGGGGACACCATATTTGTGAGGCCCACCGATGAATCCTGCTATTCGGAAGCCTCTGTCCGTGCTGTTTTGGTTAGAAATGCCTCCCAATTGTTTTGCGACTCTCTGTTGATTCAATCCTTGCTCAAAGGAGCCGGATTCTGAACATGGGGTTGCTGAGCGGATTCCGGATCGTCACCATTGATGGAGGGGTGCGGCTTGCTGTCTTCCCTTCGAGTTAGCGACATCTTTCTCTGATACTTTATCTATTTGGATTTTTGGCTTCTTCGGTCGTTGAGATTTGCTTTTACTTTGACAATTATTATCTTCACGGTCTTTTTCATTTGATTCACAATCAAAAATCTGCTTTCGGGCGCCGAAGAATCTGTGTCCGGTGGCCGAAAATTCTCAATCATTGTCGGACGATTCCTGCAGCTGTACCACGCCGCGCTTCTTTTTGTCGTTATTGATCGCATTTATCAGCTTGGGATCAGAAATGACTCGAACACAGCTCTCTTTCTTATTTGTAGTAGTGCAGGGTGCGCTGGACGTATCCATGTTGGCTCTGATGGGTTTAAAATAGAGCGAAGTGAGCTGTCGTTTTCAATCCAATCACAACACACCAGTAGTGGTGCGGAAACTATAAGTAAGTAGCTGCATGAATTCATACAATTGTTGCATGGCATGATGCGGAACGAGTATTTCCCGTGGACGCTGAGGCGGGAGTCGCCTTCAAGATGTCGCCGAATGTCATCCATTCCCATCTGTATTGACGTACCTGGACGCTTGTGCCTTATTCCTAATCATCGTTCTCTGTATCAAAGAGTCTTTCAAATGAGAAAAGATGATTTTTGAGCAATAAAGGATTTACTTGTACACGGTCGAGTGCTCGTCGTGAAGAAAAATGAATGATGACGATGATGATGATAATGATGATGATAATAAAATGATGATAATAATGATGATGAGAGATCCTCGCATCTGACGAAAGAAGGGCGAAACGATTGTATCCCGTTTACGCAAACTCGTGTTTAAATGAACTCGGTGCGACGGTCATTTGCTAGGATGTGACACACACACTGTTATTGTACGCGAAAAACTTAGACGTGGATACCGAAAGCCCATCAATACCGTTTGGGACTCTTGCTCCCTACTCGGTACTGGAAAATTGAAGTTTGACAAAGAAATAGTACTAAGAATTTAGAAACGATGCTGTTTCCGTCACAGGAGGCAGTACCGATACTTGTAGTTGTCGTGCGAATTTGTCTTTCAAAGTCCGAAATTTTGAAGTCAACGGTCACATCGCGCTGACAAGGGCACAAGCAACGGCGCACTTCGTATGCGGCAACTAAAACGAAAAAGTCACCACGGAAAAAAAGAAAGCACAACAACAATAACGACCGAGAGCCTCGCAGTGCTTTAAATAAACACTTCCACAATCAACATGACTTGTTGTTCGTTTATCAGTATATCAATAGCTATAATATCAGCGAGTCTGTTCGCACCGAGCTGTCTCGTTGTGGTCGTTACGGCACAAGAAGTTCAACAACCGACCTACGATTGTCGAACAGGATGTAGTTTAGATGCCAACATCAATGGACCTCCCGTTTGCGGCATCGATCAACTGACTTATTTAAATGAATGCTTAGCGGTTTGTCAGAATGTGGCGATCGTACATTACGGTCCCTGCGATCAGGATGGTTCGCTTTCCGAAAGTGAGCTCTCCACCGATTCGGAGGTAGTTACTATGGAACTCATGACACGTTTCATATCACGAGGATATCGTTTCGTGTCAAAAAACACCAGATTTCTTAGTCAACCAGAGAATACAGAAGAGTCGGTTGTTGTAAACGAGGCCGAAAGCGCGACTGTTAGGGTTGTGGAAGACATTGAGCCGTATTTTGTTCTATTCACTCCCGATGGATATGAATACGCCTATCGTACCACTGACTCGTTGCCTTCGTATCCTGGACCGACACCGCTGTATATGGGCATGCAGCAGCTGCGGCGACGTTACCTAGCTATCATCGGGGCCGACACCCGCACTGCCATTTCAAATACCCAAGCCTATCCGTATCGGACGATCGGCGAGGCCGACTTTGGAACGCTCGAAGGCGGCTGCACTTTAACCATGATTTCGCGGAATGCGGCTATCACAGCTGGGCACTGTGTCTACAATTACCAGAACAAAGTTCCTATTCAAATGAAGCGCATTGCGCCGGGAAGGTATAGAGACAGTTCCGGTAACACGGTCGAACCATTCGGTACCTGGGAAGTTGAAACTATGCAAACCTTTGGGCAATTCAAATCCACGGGAAACATGACGTTCGATATGGCAGTGGTGACCTTCCAACCAGAGACACGTGACAACATGCAGAACTGCCCTTATGTGTATCCTGGAGACGTTGTGGGGTTTTTGTCATTAGATAGAGCGCAAACGAGCGGAGGACGCATCAGTGATAGTCGACTGGCGTCTTCCACGATTACCGGATATCCTGCAGACTTTCCGAACGGCGTCATGGCAACTTCAGGGACCTGCTCCAAAGGTAAGTTTTATGTGATTCGACTCAGTTGCGGCGTGGCTCTACGAACCGTTACCCTCACTCTTTGCATTTCCCAAAGCATGGCATTCTAATCATGAACAATTCGCCTACCATTACTGCGATACTTTCGGCGGGAACTCGGGCTCAGCCGTCATTACGAGCGGAAACGTCGTAATAGGAGAACATGCTTATGGTTTCTACGACAACAATAACGTCGCGTTGAATAACGGAGCCGTTATGCTAACAGGTCAACTCTACGACTCGGTTTATGATTGGGCTGGCTTGGGAATTTCACAGGAAGCTTGTGGATTCATCGCAGGACCAGAACCTAGTGCTGATTGTCTGTGTACTCAATTTGAGGACCGATGGTTTCTTCAAATCGTGTGCTTCATTTTGAATCGCGACACATGTTTCCGGAGAAACGCCAACTAGAGAACTGGTGAAAATTTAAAGGAATGCAAAGGCGCAGACCGCCAGCGATAGATTTTCCCTTACTTTTCTTATTGAACGCCGTTCTAATGACTACTAAATATCTCTCGACTGAGTGACCGACAGAAACACGTCGTAATGGAAAACAAACTATTATATAAGTCGCTATGATTGCGCACCATGATAACTGATGAACTGTCTAGTGCGTTCATAGTAAGGTCAAAAGCCCACAAATTAAGAAAGCAGAACCCAAAGGCCATGAACATTTGTTTCGACTAGTCTATTGTGTTTTCGGCACTACGAGGCCCAAGTAAACCTTCACCTACACAAACCATCGGTAGAATAAAAATGCTAGCTATTTTTTAGTGCAAAGATGAACGCAGATCGATCGATGTCCAATCGAATGAGTCGAATCAAGCAAGACACATAGCTTCCTTGTTGTACACCATGAAACATCGTCACTTTGTTTGTTTGGAAGTAATACGAGTAGCTAGTAATATGACAATCTCTCTATTAGGTGGATTAAGCAATGGTGGTCTTTGTACACAGGAATGAAGCAACAACAAACGTAGAAAAAGTGTCGTGGAGTATTGGCATGACTGATCTAATGGACACAACCGAATGGGACATTAAAGCAGGGACGTGTGCTTCTCTAAAGTTTCTCCAAAAGCCACATGCCGACATGACCGGGAACAAGGTTTTCGTAGCTCTTGAGTCGGAAGCCTTTTGCGTTGCCCAATTGATTATGAATGTTTCGTTGATATTCGAGAACGTACGGTTCACCCGCCAGCATCGATGGAGATGGCTCGTAATCGGTGGTAATGTCGATAACGGCGAGAAGCGCTCCTTTCTGCAACAATCGATTGCTTTCAGCTACAATTTTTTCTCGTCCTTCCAATGGAATTTCGTGAAAACCGTACATGATGGTCACGAGATCATATGACGCTTCAGGAAGGTTGGTCTGTTCAGCATTGACTTGCTTGAACTGTAGTTGCTTCTCGGTTTCCTCGACTGTTGATGTTTGGGGTCCAAACCACGAACGAAGATCGAGTTTGCTGCGCATGAGTTGTTTCGCCGACGAAATGTGTCCCACCATAAAGTCAGCCATGGAAACCATTTCGGCCGATGTATCGACACCAATGATCGACTGCGCCTTGGGGAAATTCGCATAAAGTTCTCGTGTCGAAGTACCAACACCGCAACATAGATCCACAATCTTGGCTTGTTCCGGAACTATTTCCGCGAGACGGCCGCAAACCTAATGAGCGGAGAGTAGCAGACCGGTAGGTGAGTTACATTAGCTAGACGAAAAACGTGTCATTTCCTTCTTCTTTCAGTTCATACGCACCTGCTTTCGAACATTGACTCCATCGTACGCCACAAAGTCAATGAGTTTCGTGACTCCAATAGCCATGGCGGCATGCAAAGCACCAGTCGGGCCGGTATTGCCGAGACTGTGAATGCGCTGATCGAACCAGTATTCACGGCATGTCATTGCTGCCGATTGAGAGTCGTCTTCGTCTTTGGTACGAAACTTGGGTAACAGGGAAGGATGAATACCCGTAATCGAAGCCTTATTGTAGTAGTGATCGTGTTCAATCATGGCTCCTTGTAGAACACGTCCTTGTTCTTTTCGAATGACTGGTTTGTTGGGTTCAAATGCGGTCACCTGATAGTGACAACTCGTCCCGAGCAATGCTCCAAGAGTAAGAATAGAGAACGATATTTTCATGTTGCGTGGGTCTGCGTTTAGTTTGTGTGGTTAGTAGAAAAGGAAAAAGGCGATTGTAAGGGTTCTAATGATGGAAATGATACCCCCAAAGTCAGGAAGAACAAAGCAATGATCGATTTTTCAAAGAACAATTCTCAAACGAAGGGATTCGAACAAGAATGAAATAGAAGAATGAAACAGACAGCCAATGAGAAGGCTTCAACCCGAGATGACTTACCTGGATTCATTCGCTTTCAATGCAGAACAGTTTCGAGCTTATCCATCAACAAGAAATGACATTTATGTTCTCGTTTTGGTTTCCACACCGAAGGAATTCTTTCCAAACGGTGCCATCATCCATCAAAACCGAACATCAACAAAAAAAAAGAAGAAAAAAAAGGCGCGAGCGTCTCACGAATGGACCAGACGAGGTGTCTCGGCCAATGAGTACGATCTTCTCTGTTTCTGCCGTGGACGAGCGTCAACCGCATTGGGCCCAGTACAGAACAGTCGATACGGTACTCTGACATCTCTCGTAGGCTGTAGTTGATACTCCCAGTTCGGTATTTGGGTAAAACTTCGGAAATGCTGAGTCATTCGGAAATCGGAAACCGTTGTCATCAGCCCCCAGCCCCTCTCCCCTCTCCAATTTGCTGTCATCATTGCCATGGGCCATGGTACCAGGTACCGGTACTCCGAGCTGATTTCACAAGTCAGCAGTCGGATTTAGTGCCGGTTTCACAGTTGACACGCACACTCCCAGATGAAACGGTACTACCAGGTACAAAACGTGCTCAAGAGAGAACGCTTTGAAGTTTCGTGAATTGCGAATTGAGTAATGCGAAAAAAAAGGTGATGTTGTGAGTGCTGTTTTAAAATGACCCAAGAAAGCAATCGAGATGAAAAGAACGAAATAGAGAGAGAGAGAGAGAGGGACTTCAATAATTTATTAAAGCGTCGATGACGACGCAATAAATGGGAATGTTGTAACATTAACTCCAAAGGGCAAACGCCAACTCACCACCTCAGTTAAGGTTGATCTTGCGTGGATTTCCCAGCTAGAAAGCTCCAATGCAGATGAACATTATGTCATAGTCTCACCGGCAATTTCGTGGTAAATAAAGTTGATTGTTGTCGAGCCAATGCTATCAATTAAGTCGATTGAAAAAGATCCTAACGGGCTAACACTAGCGCTAGTGGAGGAACACCACGAATTATCATGTGAAGTCGGGTCAAGTCTTGTGATGTATATCAAGTCTTCTTCAAAAGCTTATACCCATTTTATGTATCTCGTATTGTGTGTTTCGTTTCCGTTGGGATTGACAGAATGCTTCTACCTGCCATCACAAAAAAAAAATCGGGACGCTCTTTTCTCACCAACACCATCGTCTTTCTTTTCGTTACAATTCATTTCCTCGAAAAAAACAAAAAAACAATCAGGATTGATTACTCACTTGACAAGAAACAGAGATGAACTCCGAGGCTTTTACTGTTAATACAGTGGAAGAGAAAAAGACCGCAGATCACGACGACAATATGTCGTTGTTGTTCCGCGAAGAGCACGACTTGATTGGGGATGAACTCGTCCCCATCGATGCCTATTACGGTATACAAACACTCCGTGCGATGCGCAATTTCGATATCACCGGTGTTCCTATTTCACATTTCCCACAGCTGATCCGTGCACTGGCCATGGTCAAAAAAAGCAGCGGGGCTCGCGAATATGGAATTGGGGCATTTATCGAAACGAAAAGGCAACGCGATTGTTGCGGCGTGCGATGAAGTCATTGAAGGAAAACTGCACGATCAGTTTCTCGTCGATTTGATTCAGGGAGGAGCCGGGACTTCGACGAACATGAATATGAATGAAGTCATTGCCAATCGAGGATTGGAGATTATGGGTTACAAAAGGGCGAGTATCATCATTTGCATCCCAACAACGATGTCAACATGTCGCAATCGACTAATGATGTGTACCCTACGGCGGCGCGTCTGGCGATGGTCTTTAGCGATGATCCCCTCATCGAAGCTGTCGCGAGATTGCGGGAAGCATTGGATAAAAAAAGCAGAAGAGTTTGATCATGTTCTAAAACTAGGACGAACGCAATTGCAAGATGCCGTGCCCATGACACTCGGCCAAGAATTCCATGGATGGAGTGTAACGTTGGGAAAGGACATGAAGAGTATGCAAGAAGTAGCACATGAGTTCTCGGCAGTCAACCTAGGAGGCACCGCCATCGGAACCGGCCTCAACACAGACCCCAAGTACATTTACTTGGTCATGAAGAAACTGCAACAAGTGACGGGCGTCAATGTCGTGAGTTCCAGTGATCTGATCGAAGCGACATCCGACATGGGAGACTTTATTACTTTTTCCGGTTTGCTGCGCCGTCTTGCCGTCAAATTGTCGAAGATTGCCAACGATCTCCGCCTCTTGTCGAGTGGACCTCGTGGCGGTTTCAATGATATCAACCTTCCCGCCATGCAGCCTGGATCTTCCATCATGCCAGGAAAAGGTAAGTTTGTTGAATGTTCCGACTTAATAACTCTATTTTAACTAACACAACACGGCTTTATCGTTTGCAACAGTCAATCCCGTCATTCCGGAAGCAGTCAATCAAACAGCATTTCAAGTGATTGGAAATGACTTGGCCATCACCATGGCAGCGGAAGCAGGTCAATTGCAGCTCAATGCTATGGAACCCGTCATAATTTACAACCTGCTGTCGAGTTTGCGCATGTTGACGAATGCGTGTGACATGTTCACCGAGCGTTGTATCAAAGGAATTACCGCCAATGTCGACAAATGCGAAAAGATGGTTCGCGACAGTATTGGTATCGTAACGGCATTTTCACCATTTATTGGGTACGAAAAGTCTTCGCAGTTGGCAAAACAAGCTTTACAGACTGGTCGGAGTGTTGTGGACATGATCAAGGAAGACAAACTGTTGGACGAAGAGAAGATTGAAATCATCATGCGCCCGGCGAATTTGACCGGGCCTAGCTCGTTGTTTAGCGAATCTCAGCTGAAAACGGTGGACAAGACGGGTACGCATCTTCGTCAGAGTTCCTTAGCAGACTTTCGTGCTTTGGAGAAGGAAACGAAGGGTGCTGCAACACACGTTCGTTACTACTCGTTGGCCGATTTGAGCGCCATCCAGTAACGCGAAAGATGCGTTCAAAAGCAAGTCTCAATCATAAAATGGAAGTCCAGTGTATGGCTCTCACATAAATACAATAGATAATTACAGAACTAGAGTAAAGAAAGGATAGACAAGCAAAAAATAGGCAACTCAAAGAATGCTTTTTTTTGTGGAACGGATCCTCAAAACCCATCCAGAAATAGTGATTTGTTAAGTGGTAAGCATAGCCTGAGTGAAAGTTTCTGTCTAATCTTAGTTTATAATTTATTTAAGCTCCTTGTTATAGCATTTCAGAATGATTCAAAGGCTACCTATGATTTAGTATAGCTCAAAGTGTTGACGACGTTTCGCCATGACTGAAATGCCGTCTTGAGACACGAATTAGCGCCGCGCTTAATTCATCGCTATGTTTTATTGCGTGGATGTTGTTGTTGACCTGAAAAGATAACTATGATCATTGATCCTCTACTACGGTGGATCTTCCAACCGTTGTTCTTCACTCAATCGCTTTGTACATCCCCGACGGCGTTTCGTTGTGTTGCTTCGAGAGCACTTGTCAACAGACTCGTCCAGCTGTGAGAAGCACAACAGCTCCGTGGAATACACTTTATTGCCAACGATGGAGCTATTTGAACGGCGAGCCTCCGTTTGATAGACAGGCGTACGGGGGCGGCATTTGAAAGATCAACGAGCTCGCAAGGTGTTTCAGCATCTGATTCAGCGTTCTCTCGAGCCTTCCGATTGCGATCATCACGAAGCGGCTATGGATGAGGCGGCCGCTGACCAAACCACATATCATTTTTATGACATGTGGAAAGAACTAATTGACGTCTGTTGGGAATTTTACGACCGAGCCATGTCGGAAAGTGAGCGTGAAATAGCCCGTACTCTGTTGACGCATCAGCAGTTTGCTTCTCTTTTTATTGAGCTCGCGCATAATGTTTCCGCACGTCATCCAAAATCTTCTCTCGATCGCATAGAAGAATTCGCCATCCGGGCATGACTTTGCGAGGAAAGAGATTCGAGAGACTTTGAATGTCATAGCACAAGCAGCTCACACACGTGCAGGCAACACCAAAAATGCTGCTCGATCGTTGAAGCTATCAGTCAGGTAATCTTTCAAGAACAAGGGTTTTCGGCAACTATGGTAGAAGATTGCCGGGTTGACGATTTTATGATGCACGTTGCGTTGCAGCGTAAACAAGCTTATTCTGTGATGCTCGCTCTTGTGTACCTCTGCGTAGCGCAAAGACTGGATCTAAAACTCGACATTGTTGCTCTACCGGGTCTTGTCTTAGTGGGTGTTCGCACTGCGAAGTGCTTTATCGACGTGGAAAATGGTGGACGCGTGCTACAAAAGAGAGATCTTGTAAGCATTTGCAATTATCGCGGTGTTCCTTTTATGGAGCATTTTGTTACCTCGGTGCCTTCCCATGAAACGTTTGATCTCATCTGTACCGGAATGATGCAGGGTATTGGTAACGCCGATGAGGCGGGTGAGGAGTTCAAAGAAACGACTTTGTTACGCATGCTCATGAGAACAAATTTGAAGATGATGGTGCATGAACCTTACGAGTCCGACAAAATCTTGAAACATTGTTTGGAGACTTTGTCTCGCAGATGGATATTGATCATGAAGTCGCTTCATTGTCATCAAAGAGTGAAACGCATCTGTTTTCTCTGAAGTCTACGGTAACGGTAATTACTATATCCTACCAGAACGATCTAGCTCAACAACTTTGAAAAAAAAAACAAGAAAGCATCGGTAACTTTGTGACATGTATCGAGAAATAGATCAACTGTTTTTGTTGATGGAAAAACGAAATTCACTGCCTTCAAAATTTCTAGAACGTACACAGAGTTCCCGCTTTCCAAACACGCCCGCTCCAGAATATCTGGAAATGACAAAAATTTCTGTATGAACAAGTACGTTTGCTGTAAGATGAAATATTCCCTAACACGGAATTTCTGTAAGATCAAACAACTTTTTCCAGATTTTCTGTAAATAGCGGAGAATTTCTCTGTGATCGCCTACACATACACCTATTCCAGAATTTTTGTATGACAGCAAAAACAAAAAAAATCCAGAATGCCAAAACGGTTTCAATGCCAAGACGGTTTCCCCCTCATTGGGAAACGGGCTCTGGACTTGCCCCTACTAGCACTAGAGCTCTAGAACCAGAGCCTACTCAGCGAAGTGCCAGATTGGAATATATATGACAAAATGAAACGCAAAATGGAAAATTCAGTCGAATGTCAAAATTATATTCTGACTTAATAGGAAATTAGGAATAAGAATTTAAAAACCGAAAGTAATTGTTATTCCAGATTTTCTGGAACGCGTCCACAGAATCTCAGTATGATTGCAAACAACCTCTCCAGAATTTCTAATCCTGCCGCCGAATTTCTGTATGATCGCAACCACCGATGATTGCAGAATTTCTGGAATAGGAACAGAGTTTTCCAGATTTTCGGGGAAGCCTACACAGAATCTCGGTATGATTGCAAACGCCGATTCCAGAATTTCTGTAACTTCAACAGAACTTTTGTTTGACAGCAAAACTGATTTCCAGATTCTCTGAAACGCGTTTACAGAATCTCGGTAGGAATGCCAACATTGAGTCCAGAATTTCTGTACCTGCTGCTGAATTTCTGTATGCTCGCAACCATCGAATTTCTGGAACCTTCCTTTTTGTCTGCCGCTCTCGACGATTTGATTGTCCTTATTGCAAGAGTTACCTACGGCGATGCTGTATTGCATCGCTTTGAACATTCCCGACGACGGCGTTACTCTCTTTCGCTATTCTACGAGAAAGCATCATGTCAATATTGCAAGAGTTACCTACGGCGATGCTGTATTGCATCGCTTTATACATTCTCCCCGACGGCGTCACTCTTTGTCATTTCGAAAGCACTTGCCGCAATGTTCGTGCGGCCTTGCAAAGTACCATGGATCCGTGGCATGTTTTGTATTGTAAACGATGGAGTTTCCGTGATACAGGCATGTCATTCTTCGACAAGCAAGCTTACGCAGAACGACACGCGAAAGATCGAGAAGCGAAACATTTGTGTCAAAGTATCCTTCAGCGTGCCGCAACGGCAGATCCTTCAGAAGATGTGAAAGCAAAGGAACAAGCAAACGATAAAGATTTTCGACGACTTTTTGCCATGGGAAAAGATATTTTCGACGAATGCTGGACCGTTCACGATCAAATTCAGTCCGCAAGCGATCGAGAACGATCTAAGACTCTCTTGTTGCATCTGCAATTTGCGGCGATCATCACCGACTTGGTCAACTCGATTCATTACCAACGACCTGCATCATCCGATGAACGATTGGAACAACTAGCTATCTTAGTAAGTTTGTTGGCTTGTAACGATGCTTATCGCAATTTCGACCAATTTGCGGAAGAAGCGATACGGGCACCGCTCGAAGCCATGGCGCAAACGGTTCGCGAACGCTTGACTGGAAGATCCTCAACAACTGCGCAGATTATTGAAACAATCCACCAATTATTCTTTCTCGAAGAAGGCTTTTCGGGGAACACGGAAGACTACTATAATATTGAGAACTCGTTCTTGCATTTCGCATTGCAACGAAAATGTGCCATCCCGATGACGCTAGCGATTCTGTACAAAGGCGTGGCAAGGAGGCTAAATGTGGAAGTGCATATTATCGGCCTTCCGGGGCAAATTGTCGTAGGAATTCCGGCGTTGGGCTATCATGTCGATGTATTCAACGGTGGGCGTGTCTTACACAGGGAGGATCTCGTTGAAATTTGTAACAGTAATGGCCACGCATTTCACGAAGAATTGTTGGATCCGTTATCTCCGGAACGTACTGTGTCGCGTATCGGTCACAACATTATGACTTGTGTTGGGCGGGCTGCAGGCAATGTTACTGCAGCTGCTAGTCCCTCAGCATTGCGTTTGATCATGGCCATTTCGCTGAATATGACACTACGTGATCCGCGTCAAACCGAATTGGTATTCGGGCAATGTCACATGAGTCTAGTGAATAGATGGAATCGATTGTATGGAAGGAGTGACGATGAACAGCTTTGAAATACGGTCATGGGTTGCGCAACTGTGTTTTCCTTTTCGCATTGCAGAAAAATAATAAAGTGAGACTGCTGTCTACGCCCCACGGCCTACAAGATAATAGATTGGACACATTCCGCACCGATAAAACCAGGTAGAATCGAAAAAAGTCCTAGCGTCTCGAACTGCTGATCAATTTGGGGCTGTTTGTTAACATTTCTTTTGAAAATGCGTTAGTACATTACAATAGATTCGTTAAGTGGTCTTACTTGAGTTAATCGCTTCACTAGATTGTTCATCGTTAAGTCGGCGGCTGGTTAAGAGACAATGATTAAACAAAAAGATCCCCAAGTGCATCATCTGCGGTGTCTGGCACGTAATATAATATTTCGCCGCTGAGAAATTAGTAAACCTCGATAAAATTTGTATCCTTATAAACACATGATTCGTGAATCTAATCCAACAAATGCCTCCCCCTCATTAATTGCTCAAGTAAGCAAATTTGTCGGAGGCTATGGAAATTAAGCATGGCTGTGGAAGTACTATTGCTCGCCTAACCCAAGCTCGTCTTCCATGTCGAACTCTACGTCTTCATCATCGAACGCTTCCTCGCCATCGTCTTCTAGCACTTCATCCTCGTAGTCATCTGCGTATTCATCTTCATATTCCGATGACGCATACTCAGTGTCGTCGGTTTCATCCGGCTGAATAACGACGCTTTTGTCTTCCATGATCTTGAGCATCTGTGTCTCAAAATCCAGTAACATCTGATCTCGGTCTTGCGGGTGTATATCCGTACAAAGGTACATCTCTTGACGATAGTAGCTTAGCGTTTTCAGTAACTCTTGCTTTTCTTCAACGGGCCTACCCTCAATACCATTGTCGGCCAGATCCTGCATAGTAGCGCTAATTTTCGAAAAAAGTCCAGGGCCATATTTTGCTTCGTGCTCATCGGCCATTTGCGGATATCCCATCTTTCTTAACGCATATGCGTTGTCACGGCGACCTTGTTGATACCAGTAGTCCTTTACGTAATCCCAGTTGTGGTAAGGGCGCCACCAGAGCTTGGGGTCGTCGTTTGTCTCCATAAAGGGTCCATCAGCGATTATCTTGTCGGGCAAGCCCATTGGAATGTCCACCATTTTGGCATAGTCAGGATGGCCAAAAGCGCTCAGTAAGAGTGTTTCCGATGTCATGGCTCGTTCATTGGGATCTAACGGCAATGCCATGGTTTCCGGGAACCACATGAAATCGATCATACGCAAGAGACTCACTTTTTCAGGATGGTATGCCTCTAAGAAATTCTGCAGTTCACGCAACCGCTTCACGGCCTGACCGAGTTCATAGCCCGCCAATGCTTCTGGCCACGGGTCTTCGTCTGGCATGACAAAGTCTTCGTAGACAAACAAATCACCACGAATCATGTAGTACGCATACATAGCACACATGGCTTTCTCAAAAGGAACATCCAGAAAGTATTTTTCATCACCCCAGTCGAACCTTAAAGCGTCCAACTGAGCTTTCCGCTCAGGTACATGTTTCACTTCGAGACTCCCATCTCGAATTCGACGTACTATACTACCTAGTTGCATGCCACCCAAATGTTCGGGCCACCTGTCTATTGTTTTCAGCACTTTAGGAGCCGCAACGGTAGCGACTCGTGCCCGAGCAGTGACTAATTCTTCCTCTTCTTCCACCTGCTGCTCTAAGCGGCGAATTTCTGCAGCAATTATGTCTTCACCACTGTTGTCGCGGAATTGGCTGTTTCTGCTACCACGGTCATCGTCACCAAAACTCGCAATGGCCGCCGCGGCACGCGCATCGAGATCAAATTGATCAAAAGCATCCATCCCATCTTCATAATCGTCGTCATCCTCGTCCAAATCCAAGAAACCAGTGATTTCCTTGGGTATGGGTACAACAAAGAACACATCGTCATCCTTTTCATTCTTTGTAGGCTCGAAAGTCAAATTGCCATACATAGCCTTATACACGGTAAGAGCTTCGACGACATCTTCAAAGACAAAGTCATCACCAAAGTCATCATTGAACCATGGAATATCTTTTGTTTGTTTTCCTTTTATGACTCTCTTATTGGGAGTCAAGCCTTCGATGATATTGACCTCCAGGGCCCGTTCGGTGGCCTCTTTCAAACTCTCATCCAACGTGCGTTCTTCGATGTATTCTTCTTCGACCGAGGAAGCTGGTGTCGATGACAGAATGTCTGCCCCGGACGCCATTCCTGAAGATGTTTCCGGCATTCGCGCCCCATCAAAATTCCAGCCAGAGGCCGAGGCCGAAAAATCGCCATCCTCTGAGTACACACCATCGCCCGCATCAAACGAGCCTTCCAGTAGCGCTTTGAAACCGGCATCCTCTTCGTCCTCACCGCCCCACTGCGTCGCTCGACGTCGCGTGCCTCTCACTGGAGGAGTCCAAGCGAATCCCAAATCGTCTAGCATCTTTCGGCGCGACGGATAGTTATTCACAAACGTTCCTTGGGATCGAATAGCATTGACACGTGCCCCTAAACGTAATCCCCACGTTGCTTCCGGCCAGCGACGGTCATTCTTGGGCACAGCAAAGGGTTGGGGGACCAATAAATCTCCATGAATGGATTTATAAGTTTGCAGCGCTAGATACACATTTTGAAAGCGCACATCATTGGCGGAGCCTGTCGCATCGAGCTCATTGACATCATTGTATTTACTATTGTCGGTCTTTGCGGGTGAATTCCTGCTCGATTGTTTGGGCGTAGCGGATGATTCGGTCAGATACTCCCTGGTTTCCTCTTGGTAATTACCATCAACAACGTCCACATCCGCAGTATCATTCTCCGCATCCTGTGTTCGATATCCGACTTCCGCAAACGCTCGTTGCGCCGTTGGATTCTGCGGAATGACAGTATCACGTACTACCGGCCAAAATCGACCCAATGGCATGCCATGCACTTCCTGTGGCCACGGATCTTGCGCGGGCACGGTGAAAGTATTGGGAATCTCCGCATTGCTGTCGCTGTTTTTATTATTATTATTATTATTCAGTTTTTGATACGTCTGATACGCCAATTTGACTTGCTGCCACGAGACTTGTTGCGGTTCCGATTTATTCGAGCGCAATTGCCAAACAAATCCCAATTGCTCGAGGGCTTTTCTTCGTTCCGGAGTCAAGTATTTCCCCGTGGCACGAATTTCGGCCACAACTTTTCCCAATTTGAGTTCATGAGCAGCTTCTGGCCATGGTTTAATATTGGGAACGACGAACCGTTGCGGTACTTTAAGATCACCGAACGCGGCTTTGTATAAACGAAAGGCTGCGAAAATTGCTTTCCATTCGGCTTCGTCGTCGTTGTCGGCGTTGTTATTATTATTAGCGTTACCGTTTGATTGACTCAAGCGTGTTCTCCATGATCGTTCTGATACTACAGAACTATGCAATATTGAAGGCCTCGGAAGAAATAGTTTTTGTTTCGGTAAGGAATGTTGATGTTGTAACGTCCAAGAAAACAAAGGTACACACAAAAGGAACAAAACAAAGCCAACCAAGTCGATTCGTATCACACGAATCATTGTGAAAATATAACACAATCGAAAACAGAATAGATCAATCCAGATAATATATAAATAGCTGCGTTTCTCTTCTATCTCTTTCTCTCTTTTGATGGATGGATGGATGATTTATTATTGATGGCTCTTACTACGTTTTGATTACCAGTATCGCCGTATCTCGTCGTGTTCTTCTCGGTTGATGGAGGTTGTGACTTTGTGCGACGGGCGGACCGACGATTTCGCTCTCGGAAGGCAGGACGGACGATGGACAAATTTTACGCGCGAACCGCGAACAACGGCAAGTTGACATGGGGCGGACCACCGGTACTCAATACATAGAGACATGGAACATCCGTGTCGTTTGTACGTGGCACACAATCAAACAGAATAAGCCAGTGTCTCATCTTCGTCGAGCATTCACGAACAAAAATCCATCCATAACTGCTCCGTTCAACGTTCCAACATCATCTTCTCCTCCATTTGTGACACATAAATCAGCTCCTTTCGTCGCTCTTTTCTTATCATTCTCTCTCTCTCTCTCTCTCTCTCTCTCTCTCTCTCTCTCTCTCTCTCTCTCTCTCTCTCTCTCTCTCTCTCTGTGTAAAGCATGAAGAAGGTTACGTCGAACTCGTCCTTTCACAATGAAAATTGGCGGCCACCGAGAAGATACGTCGCCATAATACTCTTCGCCTCCATGATCGAACAAATCTTTCTGGTTTGGCATAGAGTCATGATGCAATTCGAAGAGAGTTTAGTACATCAAATCAAAATGGCTCATTTGACATCGGGTGGACCCACAAGTCGTGACTCTTCTCGCTCCTCCGTCAACAAATAAATAGACCGAATGGGATCTATCAACAGCGAATGTAAACTGTCATTTTGCACCTTTCGCTGTTTTGTATGTAAAGTAAACGCCAAATCAATTAAAGATTATTAAATAGATAACACTGTTCTCATACTTTACAACTTGCAACTAATTCGTAGGAGAAGCAACACAGGTCTCCTTCATTCCGTCATGAATAAAGTGGATCTTATGTGTATGGTTGTAGCATCAACGATAACTAACCTCTTCCTATAAAAATGTCGATGTGCGTCCATGCGAGTGTGATCTTTTCCTGCTTTATTATTAGCACAAATCATTTCAATGTGGAAATGAATCGTTTGGAAGTTTCATTGTCCAATGTACTATATGCCACAGTGTTGTCTGTTTTTCACCACGACTGCATTTGAGTCATGAGTCAGGGTCAAACAAACTACGGACTAGTACCAGGTAATGATCTGCTAGATGATGCTTACATGTTATTTTCTTACTCGATATCTCTTGTGGCATTTCATAAAAACAATACCTGGGGGAAGGCTTTATTTTTTAGTTTATTTGACACGCCTACTAGACGCTCTAGTTCAACCGATCTCCATATCAATCGAGGAGTCGTCGTCGTCGTCGTCGTCGTCGTCGTCGTCTCGCCCCTGTCCGTCACTTCGTGGTTACGTCACGTTTCTCTCTGCCTCGTTTCGTTTCTTGCGTTTGATGCGATCGCCTGATTATTTATTATTCATTCAATCGATGATTTCTTCATTAAAAGAAACAAGAAGAATACATATTCTTATCATAACAGATTTCGATTCTGCTTTGCATAAACGTGTATGACTAGATCATGACAACTACATTCAGTAGTGAAGGCTTTGATTTAGATGCGGCGGCATCGTCCTCCAATGTCATTTACGAAATCGGTGGTGCTGTTTCCTCAGAACCAGAGACTACGACTGTACCGGAATCGACGGCTACTACAGACGAATCTTCTACAGCCGAGTCGTTCAAACAAAAAGGCAATCAAGCTTTTCTGAAAGGAGAATATCTGGAAGCGTACGAATGGTATACGCAAGCGATTGAAGCCACGCCAGGTATGAAAGCGGAAGAATTACTGCAACAAAAGGAGGAATGGGAAAAAGAACAAACGAGGCTGGCGCGAGAGAGACTGTACGAACGTGATCAGAAAAAGAAAGAAGATGAAGGAGAAGAGCCTCTTGACAGCAATGCCACATCCGAGGCGACTCAGTTCACCGCACCACCGCACGAACACGCCACCGAATTATCGATTTACTACGCCAATCGCGGAGCTGCACTGTATTCGTTGCAGAGATACGAAGAAGCTGTCCAAGACTGCAATATTGCACTTTTGTGGAATCCAACATATGTCAAAGCGCTTGTACGACGATCGAAAGGACACGAACAACTGGAGCATTACGATTTGGCCTTGCAAGACGCGAAACTAGCCTTTGAATTGGGTGATAGTAAAACGAAACAATCGTTACGACCTGCCTTGACACGCTTACAGAAAGCCGAAGACGCGCGCTTGGAAAAGCTCAAAACCGAAACCTTGGGGCAACTCAAAGAGCTGGGAAATTCGATATTGGGCAACTTTGGCTTGTCATTGGACAACTTTCAGGCCGTCCAAGATCCGAATACGGGATCGTATAGCATATCCTTTCAGAACAACAAATAATAGAAACAGTAGTTTTAGTAGAATCACGATAGCGATAGGAGTAAAAAGACAGCATAATCCAATTTTAGCATTAGATTCTATGATATTAAAAAGTTCTTTACAACCAAAGCTGCAGCTGCTTTCTATGTCGTTCAAGATCCTTCCGATGGATTAGGTTGACTCGCGGTGGTGGGAGATTTGGAACCATCACCGCCTCCTTCTCCTTGCGGTGTATTCCTTCCACTGCCACTGTTGTTAAAATTCGGCGAGAATCGACCACCCTGTCCCCGGCCACCATTTCCTCGGCCTCTACCGTTGCGACCGGCATTACGTCCTCCCCGCGACCGCCGCCTGCGCCACCACGCCCGCCTCGACCACGAAAGCCGTCATCCATAGGAGGAGGTCCTTGCTCATAGCCATACGGGTATGCCATGGGAGGGTAACCGTAAGGCGTGTGTATGGGAGGACCGACCATTGGGTATCGATTCATGGGATGCATAAATTGGGGAGGAAAAGCACGTTGTTGCTGTTGCGGATACATGCCATAGTATTGTACGTTGTAGTGCATGGGAACACCTGTTTGAGGAGGATGTTGCTGATGCTGTGTTTCAGATGAATGTTGCGCTTGTTGTGAGGATGTCGCTGCTTCGGGAACAGATGATGTTTCTCCTTCTTGCGGCTGAGATATTTCGGCTTGCTGTTGCTCTTCTGACGAAGTGGGAACCTTGGCATCATCTGCGGAGTCTGAAGAGGCAAGTGCATTGACGGGCACTGATGATGCCTTTGCTGGAGGGGGTGGACCTTGTGGAGGCATTCCACCAGGCATGTGAGCTTGCATTTGCTGAGGATCCACACCGGGGTACGGATATCGCATACCAGGATACTGTGGATGGCCCATCATGTGCACCATGGCTATGAGCAAAGAAGAAAAAAAAAACGAAAAGTCGTGATTGAGAAACCATATGATCAGACGACAGGGAGACAAATCGGTTGGAATGATACTCACTGGGCTGTCCCACGGGGCCGTGCATGTACATGTGGGGCGCCAAAGGCATGCCAGTATTCGGGTCGTACATGATGGGCATATGTTGACTGGGCGGTATGTTTTCGGGAGGCGGGACGCTCGCACTGCCTGGCGTAAACGATTTGGCGTTGATATTAAATGTGAACGACTTGGCATTGGCGTTCAACTTGGATTTCCCAACTTCCTTCGTTTCGGAAGAAATTGCTTGATTCTCCTCTTTGGATGCCTCTTCGGCTGGTTTCTCGGACTTGACATCTCCTTTATTCTCCGCGACTTTTTCCTCGTCTGGCTGTTCTTGCTTGCGGTTAGAAGTAACCGGCGTGGCTTCCGCAATTGACAACTCTTCCACCTTGGGAGTGCTGGGTACTACTACTACTACAGGTGCCGCGTCAATCTTGGGGGCATCCCCCGTTGCCGCCGCGGACGCAATCGTCTGCTTTTGCGATTTGTCTGCTTTGGCCACGGCCGCCCAATTCATAGGCTGCTTCTTGGGTTGTTCTTTCAAAACACCCGAATACAAATCCTCCTCATCGTAGTCTCCTTGAATTTTGTGACCTCGTTCTTCGGCAATGTGTGGATTGGAACTGGCGGCACCCTCAATTTCTCTAGCCAATTTTTCTGCGTGTTCAATCTTTTCCTGATCCATGGTCGATTTGTCGAGTTCCGTTGTGTAAAGATTCTCATCGTAGCTGGCCTTGACATTAAAGAGCTGCTCATTCGCTTTGAACTGATCCCAGCCACCAATGGATCCTTGTAGTCCAGCTTGTACCGGACGGGGCGCATTCCCCAACAAGGCATCCGCACGACTGTTCCCATTCCCACTGGAAGGAGGAGACGCAATCGGAGTTGTCCAGGCGGAACCAGCTGCCACCAATCCTTTGTTACCTCCCGAATTCTTTCCGCTAATTTCGGTATCCGTTTGAAAGCTTCCGTTCGGATTGCTACTGGTAACATTGTTGTTGTTTGTCAAAGCATCCATGCGAATCGATTTCAAATGTAAATGCACGACCTGAGACATGTCTACCACAAGTGTTTGACCGGCCTTGACTCCAGCGTGTTGTTCTTTCGGTGCCTGAAGGATCGAGACGGCTTTGAGAACGAATTTATGGCGTTGATCGGCAGGCAATGAAGGAAAAGGCGTGGCCGTATGAAAGATTCCTCCGTACACGGCACCATCTACCAAGGTCATTTGTACTTTCTGTCCTACCATGTTGAGAAGCAAATGCAAAAATCGTTCGCGGAGAGCATCGACATTGCTGGGTACCGCAGAAGACGATTTGGAGGAAAGCGACAAACCTGGAGGAGGTGTAACACTTTTCTGAAGCGGTTTACTCCACGCGTTCGGTTTCGTCGAAGTGCGTTTGCTGTACTCAGAGAAGAATAGAAAATATACAAGGTTAGATTCGAGTGTATCGACGTTAACGAAGAAGAAGAATAATAATAAGAAGAAGAAAGATCCGTCTCATTGATGGTGCCTTCGACTCCGAAAAACCGTACGTACCCAGCCGCATCTTCTTTCTTGACGCCCTTCATAGCGCCGCTGCTGCTGCTCATGATGCTTTTTTCTGCTACAAGTTCTACGACCTTACTAGATAACAAGTGTGTTAACTTCTTACGGTTCGAACAATCGACGGATCGAATGATGAACGATTGAAAACACACAATGCGCAATAACAACGAGAGGGACGAGATCAAGAACCGATAAACGACGGTATCGGCGCAGGCGGTAATTAAGATCGACCAATAGTCTTTTTACAGCAGGCTGATGTGATCAGGGGTACTTATTGTGTAGCGTCGAGGTGTTGTCCTTGGTGTTGTTTACACCTTTGACCGCCGGACGCTGGATGGAGGCTACAATGCGGCTCACGGACGGACGCTAACGTCCAAAAGCCTTCCTCCTCGAGTGAACCGATTTCCGGCACCTTCTATTATCAAGAGCAGATGGTAATGCTCCTGAAGCATTTAACAATAAGTTTATTAATGAATACGTGTGTTTTGTTGCTTTTGGTGACACTGTTGGATGTCTTGAAGAATAACATGATGCATGACTCATGACTGAAATGCAGTCGTGGAAACTCCGTCCATAGTTAATGTAAAGCAGGACTCTTCCCAAAACATTGCCGACTTATGGAGAATCGAGAAGTGTATTCCAGATGCTCTTGGAATAAACATAAACCTATCTCTTTCCTAAATATAGAATTAAGGTATGTTGTTGGAGAGAGAAAATCAACTCGCTAATTATAAATTACTACTTTAGGATCCATCACTTTTTGCATGCAGGATGGTATTACAGTGCACTGTTTTCCTTTTACTTTGTACGGCAGGATTGGTTCTATTCACATGTTTGATTTGTTTGTTGAAGCAACTTCTGTATTGCTTGCTCCACTTGATTGACCCGAATGATTTAGTTATGCTTTCGGTTCCAGTTCAGGAATTCCACCTTGACTCATCGCCGACAGCTCCTTCTCGTAGCGCTTCCAATCACGCTGTGCCACGCGACGGTAAAAGTCTTTCTGCTTGTTGGGCAGTACCTTCCAACGACGCGAGACTTCTTTCGACAAATCGGTAAAGCTTAATTTACCATGAGTTTTACAATGAATGCGTTTCTCCGATCGATCGCGATTCCAGTGGCCTTGAAGCAAAGCGTCTTCTTTTTCTTTCGACCAATCGTGCTCTTTGTTGTTCAAAATACGATCGCGTTCGTCTCGAAAGAAGAAATTATAGGCCGATAGCGCTCGAAGTGGTCCGGGAGTGTTATCACAGGCCTTGTTGCATTCTGTTCTCTGGTGCATTTTCTTGCTTCGTTTCGTTTTCGGCGATTCCGTTCCCTCGACTACGAAATCATCGTTCCTCTTGGTGCGCTTATTGCGTCCCAGCGATACAGATTTACTGTCTTGCATGCCACATCGAACTTCTAGCTCAATTCTGTCTTCAACGGTGTTTCGAGTAACGTTCGAGACCTCCGGGGCCGAGTTGGAAAAGCGGTCATAATCGATGATATCCGATGTCATCAGTTCCGCTACATCCAAAGGAAGAAGATCGCTGTCACTCGATTTGTATCCCGATTCTGGCTCCAATGGAACAATTTCTACGTCCGTCTCTTCGAGGGATGGAGAGACGCAGTAAATGTCGTGCCTCTGCTGTTTCATCATGACAACGAATGGAGAAGAGCAAAGTTCATGTGTCGTCAATCGACCCTGTGGAAGCGTCCTGGCTTGTACAAATGATTGAATCGCGTCGGCTTCATCATACTTGGGCTGATAAGTCCATTCGGTTTCGTTGCCAAGGAGTCGCAACAAATTTACCATATCATTCGTCGTTGGTTCTGTTTCCGCCATTTTGTTTTCACCACGAAGAATGAATAATGTGAGAATTCACTTTCTTATGCAGTCGAATCAATGAATAATACGATTCGCTGGATTCGGTTCGAATGAGAGAAGATCCATCATCACTCGGTAAATGAAGGGAACCAACGCCGATCCCATCACATTCGTAAAACAGTGCCGCAGTGCAAAGGGCGTTCGGTCCTTCCCTATCGCGGTACCAGGGTATCTGTAAAGATCGAAAAACGTACTGTGTTTTGAGTGGAATGAACGTGACAAATGTTCAAGTTAGCAATTAGGAGCCAATCAAAAGTACCAGTGGGAAACGTAGTTCGGAATAAAATGACGTATATTTAAAAAGGATGATGCATCTACATTTTGGTGCTATATTGAGAGACGTGGTTTCGAAAGGCTTTCGCACATGGTGTGTTTGGGGTTTCGAAAGATACGAACAGCAGAAACGCAGAACAGCGTTTCATGGCAAAATCTTAACGAAATGACGACGCGATGAGCTGGCAGCTGGCACGTGGCAAACAATCGTGCCTACCAGGCTACCAGGTGTACTGGTACGGTACTGTACAAGTACCTCTATCCTCCGTGATGTGGATGTGAAAGGTCAAAGGTCTAACTTGTTTAACGTCAATGTTGCAACCTATAAGTGCAAGTTGACGTTTCTCGTTTTGATGCACTTAATTTTCCATAGTGCTTCCCCGTTTGGGAACACGTAAAAATAATAGACCCGGAAGTTGAAGTTCCAGTCCTGGGTCCTCCCGACCAAAATTTTGGATAGCTTTGCGAACCAACACGGTCGAGGCAAAAAAAAACCGAAAACATCACGATCTTCCTCCAAAGAATCGGATACCAATGAAAAGAGGAAGCCCTCTTTGCTCCCTTGTTTCTTTTTCGTACCATGACGGGCGCGTCGCATAGAACGTCGCTCTTTCACATTCTTCTTTTGATTTCCTCGACATTGGCGTTTGTTCATTCGGCAAAACAAGCGGCTTCTCCGACACGGCCACTTTTACGAAAGCCAAGCTTTGTCGCTTCTTCCAACACTTACACTCAAAATGCTATAGAACAAATTCGGTCCTTGAAACAACAATCGCCTTTAATGGTGCTGCAAGACACACACAATTCGGACGCGATGCCTTCCGATGATACTATTTCAGCCCGTAGAACTTCTTCTCGATCCGTTTTAGGAATCTTCGCTTTGTCTTCTTTTTCTCTGGTTACCATTGCTGCTAAATTTGGTATATTTCCCGGAACGCCATCGAGTCATGGAGATTTTCTTCCCTATACCGATCTGCAAATTCTGAGAGACTTGGGTGCGAGTTTGTTATGTGGTGCTCTCGCGTACGCGTTGGTGAAATCCATCACGTGGGCAGCCACTCCCACACCCGACCGCCCCGCGTTCTTGCAACCCCGCGATGCACGAAAAATCACCCATACGCTTTCGGCGACGGCGTACATGTTGTTTTGGCCACTCTTTTCGTCTGCTACCGGTGCTCGTTATTTTGCCGCCGTAGTGCCGCTCATTAACGGAGCTCGTTTAATTTTGGCGGCGAATGTCGACGATGACGATGAAAACAATAGTCTCGCTTCGGCTTTGTCGCGTTCGGGAAGTAAAGCAGAGGCTACGGGAGGGCCTTTGATTTATGTTGGAATCTTGGCGGCAGCCATTTTATTGTTTTGGCGAGATCAACCTGCGGGTGTCGTTGCTTTGAGCACAATGGCGGCCGGTGATGGTTTAGCGGATTTGGTCGGACGAAGATTCGGGAAGAACAACAAGTGGCCTACTGCTTTGACGGGTGTCAATAATCGAAAGAGTATTGCTGGAAGTGTCGCGTTGGTGACGGCCTCGGTCTTGACTTCGGTAGGAATCCTTTTATGGTTGCAAGCGACAGGATCGTTACTCACAACATTGCCACCACTTGGCGAACTTGTTGCGAAGTTGTTGGTTATTACTGTGGGTGCTGCCTTTGTTGAACTTGTTCCGATTGCCGACGACAATTACACAGTTCCCATGACAGCTGCGGCGCTTTCACTCCTTTTCTTTTGAAAAAAGCACATGCACTCGAACCAGCAGCACCTCGCAGTCATTACAAAAGTCTGTAGATTAAATCATATGACTATGAAGCATTATAAAAGATGTTTTCATTGACAATGTAGTTTAAATATATCAGTTTGCTGATTCGTATTGCGTTCGTGATAATTATTTCTCAAAAGTGGCCATGATATCTTGTCCATCCGGCCTTGTTTCGGAAGCAAGAACGGGCACATAAATTTCTCCCTCGCCATCGGCGTAATCTCTTCTCTGTAAGACAATGTATGGATGAGACGGTCGAAGCTTTGTAATGGCACCAAGAATGGGAAAGTACGACGTCCCCGACACGTAAATATTCTGAAATTGAAAAATGGTTTCAAACGAGTTGGCGAAATCAATGCGCTCTTGCCGTCCTCGAACACTTTGCTGACCAGCCGCACTCGGCTTGTCCGTTAAATCAGGATTGATCAAAACAATAGGTCGATCGCCAACGGCTTGTACCATGGCTTGTAACAACGGGTGGATACTCGTTTCCGTGCCTACCATGGACTGCGTTTCCGAAACGATGTCAGCACGGTATGGTATGAAATACAACTGCAAGAAATGAGCCAAATATCCACTATACTTACTTGTGGAGCAATCACTAAAAAGACGTCGTCTTGATGTTGCACAATTGTACCATTCTCCATTTGAATGGTATTGGTCACGTGTTGTGCTCCAACTCCACCAAATCGCACATAATCTCCAACCATCCCTTCATTTTGCTCTCCCTCTTTACTTTGCCAATCCATCATTTGTAGCAATTTCGCCACGCCACTCAGTTGTTTGGGAACTCCGGTAAAGATGCCGACCCCCATACTTTCTTGGACGCACACTTTCACGCGCAGATTTTCTTCAGCCAACCGAATGGCCACAGCCCGAACCATTTCCAATATAGTACCGATTCGATAGGAATCCATACTCGGATTGGTTTCAGGGAACATAGAAATGAGTTGCATGCGATTCGATAGTTTCCCTTGACTGCAGAGCAAGACAGCTTCTTGCACGGCTGCGGCGGCTTCGTCATAAAAGTACTGTCGGACATAGCGGTTGTGCGGAACCTGATTGAGATAGAGATTTTCGGGTAACTTTCCAATGCCCGCTCCTTCTAATTGGAAAGCCATTTGTATCAATTTCCCAGTGACTTGCGGCATTTGCACAATCCAACACAATCGGCATAATTTTCGAACGACGCGGTCAATGAGTGGATAGGTTGCAACGTCAAAATAGTTTGTTGGAACGGTCGGAAAATCCTGGTAGAGTCGACTTCGCAGTGGAGTGGAATCGAGCGAGAAGTTGATAGTGTTACTTCTTAAAGTGGCGTTGTGTCGGACTCGACATTGCGTTTGTAACGTCAGCTCAGTGGCAGTAACATCGATCAGCTGTGCACTTTCGAGTTCCATGCTTCCTCCACTCCAAGCATTTGCTTTCGATATCTCTTGCCCTAGATCCGAAAACGCCTGTGCGAATTGTTTGACTAAATCGGGATGATTTTGGTTCAAATATCCGCAAATGAATTCTTTTTGTTGCAACGTCAATGATGAGGACTCATCCTTTACAACAGCATGTCCTGCTACTGCATCGGAAAGTGACAGTGTTCTAGTACGAATATTGAACCTTTGACGAGGAAGCCATGCATAGCACTGAATTACTAAACAAACTAACAGCAGGTAACCCGGTTTCGATGATGGTTGCATCTTTGGTTGCATAATTACTTTTCTTTTCCGTAAGTCTACTCTAGTGACCATTACCTCGTAAAGACGCTACCAGTATTTGGAAATTTTAGAGTCTCTGATAACGAATACGGGCAACAAGAAGAGGAAAAGAGTTATAGTCTGTTTTATTGCGTGATAACAGAATAGGAACAGGATGTTGTGACGATCCTTTGTCATTCAACTACTCTAAGTTACCAAATATTCAAAAAAATTGGAAAGGTCAAAACATCGATCGTTCGATCGTATTGGCCCAGGAGTCTCGATGTATGACCCGAAGTGTAAGCGACTTTTTCACACGACTGTATTTTAGTCATGAATCAACATTTTTCGAGCCAAAGTGTTTCCTATTCTCCGTGCAGTCTCTAGCTCTCTATGCATATAGGAGTGCATTCTATGCAAAAATTGCCTAAATCACGGCAATGACCTTTAGCAGCGTTTGCATGTTCTTCCTGTAGCGTTAGTATCAGTCGTAGGCGACCTTTCTCCATGGCGGCATTTCAGTCATGTTTTGTTGAGGAAGGCCTTATTCATGTTGCCATTCTGAAAATAATACCAAAATACTGGACCACAAACGCACGAGGCTTCAAACATCAAAACAACAAAATGGATTTTATCATGTACTTTGTATATGCTGCCAACCGAAGCATCATTACCAACCCCGTTCACGACAATTTTCACATTCATCGCGCCGAATCGCAACTTCCACATGCGCCTCCCCGAGCCAGATATTTGGCGGCATTTTGCTGTGTGACACAATATTGGTGGCACGATCCGTTTGCGTTGGTGTAGTGAATCATATACGGCATGTAATACATAGTGCAGGCCTTAACGAGATTTGTTCCATCCTGATTGTCCTGATATGAAACATAACCGCCGTTGTCGGTATCAATGTATTCAATGTCACACACAACCGGTTCTGTGTACGCGCACACTGTTCCACAACTCGCTTTGCCCTGAAGAATCAACTCGGCTGCTTGTGTTTTTGGGAGACATTTGATGCGGCAATCTTCGCTGTTGACAGCATTGCTACCGTAGCGATAATAGTTATCTGTTCCGTAGTATTGGTTGCGGTTGCGGTTGTTGTTATTGTTGTTGTTATTGTTCTTGTTGTTAGCATTGCTGTTCGCATTGTACTGACTCGTCGTCGTACTTCTCGGCACGGCGACATACCAACTATTCCCCGATTGACCACACGTATAATCGCAAAGCTCGTCTATATCAAAGTCACTATATATGATAGCCCATGCAGTGTGCAAGGCAAATAATAGAGCCTGAATAAACAGAATTGCTTTGAGTAACAGACAATTATATAAACTGCATGGTGAGACAAGAATACGCAACTCAACAAAGCAATCACAACAAAGCACAACATACATCTTTTGACCAACATGGTGTTTTTTCTTGTTAATGATGATTCGTTTGATGGCACGCAAAAGAAGAAAGAGCATGAAACATTTGAAATCATGAGACCATCTGGAGGATTTTTACGTCAGCAGGTGTCCTTTCTCTATTTAAAATCCTTCTTCTCATTCAACGACCATCAAGCTTGATTGTACTTCTGCCAACGGAGAAATGAATGTCGAAACGGTAATGCTATGAGGCGAAGCAGCGATCCGTTGCACATCGCCAACAAAAAAGAAATCGTGTAAAACGCATCCGTCCTAGCGGGTATGAAGTACTACCTCCTGGGGGCGATAATTGGCTCAAACCCCTTCCGCGATTCCCCCGTGTAAATCATTTCCTACTGACTTTCTACGTGAATCCACGTAGAGGAACAAGGACACACGGAAACTTAACGAACTCGATCGACCATGACACAATCAACTGAAGGATGCATAAAATTAAGACGGAGCAACAACAAAGGATTATAACGATTGTCAATTGGAAGCAAAGGGATACTGGAGGCGTTCCTTGAGGGTTGTTTGGAAGTATTTTGCGAAAAGAACAGAGCGAACGCTGGTGTTTATCGGTGAACGACGGTGAGCAATGACGATCGCGAGGGCAAGAGAGTTTGCTTCGCGAGACGCCTTCTCTGCCTTTTCCAACAGCCTTCCGAGGGCTCAAAAAGTAACAATGCAGCAATCAGCAGCGTGAACAGGTTTTGGGGATATTAAGGGGTGTTTATTGCCGCAAAACTCTATTCGAAAAACGATGACGATGGCACAACCAAATGACGATGGACTTTTAATGCTTCGCCACGAAAAAGGCCCCAGTCTCGGCAAGTTGAACTATCAGATGCTTTATTGTGGAAGAAATCGCTCTTATTGGGGGTATTTAAGTTGAAATTGCTAGGCTTTTCAAACACCAAAACAATCAACGTTCGCCCTCCAAAGAATTGCATTGCTGACGAAAGGTTTCCATAGAGGCTTACATAGGTCCGTGTAATTGCGAGGAGAGAAGCGACAATCAATAGGAGGGGTGTCTATAGGCGGAGCCGACTTTTTGATGAGGAATTTTGTCACGACAGGATATATTGCTTGCATGGAGGACAGCAACAAACACCTGCATCCGGCGTCGTTGTTGTCGTCCGTGTTGTGCTTCATCTTTCGGTCAAAACGAGAGAGAAAGACCGCGCCAGTGGACAAAACCGGGCACAAGAACTAAAAAAAAGGATTTAAGGTCATGTTTACTTGCATTTATTCATATTGAATGGTTTGTATTGCCATGAAAATCACCATGGTGATGCCTCCATCGGTGTGTTAACACGTTGGTGACGGAGGGAAATTTTTTGCCCCCTACGTAATATCACGTAGAATTTCAGTACAAAAAATTACACGAGCCACCGTGGGCCCATTATCGCCCCCCGGAGGTAGTACCAGTAACAGTACAGTACCAGTTACCAGTTAGAGTTTGAAATTCGTTACCTTCGTGGTTCGTGCGAACAGTTCCGTTTTTCATTCGAGCTAGCGTTTGGCTCAGAGTTCATGCTTGCTTGTTACATGTGCACTACCAGTACAGTGAACAGTAAAGAAGGACCACCGAAAGCAAACGAATGACGAATGACGAAGCGGACTTTAGTCTTTAGTTGTTTAGTGTTTTCAAAAGCTGAAAGCTCGAATCAACTGTGAACGATCTTAAATCCATGGAATAATTAAAATGTACTGGTAGTTCGAAACTGGACAGCTGATATTACAGGTTGTGAAGATATCTGAGTAGATCTTAAGGCAAATATGGACGAAGAATTATAAAGAGCATCTTCTCCTGTTTCCTTTGAGCGTGCCTCCCTTTAAGGGATGAGATCTTTTTAAGAAGTATCATTACCATGTACATTACTTTAGACGGAAAATCCATAAATCCAATGTTCGTAATTTGTAAGGACTTCAAGCGCAAAAGGCGGCGCGCGGCGTGCTTCATGCTGAAAACAACGGTACAAAATGCAAACGCCATTCACAGTTTCGAAAAAGCTCACGTTGCAACTTAGGGCTTGACAACACTAATGTTGCATATTGCATGTGTGGTAGATTGACGTTACAATTTTCTCTACTCTTCTGCTTTTTCTTTGCTCATCTCATCAATCTTCGAAATGTCTGGGACGTGTTTGGTGTTCTGTTGCAAGTTGCGAGCTCTGAGCGGTGTGCCACTTGCTACATCGACATGGCTACTGCCCAAAAGCATCGGGCAATCCTTTCCACGTCCACATTACCAATCATAAAGTTTTTCATCTCGTATAGAACCTTCAACCAGTTTCATTTACAGCAGCATCTTTTTTCCTTTCATAAATAGAAGTAAAGCACGAAAATGCATGACCGATGGATCTCTTCACCTTCAGATTCTCAACCCAATCGCAAACCACCTCCGCGGAGTTACGAGCGACAAGATTCTCTTTCAAGGGCACTCATGACAAGTTCCGAAGCTGTGCTTGATTCAGCTTCATTCTCTCGTCATAATCCGTCATCACACAGAATGAATCGCCCGTTGTCAGCTCCCAAGAGTCCTCCGACACCGCCTCTGAGACCATCGTCCTCGGCCTCGAGGACATCGATTGAATTGTCTCCGGGCGTTTTCCTGCCCGTACTCGGTTCGCAGGAATGTTGGGATGCCATCGAGCGAGGTCAATGTGTGAACGCAGAATGTTTTGTTTGTAATGCGCTATTGCAATGCAAAGACGATGCGTCTCATTTCATTTGCCCCGGCTGTATGACAATTAGTCCGTTGCAACCAACGAGTGCCCGCGTAGAAGCCAGCATAGCGCTGGCTTTGAAGACAGAAGTCTTGCTCGAATCTCTGATATCCCAGTCATGAAGAAAGCGAATCATCGTCAACGTAGAGACATGTACTATCATTTCACCACGGCATCGCGTTTTCAAGAAACTATGATAAAACCCTATACTTTCGCACGAGATTAAAAATCAAGACTTGCATTAGAAAACCATAAAATTGTTAAGTCGAAAACTAGATCCCAAACTTTTGTTGTGATGCAAACTGAAACCGTGTGGCCTCGTGCGCGAGAAGAGGTCGAACTAGTTTCGTCAGGCGTGTTTATAGAAAAAGGTTTAAGAGAAACTGCAACTGTATTAGTAACTTATTTGTTGTTGGAAATATGCTGCGGAGGCTTTGTTTTTGAGGAAGGGGCTGCGATTTCCCTTGAAACAATCCTAGGTTTCGCTCTAGCTTCCCATTTCTCCGACTGGATTTCTTGTCACGAATCTTGAGGGGCCTTTCCGTCTACTTTCACTTCTAGAGTCAAGTTGCATTGACTAAGAGTTGAAGTACACTTTGTCGCAGCAATACACGAACATGTTCGCCGCATGCAAGCAAAGCTGGTAACGCAGAACTTTTCGCAGAGCCTTTTTTTATGCGTTGCGCGAAAGAAAGAAGGCGCCAACATAATAACGAACGATTGAATTGTTTTTGTTGATCAATATATTGAGACTCTAAGCCTTTGTTCAATCCTTACCTGCTATTTTCACATATTGGCTTTCGTTTGTAAGCGTCGCATCGCACAGTAATCATGTCTTCCGAAGTTTCGACGAGTAAACTGAATATACAGGTGCGTGAGAAGCGCTGCCGAGGAGAAAATTGGATCGAAATGTTGATTTGTTTCATACGAACTGTGTGTGTTTTTCTATTTATCAGCCTTCATTTTGTCCCATTCTCACTCTTGCTCGCACCAGATTCCCCAAAGTCTGTATCGTGAGGGCGGATACGATCATCGTGAAGCGCTTTTTGGTGTTCCGCCGTACGGAGGGTCGATTGCACAGAAAGTATACTATTACGACAATGAGGCAGCCTTGTGCGATCCGAAAGCGAAAGTCGATTCTAAAGACGGCTATCCGACACGTACTGATGAAAAAGGCAACAAACTACCCTGGGAATCACCCTTCATTTTGATGATTGATGCCGGGCAACATTGTTCCTTTGTGCAAGCGGTGCGTGCCGCACAACACGCTGGAGCTGCCGCCGTGCTCATTGCCGATAATTTGTGTTTGTGTGATGATTTGGATTGTGTTCATCGTAATTCAAATCAGCAGTGTCGTAGTACTGAGCCCATTATGGCAGACGACGGTTCAGGAGGTGATATTTCCATTCCATCCTTTCTCATGTCGAAGCACGATGCGGATCTTATCAAAGAAACTGTGAAATCGAAAGATCAAATTGTACAAGTGGAGATGGCGTGGAAATTACCGAATGTTGGCGATCGTGTCGTGTACGAAATCTGGGACCATCCGGCCGAGAAAGTATCCATGGGCTTCTTTCGTGACTTCAAAGTCTATGCCGAAGCACTGGCTGGACATGCCTCATTCACTCCAAACCTATTCTTAGTGGATGGAAGTCGGTCTGGCTGTCGTAGTGCTGCGGGAGAAAATATGTGTCTCAATCTTTGTACGAATCAAGGTCGATACTGCTTTCCGGATCCGGACAACAATATTCAGACAGGGAGCAGCGGGGCAGATGTTGTCGAAGAAACCTTGCGTCGTTTGTGTATTTGGGACAAGTACGGCAGCGATGGAGTCGGCGCGCCCTTTTTCGAGTATATTGCACAATTCGATGAGATGTGCCTGTCACAACGCACTCATTTTTCAAGCAACAAAAGCTGTATTCAGAAAAGTATGAAAGCAGCGAAGATTGATGCGCGCAAAATTGATGATTGTATTAAAGCGTCTGGAGGACTGGAAGGTGATCGAGTCAATACTGTGCTGTCGAAACAGCTGGATGCCCTGGCAACTCGAGCAGGCTATGTTATCATTCCATCTGTGAACATTAATGACGCAGTCATGAGAGGTGGCTTGACCGCTACAAATGTCTTTGCTGCCATTTGCTCGTCGTTTGCCGAAGGTACCGCCCCCGACGTTTGCACGGCGTGTGCGCATTGTCCTAATGCCGAAGCCTGTCTGAAAACAAAGTCTTGCAATGCTTTAGGACCCTCCGAAGTTTCGACGCCAACATTCGTGTCGAGTTTGTTCTTAATGGTCGTGTTTTTGGGCGGTTTATTTGTATGGCAGCAACAACGGAGACAAGCGGAAATGCGAAATCATGTTCGTAGTATTTTGGCGGATTATGTGCCGCTCCAAGATCAAGAAGATGGTCCTCCGCCTGTCGGATTCAACCATTGTTATGAAGAAGGCAGCTTCGTGCAAAATAGCAATGGTTCAAACTACATGTCGTAAGGATGCGCCTCGAACCAACTAAAGTCTATTTATGATACGGTACAAGTGTATACAGTAGTGGGATGTTATTGAAATCTATAGACACGCCTTGTCTTCGACTTTGGAGCGTCGTGTTGTTCTCAAAAACAAACTAGATCAAGACAGGGTTGAAAACAAATCAAGTTGTATGGACAAGACGGGTCTTGTCAACTCTATATCTAGCTACTTTCCTCCTAGAGAGAGTCAGAGAAAAATTGAGCCGATCAGCGTCCCAGTGGTTTCGAAACTTTTACGATTGACTTCTCGTGATATGTCCTATTCAGAAACCGCTACGATCCCCAGACTACACTTTTCATAAACATGATGTTGTTTCGTCACGACTTTTCGGCGTTCAACACATTTGTCGCGGAAAAATTTGTACGGAACCTAAAAAGCGCAAGGAGATTTCTTGCAAACCATGCGGTGTCACTTGGCGGGAAGCGAATCACTTCGCACAAAACACTAACAGAGACTTTGCAGGAAGGTGTTTAAATTGATTTTTTTTGATATTTTTTTCTGAAAGTTCAGGTAAACGATTAAACGTAAAAGTTGTTTTAATCATGTCAGAAGGAGGCTTCTTTCCGTGGAAAGTTCAGCGTCACGTGACAAAGCCTTCCGCTGACTACTCGAGGCTCTCGTCGCCCTTGCCGTCGCCGCCTAACGGCATGAAATGGCACCAAAACACAGAGACTCGAGAATGGAAGCTTGTTGCGCAAAAGGACGATATACCTGAATTGATTACGGAAGAAAGAGCGGTTGATAACTTACCTTCTACGCTGCCCCAAAAAGTAGACGATGAGAGCGAATGGGAAGTACTGAGCGGTGAGAATCCTTCATCGAGTGAGAGTTATGCCGCTCCTAAAGCAGGGAGTGTAAGATCGTTGGCATCTTTTGAAGGCGGTGACATTGCAAGTCATTTGTCGTCGCAATTAAGTCACACATCTTTCAAGATTCAGCGCACCCTGTCGTCTTCTACGATTGATTCCACAGATCCGGGCATTCTTGGTCCGTCGGGAAAGGGCATTCTAGGTGTCGATTATGTGGAACACGTGATTCTTCCGACGGATACTTTGCAGGGAATTTGTCTAGCCTACAAGATCAATTCGACCCGCCTTCGACAAGCAAACCATTTCTCAGGCCATTCGCTCCTTCTTGCTCCCAAGAAATTGGTCATTCCTATTTCCCAAAAAGCGCTCCGCTCTGGATTTATCCGGGTACAAGATACAGATGCTAAGCAGTACAAGCTTCATGCCTTACTTGCGGCATATCCGGATCTGTCAGCCTCGGAAGCTTCAGCGTGAGTACTTTTATTGTATCGATTCCCGTTTGCTTCAGTGGCGACTTGTGTTCTGATGTTATTATTCTTATGGGCTTGCAGTTATCTAGAATTGGCAGACTGGGTACTAGAAGACGCTTTGCAAACTGCCAAAGAAGACCGAGAGTGGGAGAAGACGGAACAAGATGACCTGAAAGCCGGGGAAATACGAATTCGAATCAAACATGGCGAGTTTCCGATCGGATACTTTAAAGGAGCCGGTATTCAGCAGAAGGAGATCAAAGAGAAGGTCACGTCAAATAAAACAAAGGTTGTGCCGACAACGAGCATTCCAGCCATTGCAACAAAGTCTGTCAATCCCCAGGATGTTTACAAAGCATCTCTTCAACACAATCAGATCGGTGTTGAGTTACAAACTCTTTCTCGTGGACAAGGAACTGATATGTAAGAAATGATATTATTTGTAAATTAATTGTCTCTTTAAATGTATTTGTTGGAATGTAAGTGTTGCAAAACTACGTAAATGGTCGCTATACCTCACCTTTGTTTTTCATCGTTCGATACTGATCTTTGATTTGAACATTGTTTCGAAGGCCCAGTCTGTCCTGATGGGAATCTTCATAATCTTTGATTTCTTTCCAGTTTCCCTCACCAAAACGCTCTATTCCTTCACGATTAGCCTGCTTTTCTATGCTACTGAATTTGCGTTTTCGTTTTCGCCTCCTGTGGCTCTTCGGAATCGCCTCTTCTATCGAAGATTCGGTACTGGAGTTATTTTCATTGGCAGAATTGTGTCGATTCCTACGAGACAGCTGACGAATAAGTGCGTTTGCGTTTAACGCAGTTTTCTCGTGGTAATTCTCTGATTCTTGGCTTTGTGTGCAAGCGCGATGTGATTCGGCGCGGCTTGATTCAAGGGAAACCCTCTTGCTGGCCACAGCTCGCTGTTGCGACAGCCGCAAATTCAAGGCTACAATTGGAGGCTGTTTTATTTTTCTAGAATCATCGTCGTCATCGCCGTCGTCCAAGAACTGAACGGACTCTTCAGCTTCACCGACACTACCAGAGTGTTCCTGGGCTTGGTCATAATCTCCAGATAATGACATAACATCACTTTTCGCATCCAGTGCAGCGTTGGTAGTCATATTAGCATTCAAAGAAGTGTTTAAGATGGTCTCTGACAAGCGAACTATCAGGTCAAGCATCTAGATTGTGAAAAGATTGAGAGATACGGTGCGAAAAGAAACGATATTCCCGTTTCATTCGTCTTACCGCGTGCTGTGCATGCGCATACGAGAGCTTTTGCTTTTTGTCACTTAGCAACATGTCCCGACATCATTGTATGCATTCATTGATATCGCTCCGACGTCTCTTGACAGGCTCTAGTACGTGCTGGATTGAAAAGGGCACCACCATCTGCTCAGGTTCTAGTACTTGCACTTCTTCGTCTTCTTCGAGCATAAAGTAGCCACCAATCCAACTAGATTCGAATTTCTCCATGGCATCCTGAACACTCAGTAAATTGTCTTTGTGAAGGTCGCAACGAAAGAATGCGAGAGTGCGCTGATAATGCAACAGTTGCGTTACTGCACGAAACTCGTGTTCTAGCAGATCATTGTGTGCATATTCCGGCCTTGCCTGCACGACGGCATCGCGCAATCGATTCCACTCGTCTTGCAGCCGCTTCCAGTGTTCTGGACTGAAATGGTATGGCGACAACGCATCATCCTTCGGACTCCCCACTTGCCCGAGTTGCCATCGAACTAGCTTGTTCGTGTACTCTGCCAGCATATAACGAGCACTGATACGTAGATTGAGAACCGTTGGTCCTAGATATTCGTGCACTATCTTTTGGGCAGCTTTCATATCGCTTTCACGCACTGCAATCCTCTGAGGGTCGGTCTCCAAAATGATTTCACGACAACATGAATCGAAAAGATAAAGTAGTTTTGATTCCAAGTAGGGTGAAGGGGTAATGGAAGTGGCCGGTTGGGATGATATCTGGTTTGAGGGAAGAATTACCGGTGGTGAAGCATGGTGCGTCTCCGGAGTATTGTGATCGTTCTTTTCCGTGCGGTCATGCGAGGGTAAAAACCACTGAATGAATTTCGAATACATCCTTGTTTTCTTCTATTTTTCATTAAGTTCGACGCTGTTTTGTCTATCAGCTAGATCTTACAATAGACCCTAAGCAAAAGCCACTTTAGATTCTGAAAACTGATCCGAACTCCGAACGTTTGTCATTGTCGCAAATATTTTTTCTGCTCCACGGATCGAGCATCGATCCAATTCAAATTTCCGACTGTACAAAATGTCCATATAGTATCTGCGGGCGCGCCAGCACACAAGACGAGCGCACCGCCGCTGCCGTTTTGGTAAATCTGGTCACGGGTTAAAGCACGACTGGTATGTTGTAATCGGAAAATAACAAGTGCCTCGTACAAGACTTCTTTTATTCTTTTACTTGGTTGCATTATATTTCCCCCTTTTGCAGCAGGTTTCGGTATTTGTCTTTTATTTGAACAGTGGTTCTAGCACCTAGTCTCGAGTCATTCTCTTTGATGTGCTTCCAATGGCCCACCCCATAGCGCTTGACGCCTTCACGAATCGCATCTTCTTCCTCAGGGGTAAATTTGTTCCGTTTTTGTTTTTTCGGGCCCATCGGTCTTTCGTCCTCATCGGAAGAGTCCATCAAGGAGTCGCGCTTACGTTGCTCCTTTGCACTGGAACATTTTCATCAACGATTCGCGGCTCCGTGATACGGGTCGACGATTTAGAATGGTCCATCCGCTTCTTCTTTGTTTCCTGCTTGTTTTCAAGCCCGCTGTCCATATCTTGCGCTGCTGATTCCTGACTTTGTGTAAAGGACGCGGCGGATCAGCATGACCCGTGGAAAGAAGCACCCGTTTGCTAGCGACAAAACGCTGTTGTTGAATCCGAACTTTTTGCGTGTCTACCGAGGGCTGGGTTTCCAAGTAATCATCTTCCTCATCCATGTTTGATTCTGTATCTCTCACATTTTCATCAATACTGTCAGCGGCTTTTTTGGCTGCTTCCCCGACATCGTCCGAAAGGTGCTTGGTTTCATCACAATTTACAACAGGATCCACAGTCGGTTCTACCGATTCCATTTGAGCTACTACTTCGGGATCTGCTACATTGTTGGCTATGGCGGCCACTGGATCCTCAAACCGAGCGTGAAACATCCTTTCTTGATCACGTCTTTTCTTGGCTTCGTCTTCATCGCCAAATGAGGATATCTCGTCATTTTCCGGGTCTTGCACTGTGTATGGGGCTACGCCCGCATATCGCAGTTGAAACAATGTCGGAATACCAAGAATGTTCTCAGACCAGCGAATTATCAATGCATGCATCTAGCGAGATGAGCGAGTGAGTTAGTGACCCGCGCCATGATTTGATTGTCTAACAACATAATACAACCCAAGTTTCCTTACCGCATGTTGCAAGTGCGCATGTGAGAACTCGTTCGATTCGTCTCCCCACAACAAGTCTCGATATCGTCGTAGGCATTCCTCTATATCAGGACGGCGCTTTTGACAGGCTCGAGAAGATGTCGAATTTGTCTCGGCACCATCGTTTCTTCCGGGGCCAGTGATTGTTCCTCGTCATCTCCTACGTCCAAAAGAAAGTCACCTCCAAACCATCCATTTTCAAGCATTTCAATGGCTTCTTGCACGCTCATGGGGTGCTCTTTGTGTAGGGATGAACGGAAAACGACCAAAGTATGTTGATAATGCAACAATCGTCCTACCGCACGAAAGTCCCCTTGTAACAGATCATCTTGCGCATGCTCCGGCCTCGCCTGAACGACCGCGTCGCGCATTTGATTCCATTCATCTTGCAGTCGCTTCCAGTCGTCCGGAGTAAAATTATAAGGAGACACGGCTCGGTCGTTCCCCACTTGCCCGAGTTGCCACCGCACCAGTTCTTTCGCACGGGCGGCCAATTTCAAACGCGCCTCGATCAGCGCATTGGGAGGTGCTGTCTTCGAAGGCACGCGGAGTGCTTGAAAGAGATAGTTTTGATAGAGTGCACTTTGTTCCGGATCCGTTTCTAAAAGTACCGCTTGACACCAGAAATCGATACAATCGAGTTGCATTTGCTCAAACGAAGGCAACGGAGGAAGAACATTCCAAGCGGAACTTCGGGAAAGCGAACGGAGACGTGCAAATGATGTTGTAGGATGCGAAGGAAATTGCGCTGGGGGAGGAATGGGCGGTGGCGGTAAAGGATGTTGCGTTTGCGGACGAGCATCCTCGTCATCCTCGTCATCCTCGTCGCTACCGCTCGCGGCCTGTTGCGGGGAGGTGACAAAAACGGAATGTATCGCGAAAACATTTCCATTTTTGCCTCTAAAATTGATGTGAACTAGATAGCTGTATGCTTTTCCTTGTTTCTCAAACGAAGAGAGGTACAATTATTGATTGAGCGAATGACTTTGAATGCAAGAGCTACTTGTAGTCGCGGGCGGTCGTTTTGCTGGATAGTTGATGCCGGTGTTGGAGTGATTTTTGAATTACGCTCCATTTCGGTGTTTATGACACGGTTTTGACGAGATGTCGTTTGAGTCAATTATTTAAGGAAACTTAAGTACACTCTGACTGATATCTGGATACATGTTTAGAAGTTCCAAGAACGTCTGCCGCTTTCAGAAGCCGAAGTCCCGCGTTCAAAAGACCACCGTAATTTTAGTGCCGGAGTGACGCTGAAAGAAATTAACTTTTCGCCGATTTCAGGCGAATGTTAGAAGCTCGTCGGCGCATTGACTGCAAATGAATAATGATGTTGTTTCTGGAAACCATACCAGGTATCCCCAGTCGTCTTTTGTATTTTCCATGTCGAAACTCCTTGCGAACGGTTGTCTTCCGGTCTGCTGTAGGCCAAAGTGTGGTATCTACGTAACCACGACTGCATTCAGTCATGAATCTAACTTCTCTAGGGCGACGCTGCGATCTGATCTTTGTTCGTTCTTTAAGAATGTTGTCTTTCAAATAGTCTTTATAATGATGGAATTATCTTGATTGAAGATTTGCATTGCACGGATCATTCTCAATTCGTAAGGCGCCCGAATGTGCACTACCGATATGTATCGTGAATGTCGCTGTGACATCACGTCAATGCTTCCCAGGCGTCAGCCTTAACCCTAACTTTTGCAGCACGTCAGTGCTCAGGGCTTTTTCATTACGTACGGAGTAGTATTTTTCCTTTATTGCATCGCAAGCAATAATACGCACAATAACGGCCTTGAAGAAGTAGTTACAACCACAGTTTCTACTGGCTGGATCATTTTAATAGCATTAAACAAAAGAGAGAATGATAGCATCGACATTACGAAGCACTGGCCGTGTGGCTAGCACACGTACGCAAAGGTACGTACGGTATTGGCAGACAAGAAACGATCACTTTCCTACGCGGTGTCGTCTTTTTCTCACTTTAAATCTCATGTTTCTTTTTGTATCTTTCAGACGCAACATGGCCGGCGGATTCCCGGCGAACATGGCCGTGAAAAAGAACAAGTTTATGGAGGAGTGGAATGGAAAGCGTGAAATTACTGAAAAGTCTTTTGAAGTTAATTTTGCCAATATTCCTACCTTAGTCATGACGCTTCTTGTTGTTCCATATGGAATCTACACTTGGTCACGTTCCGAATTCTTGAATGGGTCGGATGATCCGCGTTACAAAGATTTGTGCTAAACATGACGAAGAGTATAATGTAACGCAATTGATTTTTGCAATACTAAGAGTTTAATTTCCTCTGCAACACTATGGTAGAAACAATGACAAAACGGTCTATGGTTTAGCCATTTCGCTAGTCTATTGTCTAAGTCCAAGTTTCCTTACCCGCATTTACTCCGTACCGTCGCAAGAGTTTTCGTAGATTCGAGTTAGAAGCATCAAAGAGTTGCTGAAGTTTCTTTCGGGTCTTGTTTGAAACGGTGGATTTATCGAACTTTGTAAGAACCAATGTAGGTTCTGGAATGGGCCTGCTTGAAGGAGAAAGACCCAAGAACGACTGAATGCGCCCCCATTCGCGTGTAGGATCTTTCTTCCATTCTTCCGTCCACACAATCAATACATCCTCTGCTGGGTTCTTCCCCGCCGCCTGCATCGCTTGGAACCAATGACGCAACTGATAATGATACAAACTACGTCCAATCCCTCCACCTTCTCCTACTGTTGTGTGCGCATATTGGTACCACGCCATGTCTTCGTCGACGCGTCGAATGTTGGGTGCAAACAAGCCATTTTGTTCTAAGTGATCCCAATCGCGTTGAATCCATTCTTCGAGGGTTCCCTTCCAAAGATGATTCTGCACGGCAATTTGAAATTGTTGATATAGTCGATCCATTGGATCCTGTAGTAAGACTACCAGTTTAACCCAGGGCAAGACGCACAGAATGCGACGTGGCACAAGTGAACTGTAAAACAAATAACCCGGACTCGCATCGAAAGTTAAAGCATCAGGGTAATTGTTGTTATAGAACGCTGCCAGACGCTGTCTCGCGGCGTGTACGGCCGTTTTCTCGGTCTTTTTGTAAACATATTTGGCAAAGGGACCATCTAGGAAGAAAGAAAGCTCGAGTGTGCGACGGGGAGGTTGTATGGATGTCGGAGCAATCGATATGAGCCATTGCGCCAGTTCGCGAGTACCCGTGTACTTCGCACCCGGAATTAAAAAGTGCGGGGTACGCTTTTGTGTATACCATTCGGTATTTTGCAAATCGCACCATCGATCGACGAAAACTCGTGATTGATTAGTGAGGATAGGTGTTTCGAAGAAGGAATGTTCCGATAAGGCGACGTTTGTCGTATTCGTGGAGTCATGGGACGAGGAAGTTACGGGTTGCAACGTCGGTGTCATTGTAGGAGCGGGTGTGGCGATTTTATCTCGTTTTGTTGGCAACGGCACAGAGTTGCTTGTCTTTGTGTGAATAGCTTGCTTATCGCTGCTCGTCGCTAAATCAACCGACGACATTATTGAATTTTCAAAAAGTCCATGCAGTAATGAGAGAACGACCAAGACGCAAAGGAACGGCAGAACAGCGCGTATGCGTGTTCGTGTCCATTTTGCGAAACGCGATGACTGCTGATGAAGCAAAGGAGGTCTTTGTGACAAAGACGTCGTTCCTACATCCGTGATCTTCCGAGCGGCCCGCGGTGATCGCGATGAAAGAGAAACGGGTTTCATGACATGCTTCTGGCTGAGACTTCGCTGTTTGTGTATTGCAGAAGGAAAATAGAAACGAGACCTGTTGGGATGCAACGGAAGGAGGAAAAAGTAGAAGGCATGCGACTTGCGACAGAGGTGGCGTTTGGTGACGGATGGTGGGAGAGGGATACCGGTATCAGCATGTACAATTACATATTATACTAGAAACAAAATGTCGACAAACTGTCTTTATGTCTGAGTGACACGAAAATCTCTATAGTAAAATTTTTCCGCACTAGATGGTTTTGGCGCGAAGCAGAAAAATGACATGCCGACGACGCGACATTTGCGTTTCCCTCTCCTCTCAAACAATGTTTGTTGCTCCGCCTCGTCTGTGTTACATTTCATTGTATCGTTTATAATGGCGCCTCACTTGACACCTGCGCAGAAATGGGTGGTAGAACTTGCGGCTAAGGATATCGTCGAGAAGCAACAAAGTGAGAAAGCCAGCTGCGGGCTCATTGCCATGTCTTTGAAGAATCTTCAGGCTACTGGCATTGATGTTGAAGCATCTAAGCTTTGTGACGCACTAAAGTACAAAGTGAAAGCGTTGAAGGCCAAAAGAAATGCAGCTTCCAACGTTCCTGCAAGTGTTACGGTTTCTGAGACAACGGAATACAGTTCAGTTACGAATTCTCCCCCTGCCTCACAAAATTCAACCGTTTCGACTAGAAGACCTGGTCGCCCTGTAGGAGCCACCAAAAAGGCCAAAAGTGACCTCGAAACGCTTATCAAAGTTGCTAAGAACAAGATTGCAGCAAAGTACACGGAAGTTTCCCTTTCCTATCGTTTGCAAACAAACCAGCGCGTCCCGCGAGGCTGTCTTAATTCCATCATAGATGAAACGAAACGCGAGTTAGGTCTCCCAGATGATGTAGAAATCAAGAGTTCGACTATCAGGGGCCGTTTTTGACGCTCGGTCAAAAGCCTTATTCTATAAAATTAAGAAATGTTTTTTATGTTAATATGTCAAAAAATTGATTAACATAGATTTTGATGTGAAAATGAACTTCAAAAAATGGGGTAAATTAGAGGCGCAAAAGACATTTTTAACTTGTACTTGTACAGGGTGCTGCATTCGGCAACCACCCCATAATCGTTTACATAGTCACACCCGTTTACTCCATGTTGGTGGACCTTAATGGAATTTTTTTTGCTCGCGAGCGAAGCGAGCATTGGGAAGACGTCTTTCTCAATAAATATTCGCGTCTCGTCGTTCGCACACCCCCATATTTTCCGGGTAGGTCAAAACATCTCACGCCCATATTTTCTGGGTACGTCAAAACACCATCCCCATATATTTCCCGGTACATCAGCACACCCACCACCAAATTTTCCGGGTACGTTAAAACACAACTCGCCCATATTTTCTGGGTACGTGAAAATATCACACGCCCATATTTTGTTTTTATTCATTCGCTGATGGCTGATACTCCTTTGCGGCCCAGAAACTGGGAACGGCGTTAAAATTCTGCCTCATCGTAGACGCTACGTACCATCTTTTACTGGGAGGCAGAATTTTAACGTCCTTCCCTGAAAAAACGGCGTTTCGCCTAAAATCCACGTCTGCGCCTTGTGCTGTTTCCTAAATTTCCTAGTTTGAGGTTCGAGCATCTTCTATACTGGTATCGGATGTAAAACTATCATGGAGGGTTCCTTACAGGATCTGATTGAATATTACTCAATATGGCCCACATCCATCGTTTTTTCATCGAATGTCGGAAGTGAATTTGTGCGGGCGTTGGATTTGGGAAAGATTGCAACAAGCCAATATTCCTGCTGAAGAACGGTCCTTGCTCAGGTCGAATGCCTTTCTTTTATGAGCAGAAAGAATCATTTGCTGCGTTCCTGGCCTAAACGAAACGAGCTTTTTGAAGTTTGGAAGCAGTTGTGTTCCCCAACAATTTTCCAGTGAATTCGTCCCTGTACATTTTGACGATTTTAACGAAGAAAATTGCGTCTTGTTTGTATCTTTTTTAGTAGTCATCGCTTTCGTCTGCGTAAAGTCCGCGCGCTGGAACTCGCTGTCAATTGCGGTTTGGGTCGTAACATGGGAGCTAAACCTCCGTGATTGGCCAAGAAATTCTGCCAAAAGTAAGCCGCATCCGTTTTCCCCTGCAACCATTCTCGAAACATTGGGTTTTGTTTGGATTCTTCCACTGTCGCGGCCGTCAAGCCCAATTGTTCTTGACAAGCCACACGGAATGTTGCCTCCTCATCGTCGGTGATTCCCACGTCCGTCCAGTCGTTGGTATTGCCTTTTGCAAAAGCTCGTACGCCCTGGTGATTTGATGAAACAATTCCACTAAATCTCGGTTGGAGTGTGGTGGTTGCAAGTCAGGATGACATCGCTTTGCTGCAGTGAAGTAAGCGGCACGGATTTCCTTCGGAGTAGGACTTGTTTGCGATAGAGGTAAACCCAAAAGTTCTTTTGCGGCACGGTACGGGTCAAACGAACTGCTCGAGAACCAGTTAGACGACGGGGAAGAAGAAAGAACAGAATTTGTTCTTCGCATTGAGATAAAAAACTGTAGTTTATGTCTCATCACTTATCATTGCTTCTCATATTAAAGTTACACAGATCGTTGAGCTCGATACAAAACAAAGTTGCTGACGAATGCTCTTGCTTTGCAACACACAAGGGGTCTGTCGCATGTCGCATCATCATGGTCGCGTATTCTGACTTCTGACTCAAAAAGAGGTGAGACGCGCAGAATGATCCTCGTGACTGAAGAAGAAGAAGACCCCTCACGGGACACGGGTGTGCACTCGACACTCGACAATCTTCGCAGAACAGATTGTCTGTCCTTCCACGCGTAAAGATACACAGATACCAGATACACAGATACACGGCGTATCTTTCGCTTTTATATCGCGAGGTATCCGATTGGACAGTCTACGATACAGTAAATGCTCCAGCAAAAGCATTCGCGATGTGGCTCCTTCTCCATTTGCTTCTCCTTTCAGCGATTGTGAGATTATAATAACAGTCATTGGGAAGCAATTCACGCATTTCGTGTTGATTCAGTGTGCTTTGCAACGTGTCGCTTTTCTTCATTGCATTGATCATGTTTCGAGTGTGCGCGATCGCTTCGTCGCGTCGCGTGATGGGCGTTGTGTCTCGTAATAAGGGAGGAGCTTGCTTGGCAGCGATTCGACCTTTGTCTCTGTTCCTCCTCCTCCCAAAAGCAATCATCCACATGCACCTCTTCCGAATGCCAAAGGGACTATCATTTACACAGAAACGGATGAAGCTCCGGCTTTGGCGACCTTTTCCTTGTATCCATTGATTGCCAAGGTATGCCTGCACGAGTCTCTGTTGTCTGTCGCCCCAGTAGTCTTTTAAGACCTCTCACTTTTGTTCGTCTTTCCTTTTCACAGTTTGCCTCCGTAGCGGAGATTGATGTCGTTCCGGCCGATATTTCGTTAGCTGGTCGGGTTTTGGCAGCCTTTCCGGAAAAGCTGAACGAATCGCAGCGTGTCCCTGACAACTTGGCCTACTTGGGAGAACTCAGCATGTCTCCTGATGCCAATATCATCAAACTGCCCAATATTTCTGCTCCACTCAATCAGTTGCAGGCCTGTATCGCAGAACTACGCGGCAAAGGATACGATGTTCCTCTCTATCCGACCGAACCGAGCAACGACGAAGAAAAGGACATTCAGAAACGTTATCAGAAACTCATGGGATCGGCCGTCAACCCTGTCTTGAGGGAAGGAAACTCGGATCGACGAGTCGCCAAGGCTGTCAAAGCATACGCACAGAAGAATCCGCATCGTATGGGATTGTGGTCCAAGGCCAGTCGGACGCATGTCGCACACATGACCGAAGGAGACTTTTACGGAACCGAAAAGTCCATCATCTTGCCGCAGGCGACGTCCGTTTCCATTGTGCTGCAGAAAGAAGATGGAGAAACGAAAGTTCTCAAACAAGGGATCCTCATGGAAGAAGCGGAAGTCATGGATGCGGCCACAATGAGTGTAGCCCAATTGCGTGCATTCTATGAACAGGAAATCGAAGATGCCAAGGAATCAGAAGTTTTGCTTTCTTTACATCTCAAAGCCACCATGATGAAAGTGAGTGACCCCATCATGTTCGGCCACGCCATTCGTGCCTATTACAGTGATGCCTACGACAAGCACGGTGCAACCTTGAATGAAATTGGTGCCAATCCGAACTCGGGTTTGGCTTCCATTTACGAGCGACTCGATAATGCCGTTAGTACCCAAAAATTGACGGAAGAGCAAGCAGCAGTCATTAAGAAGGACTTTGAAGCTACTTACGAACGACCGGATCGACCTTGGTTGGCCATGGTAGATTCCGACAAAGGAATCACCAATCTGCATGCACCGAATGATATTATTATTGATGCCAGTATGCCTGTCGTTGTGCGTGATTCCGGAAAGATGTGGAACAAATTGGGGGAGATGGAAGATACCAAGTGTTTGATTCCTGACCGATGCTACGCCACGATGTATCAAGAAGTCTTTTCTTATGTCAAGACGCACGGTCAATTTGATGTCGCGACCATGGGAAATGTGGTACGTTTGTTTTCATTGCTGTCGAGCAATTACAGGCATTAAAATATTGCAATAGTCTCACGTGTTGTTTCTTCTCGCCAGGCAAATGTGGGTCTAATGGCCAAAAAGGCAGAGGAATATGGATCACACGACAAGACCTTCGAAATCGCCTCCAAGGGCAAGGTCGTAGTAGTCGACGACAATTCGGGAGAAGTTTACTTTGAACATTCCGTTGATGAAGGGGACATTTACCGCATGTGTCAAACCAAGGACATTGCTATTCGCGATTGGGTGAAGCTCGCGGTACAGCGCGCGCGTGCAACAGGATCTCGAACGATCTTTTGGCTTGACAAGAAGCGTGCCCATGACAGTAGCATCATCAAAAAGGTTCGAGAATATCTTGATGATCACGATCTTGAAGGTTTGGACATTTCTATCATGCGCCCAGTTGACGCGGTTCGTGTGTCGATGGAACGTGCAACAGATGGAAAGGACACCATTTCAGTGACTGGCAATGTATTGCGAGACTATCTCACAGATCTTTTCCCGATTTTGGAGTTGGGGACTTCAGCGAAGATGCTCTCCATTGTCCCCTTGTTAGCTGGAGGGGGCTTGTATGAGACGGGAGCTGGAGGAAGTGCCCCGAAACATGTTCAACAGTTTGTGAAGGAAGGACATCTTCGTTGGGATAGTTTGGGAGAATATTTGGCGATCGCTGTGGCATTTGAACGCATGGCTGAAACAACTGGGCATGAGAAAGCCAAATTACTCGGAGAGTGCCTCGACCAGGCTGTTGGACGCATTTTGAACAACCGAAAGAGTCCATCTCGAGTTGTGAATCAAATCGATAATCGCGCAACAAATTATTACATTGCTTTGTATTGGGCAGATTTTCTTCAGCAAAAAGATCCTTCTTACAAAGATATTTTTGAAGCCCTTTCAAGCCATCGCCCTCAAATTGTGCAGGAATTAGCATCAAGTCAAGGCAAACCAGTCGACCTTGGTGGGCACTACTTGTTTGATTACCAGAAAACAAAGGCGGCGATGAATCCATCCCAAACGCTGAACAAAGTACTGGAAACGTTTGGTCCAAAGATCTAACTATTTTATAGTGTTGAAAAGGATCAAAATAAACTCGCCACATAATCTAACGTAAGCTTGAGCACCACGATAATAAATTTATAAAGTTGAGCCGCCTTCCGTCAACCTTGCAAGACCAATAGGTCCTGAGGTTGCAAACGGGGTAAACGATCCAGACGCCTCATCTCCTTCTGTGAATGGTATTAAGTAATCGTAAGTTTTGCGTTCAAAACTTATATTGTCATCTGGCATGGCAATATTGTACGCCATGGGTTGGGGACTCCATATTGAACTCATTTGGCGACGCGACCATTGGGCATCTGGCTTGGGGCCCACTGATCCGACATTTAGTGAATGCGCCGACTGTCTATGGAGTGTAAAGATATTGCAACCAGAAAAGAACTCAAAGCTAGCAAGATCGCCCATGGACGGACGCCTGCCAGGGTTCCTTTCCAAAAGATGCGTGATAAGTTCCCTTGCTGAGTCTTGAATTCCCGCTCCATGACTGTCAAGAAATAGAGCGTCAACGTTACCGCTAGATGAGTCTTCATGAAATGTCACAATCTTTTGGCGTGTGGTATGCTCATCGGAATCAAGAAGAGGCGGGCGGCCAGAGAGACACTGGTACATGACACAACCTAGAGCCCAAGAGTCTGCAGCTGGAGTGGGTATCGCTCCCAAAACAACCTCTGGCGGTAGGTATGCCGTAGTTCCCTCTATTCGGATATCATAGCCCGAAACATCCTCATTGACTTCCGTTCCGCCCGACTGTTGGGCCATTTCCGTGGCATCATCTACAGATGCTTCAGCGCTTTGAGGCCCCGATTGCCAATCGCCGTCACGAAGGTTCTTTAGAAGGTTTTTTCGAGATCGAGGCGACTTTAAGTCTCGCCTCTGCGGTGAAGGGACGACAAGCACCGTAGTCAGTTAGTTTGACATGACCTGACTCAGTTATCACGATGTTCTCTGCCATAATGTGTGAAAATTTCTTTTGTTGAGAAACTATGAACAAGATGATGTGTAGGGAACAGCATCGATCACAAAACGGTACGTACCTGGTTTCAAATCAGAGTAAACGAGTCCAATGCTATGGATGCTATCTAAAGCAGCTGCGACTTCACCGATGATGAACCGACAAGAGTCATGATCCATTGACCCGTGCTCACGTAAAACACTATGCAAGTCACCCCGACTGGCATACTCAAGAACCATGTAAGCTCCTTCTCGAAATCGGAAACTGGAAACGAGCCTTGCTATACCGGGGTGTGACAGCAAGCGCAAAACTGCAATTTCTCGTTGAACAGAAGTCTCATATGACATTTCGCGAATCTTTTCGGTGGATATGATCTTCACAGCATATTCTGCCCACGACGATCTCGTCTTGGTACGATCAATCAATCGCGCATACTTGACAACACTGAATGCACCCGATCCCAGCTCATGTCCAAACACTAGGTCATGAAACTTAAGAGACGGAAGAAGAGTCGGCGTTTCAGCGAGCTGTTGTTGGCTCCAGTCGGACATACCGTCGTGACTCGAGTCGGGGGGTTTTATTTTGTCCATATACTGCTGTACATAGTCGACGCCTTTGGAAGGAGATGAAGTTGTGTTGTTGTGATCATCACGTGTGTCTTCGCGGGAAAGAAATGGATTCATTTGCTCAGATGAACGCTTAGGGTGTTGTTTGCTCGAAGATATTGCCCAAGGTGCAACACCCGTAATCGTAGAAGGTGGTTGCGATCTCAAGGGACCATTATTGGACGAGCTTATAGCCCATGGCGCTACGCCAGTAACTGTTGATGGCGGTTGAATCCGATTTTCTTGACGGGTGTTTTGCGCTGCGAGAGACGTGGTTTTTGGTATGCCTGCTTTTGCTGATGGTGCCGGAGGTCTCCACGTGCCCATTGAAGCTTTTAACGATAGCTTTTGCGGAACTTCAGGGGCAGCAGGCAGCTGTTTAGCAATACTTTCAGTGGTTACTACGTGCGAAGACGGAGGATTGATTGTCGAGTTTGTGGCCACTGCAGAGAACAGTTTGGTACACAGGGATTCAAATCGCGTGGCATTGGACTGTTGCAATTGGTATAAAACATTATAAGTCATCTTGCGTACCGTAGGATTCCAGGACGGTTCGCTCCGGACGAGGGCGGGTAAAACAACACTCAAGGATATATCAAAGTGCGCCTCTATCATTTCAGAAAATGTTTTATTCCGAAACAGTTGCAAACCGCATTCTGCAACGCGCGAATGCTCACTCGACATGAGACCTCCCGTCACGCGTAGCAGTTTTGTCCACCAGCTTGGTAGCGCTTCCACAGTGGTCATCAATTTCAATAGTGTCTCGACTTCATGCAGCAGCAACACCTGCTTCGATGTATTACCGGTCAGCGCCAATTCTTCCAGCAGTGCGGGCATTATCAATTCCATCCAGTCTGATTTCTTTTGAATCAAAGTAGCGAGACACTGTGTTAACACTTCATGGTAGAGCTCAATGACCGGAGTCTGATCACGCCAAAGAACCACAGCATTTGTTCTATGAAGTGGTATCAAATGCTGCGTAATCAAGTGACGATATATCAAATTGTTTTGATCAAACGACTCCGCAGAGACGCCCAAAAGTATAAGACGCAAAAGGCGCAAAGAAAGGGCAATCGAGGCTGCCTGTGTGTTTTCTTGACGCAACGATGCACCCGAAGACGAGCCTGAATGCACAAAATCATGCCACATGCGTCCCAATAATTTTCGAATCAGTTTACGGACGGTAGCATCGGCGTGGCGATATAGAGCCATTATTATCATCTCCAGGTGCTGAATGTGCTCCTCCCACTCTTCCTCTAATCGAGCCGTCAGCTGCACAACAAACTGGTATTGCTGCAACCGCGATGACATGTCACTGGAGGGATGATTTTGGCGCAAATGTTGTGTATACGCATTCATGTGTGAGCGAAGGATCTGCAATTCTTTCAGATGGACGAAAAAGGCTTTGACAAGCGTATGATCCTTTGAATCATGACGAAGCAGATGAATCCACAAGTGCCTATCCTCTTGATTAGCGGCGGAAGCCAAGTTATATTCCATCCATTGTATCACCCACCGTGTCACCAAGAATCCATACCACACTTGATGGAGTGTAATGTCGTTGGGTGACAGTGACGATTCGAGCAATGCATTCTCTCGAAAACTCATGATTGCCGCGTGATTTCCCATTGCATCTTCCAGCGGATCCCACGCTATATTCAAAAGCTGAACGGTTGCTTTGTACACGGCAGAAGAAAGTGGAATACAATCTTCGACCGTGAGACCTTCGTAAGTCATCGTATCACGAATCCCCAACCATCGTTCGATCGTCTGTATCGGATCCGTATCTGGTTCGATCTCCGCAGCCCGCAACACTTGTGTCACGGCCGCAGTAAATTTGTTGATTGTCTCTGTCATTTCGTAGAATGCGAAGCACAAAAACGAGGCGTTGCACAACAAAGTGTAATCGACTTGGTGGAGGACCAAGGCTTTACTCAAAAGTACCCGATCGACAGATAAGGCGACAAGTGCTATTTATATATACACACAATGAAATGATGTAAAGAAGTGGAAGAGGTGGGCCTTTTGTGCAACATGCATGACGATAAAACCTTTCGTGTTTGTGTTGCTTTCAAACGTTTTCGAAGAGGAGTGAGTCGTCGTCGACGAATACAGGGTCAGGGGACCCGGACCCGACCCTGTGAACGAAGCACTTTTACTATAGTGTTGAAGTGTTGTCTGTTTTCAACAAGACTCGATTTCAGTCATGAGTCGTGAAGCCTCTTGTTCAAAAATACGAGAAGTTCGCGTTGCCTCTAAACCCATCAGCGACAGCCTATCTTCATCCCAGTTCAGCTCACTGTATAAACCAACTAAAAAGAGGGCTTCTTTGAATCCTTTCGACTTGCGCAGTCCACAATAGTCCTTGCTATAGCGTCAAAGTGTAGGCTACTTTGTTTCAAGACTGATTTCAGTCATGAGTCGTCATATTCACCATGTTGGTTAAGGTTATTCACGATTGATGAAGAAAATCTTTCGTCGCATGCGTTGCGTATTGCGATCGGTACGATACCTGGTACGTGGAACGTGGACCGGAGACGGAGCAACGAGCAACGAGCAACGTTGAAGCTTTCCTTGAACCTGGTACAGTACTTTCTGTATCAGCCTTCGACAAACGCACTTTTCGGAAAGGTAGTTCGAGTTCAGAAAAGTATCGCACGGCGAAGCTCCACTTACTCTCTTCTACAATGTACTAGAATCATGCTGCACCCTTTGCTTCCGTTTTTCTCCTGCGATGACAATTCTTCTGTGTACAACACGAGGAAAAGTCCGCTCAAACCAACCTGCCACCTGTTGCAAAAAACGTGCATCTTTGCCTCGATTGATTTTTGTTTGCCTGCAATCTGGTGAACCTTTCTTGCATACAATAACAACACCATCCTTCAACTCAAGCATCACCCTCCACCAGTACTACTAAGCCCACGTACTATGAGTCAAGTGATTCAGCCGAACGGTGTGGGCGTTGCCGCCGCCACACACCCCGAGCATAGCGCCGCACTGGAATCATCTTCACGATCCATCCCAGCGACCGTGTCGGTTCCCACGAAACGTCCTAAAACAAAGCACAAGAAGCCCGAGGGAATGCCACGAAGGCCCTTGAGTGCTTATAACTTCTTCTACAAAGCCGAGCGGATCAAATGGCTGGAGGAACAGAAAGGAAAGAAAGATAGTGTTTCGAGCAGTACCAGTACGGGTACGACGAACAATGAAGAGTCGAAACAGTCGGATTTTTTTAGAAATGGGCAAGGTACGTTCTTAGCGAGTGTGCACAAGACGTTATGCAGCAGATCTCTGAGTTGTTTTCGTATTCATGCCAGGCCATTAGTCAGCGCTGGAGAATGCTGACGAATGAGGGTCGTGAACCGTACGACAAAGAGGCTCAACAAGATTTAGTTCGTTATCATAACGAAATGAACGCCTTCAATATGAGTCTCGTACAATCGTACAAGAGACCCGAGAAAGCAGGGAGTTTATCGTCACACTCTCGGGCACCCAGTCTCCACGAAGTGTCACCATCGCACGGACCTATACCCAGATCGGAATCCAGCGGTTTTCGCAACCAACAGGAATCTGCAACAAACCCGGGTGTAGATCAGTTGACCAGCAGCTTGCAAATGCTCCTCCCACTACTCCAACAGAACGAATCAACCGCCCGACTTGAGCCCAGTGCCCCTACGAACACTTCAACGACTGTGTTTCAGGCACTTGGTCAGCAAGTCATTGCCCAGCAACTCACTTCAGAGCGCTTGACGGAACTCCACGCACTGCTTCGTGAATTGGAGCAAATCTTGATGCTACAACTCCATTTGGAGCAGCATTTCCCAAGAAGAGAGCCGCCAACCGCTGGTGGGATCCATGAAGCTTTTTCTGCGTTGCTGTCTCTGGTGAATCAGCTGAGGTGAGTGTGTTGTTACTTTATCTTTTTATTTTTATTCTTTGCGGAAAAGGGAAAGGTTGCCATTGTCGATCCTGGCATAAGTTATATATAGTCTATATTATCCCAGATCATACTTCTGCATGTTATTTTCTTGCTAGCAGATGTTTGAGGAATTTTGATTTTGAATTTTTAAAAGTCAGTGATGAAACGGTGCTTTTCCCTAAACTGTAAGATTCGTAAAAGCTAGAGAACAGTGAACCTTGGGCCTTAGTAAATACTCCGTAGTAAACGGTATCCTGTCCGTCATCCGCTTCATTGCGGTTCGCCTTCCGTTTCTTACTGTTTTCTGTTGCCTCCTCACATCATCGCCGTTGTTGCTTGTTGACAAGTATAGAAACAAAAGACTTCATCACCAAAGAGACGACAAAAACGCAATATCATCGGAAATACAAGCACTTAACATCAAAATGGCATCGTTATCGTCCGATCAACTCGTCAAATCAAAGCCGTACGCACTCGCAATACAGTACATTGTGCACGCGTTGATTGAATGCTATACGGCGGGCGGCACACTGAATTTAACGAAACTCAAAGGAGAAGCCTCTAAGAAATTCAAATTACAAGGAATCCCTCGTATGAGTGACATTTTACAAGGACTACCGACGGAATATCGCGCCTCGTTGTGGCCTTGGTTGCAAACGAAACCCGTGCGGACGGCTTCGGGTGTCGCGGTTGTTGCCGTCATGAGCAAACCGCACCGGTGTCCGCATTTGGCGTATACGGGGAATGTCTGTGTGTACTGTCCCGGTGGACCCGATTCAGATTTTGAATATTCGACGCAGGCCTATACGGGCTACGAACCCACGTCCATGAGAGCAATCCGAGCAAGGTACGATCCGTATTCGCAAGTGCGAGGGCGTGTGCAGCAATTGAAAGCGATCGGTCATACTGTCGACAAAATTGAGTTCATTGTCATGGGTGGGACGTTTCTTAGTTTAGATGCGGCGTATAAAGACTATTTCATTCGGAACCTGCACGATGCCTTGTCGGGGCATTCGTCGCAGTCCGTCAAGGAGGCGGTAGAATATTCGGAACACTCGGCCATTAAATGCATCGGAATCACGATCGAGACCAGACCGGACTATTGTCTTAAACCTCATCTGGAAGAAATGCTGCAGTATGGATGCACGCGGATTGAAATTGGTGTGCAAAGTATCTACGAAAGTGTGGCGCGTGAGACGAATCGCGGACACACGGTACAAGCGGTTTGTCACTCCTTCCAACTTGCCAAAGATTGCGGTTTTAAAGTGGTGACACACATGATGCCGGATCTTCCCAACATGGGGTTTGAGCGAGATTTAGAAGGAATGAAAGAGTATTTTGAAAATCCTGCTTTTCGTAGCGACGGTATGAAGCTCTATCCGACGTTGGTCATTCGCGGAACGGGTCTATACGAGCTCTGGAAAACCGGTCGTTATCAGAACTATACTCCCGATCAATTGGTGGAATTGACGGCACATATCTTGGCATTAGTTCCTCCTTGGTTGCGATTGTATCGAATCCAGCGTGACATACCCATGCCCTTGGTGAGCTCGGGCGTCGAGCACGGCAATCTGCGCGAGCTGGCACTGCAGAAATTGCGCGAATGGAACTCAAAGTGTCTCGATATACGCACTCGAGAGGTAGGGATGAAGCAGATCCACTCGTCGGTCTCACCCGATCAAGTCGAACTTGTCCGACGAGATTACACAGCTAATGGAGGCTGGGAGACATTCTTGAGTTACGAGGACCCGGCTCAAGACATTCTTATTGGTTTGTTACGTTTGCGCAAAGTAAGTTCCGCTGCATGGCTCAACGAAATTACAACAAGCAACAACGGCCGACCTATTCGAAGCAGTATCGTCCGAGAGCTTCACGTCTATGGTTCCGCTGTTGCTGTTTCTGCCCGTGATCCTACTCGCTTCCAGCATCAAGGCTATGGCATTCTGCTCATGGAAGAAGCCGAGAGAATTGCTCGTGAAGAACATGGTTCCGAAAAGTTGCTCGTCATTGCAGGCGTTGGAACTCGTCACTATTATCGAAAACTAGGGTACAAATTAGATGGTCCCTACATGAGCAAAATGTTAAATAATGACGAAGCAGAGCAGTAATAATTGCGAAATTCGTGGTAAACTCGAAGAACATTCTATTCGGTTGTCTTTTGTGTGGATGGAAGACAAGGCTTGATATCGGTACCTCATTTTACATCACGTAAAGCAAAAGCATTCCATGTCTAATTGTTGTTGAAAGTCAGTCATCTCATTTTTTGATAAGATACGCCGATGGTAACTGGCTAAAGTGTCGATATTCACATTCTGAACGGCCAAGGTTCTGATTGAGTTGTACTCGTGATATTTGATAAAAGTTATCCAACTCGTTCCTCTTTGCGTCGCCAATGCATAGATTCTACTTGAGCAGCATTGATATCTCAATTCGCTTTATTGTTTAAAGGATAAAACATAATTCATCAACGCAGTAAGAACGGTCTTAGTTGCGCTATTTCTTGCTTTCTCGATTCGTTCCTTCATGGATGCTTCATACGTTTGATAGCGCTCATTTCGGTTCATACCCGCACGGTAAATGGAGTCGGGCTCTAAAACCGCTTGATCATCTTCCAGTGGTTCCAGAAGGAAATCTTTATTTTGCTGCAAAATTGTTTGCATGGCTTCCAGTTGATTCGACGAATCAAGGAGTTGACTAACAAGTTCTTGCATTCGAACTTTTCGGAGTGAGAATTGATTTAAAGGATAACTTGTGCTACCTTTTCCGCTAGTATTTCGGTAGTCAAATGGATTAAAGGGAGAGGAATCAGCACTGTTCTTATCTTCATCGTTAACCGACCAGTTGTTATGCGGTTTTGTTACCTCTCGCGCCGTCGTTCGGCTCGGAGACGGGATGACAAAAGCGAACGATGGACTCAAACACGCCAACACAAATAGACATGGTATCAGTAGCGTCTTGCTGTGCATCCTTGTGAAAGCATTTCCTCTTGTTTCACTTCTATTCATCATAGTCGCCGAAGATAATAAGTAAAGGTGCTTTCAATCAAACTCTTTGGTTGAGCGAACGCGGTGCACATAAGATCTATTTGTGCATTTGGGCACGTGGCATGGCGTCTCCACAAATCCCCAGAAAATCTGGGTGTGCGGTGTTTTCATGTCCACTGATAATATTTTGGTTGTGGATTTTCACTCTCACAGAAAATCTGGGTGTTGGTAACTCCATGAACACAGAAAATCTGGAAGTTGGTAACTTCATGAACACAGGAAATCTGGAAATGTGGTTACGTCACTTCCACAGATAATCTGGGAGTGCTATTTTTCAAAATACAGAAAATCTGGGTGTGTAGTGCTTCACTTCCACAGATAATCTGGGGGTGTAGTGTCTTTCCTACGTTTCAACCTCACCTTGTTCCCTACGGCGCTAAATTCGTTGTTTTAGTACGATAATTTCGTTTTAGCTTTAACAACCTTTCTCAAATAGATCAGCTGCTGATTGCAAAGTTCAATTACATTTCATAATCATACTCTGGTAGCTCACGAAGTTTCTTTCCTTTTGAAAATGTTGTGGGCAAGGATAGATGCAGATTTCTGCGGGCAATCGATACTTTCAGTGAGCCTCTCTTACACGACGGAACCGAAAATAATATCGGTGCCGCATCGGATGGTAAAAAATAAGATCTACCAGGATGGCAGACCATATCATTGTCAATCATGCCTGTTCCTTGCAGAATAACCAGAATCGTCGGCTCGTCCTCGTTGTCAAAGTATACCTTTTCACCGGGCCCGCAGCGAAGAATCAACACTTCAAATTCCGGTACGGGGGGTGTGTATCGTAAGATACGTGGTTCGCGTTCGAGAGGTGCTCCAGCGTCAATGCTTGGACCACCTTGTGTGTAGGTAAGCATATTGATCAGATTGTTGACGTCTTTGAATTTGGGCGTTAAACCAGCACGCACAACGTTATCACTGCAAGCCATGCATTCAATAATCTCTCCAGCTACATAGGCATGTGGCTCATTTGCAGCCATGAAGAAGGATTCACCAGGTGCAATGAGCAAGTAGTTGAGGAAGAATGGGGACATGGCGCCAGCATCGTCGGGAAATTGCTGAGATAAACGCAGGATGGCGCGAGCTGATTTACGCTCCCAAGCAGGTTCGTCGTGCGGATGAGGGTGGATCGAGTTCTGTTCCTTCTGCAGCCGTTGCAAGAGGAGCGACAGCTGTACTCGAGAGACCTCTGGATCGCAGGTCATAAATGAGCGGAACATCTTTTGCAGTGCGTCTTTCTTTTCTTCTTCCGTTTCCGCCATGAAGATAGCTAGTTTAGCCTCCAGACTGATACAAGCTGCAAACTCTTTGTGCTTCTTAACGAAGATCGCAATTTCTTCGATTCGACGAAAGCCACACATCGCTTCAAAAGGAGTCAATGCGATTGCCATTTCTGGCTTGTGATTGGCGTCACCGTACGCTTGTGGATTTTCTAAATTCAAACGACGCGCATTGTCTTTATCCGGATGAGCCTGAATACTTAAGGCCTTTCCAGCGGAGATGATTTTGAAGAGAAATGGAAGTTGTCCTCCAACGGCTTGCTTCAAAGTCCGTCCATCTTGTAGCAACGACGGCCCCTTCTCGTGCGTCCCAAACCACAACTCTGCGTACGGCGCATCGGGATCGACTTCTTTGATTGCTCCGGAAGCCAAAGCATAGCGAGCAACTCTGGAATCCATGCCACGAATTCCCCAGGCATAATCTTGGACGGTCGGTTTCAACGGCAGAACAGAGCCTTCCGTGTGACAAGTAAAATCAGTAAACGATCCGTTCCTTCGTAATTGCTCGTCCACTTCTGACATGGCTTCGAGGGCGGGTTTATGATGTTCTTCTCACTTGACTTATGTGATCGATGAAATGATTATTGTGATAGGATGCACGGTGTTTCCGAGAGTCGTTGATTGTTACTTGTCATCGTGGGGGCACGGGGCACACGCAACGTACAACATGATGACCGTTGCGTTTTCTCGTCCGCGTGCCGTTGATGTCTAATAAACTTTTAGTATAGTTTAAGAAGTACGCAGCTGACTTGCGTGACTATAATCTAATGTGTCTCGGGAAAGCCTTCTCCGACTAAAATAACTATATCCTTGTCCCTTTCTCTAGTCTCTCTACGCTCTATCTAGACGCCGCTGTAACAGATAAGAGACTTTTTAGATCGATTGAATGGTCTATTAGTTACAACCAATATTTCAATGTAAGCAAAGTGATTCGTTAGGCAGCAGCATTACCGTTATTCATATTCGAGAAATATTCCGATCGCATGCAGTTGCATTCATAATCAGCAAATGTAGTGGTGTAGTAGCCACAAACATCACGCAGCTGCTCGATAATTTCTACTTCTCCCGAATACATGTGCGTAAGACTTGCCATGAATCCAGCAAACGTCAAGGCAAAGCCTATCAGTAGCCAAAAAAGTTGCCAGAAGCAGTATTCGAGCTCTAAGGAGAAAATCATGAAACCCAGTGCCAAACCTGCCAGTAAACCACCAACATGTGCCGCCCAGTCGACGTAGGGGACAAAGCTAAATAGAAGCACGACAATCACGGAGCATGTCACCGCACAACACTGTTCTTTTCGAACCTTATGAGCCACTCTCGATTGCACAGTATCGTCGCGTTCACAAACTCGTAATACAATTTCTGCAAGCTTCGCGCCGAATAGCCCCATCACCGCTCCCGAAGATCCCACAGACACGGCTTGTGGCATATAAATCACCGACATGATTGATGAACCAGCTCCTGATCCGATGTAAATGATGAGCCACCGTATTGTTCCCCATTCCTTTTCAAACAGAATTCCCATTTCCAATTGAACTGCAACATTTCCTACAAGATGAAATAGACCAGCATGCAAAAGAATCGGCGTAATTAATCTCCACCATTCTCCATCCTCCACAATCAGTGGGGCATTTTTGCCTCCCCATTCCGATAAAGCGTCGGGATAAGGGCCCAGCATGGGGCTTTTTTTTCGTAACAAGCGATTTCGTGAGAACTATCTTTAGAGAACACGCAATATCTCATTTTGTACTTACTTGAGTTGAATAGGAGCAACGCCGCATTGCCACATCATTACACCTAAGATAACCGTTTGTACGAGAGAAAATAAGATAGCAAAGTATCCGTGATTTTGGCGGACCACGTAAATCTCCTGATCGTCGTCGTCGTCGTCTTCTTCTTCGTCCCTGTATGCCTCGGGTTTATAATCATCATATTTTCTTCTACCGGAAATTTCCATGGATGCCATGGAAGTGTAGCTCGATGTTGATGATGGAAGATTTGTGCCGTAAGCTTCCATTTCATCGTAATTATCCTCGCTTCTCCTGGAACTCCGGGCTGTTGCTCTGCGTGTTGATTGCTGTGATCTCAGTTTCGTCCGTCTGGGCATCTTATTGCTAGTTGTAGTTAAATGGGTGGCATAAACTGTAGGAAAGGAATGCTTTCTATTTTATTCGTTTTATTCATTTCATCTGGAAAGCAACAACTTTCGACGCGAGGAACGCGTGTTAAGCAAGTGGTGAAAAGTGGTGCTGTGGTGCCGTGGTGCCATCCTATCGTACGAAAAAATCCATTCGTCGAAACGGTATCAATTTAGTTATATATGCATACTACGTAGTGCCTGGTAGGGTCCAAGGACGAAGGGGCAAAAAAGTAGTGTTGGCGACGGAACGGTACTCTCTATTTAACAGGCTTCACACTTCAACGGATCAAAGAACCTGCAATGACCAATGACAAAAAGCGTCCCAAGTCCCAAGTACAAAATCGAGGCCTGCATTTGAAAATACGGCGGCGCGACAATTTGCTTCCTCGCTGGCAAGTGGCAAGCAAGTCGACCATGCAAAACAGTTATCGTTTCATTCGAACCTCCTCTTTACATTTCTCAACTCATTCAACGATATGCAGTTGCATAAGCTTTGAACGAAGAGTTTTTGAATACAGATCTTCCCACTTGATACTGCAGTAGGTTCGACGATCGAATGCCCAAATTCTTTAGAAGGATTGTTCTGTGAAAATGATCGACGATTACGACACCCCAATGAGCGACTAAACTCGCCCATTGACAAAAAAGCAAAGAAGCAATGCGCAAAGAGGAAGCATAATGAGCAATTTGCGAGTCGAACAATCGGAAAAGATTACCGACCTACTCCCACTCTCTCCGCTCCTAATAGCCAAAACTAATCAGCCAAAAATCGTTCGGTTCCCCTAGTCCGGATCGTTTTTGCAAGCTTTGAGACTTGACCCTACACGCGATCTCCAAATGATCATAATCTTTTTGAATTTTCACTGTTTCCGCCTTTGCATTCGGTGCCAGGTCTTACCGACGTCGCCCACCAGCCTTACGGCTATATCTACCCTCCTTCTGCTTGTCACCGTCCTCGTAACCTGATAGGAAAAAGGGCAAAAAGTGCCGGATCAGACCATGCAGAACAAGACATTCAACCGCATTCTTCACAACACTATCCGGCTCATCAAGGGTCCTATTCGCCGTATCCTCCTTCAAATTTTACGCAACAAATCAAATCACCTGGTGCCCCGTTTTGTCCGGTGTCTCATCATCAACAAGATGGAAGCACCTACAAGTATCCCTATCTACTGTTAAGTGAATTATGTGGAAAAGAGAATCAAGCGAAGGCTGTATCCTTGACGGTCAGTGATACAAGTAGTGGTGATAAAACCATTCCAAATTCTTTGCTTGACGCAGCACCAGTCAAATCCAAGTCAGGACTGATAAACGCAGGTGCGATGAACGTTACAGACGAAAGTCGGCAACTCTGAGAGAACGCAAAATTGAACTTGCGCGGATGAGATAGAGCAAAAATAGCGAGAGCGAATCGAAGCCATTCGAGCGAAAGCAGAAAGGCAGCGGACCGGAGAAGAAGCTCGATTATTGCAACGCGCGGGGGGAGTCTTCGGCGGCCGCAAGAACAATCACTCGCGTGAACCATAGGGGAAACGAAACGAAAAGCGGAAGTCATATTACAGAAGCCTGAAGATGTGCGGTCGTCTGATGAAGCCCAAATTTTGAACACCTACTTGTACCAAAGAAGCAGGAAGAATGAAAATGATAGATTGCGCCGAGGGCGACTGAAAGTTCTTGGTTTAGAGTCGACGCACCGTACCTCCGCACATTCGAGTGACTGCGAGAGGTCCGGTCCCACATTTTTCTCTCATCAACCTGTCGCGCCGACATCATTTTCAATTAGAGAATACTCTTGCTAATCTCATTTGGTTGCTTGAACAAGTATTCTATCGCCGCATCTGAGAAGAAACTTTCAAGTCTTCACGAACGTAAAGGTCCTTTTTATTTTTTTTATGAGTTGTATAAGTTCGTGTCTCATGAAACTAATAACTAGTCGCCTGCATACCGAGTCCTACGCCACCCGAAACTGCAGAATTTGGATACATGAGGGTTTTACCTGAAGATCCCGAGAAAATGGGACTGACCACTCGGCAGGCAGGACAAATAACAAATTCAGCATCCGAAATACAAATAAGAGGAAGCTCACAACTGAAACATTTTGTATGGGTACTGTTTCCACACTTGATCGCATTCCACGTTTCTTCAGAACCCCTGAGACGAGCGAAAATACCAGGGCTTATCTCAATCTGTAGATCTGGTTTGGCACGCGGAGCCGAAGAATCATATTCGGGTCCGTGCATGGCGGAATACTTCTCAAACGCCGACGCGCCGTAGTTCACTGTGTCTAGGTTGTTGCTATCCAAAGAAAAATTTCTTGTTCTTGAGATTCCACGTTTAGGCGCCGGCTTCAAATTTACGTAATCCTCTTCCGGAATGAATTCGTACGCTCCCGGGCCTAACGTATCCACTGGGTAATCGCGAGAGGAATAAGTCGTCGATGGCCCAGTTTTCGTTCTTCGCGTGAAAGAGCTACGCTGTTCGAAGAGCAAAGGGTTCGGAAGCTTGGGTTTTCCTTTTCCAAGCGTATCCTTCAAGCATGCGTCTTCGATTGATTGAAGCATCGTCTCCGTGGGGTACAGCTGCCTCAGCTCTTTTGCCTTTCGAAGCTGCCGCGACGAGTGAACTAATCCTTTCCGCTGCGAATAAGAAACCACGTTCACTCCTACAGAAGTTGAGACTAGATTTGACAAGTCAAAGACTGCTCCTCTCCATTCGATTGCCAAGTCCAGCGGAGCTTCGTTGGGGCACGAACCGGAGGAGAATCCGTAAGTGTTCATGAATTGTTGATTGAATAGATCGTATGGCAGGTTGCTCGCTTATTCTTTCATTCGAAGATACATTACCAGGTACTGCCTTCTTGGCTCTTTCGACAACAAGAACTTCTTTGTTGTCGCTTTTATGTTGTTCTCGTGCGAAGGAGAAGAATACTCTTCCAAACCAGTGATGAATACAAACAGACCGGGCGCGAATTGGGAATTCATGTCACGTCGATACGGATGGATTCTATACACAAAATGGGGCCTCCCAACTTCACGACCAGAAGCCTATGTGTGAAGCTGATCGTCTGTCATCCGTCATCCGTCGCATGTGTCGTTGTGAGAGCAAGGCAGCAAGGCAGACCGGAAAGAGGAAGGCATCTTGCAAACTTTGTTTTCTGCCCCTGCACTGTCAATCCTGAAGTACTAAAAGTTCAACCCTTGTTCCCTAAACGTTACTGGTATCCTTGTTCCCTAGACGTTATCCTTGTTCCATAGTCTATAGTCTTGTGTTCGTCATTACTAACTCCAGTAGGTCGGTCCTCACTCGTAACGTCTTACTACTACAAAAAAGTGTTCAAAGTTACCGGTTACCGACCGAAAAAAATTGTAATACGGAGTAATGGACAAGGACAACGAGCAAATAGGCATCCCTACAAGATTATATCTAATCGATTCACGTGTCAGTTGGTTCTGTCTTCTGTCACCTATTAGGAATTAGAAATTAGAAATGGCGTAAGCAGTAACAAACCGTCGAACAGCAGTGTAGATTTGCAAGTACACGACAACTCACTCTGGTTTCGGTACCGGTACCGGATAGTATTGGAATTTGGAATTTCGAAGTTTGCTTCGTGCTTTTCTCATGGTAGCCAATAGCCAGTAACCTTAATTTTGACGTCGTTCTGCCATTATGATCGGAAGAAAAAGCGCAACACGTGTGAAGCTATTATAGGTCCTTGGTGTGAAGACCCGGATCGAACGTTTCATCGCAACGAAATACTTGAAACTTTGCAACACAAATTAACAGAAAGAATGACAAATGGCGTTACCACCAGCAGACAATACGACGACAGATCGAATAGCTTCGGAGGAACGAGCACGACAACTGACATTACTCGAAGAAGAGCGAGCCCGCACGGCAGAACAATGGGAACTGTGCTATGCGGATGCACACAAAGCGAGTCCTTTATCCAAATTTGATCGGTATGATCTTGCCGTCGATCACGAAGCGGGAGATCGGGCTACCGAAATTAAATTGGGGAGCTTTGCGCGGCCCCACATGCGTGCTCTGCACTGCGCGTGGGTTTCGTTCTTTTAGCGTTCACCATTTGGTTTGCACCGGCACCGCTGCTCAAAGAAATACAGGATACGCTTGGTCTTTCGAAAAAGAAGTCTGGACGAGTAGTATCACGTCCGATTGTACAGCCATTTTCACACGAATTGTAATGGGGCCTGTGTGCGATGCCTTCGGAGCCAGAATACCCATGGCCCTCGTGTTGATCGTCGCTAGTATCCCCACTGCCTGCGTCGGCTTGGTGCAATCGGCAACGTCGCTGGCCATTGTACGTCTCTTTATAGGAGTTGCGGGTTCTTCGTTTGTCATGGCGCAATTCTGGCCGTCGCGAATGTTTTCCAGAGAGATTGCTGGCACAGCGAACGGTATCGTCGGTGGATGGGGCAATTTGGGCGGCGGATGGGCGCAACTCATGATGGGAAGTATCCTATTTCCTGTCTTCCGTGATTACTATGAAGATTCGGAAAAAGCATGGCGGGTTATTTGTGTTATTCCTGCTTGTTTCGCATTCGCTTGGGGATGCATCGTGCCATTCCTGGCGGATGATGCTCCATTGGGGAACTACACAACAATGCGAAAAACTGGATCGACGGATCGTATTTTTTTGACAACCAGCTTGCGTTCGGGGGCTACGTGGAATACTTGGATTCTGTATGCTCAGTATGCTTGCTGTTTTGGAGTTGAACTCGTGATGAATAATGCTTCCGTTCTGTATTACACATCTGAGTTTGATATGACCACAGAGAAAGCTGCCACATTTGGATTTCTGTACGGCAGTCTCAACATTTTTGCGCGTGGATTAGGTGGCTATTTAAGCGACCGTCTCAATATGTATGCGGGTATGCGGGGGAGATTATGGTTACAAACTGGACTCCCTTTTTATGGAGGGAGTTCTAATTATTGCGTTTGCTTCCACCAAGACTTTGGCAGGCGCGGTGATAACCATGTGTATATTTTCTCTTTTACTCAAGCAGCAGAAGGTGCGATTTACGGAGTCGTCCCATACATCTCGAAGCTTTACACTGGCTCTGTCTCGGGATTTGTCGGTTCGGGGGGCAACATGGGCTCCGTGTTATACGGATTTTGCTTCCGGGCTATGCCGTATCGTGATGCGTTCTTGATGATGGGTAGCATCGTCATGATGTCATCGTTCTTGACAATGTTCATTAAGATCCCATGCCACGCTGGTATGTTTTGGGAGAAGATAATCATGCTGTGATCCAACAGCGGGAACGATTTAGACATCAGCAGAATGCCGAACTTTCTAGGAGGAATCAAACTGAAGGCGGCCTGGAAACGGAACTCGAGAGAGGGGATGTTGCCAATTCCGCTGTGCGCGATAGAGACGAGTCTGTTGAAAAAACGTCGATACAATAATAATTGATTTGGGAGATTTCAAGCCGAGAGAGAACGAAGAAGGTATGAACATAATGCAAACGGCAGATGATGCCGACGGTGATGATTCGGGCCGGGGTCCATGAATTTGAGCTGGATTAGGTCTAGGGTACCAAGACATTTTTAATTATTTTCTATTTGACGCTTGTGTCACTTCAAATCCTCCATCGATTCCAGCGCTAGTTCGGTTTTTGAGAATTTTCCTACGGCAGCGAAAGCGAAACGAAGTTTGGAGCATTATTTTGGCAGTTTGAAATGCTCAGTTTTTTAAAGTGAAATTGATTGAATGCCTAGCAACTGCGCATGTACGTCAACCGTCATGCACAAAACGTTATGCAATGGAAAAGACGATGATCCATAAATGAGTTATTTAAGTTGACTTTTACCATTCAATAAGTCGCCCATCTTGAGTCTCCTGCAAGTCAATCTAGATTGGGTATTGCATCAGCCGTCATGGGAATACATTCAATCCACGTGTTCGATCGCAAAGGCAAAACGTTGTTCACGAAGCGGTACGCCGAAGAGGATGCTCCTGACGAAGAGTTCGCCGCTGAGCAACGAAAGCTCGTCTTTGGAATGCTATTTTCACTCAAAGAAATCGCATCTTCACTCAGTCCTGCGAAAGAAGACAGTATCCACTCGGTGCAAATCGGCGCCAGTACATTGTACACTTTAGAAACAGCGAGTGGATTAAGATTTGCTCTTTACTTGGATCGAGTCGGGGAGGACGAGAGCAATGTCGAGAAAAAAAGCATCAACGATTCGCTCTGCATTGCAACATATCTATAACAATTTATGGATCAATCAAGTCACACGATCGCCCCTCTACGACCCCGTCTCTCCAAACGTGAACGAGACAGGCTTTGAGCAACATTTGGATACTTATCTATCTAGTTTTTCGTCACAGTCTTGGTATAAGTAATGATGGCAAAGAGACAAGGAAGCAGACAGATGAAAGATTCGGCTTCTTAAGACTGTCGCTACGCCTGCAGCGAGCGCCCTTCTCGGGATAACCGAGCTTCGTTATACCCCTGAACGTCGATACTCCTGATATTGCCGTCCCTTTCATTTGTGATCAATGTTAGCTCCAAGATGTGGCCGAATAAAAACAATGTTTATCAAAAGAGATATTTGGATTTTCCTTGCTTTATTTCCTCGTGTCTTCAAACTTAGACGGTACCTTACCGGCCCAACGGTAATATCGACGCAACAACCCTTAGTTCAAGCTAGGTAGATCGTATCATCGATCGCCATTCACTCTCATGCTAAAGACGTCGTTATTCATTGAGCAAATGCGATCAAAATTGTAAAAAAAGCACGGATAGATATTCAAGTTCGGATTATCCTAGCGGATCATTCATTTTCGAATTACCGACACCACGACTAAATTGCAGTCATGAGGAAAAATACGAGGCTTTTCTGCAACTTATAAGCATCAGTTGTTCCTGCAATCTTGTCTCTGTTAGCCTATATCATCAATTGGTATCATTCATAGTGCACGGATACATTCAAGATGTGGAATATCCTAGCGGATCGTTCATTTTCCAGGTACCTGGTACTATCGCACCTAGTGTTCGATCAAGAAAACCACGACCGGATTGCAGTCATGAGTACAAGTACATTTCTTTGGAGCCAGAATGCAATCAACGCATACTTCGCTTTGCGAGTTTGACAAATATATCTGTTCTGGTTCCATAGCACCATTTATAGTGCACAGATACGTTTGATATTTAGAATATATTAGCGATCGTTCATTTTGGCGGTGCTGTTAAACTACACCTTATCCTTAAGTGGGAAAAACGCATCGCGCTTCGCTACGAGTAACTTCAACCTTATCGACCTTATTTAATGCAGGCGGCGACGAGCGCCGACGATCGAATAAAATTAATCGATGAACATTTTACGGACATTTCATTTGCAAGAAACCCTGATCAGCTATTTTTATTTCTAACAATAATCACTTTCGTCAAATGAGCGAAGATCCTGAAAAGAAAGCCCCCGCTCCTGTTGCAGCGGCCCCAGAAACCGGATCATGGAAGCTCCCCTCGGGCTTTGAAAACGTGATAGAAGATGGTAAGTTTCATGTGTATTGCATTTGCGTTCTAGTTCGAATGAACTCGCATAGAATCTATCTTATATTCATGACATGCAGGAATTGTAAAAGTGGTGGCTGGTGCCGTTGTTGGAGGTGTATTAGGACTGGCTTTGGCAAGAAGTGGCAAAGGCGGTCGACTCGGATATCTCGGTGCCGGAGTCGGAGTCGGTTTAGGATCTATGTACGAACGGGCTCTAGAATCCTTCCATAAATCCAAGTAAAAACAGCGATGGAAACTACCGCGGTGTTGCAGCTCCGTGTTGGTTTTACTTCTTTTAGAACGCAATCCACTACTAATAATGAAAGTACGGACGAATTAACTGCTTTCCATTTTTCGTCGCAAGTGAGGAGGGATGTATTTATTCTTCGGAGGATCGTCGCTCGTATTGATTTCCAAAGATCCAGTACTGCTCGCTGCACTTGTCGTAGTTACAGCCGTCGCATCATCTGCTGGTTTCGGTCGTGTGGGTTTCACCACCTCCAGTTTGGGCTGCTCTTTGTATTCCTTTTTCGGTGCCGGAGCATCTTCTGCCTTTTTCTTGACACTGGCATCTCCTTGCAGCTTCACCTTTTCGTCAATACCCAAGTCCTTCCTCATGTTCATCTTAAAGGACTGAATATCTCCATCGTATTTTGTGATCGTCTTGTTATCGCAAATCCAAATCTCGTTTGCCACTTGACTAATCAAACGCATATCGTGCGAAACCAATATCATTCCGCCCTGAAATTCGTTGACAGCCTTGGCCAAAGCATCAATCGACTCCATGTCTGTACGCAAGAACAAGAAAGAAATATATTAGTAAAACTGCGTTTTGAAGTATATCACAAGAAAACATACGCAGAGCTTGCACACTTACCCAAGTGATTCGTCGGCTCATCCAGAAGTAAAATGTGAGGCACGTCACGTCCTAGTTTGGCGAAGACTACTCGACTCTTCTGCCCGTCGCTCAATTCCTTCATCTTTTGCACCTGCATCGAACCCGACACTCCGAATCTGCCCAAATATTTGCGTTGCTCTTCACGAGGATCTCCGGGATACTTTTGCTCGAAGAACTCGAGGGGCGTCATTTCAACATCCAGCACATCGACGAAATGTTGTGTAAAACGTCCTAACTTCAAATGACCGTGCGGGCGAATGTCTCCTTTGGTAGGTAACAGTTCACCTGCCATGAGTTTGACCAAGGTTGTTTTTCCTGTGGGTACCACACCGAATATAATAAGATTACGATCTCACATCTAGACTTCAACACAAACCATGTACTATCATGTGTACCCACCTGCTCCATTCGGTCCAACCAACTAAAAACAATAATTAAGTGAATCACAAATACGGAGGAGAGAAGTGATGAAAAGTTGATGAGCTAAGAATCTGTGACGAAACAAATTAGATGGTCAGCGTCACTCACCGCAACTCGAGAATCCAGATCAATACCCAGATTCACGTTCGTGTAAAGTGGCTCACAGCCCGGGTAGCCGAACGAGACATCGTGAAAAGCTAGAACCGGAGGAGGTAAATGACCAGGATCCGAAAATTTAAAGTTGAGTGGCTTATCTTCCACAGGTTTCTCGGTTAGACCGCTTCGAATCATCTTTTGAAGCACCTTTTCCTTGGATTGAGCTTGCTTGGCGTTCTTTGCCGTACCGTGACCGAAGCGGGCAATATATTCTTTCATCGATTTGATCTGTTCTTGTTCCCAACGATACTGCTTCCACTGATTTTCTTCCATTTCCGATTTGGTCTTTACGAATTGATCGTAGTTTCCATCGTAGTACTGCAGCTTTTTACGACTGGTAAAATCGATCATGTGCGTGCAGACATTGTTCAAAAAGTCTTTCGAACAAGGAATAAAAATATCAAAAGATATTAGGATCAGATAATTCACACAATGCAAAATTTGCCACATCCAAAGACTTACCTTGCGAGTGGGAAATTAACAACAAGATACGATTCCATTTAGACAAGTAGTCTTCCAGCCACAATACCGCTTCCATGTCCAAGTGATTGGTAGGTTCGTCGAGTAACAAACAGACCGGTTGCAAAAATAGCGCACGGGCCAGTGACACGCGCATTCGCCACCCACCGGAAAAATCCTTAGTGAGTTTTCCTTGCATTTCGTGCGTAAAGCCCAGACCTTTCAATATACCACGCGCTCTGACTTCCGCCGTGGCAGCATCCAGCGAGTCCAACCGCTCGTAAATGGAGTTGAGTGCATCCATGACTTCCTCTTGCTGTTCATCGTACGTTTTCCCCGATGCATCACTCTCAGCACCATTCGATATCTTGTCTGCCAGTTCAGTAAGTACGTTATTTAAATCTTCGGCTTGTTGCTCTAGACGCAGGCGTTCTTCATCGACAGCCATTACAGCATCCAGTGCAGTTACCGTGTCGGAAGGTTCAATCTCCTCACTCAAATAGAAAATGTCGATACCCCGTGGTACAGGTATCGCCCTTGCACCGATGGCTCGCAACAAAGTCGACTTTCCGCAACCGTTGCGACCTATGAGCCCATAACGGTTACCGTGGTTCAGCACCACCTCGGTTTCGTCCAAAAGCAAGGCACCCATGTGCTGCAGCGTGAAATTCGTCACATTAATGTCACGACTTCTTGGATCCACACCTTTCCGAGAAGCAGCAAACGTACAAATGGTACCGGCTGCAGCCAACGCGTCCGCTGTATCGTGATCAATACCGTCATCAACGTCAGCTGCCACTTCATTCTCATTTAAATTCATTTCAGCAAGAACTTTTTCAGCCTTCACGGCAGCGTCTTCCTCCTCCTCTTCTTCGTCATCCACCGTGTCTCCCTTCTTCAACTTTCGTTTCGCTTCACGAGCAGCCTTGGCTTTCGCCTTCTTCTCTTCTTTCGACAACTTCTTTTCAAATATCTGCTCATCACCCGCCCCCATGGCCGCGTCCTTGACGACATCGACCGTCGTATCATCGGCGGATCGTTGCAGGTTCCGCTCAAACTCTTCGGCCGCTAATTTGTCTTTCTTTTCACGCCATTTAGAAGGCATTTTGCTTGTACACAGGAAGGTGAATATGAGGAATCGCAAACAGAGAGTTTCAATTTCTCAATAAGGGGAAAAAATGCGCCATCCCTCGGGTGACGCTGTGAGTGGTACAATGTGCGTTTCGAGTTGTTGCTAGCAAACGGACGCATGACGACCGTTCGAAATCCAATATTCTCAACCTTACTTGCACGATTTAGCCTCCGGAATCCCGTACGGGTCTACGTGCGAATCACGTAGACATTCGAAGCATTGTAACCTTTTTGTTTTTAAAGCTCCATTCCAATTATTGCTTGTACATTGCTTTCCGATACGAATACACTACAAGTATCTGGTTTGTAAAAGAAGCGAAGATCGATCCAAAAAAAAACACCAAAATTGGTTTAGTAAAACCTCCACCGATAAATTTCCCTACTGGTACTGGGGCTACGTGCAACCCACGTAGACTTTGGAAGCATGACATTTTTTCCTCTTTTCAATGTTTTTGCATCGATATTCTTTGATTTCTTGTTGCCTTTTAATACGAAAGAGCTATTTGAATCATGGTAAGAGAGATGTATCCAGAGACTTTTGGAATAGATTGTTACCTGATACGGCGCTTCTGCTCTTGAGGCAATCTACATAGACGTCAAAAGAACCCAGACGCAGTAGCTATACCTATTCTGCGAAGTAGTTACGACATAGAGAGTGTTAAACAAAGTTTAATTTTCTAGTAGGCGCTAATCCCTATGTTTGTATTCATTTGTATTCGAGAATTTTTTAGACTGCAGTCAAAGCTCGTCATTTTTGTTACCGCTGCTTCTCTCTTCCAACAGTTTCTCTACCATGGTACTCAACTGATCCACCTTGGCATGTAGTGTTTCATCCGTAACGCTCATAAGCTTGTCCTTATTGCGGGGATCCGTCATGCGCCACCATTCAATCAAATCTTCACCCGACTTGGCTTGGAATAGTGTCGGACTTCGTGATGCGGTCAGCCGTTGGTCTTTACATTCAATGCCTTGCACCACACCCAGTTGACCATCCGGTGTCACACTCGTGCCCTTGTACACAAGTCGACAGCCCTCGTCCACATCCATGATGGGTTCTGGTGTACCTTTGGGATTTGGTTTCTTGTACCAATCGTCGGCATCTTCGACGGGACGGTAATGCGTAAATAGATTGACATAGTACGAATTGGGTCCGGTCATGGGACGATTGCGGCCGTGCAGAGCTTTCGCGGACTCGTAATAGACGATATCACCCGGTTCCATTAAGATTTCATGCATGCGATCCATGTGATCTTGTACCTCCACCGGCCACGGTTCGGTTAAGTTTCCCTGTGCGATATTCACAATGAGACTCACAGCGTGTGTGTTGCGTCGATCGACATGGGTCAACAGTCGTGCCCCCTCGGTGTACTTGCGCAATCCGTACATGACCGTTTGTTCTACTTTGACACCCGCCCAGGCTTCGACTAGTTCCAACAAACGTATTTGCAACATTTGTTTCATCTGCCACGGCACTTGAATGAAATACACTCCCGTTTCCCACCAATTGACAAAGACACCACGTCCTTTCCATTCCTCACGGGAAGCATGGTGTCGATTGTTGTAATAAAAGGCTCCCATGTAGGCGAACACGTCACGGGGCAGTTGTCCTTTCTTGAAACCTAGAGGACTGAAGGTACGTGAGACTTCGTTGTGACGTTTCCACTCTTCGCGGAGCGTGTATTCAATTTCCTCGTCAAAATTATGGGCACTAACATCGTCACTGGGTGGACTCTCCCCAAATCCCAGAACCGTCGCATATTCAATGATGACATTGGCGACTTCGACTCCTTCTACCGTTTCCGCTACAAACTCGTGTCCCAAATACGTATGAAAGCACCGCGTTTTGGGTTCACCGTATTCAATTTGCATATGAAGTTGCTTCTCACCTTGAGCATTAATCCAGTACAATTGCAGTGGATTTGTACGATCGTAATAATTCATGAAACACGATTCCACTTGGGCACAATTCTTTTGAAACCACGGTCGAAAATCGGCTCCGTCTCCCTTATAATGCATACTCGGCATGACGTGATGCGCCAACGAACGATCGGTGCCTCTTCCGATACAAACGGCTTGACAAGTTTCCGAGGAGTCGTCGTCATCCGTAAAAAGCTGCTGTGCAGCTTCACCTTGTGCAAGAAGTGTTTGATAGCGAGGACTAGTGAAGGAAGCCAATGGGCAACCCTCTTGATAGAGCAAATAGTGCGATGTCAATTTTTGATTTTCATCGTACGAAAGATCGTGTGCCACCGATTCGATCACAGCGGGTGACGCACTCAAGGTTCTCCATGCGGCGAACGAAATGAAAAGAAGGCAACGAAGGAACATTGCGGTTCTGGAACGATTGCGATTCATGGATTGTGATTGTTATGAATGATCTATGACTATTAATGTCAAAGAACGGAAGAAAAGGAAAAAAAAGGTGACCGTCGAATGATGTGAGAGTGACCGCCCCGATGCGAACTCCTCGTACCAGTACTAAGGTTAGAGTACAGGAAAATGCCATCGCTTTTAATAAGGCTTACCAGGTACTGTACTACGTACTTGTACAGCATTAGGGGAATATCCTCACGACCCAACGAAACTTCAGTCCCGAACACGTTGAGAGTCAATTTCAATGCATTCAAACACCGTCAGAAAAATTGTTGAACCAAGGATTCCGAAAATTACTTCAGTTACTTATGCTCGCATCGGTGTTGTCGATCTCGACGATGATACTGTAGGGATGAAAAGCGTTGATTACGAAATGACTTGATTGTTTTACTATGGAGTAAATAGAAGGAGACCTATTCGATTGATGACTCAACCCATTTTCAGTCCCGTCAATAGACGACCACACAAGTTAGTAATACACTAATAACTGCTACTCATTTCCTTCTGGTCTTTTCTACTTGAGCTTTTGCAGTTCAGAAAATATTTTTTATTTATATTATTTGCGTTATCGATGACTTTGATGATCCTAAAATAATACGTAAGGTCCATCTCTCAATGATGGATTGTTGTTCCTGGGTTGCAATGAGTGTGTTTCGCGGAATTTCTTGTGTCGCACATGTTGTTTTATAGAATAAGAGGCGGCACTGAGTCAGTACCGAACCTCGCTAAAAAAATCCTACCCGCCTTCAACGACGATGATTACCGAAAGGGGGAAAAGGAAAAGAAAAAAAAAGGATCTTTTACACATATTCATTCTTCATTCGATTCGTTGACGGCTTAGTCCTTCTTTCGTTTCTCACCATGATGCGCGTGAACGACACTACGTCGAGTGACGCAGCATCCAGCCAAAAAGCGCGCCGTCGTGAATGGAATCGGCATCTTTCACTCGTGGCCCCGCAATTTCCCCAATCCCCGTGATGCTTTGTTTGATTTAATCGACAATGCGGTCGATGCCGCTCATGACCATGGTAGGATTGATATAGCCGCCGACGAGCGTGGGTCTGGCGTTGTTTTGTTGAATTCCTGTGCCGCGCCCGTCAAACCTTTGTGGAAAGTGCTCGAATTGTATACGAGCGAAAAACAATCGACGGGGGCCGTCGGAGAAAATGGAATTGGTCTCAAACAGGGAGTGGTGACTTTGGCGAATGTAGCTTTTTTAATTTCCAAGAATCATCATTCCAAATACAGTCTCGGAATTGTGGCGCATTGTTTGCAAAGTGAGAGTGCTTGTTGGTTGCCCTCGTTTGAGTTCAAGTCCCAACTAGGAACGAATTTGGAGCAAGAACTCTTAACGACACTTGGCAGTCATCCGAAATTACGAGAGTGTGTGACTTTGTATGGAGATTCCTTTCTCGATGGAGTGCGTCGTTTGTCGAAAGTCATGTTGCACATGGACAACGCGAAGCTCGGTTGGACGCAATATCCGCACGTCTTTTGTCTTTTATTGCACGGTCTCAAGCACGGCGAAACACTCGTTCCGCACGAACGTGTCCGCGAATTGCTCGAAAAGACCAAAGCGGACTTGCCCAAACATTATTTGCATATTCCGAAAAGCATTCTTGTCACAGTGGGTACATCCATCGTCCACTTCAACTATTGGCAAACACGCCTCGTCGAGATGACGACCTTTGACGTAGATGTCAACAAGAGTGTGCTCATGGAAGAAGATGCGTTTTGGCAACATCCGAAAAAGGCGTACGATCCATCTCAATACTATCCCATCCGTATCTACGTGGGCTTTGATGCACTCCGTGCCGCCGACGAGACACAGCCCAGCACGGGCAGTCTTTACATATACAGTCGAACGTGTGGTCGACTCATTCGACATTCACCCGATGCTCGTGGTGAAATCAATGTTTCCAATGGTGGGACCGACTATTGTCAAGGACTGACGATTATATTGGATGATCGTTGTGGTCAGTTGCCCTTGAATCCGACCAAGCATGATGTAGCCTTTTCCGAGCACGCCGATGGCGTCATCCACCGAGCCAATTTGTATTGTTACATCAATATTGTGACACGATTCTATTACAATTACTTCAAAGAGTCATACTTTTTCAAAAAGAAGGCAGATATCTCAGAGGCTTTGAAGGAAATGGTTCCACAAGTGAGACGAGCGATTGCCTTGGCTTATCAAGATTACAAGCCCATCTCTCAGTGTCATTTCAACACATTTTCTAATTTCATGCGAAAGGTGGGCGCTGTGAAAAACAGCAAAATCACCCGAATGGTCCCATTTAAAGATGTCGCTCTGAACAAAGGCAACGACACTCTTGTTCGTTTCACAAAACGGGATCCCCCGGGTGTTTCTGTCATCTCAGATGCTTCTGTCGTGTCGCCTGAGCCTGTGACTAGTACAACTAGAGTCGACACTCAATCCAAGAGGATTTCGCGGGACACGAATGATAAGGAGGCTTCGTTGGCGGCACCGTCGCTTGTGGAAAGGTCCCAGTATACTTCGCCCATGTCCGATGGTTCCTTCACTGTGAAAAAGCGCCCGCGACTACTTCCATCAGAAGAAAGGATCAGTGAAGAAGCTATGATGAAACGAGTCGCTTTACTGGAACATGAGGTGGCACAATTAAAAAGGCACATAGTGACACAGAAAAAGTTGGAGAATGAGATTGTTCAATTGAAAGACGCGTTGGCCCGCCAGAACGAGATTGTAGCCCGATTGAACGCCCGATTCAAAGATTACAGTCAGATTTATACATGCTGAAGCTGTTCGTGACTTTTGGCGTTAGTTGACCATTGTGCTTTCTTCCTACATTACCCAGCTCACTTTGATTATTGAACATTTATACTCCGTTTTATTTAGCGTCTTTCATAGTTACCTTGAGTCGTTATTTGCTTGCCGCTGAATTATCTGCGTCAATGACCGGGAAGATTCGCGTTGGATGAGCTTCCGTGTTGAACACGTGCTTGTTCAAAAGATCAATTTCCGTGTCGGGGTCTTGCAATAGGTATAGATATTTCAACAACTCGGCAAAGAAGAACGATTCTGTCTTGTCTCTGGGAATGCCGTTGACATCCGCCACATTGCTCAGTTCACCGTACCCTATATCGGTCTTGCAATATCGTTCCACGGCTTGGTAGATTTCCCAACCCCACTCTCGGTACACGGGGTCTCCCGTTAAATGATTCAAAATAAACATGGACTCCACGGCTTCTGGCCGGAGCAAATAGTGCGGTGCGCCACTTCCAATTTGGAAGTCACTGCCCGGATTGGCTTGTATGAATTCTGGTGATATTCCCGTATTCATACGAGCATACATTTGGTAGCACGTGTACGTCAACGCCTTCCCGGTCCGTAAATCGCGCTGCGCGCGTTCACTCTCTAGCCCGAGAGGATCTGTATACGCACCCAAAGCCAGTAACCCACCCAAAAAGCAGGCTAAATGATCCATCTTGTAATCCATATGATTGTTGTTTTTATCGGCGACGTAGGTCAATCCGGACGGTGTTGTTTTCTGTTCCAGTTCATTGTGCATACCTTCCATAGCTTTGTCGTACATTTCGCGGTACATGGGTTCCGTTTTCCCACCTTGCAACCACATTTTGAGCATATATTCGTAGACGGAATCTCCCATGGCCCCGAACGTGAGTTTGTCATTGGCAAAGTGGGGCAACGGGCGTCCGTTGTGGCGAGATTTGACCGGCGTTTTTCCTGGATCACTGAAAAGTAGGGATACAGTCCATTGGGTGTCGACATTTCGTGCAAGACTTCAAAGACATACTCGGTCTTGTCGGCAAATTCGCGTTCTCCGGACATTTTGGACAAGTATCGATTTTCAATTTGAATCGATCCAAATTCCGCTAAAATGGTATTGCCACCCGACCATCCCACGTGTCCTCGTTGACCATTTTTGAGATTGACTTTTCCCGTCGGTAGACCCGTTTGACTTTGATCAAAGGCTTTGATAAGTCGTTTGCCCAAATCAAGGGCATGCTCCAAAAGGTAGCATCCCCACTCCAATCGTAGGCCGACAACAATCCTCCCAAATCCCGAATCGTAGTTTCAAACGTCGAAACACTACCGACATTGTCGTGTGACAAATGATCTCGCACCCAATCCCGTCCTTTCCAAAATTCGTCTTTCATATCCATCAACCACAAGGTATCGAGTGCATCAATTAATGTAATCCCTTGTCCACCCCAATTGTTGGCCGGTTTTTTCGATTGGGGCATGATTTCATCGGCACCAAACGCGTATTGCGTATATCCATTCCACGCGTGTTGCATCGTCTGGCGAATGTGAACCCGCCGCGATCGGGCGACGGCATCGGAAGCGGCCTTGATTTCGTCCGTTATGAGATAGGGTGTCCCGCCCGTAGTATATTCGGTATAACGATGACCGCCGGGCGGCACAAATTGCGTGTGAGCATCGTAATCTTCGGCAACGGGAATCAACGGATACGGATACAATTGCGTGGGTGGTGTATCGTAGGGATTTGTATTAATCGAAAGAGGTTCCGGTGGAGGTCCATTGACGGCATTCAAATCGACACCCGGAATGGCTTCCGTCAATAACACTTGTTTAATGACATTGTTGGAAGAGGGCAAATGTCGTTCCCGGAAGACACTGTGTGTTGTAGGAGTTGGAGGAACTGTGAACAGAAGTAACAACAATCCGATCGACAAGACGACGGCAATGCTGAGCAACAATAGTAAACTCTTGCGCAACAAACTCGCATTGCTCGAGTTGCCGGTTCCGCGCCTCCGACGCAACGAAGGTGTTCCGGATCGTCTCATTTTTAGTATAACAGAAAGAACTGTCAAAAGGAATGGTTGTGAATGACAACTCATGCAACTGTTTTACTGTCATTTCATCAGCGAGACGTTTGGTTTCGTTGTTCGCGTGCTACCAGCTACCAGTATTATTTCGCTGCTTCGATGACTGCGATGGATCACGCTATTTCGTGAATCATCAAGTAGACGAGCCGTTATTGTGCAAATAATAGTACTACTAATAATTTTACTTAGAAGAAATCATCGCATTCCCAATTTTTTTTAATGCAAAACCTGTATAAGTGTCGTTCGGTGATCAAGTTACATCCAAACTAATAATGAACTTATATATTATTCCTAATTTCCTAACGTCAGAATGTAATCTTGACATTCGACTGCATTTTCCATTTTTCATCTCATTTTTTCACATACGGAGTCTTTCTACAACGGTCATGAGATTGTGCACCTTCGAGCAGATGCGACTGTGCAATGAAATGTACCTTGGAATGCGAATCTGGTGCCCACGAAAACGATCTTGCCACACACGACAACCAACACTTTGGAACCTTTTTGTTGTTGACATCCAAGGAACACTATGGTACCAGTACCAGGTATATACCTTTTATCTCTTTTTGTTCTTTCACAACCCACAATCCCTCGTCATGTTGTTTACCTTACGTCAATCCACTCTGGTAAGTCCGGTATATATGAGAAAAATACTCGTTGTTGCTTCTTTTGTCTGCAACCACACTGTCTCATCGTTTGATTTCGCAGCGCTACGCCCCGGCACTTGCCGCTTCGTCTCTATGGCTTGCAAACGATGTTGCGTACGCCCGTGAAGCTGTGGATTTACAAAAAGTACGAGAAGCCATTGTCGATGTCATTGAATCAGATGCCGAAAAACGTGGTGACGGCACGAGTTTATACGGAACCATGATTCGTTTGGCGTGGCACTGTTCGGGAACGTACAGCAAACACGACCATTCGGGTGGTTCCGCCGGAGGGCGCATGCGCTTTGCACCAGAAGCCACTTGGGAAGCGAATGCGGGCCTGAAAGCTGTCGCACAAAAAGCACTCGAACCCGTCAAGGCCAAGTTTCCCGAATTGTCCTATGCTGATTTGTATACCTATGCCGGTAAGTGAAGAGTGCTTGTCGTCTTTCCTATATTATTATATATACCTCTCCAGTCGCTCATCCAGTTTCACAGGCGTCGTGGCCGTCGAAGAAACGGGAGGACCTAAGATTCCCTTCCGGGTGGGACGTTCCGATGATACCGATGGATCAACATCCCCTCCGGATGGAAGATTGCCCGATGCCGACAAAGGATCGCATGTAGCGACGAGACAACATATTCGGGATATTTTCTATCGCATGGGTGCGTCGTCAAAAAGTTCGATTTTGTCGTGAACGTCTCTGATACGATTCACATTTATGTCTCTCATCGCACTCGCTTGTCTCTACTACATAGGTTTCAATGATCAAGAAATTGTCGCGTTGAGCGGGGCCCACGCCATGGGTCGTTGTCACACGGATCGGTCGGGATATTGGGGACCGTGGACCAACGCTGAAAATACGTTTTCGAATGAATACTTTCGTCTCTTGGTGGAAGAACGTTGGAGTCCCAAGGTTACCCACAATGGGAAACCGTGGGAGGGACCGGATCAGTACGAGAATGCGGCGGGGAATCTCATGATGTTGCCTAGGTACGTTAGGGGGGAAAAGGAAAGTGCTCAAGTTGTGGATGCATCGATCAGGTACTGAATGGCTGCTTTCAACAGTGACATTGCTCTCATTGCGGATCCGGAATTCAAAAAGTGGGTGGAAGGTAAGTGACTATATGCGTTCGCGGATAAAGTTATTACTCCACGTGCAGAACCTTTTCTTATTTCAAAGTGTTTTTGCAGCCTATGCCAAGGACGAAAACCTCTTTTTCCGTCACTTTTCGAAAGCGTTTTCGAAATTGCTTGAACTTGGAGTCCCTTTCAAATCGGCAGACCCGTGGTACAAGTTCTGGTAATACAAAGCAGAATCAGGCAACAACATTATTTAACATTAGGACGATACTAGGATATATACATATATAATAGGAAAATCAAATCAACATGATGTCACACTTATACATTCATAAAACTTTTTCAATTAATCATCCATTGTGATGTCTGTTTCCTCCAACGCTGGAGCCCCCTTGTTCGCTGCTAAAGCTTCGCACTGGAGTTGCGCTGCTGTTACTTCCTCGACAAGGTCAGCGTCATCGCATTCTTCTTCAAGTTTGTTGATGATCTTTTCCATGGCTTTCTCGTACAGGTGGCGGATTTTGGTTTCGGCTCGGAAGTAGGCAGCTCGGTTCTGCAGATCAGACTTGAGTTGTTGGTTTTGCGCTTGCCATTTCTTCAGGTTCTCGGCCATCTTGGTGTTGTGGGATGCCAAGTTGAGCTTTTGCTTCTCCATGGAATCCAAGGAGGCACCAGCCGACGCATTGGCTTCAATGAGACGTGAGTTCTGATCTTTCATTTCTTTCATTTCCTCTTTCATCTCATCGGTACGGTCACGGAGCTTCTTATTCTCCTTCTTGAGGTATGAAATGATCTTGTCTCCTTCTTCGGCCTTCTTTTGTTGGCCTCAATCTCGTCGACTCCAACCTCGGCACCTTGAGCAAGGAGGGCATCCAATCCCTTCTGGAGCTCGGCCTTTTCGCTCTCAAGTTCTTGCACTTCTTCCTCGGCATCTTGGATCTTTGACTCGTTCTCCTCCTTTGCCTCTTTGAGATGCTTCTCAAGTTTCTTGATCTTCTTCTCAAGTTTCCTTAGTGCAGCCTGAGCCTCTTCTTCTTCGCGTTGACGAGCTTCCTCGATTTCTCGTTCGCGCTTCTTGCGAGCCATTTCTTCGAGGCGTTCGCGTTCTTTTCGTTCCTCTTCCTTTCGTCGAGCTTCTTCCTCGGCCTTCCTCTTGGCCTCTTCGGCGCGACGCTTGCGGAGCTCGGCTTCGGCTTTCTCTATGGCAGCCTTCTTCTTGCGCGCTTCTTCCTCACGCTTCTTGCGCTCTTCCTCTTCTTTCTCTCGAATGCGATCGCCCTTCGACTTTCGGACAATGTATCCACGAGCGACACGCTGAATGTGAATCGCTGGGGCATCCAATCCATTCTCAAGGCGGTTGGCTTCCAAAAATTCCAAAGCTCCGGCGCGGAAGTAAGTGCGAGTGCGTCCGACCACAAAAGCTTTCACCACCTTTCCATTCACGGTCTCTTCTTTCGACTTCAAAGCACAAGTCATAATGGCTTCAATATCGGCTCGTGCACCTTGATCAGGAGTCATGTCGGCGTTTCGCTTCGACGGGAAGGCCTTATTATCCCACATGTTGGAATATCGGAATCGGGTGACAGCATTGTCGAGACGGTTGGGGAACGCCGAACGCGATAGAGTCACAGCTGCCACGACACCCGCGCAACGAAGCTGTTCCACAGTGGCCAAATGATCCATCAATACCGGTTTCTTGACCATGTTGGGCTTGATGCAGCGAATGTAGCGCGAGTTGGTCTTTCGCAAGTTGGCCATGAGAGAATGGAGTTGGTTTTTGTATTTTCCCCAAGCGGTCTCTCCGACCAAGTTACTTTTTTGGCGCTTGACACCACCTTTGCCCCCCTACCGTGGTGGTCACAACGTCGACCTTCTCGGAGATGATCGAGTTGGTCGAAGATTTGCACAATTCTTCCAAGTCGGTCGGCAGTGTGTCGGTGTTGCTGTTCACAAACTGGTCGGCGTCGTACAACACCTTTCCGGCGTAGTGGTGAATACCGAATGACATGCGGTTCAACTTGTTGACGATCAAGCACGGAGACTTTTCGTTGATTTTCAAGGCCTTTTGCACAAAGTCTTGGTCGTTACCTCCGGGACGGACGCATTCTTCGTTCAACATGGCCAGGAGACCGGTGCGGCCTTCAATCAGATCGAGCACGTCGGTGTTGTCATCGTACATGATCTCGGCCAACTCAATGCCCTCGGATTCGTATTCTTCCTGAACGGAGCGGAAAATGTCTTCGGTGAATTTCTGCTGCAATTTCTCGTTCGCGTAGTTAATGCAAAGCTGCTCGAAGCGATTGACGGGGAACGACTCGAAACCGAAAATATCGAGTAGACCAATGATACCAAAGTTCGCCATGGAACCACCCTTGTAGTTGTCTTCGGCGGCAGTGGCGGCGTTGATCTGTCGGACGAGCCACAAAAAGACGTTGCCGTACATTTCCTTGGCCAAAGCATCGGCGGCATCTTTCGAGGCAATCGGATTGAGCGGCACCTTGTAGGTTTCGTTCTTGGTCTTCATCGTACGCTCCGTGAAGGCCTTGGAGCAGGTCGTCGCATCGATACCGATCAATCCCGCCAAGTCGTCGAGTTCCATTTTCGAGACGACTTCGGCCTTGTCCTTGTCACCGCCGAGCGGAGCAAAGGTGAGGTTACCGCACAACATGACGGCAATGATCGCGCGCATCATTTCTTTGAGCGTATCGCCTTTCACGTTGACCAATCCTAAAGTCTTGACGGTGTGTTCATAGTGTTGCGCATCCGTCAGGCCTTCAATCTTATCAATGCACGGCTTGCCAATGTATTTGAAGGAATCGGCCGTCATGTTGGACAATTTGCTCCAGAACTGTCCCTTTTCACTGCTGGACGCCGCCAATAGCTGATAGAAGATATGGTAGGTACGTTCTTCGGGGTCGTGTCCGACAATGCGGGGTTTCTCGAGCAAGTAGACATCGCACTTGGAACCGGCGAGTTTGCATTTGGATTCGGTCTTGTTGCCGAGCGCCATAAGTTTGGCTTCGCTCGTGTCGAATTGCAACTGCAAGTATTTACCGAATCGCGACGAGTTGTCGTTGCGACGTGTCTTGGCATTACCAAAAGCTTCGAGGAGAGGATTCGATTCGACGACACGCGCAACGACGGGGTCGAGTTCTTGTCCGGATCTGGCCGCAGGTCCCGCTTGCACACTGGCCATGTGATTCATGGCAATCTTGACCGTTTCGGTTTTTCCGGCACCGGATTCTCCAGACACCAAAATGGACTGATCTTCACCACCAAAGGCGAGGCCTTTGTAGGAAAGAGCCGACACTTCGTAAACGTGCGGTTCGAGACCTTCTCGCGGATCTTTCTTGGTGTCCGCCCAAACAATCTTTTGCGAATAATAGACGCGCTTTTCTTCCGTGTAAAGATGATTGAACCACTGGAAGGGATTGACGGCAATAATGATATCTCCCGTGCGTGTGTAAGGTTGACCGTCTTTGTGACGTTCTTTCAAGTTGTACAAGATACCGGCCTGTTGGGAGGAGGAGTAGGAGAAGGAGGAGGAGGAGAGCGAGAAGAAGAAGTTGAGATGCCGAGTGTAACGTCCTATAAAGAGAAAAGCACTCTGTCGAGAGACGTACCTCGTGCAAATAAGAAAGCGAAATCATATCCGAGTAAAGGCACAGATTGCCATTTCCGTCAACATTCTGCAAGGGCAACACTTTGTGGGGATATTCCTTCAAGTTGACGACAACCGAGGTTGTTCCTTTGGCGGATCTTCCACCATCAGAAACAATGGATTGCTGATCTTTGTATTCAAAGACTTTGACGGTAGCTTTGTCTCCCTCTGAAGGATGGAAAAAAGAAAGGAAATGAGAAAGAGGGCGAACGAGTCATTAAGAGCACGCACGCTCATCTCAGCAGTTCGTACCTTGCTTTTCCAAAACACCAGGAACCCAAGCATATTCGGGATGTTTGATATAAACGAGCGATTCTTTCTTTTCCGCCATGATTGTTTGGTAGATAGATTAATAATGGAAGTCACTCTTGACAAATAATGAAGGAGTGACTGTCTGTTTGGAGAAGAAAATGAAATGTTATGATTATTTGTGTTTTTTTTTTGGGGTTTTCGTCGCTTGGTAGGATTTGTTTGTGCCAGAAAGACCCAAGATTGCCTCCCAAGATTCAACTGTTTGGGCAATACTTCTCGTAAAGTCCCATCGAAAGATCTTGCTCTCAGAATTAACATGTACCCCAAAGATTGGGTCATTGTGACTCTTTTCCTGAAATCCTTATCCTTTGTGATGATACAAGAGGATTTTGGCATCCAGCCAAAAAATAATGAGACCAAAAGTTGATGTGATTCGGACCGCACAGCCACAGCAGGGGCATCGCCCTTCAAAAAGACAATATCAAGAAAGGTATTGTTAGTAAGAGCAAACCAAAACAGACCCTAAAGACATGTAAGTGTTGTCATGTAGCTCAGGAAGCAACCATGATACTAATCATTGACTTTCTGTAGCAACCGCAACAACATCACAAAATTCATGCCGAGGCTATCTATAGAATCTACAACAATCACAGTGATTTCTGATTACAATCAACTACACCTATGATAGCATTTGGCACAGTGGTGATTAATATCTTGCTCGATTCATTTCAAACCGTTCCTAAAGGCTAGAAAGTAGGGAGTTCGACAGCACTCGCTGTGCCGATCAAATCATCAAAGATCATCATTCCAATTTGTTGAGCCGCATCATAACATTTAAACCACGATCTGTCAAGCTTCGATTTCATGACACGTCGAACGGCTATATATCCAGAGAGAATATCTTCCACCTCGAGTTTCGACGGTGCTCGACGGACTGTTGTTTGACTCCAAGTGTATTATCGACCAGTCACGACAATAAAACGAATCAAAAGGTTGCCATGGAGTTTTACAGTGCTGAGGTAAAAAAAACTCTTATTCAAATCTCGAATCTTGCAACTAGTTTCTGGATGCCCCGACTGTCTCGTCAGCACAGTTACAAATGATTTTTTGCCTCATGGACGCCTTTTTAACAAATAACGCCGTATCAGGACACCTACCTCGTAGTCAGAAGATACGGCCATCTTGTCTGATTTGTGTAGTTACTACGATTGTCGGAGTTGCTGCAATTTCGCACTTCTCTCTTGACGTTGGTCGTCGTTTGAACGTCTGGTGGGAATCATCATGGACGCCTTGGCCGAGCAAAACGGATCGATAGAAGATACCTGGCAAGATAGCTCGTTCACATCACGACCATTCCAATGTGACCCGAGGTGCGACACCCGTGCTTCGTCTTTTATCTTATAAACAGCTGGAATGAAATCATTGCCTGGCGGCTGGCGGAGATGATGCAACAAACCTCGGTCCGACGACAAGAAAAGCGTCGGTCAAAAAAAAAGATACCTTGTGCGTTTGGTCGCATCCAAGACAGACAGCCTGTCATAGAAACACTGTACGTCATAAGGCAGGTCTTGCGAAGGGCTCTAGTATCCTTGCCGATGTAGGAGAATGACTTTTTCTAGTCTTCATCCAAGTGTGAAATATCGTTCTTTGCGTCACAATTGTTAGCGCCCCCGCGCACCCGACTTCACGTCAAAACTGTGGCGATCGGATTTTGTATCACACATAATGTAGAAGTCATTCCCGTCCTCATGCCATGCCAAAAGGGTCATTCTCAAAGCAAAGATCTGCAACAAAAACATCGACAACAACAACAAGTCGGTGAATGGCATTGTGCAACAACAACAACATCCACCCATTCTTGTTCCGATTCACTTCAGAAAGAAACAAAGTTACAAACAATCGTTAAAATGGGAGGAAAAGACGAGAATGCAACGTCCCATGTCTTTGTAATTGACCCGCAATATGGTTGGAGACCGGCCATTCAGGAGGGAGCGTAAGTTTTGTCTGCAGGATTTGGCTGGCTGAAAAAGCTCGGGGTATTCCCCCATGTGACCTATGTATTCACTGCAACACTCACACAACGCTTGCTGGTTTGTCTTTGAACAGACCCAAAATGGCAAGGCACTCGTCTCCATTCCGGAATACAAAAGCGAAGACTCGATGGATTGTGACGGTGGCCGTGCTGCCAAGAAAGGAGAACAAATCTACATTAGCATGAAAGAGTATCCCTTCGGAGTGCTTCCTTTGGCGAATGTCGATGTGAACGGAAATTTGGTGGAGTTTGCGGATATGGTCAAACTCCCTTATCTTCATGAGGTTCGTTGAATTGTGCTTTGTTGGCTTATTCCTTTGCTTATTTTGTACTGACCAGCTTTATATAACTTGACAGGCTGCTATTCTTTACAATCTTAAACGACGTCATCGTGAAGGCAAGCCGTACACTCGTACCGGTGACATTATCATTGCGGTCAACCCCTTCCAGTGGCTTACCCATCTCTACACGGAAAAGAAACGTTCGTACTACTCGAACCGTCTCGTTTGGGAACAAACGGACAAGGATCCTCGGGATGGCATGGAACCTCACGTCTACGAGGTATCGGCACTCGCCTACAAAGGATTGGCCTTCGGCAACGTCGACCAGTCTATCTTGGTTTCGGGTGAATCCGGAGCTGGAAAGACCGAGACGGTTAAGATTGCCATGAACCACATGGCCTCGGTACAGCAAGGACCCAAATCGGAAGCCGATGCAGATATCGCCCAACTCGATCCGGTCGTCGATCGTGTCGTGCAGTCCAACCCTCTCTTGGAAGCATTCGGAAACGCCAAGACGCTCCGTAACGACAACTCCTCGCGTTTCGGAAAATACTTGCAGTTGCAGTTCGACAACAGCTCCGCCGGAGCTGTTCCTTCTACACCCGTTCGACTTGCAAGTTGGTCGGCAGCAAGTGCGAGGTCTACCTTTTGGAAAAGAATCGCGTGACACAGCACACGGAGATGGAGCGTACCTACCACGTCTTCTACCAGTTGTTGGCGGCTCCCGACAAACAAAAGTATTGGCCGAAACTCGCGGGCAAGCGAAATGAAGACTTCAAATACGTTGGCAAGTCGAGCACAACGAAGATTGAGGACATGACCGATGAAGAACACTATCACCACACGGTCAAGGTCCTCCGCATGGTAGGAGTGGACGATAACATGCTCAAGGAACTCTTTGTTGCCATTGCCATTGTTTTGCAATGCGGTAACCTCGTGTTTGGTGCCAAGGGAGGCGATCGTGACAAGTCCGAAGTCACTACGCGTACGGAAATCAAGGACCTCGCTGAGTTGCTTGGCGTGGATGATGCGGTGTGCGAGATGGCATTCACGGAACGTACCATGAAGACACGCAGTGAAACGTACAAGGTGCCCTTGAAAACGGACGCGGCCAAAGAAGCAGCTGATTCCTTTGCCAAGGAGGTGTATGGCAAGATCTTCTTGTGGGTTGTGGACCAAGTCAACTCGGCCACCAATGCCGAAACAAACTATCAAGGCGGCGGACGCGACGATTTCGGAATTATTGGTCTTCTCGATATCTTTGGTTTCGAATCCTTCAAGGTCAACCGCTTCGAACAGCTTTGCATTAACTACGCGAACGAGAAATTGCAGCAGAAGTTCACCGAAGATGTATTCCGCGCTGTCCAAGAAGAGTACGAATCCGAGGGTATTGAGCTGGCTGAAATTACTTACGATGACAACACCGATGTGCTTGACCTCATTGAAGGCCGTGGAGGTCTTCTTGCCATGCTTAACGAAGAATGTGTTCGTCCCGGAGGTAACGACCAGGACTTTGTTCAAAAGGCTTTGATGGCTAACAAGACTTCGCCCTGCCTAATCGTCAACAGGACCGATCGCATGTCTTTCGGTGTTCACCACTACGCCGGAAAAGTCATGTACGACGCTGACAAGTTCGTTTCAAGCAATCAGGATACTCTTCCTACGGATTTGGAGGAGCTTGGCAAGGCCTCAGCGAACAGCATTGTTTCTAGAACGGAGGCGGCAGATACATCCGGCAAGCCGAAGCGCCAAAAGTCGAATATTGTTGGTCAAACTATCTGGGGCAAGTACAAGACTCAGTTGTCGTCCCTAATGACTAACTTGCGCACCACAAGCTCCCGCTACATTCGATGCATCAAACCCAACATGCGTAAGGTCCCCGTTGCCATGGAGCACGTCCCAACTATCGAGCAATTGCGGTGCGCTGGTGTTGTCGCCGCCGTTACTCTGGCCCGTTCTGCGTTCCCCAACCGTTTGGACAACCAAGCTGTGAAATTCCGTTACAACTCTATGTGGGACAAGAATGCCTTCCCATCGAAGCAAACCAACAACATGACCAAGGAGCAGCAGGCGAAATGCATTGCTGAAGCTATCTTGACATGTGCTTTGAAAGAAAAGGAAACGAAGAACAAAGAAGGAAAGATTGTTCGACAGTTTGTCGTTGGTCACACAAAGAGTTACTTCCGTGCCGGTGCGTTGGAATACCTTGAATCCAATCGCTCGACTGGTCTGGATGCGCAGGCCACTACGATCCAAAAGTACATGCGTGGTGCCGTTACACGTATGAGACTCAGGGACATGGTAGAAGGCGCCGCTAAACGAGAACGTGAAGCGCGCTTGGCCAAGGAAAAAGCCCAACGCGAGGCTCAAGAGAAAGCGGAACGCGAGGCGCGCGAGGCTCGGGAGAAGTTTGAACGAGAAAAGGCCGAACGCGAGAAGGCCCGTGCGGAAGCCAATCAGAAGTACCTAGACCAAATTGCAAAACTTGAAAATGATTTGAAATTTGAAGAAAGCGAGGGAAAACGACGACTGAAGAATGCGGCCGACAGAAAGACGGAGATACAAAACCAGATTGCATCGCTGAAAGAGCAGACAAGCGAAGACGCTAAACGAAAAATATTGGAACCGAAAAAGATTGTCGCTCAGCAAAAGAAAAAGGTGGCAGAACAAGCCAAAATGATTGATTTCCTGAAGAAGGAGAACAAGAAGATTCGTAAGGAACACGACAAGGTCCAGCAGAAGTACGATGTCGTGGCCGAAAACAACGAAAAGTTGTTGAAAGCTAGTGATATTGCCGGTGATGACTTTGACAAGAAGGAAGAGCAGATGAGCAAGGTTGATAGCAAGAACAAAACGCTCTCGGATACTTTGAATGAGGCAAAGTCGTTGAACGCTCAATTGAAGGACGAGTGCATGGCTAAACAAGATGCGTACATGTCTCAAGCAGAAACGCGTCTCGAGTATCAGAAGACCATGGCACGAATCTTGAATATGATCCAGGACTCCAGTGTCGAAGCCCAGCTTATCGAGGAGACCGTGTGTTGGGCTTTGGAAGCCGAGTCAGAATCCAAAACGATCATGGCAGCACTTGAAGCTGAAACAGCCATGATGTAGAACTTTTGTGTCGCACTTAGTAGTTTAAACAGAAATATGAAATAAGAAAAGAATCTTTGCAATCAGCGTTAAGTCGTTCACTTTCCATTAAGGTACCGGGAGCTCTAGGTTAATCCTTGCTTTGTCTTTGCCAGGGCAATGAAGTTTTTTACCTGAAGCACCAACAATGACAACCATTCGCTAGCACGTCTTTCGCAATCCATTGAGGATTGGGTGCGAGTGAGAAACCATATGTTCGATGCTTAATAGTCTGTTTAATCATCAATTGTCGGAAAGCACATTGGCACCTGAACACAAGAGCTACTGTCATGGCTCTTCTAGCCTATTTACCTAGTTCTAAGTTTCATATTCCAAATTCCAAGTTCCGTATCCCAATTTCCAAAATCATAACCCTAACTCTACTATTCATTCTTATTGATTCAAAACACTATGGGACCGTATGTGTTGAATACGTTGTGGATGTCGTTCGCAATGATGTCGAACCGCTTGTTGAGCGGCTTCAAAAAACCCTCCAATCCCATCATTGCGGTTCCAATGCCATTGTTGCATGCCTTCCATAATACAATCTACGTTAAAAGGCTCTTGTGGATCCCAACCATCCAGCGTAGGCCAGCGAGCAAGCGACAACTCCATCTTTTCAGCCCGCAATCGACTTCTGTTTGGTTGAACGCGGCGATCAATGAGCATACCGACAATCATTACACGAGGTGGAGGCTTGAGAGGATCTAAAGCGCGGGGTGCATCCGGAGATAAATAAACTGCTTGATTGTTGACGAAAGTGTCTAAGGACCGCTCGGAAACTGAGACACGATCTGGTAAAGCGTCATGGGGCCAAATTTCGAGAAGACGAGAGAGGAGCGCATCAGGGTCAGGGCATGCGACAACTTTGACAAATACTTTGGGAGCATTCTGTGAGGAATCTTGCCACTGCAGAAAATTAACAAGCTGCTTGGCAATAGCATTAAGCCGCTCTTTACGAGGACGCTCTTCACGGGGCAATCCGTAACCCATATCACACAAAAATAAAGGAGCATCTTCTTCTTTGGAAATATGAAGGCTTCGCGTTAGTGTGCCCGTTAAGTCATCCAGATCATTGTTGGCAACTTCGTGCATTTCCCTTGTAACGATCAAATTGCTCTCTACTTCGTGCCGTGATGTTTGAGATGCGTACGAAGAGGGTGAATGTCGGCCGCATAAGTCATCCCCTTCTTGAGATGAGCAACCACTATCATTATCAACATTCTCCATTAACTCTTTGCATGTAAAGTCTATAAATGAAACGACAGAAAAGTGTTGTCTTCGAATTAATAACGAAGTTCGCGTCGCGGACGCTGCTGCGCAATAAGAATGGCATGACGCACGACGCTTGACTAAAAATCAGTCGTGGGCCAGAGGATGATGATGCTTCATGTACCGTACCTGGTATTGTAAGTCCAAAACACAAAACATTGTTCATGACTCCTCATGACTCACCACCTCATCGAAACGTCCGATGGTTCCAATGTCCCACCACCACATTAGACAATGTACTTGAAACAGTACCTGGTTGGCCTGGACCCATTATGAACCCTTCGCTGGACCCATCATATCACAAACAAATACAAACATTACAATTCAAAAAAGAACATTATTGATTCAGCAGAAAACCATGTCGCATTACGGAGGAAACAATTCGGGCTCCGGATCGTCTCGTGGCGGTAAGTTGCGCAACTCGGCGAGCTGTACGAACAAGCCACAATCACGTTCACTCCTGTATCTTTTCGGAAAGGCGGACACGCAGGATTTCACGGAGGCCACCAAGAGCATTACGATGGATACGGTCCAGGTGGTAAGTCATTGAGTTCGAAGTAGGGAAAATGCATCAGCGGAATCGAAAACTGATTTTTGTTGCAAAAGGAGGTAATCACTTTCAGCCGGGCCGAGGAAGAGGCCCGGGAAGAGAGAACAACAGGAGACGCAATGGTAAGTCGTTAATTTACTTACTTGTTTGAGTTCCTACTTATCTCGATCAAAATCCTTGAATGTACAGACGGAGACTCCGGACTCGGACGAGGCCCGAATAAGAGACACCAAGGTACGTATCATTTTAAACGATGAATTCCTGCACAGCTGTGTTTGCCCTCGATTTGTCGCTTGATGTCCAATTGATCGTCTTTCAATTACGGACTTGTTCACTTTATTCTTCACTTCAAATAAAAATACAGGAGATCCGGAGGAGCGCCGAAGGTGGGAGACGAATGGCATTCAAGTCGTCACGAATCTCTTCCCGCTGGTGCCAGTATCCAGCGGCCGCGTAGAATTGAATATATATCAGTTCGATATTGAAATCGACTTCTTTCGAAAGAAGAAGAGAGTTGAAGCAGCTCCGCAGCCTGAGTCGGAAAAGGAAGTTCCTGACGATGCTCAGCCCGCGACACAACCCCAGCCGGAGCGCCGTCCTAAACGTCAGATCAATGAGAGATCATCTCCTTTGAGCCGACGTATCTTGCTGGAATGTCAAAAGCAGATCGCCGCTGATTGGTTCTTTCTTACGGATGGAGCAAATATTGCTTATTCGGTCCAAAACATCCCGGAGAAGTATGATGTGACTAAATTTGACGACAAAGAGGGCGCTGGCATTGTCGTCGAAGTCAGAGATGGCTCCGAGGAAGAATGTACGTATGCTAAATATGCCGCCACCAAAAAGTACGTCGTCTACTTCAAGCCGGTGGGCGAGTCTTTCCGCATTGTTTTTCACAACGGTAGAATTGACTCGAGCTGTCAAGAAAGTCTACCCAAGTTCTTCAATTTCATGAATCAAGTATTGAATAATGCCTGCATGAAGGCGGGGATGATTTCTACCAGAAAGAACCCGGAGCGATACTATTTTCCGCGAGGCATCAGTGCAAATGTTTTGGGCGGGAACTTCCAAAGGCAGAACGAAAGCCATCCTCTTCTAGGTTTGTCGCAGTCGGTCAGCATAGCGGTAAATGGTTCGATGCAAATCCAGTCGGATTTTGCTTTGGGGTGGTTTGAGCCGGATGTAGAGGAGAAACCGCTGCTGGACCCAGTGACGAAGAAGCTGGCCGGCGAGAATATAAGCGACCTGCATCGGCCGATCACGGACCCAACTGTTCAAGACAGAGTCAGGAATGCGCTAAAGCCGCTTTTGTTTCACACTCGTTACGAACGCGGGCGTGATTGGGAAGCATGTGAAACGAGATTCTTGAGACGCAAGTTAGAAGGCAAAGAGAATTTAGAAGACTTCATTGCCAAGCAAATTTCGAAGAAGAGGGAACATCGATTCAATGTCCAATTGAACAGGAGACTGTCAAACCCGGATAAGGCCGAGGGAGCTGATATCATTTTTATTCCAAGCAACTTCACCTTTTCGTTTTTGGGTGAAGAAATGACAGTTGAACAATATTATAGGGCACGGTACGATGTGAACTTGTTGTATCCGCACATGCCCCTGATTTGTATTCATTCAAAACGACAAGATTACATGCCAGCGGAATTTTTATATCATGGTGCGTTCAAAACTTGTTGGGGCTTCGTCCTTGATCAACAAACTCACTCTTGAACAAAAGCTTTCACACAGAAGAAAAATGCTAATCACGATGATCAGAAACGGATTGCGTTGGCTTTATGCGACCAACATAGTGGATTGAGGCGGGTCAACTTCATAGAAACCTTGAATACAAATGTCCATGAACCGACCCTCAGAGAAATGTTGGAAAAACTCCAAATCCGAAAGGATTCAAGGCTCACGGTGGCCGCAGGTGGTATGTGATTCATGAACGCATTGTGACTTTACAGAAATGTGTCATTTCGTTCTCTCACTATCTTCTAGTTTTACAAGAGCCGGATATCAACACAGGCAGCGGAAAGCAACCGCATCCTTATAATGGCTCATGGTCTTGCGACACAGTCGAAACAGGTGGCGTGCTCCATACACTTGCAGTTATCGATTTGACTCGACGAAACGAAAGTAATTTTCACGATGTAAAGTCTCTTTTAGAGAAGTGCAGACAGGAACGCATCGACTGTTTACGGTTCCAGCGAGATGATATTGATAGGTTGACGGTGTCTTTACCATCGAATTTCCCCCCTGGAGCGAGAGTCGACCTTTCACTAGCTCGGGTAATGGCCAAAAGGTTAGGGAAACAGCATATCAGTTTTTCCTCTATGGCGGCTATAATCGCCCTTTCAAGACGACCGTTCGCTGCTCTGGAAAGCTCAAAGAATGCGTTGTCGTTCCTTTTAAGGGACTTCCTGTGTTTTACTTTGAGGAGGACCGATACACGCATCAAGTCCGCGGACACCCACGCAATACGGCAGAACAACTCTATGCAAAGCTTTGCTTCTCGACCTCATCCGAAGCAGAAAATTTACTTGACCCGTTTAAACAATTTGACGAAGTTTCTGATCGTTTTGATCAACTGTATATGTTTTATCATGTTGAAACTGGGGACATCATACGTGAAATTCAGGGTTTAGACCCGTTCATGCTAGCTGTAGATGGGCTTAGCATTAATCCCGATGATGGGATGATTGACTGCCCCAGCATTGTTATCGTTCGCCTGAAGGATAAGGACGCCATGCAATACTCTTTGCTCAAGTATGCTCTTTATGAAGCGGGTTTACAGGTATGTCTTTATTATTCGCAACAAAATCATATTTTACTTATTCTAACACTATCGATCCAGACGCAATGCTTTGTTAATCCGACGAAGCACAATGGCTTCGGAGTTTTGTAAGTTTTATTTTTCGTAATTCGATATTTCCTGTTGGCGTGACATTCTAACACTTGACCTAAAGGACTAAAAACCTTGCTATCAAAATTAACGCGAAGCTTGCCAGCCCAATGAACAAGTCGAACTCGTGGATCGTAAGCGGCCCGGCGAGCCAATGGCTGCGCAACAATGACACCCTGGTTATTGGATACGCTTTTGCCGGTGGTAAGTCATTTGTGACTTGTGGTAATAGAATGGTCTTCTTTTAATCTCACATCTTTATGATTTGCAGCTCAGGGCAAATCTGGAAAAATGGTAGTTGCTGCTTCAAGTTGTGTCGACGATGAAGGTCTTAGAATGCGACACGCAAACATTGTTCTCCCAAAGCGTCGTACCTGACGCCAGTTGCCGTGGATAGATTGATTTCGGTGAGTGCACCGATGCTGGTAAAACTGCCGTGTCTAAAGCGCTCAAAGTGATTATTCTCTCTTGAAGTCCCTCTACGAACAATACGTAAACGACAGGGAAAAGCGCCCCAAACATCTCATTGTCTACCGATGCAACGGTCAGGATACTGAGCTAGAAGGTTCGTCCAACAAGTAGTCTTACATTTCGAATGCTTTCTCACTTTTATTTTGTTCGCAGGCATCAAAGAGAACGAGCTCAAAACATTTGAGACAATCTTTCGAGCGAAGAGCTCGTGCCGGAACGATGACAACCCCGAACTTCCTCCTGTCAGAAATCCGGTAGTTACTTTTCTGGTCGCACAAACCCTCTCCAGTCCCAAACTTGCTCCTGTTCAGAAATTGGATAGAGGAAACAATGTCCCATCAGGAACTTGTGTCACAGACCCTCGTGCTATCAGCCAAATCATCACCGGAAGCGACGGGAGCAACGAGTCGTCGACCTTGAAAAGAGCTGAAAGGAACTATGACTTCATACTGGTTCCTCAGCAGGGACTGAAGGGGACATCCAAGCCTGTCTATTATCGAGTCTTGAAACTTGGAATAAGTGGGAGCCAGCAGGCTATTAAAGATGTCACGTATTCGTTGAGCTTCCGCTACGCAACTGCTACAAAAGTGCCCCGATTGCCCGCTGTATTGCTTTATAGCCAGCGCATTGCTGGAGTAATTCTGGCATGTCTACCGGAATTGAAGGATCCGTTTGAGGGCAGAGCGATGTTCGACGGAGGAAATGATTACGATTACTTCCGGCGTTTCCCAAACCAAGACCCAGACCGAGGTATTGCAGACCACATGGTTTTCACTGACATTGAGGGCCCCACACCCTTCCACCCCCACCTGTTGGCATAGGATTGATATAGGACTTTACATATTGCATTTCGATCTGTTTCATAGTCTTTCGAGAATAGGTGGTTCTTTTCATCGCACATACTCTATTTAATGGCTTCGTCTACGCATGGACTATGGTTGGCAGCGGTCTCCGTGTATGCATGTGTCTTTAGCGATGAGTTCTGTCGTTCCATGAGGATGTTGAGAGTGATCGGGTGGCGCCACACGATAATGCCAGCCGCAACGACCCTTCGCGAAAGAAGATGACACGTGATATAATAGGAAAGCTTGAAGCTCGACCCCCACTGATCAAAACGAGACGCCTCCGTCCGAGAGTCTTGCTCGAACATTCTTGCTAGGCACGGTGAAAATATTGACAGCCCGCTTTTGTTTAGTAGCGAACACGACCGACGAAATCACCATAGCTCGTATAAAACAATTCCACTGAATCAAACCGAATGGCATTCACACCAGCGAACGCGTGCTCTTTGGTGGAGTCCCAGTAAGCCGTTACACAAGCAAATCTTTCGATATCTGATGAAGGCCACCCATCCGAAAATGAATCGGATGGATTTCATGACAATTCAAAAAATGACGGGCATGACCTGTCGCATTATAAATAACCTTTACGTAGCATCGAGAACATTGGATTGCTGCCGAGAGGGAATTTAGGAAGTACGCGAACATGTCCCGAAGAACGATGAATCATCGACGTAATGTTTTGACAGCAGCGGCGTGAACCAAATACCAGTTCTTATCACAACACCGAAGAATAGCATGGTACCTGGTAGGAATGAATTAGGATGGTCGTTGACACGACAAAAATGCAGGCGTCGTCGTCGTCGTCGTCTGTAAGTGCCGATAAGCCGACGACAAGGTGCCGCAAAACCTGAAATTTTGAAATCGTGTTGGTTCTGTGTCCTTTAGAATGACCAATGACCCAAAAGTACAGATTATCGTACAGCCTATACCAACATAGACCTACCGCACGTAAACACGCATCTTGCTGGGACTCCGTTCTCGTTTTCTTTCTAAGATAAATAGCAACAGAGCTTATGTGTATGTAGTATTGCCCAATGACCAGTGAATGAAAGTGCCAATAAAATAGATCCAAGACGTGCGTTTTTCGCCGCCAAGACCGACCGGGACGAAAGTGTAAACAAGAAAACGAAAAACAAACACACCCGATTATCTGGTATTCTCATTTCATTATTTATATCTTCTGCTTTTGTCAAAAGTCAAAATACTCCTCTCAATTTCCAAGACCATGACAGACTCGATTGATACCGAGACACCCGTCTACTTGAAATCCGCCGCACACGGCTGGATTCCTGCTGTGCTATTGAAACAAGTCGCCGGCGGGAAAATGGCTCGCGTCGCTGTCCCCAAATTCAAACACGAAAATGATTTGTTGACCTGCGGCAAAATGTCGAAAGCCCAACTCATGGATACGATCGATATTCCCCTTTCTGAATACGACAACAACGTCTTGCCGGTGCAGAATGTCGACGCGAATGGGAATTTGGAAGATTACAAAGATATGGTCGAATTGCCGTTCATGCACGAGGTACGTCACGACCAAAAAGTTTGTTTACTCGTTCGTTTCTAACATTGCAGCTAAAATACTTGTTTTTCTTGTTTTTTTCTTCCAGGCCGCCATTCTGTACAATCTCAAATTACGACACAAGAATCAGAAACCATACACTCGTACGGCCGATATTGTCATTGCGATCAACCCGTATCACTGGTTGAATCATCTTTATACACACGAAAAGCAAACCTACTATTCGAATCGTTTGGTATGGGACAACAACGAAGAAGATCCCCGTGCGACACTCGAACCGCATGTTTACGAAATATCCGCCTTGGCCTACAAAGGACTCATTCGAGAAGGAGAAGGCAAAGATCAATCCATCCTCGTGTCGGGAGAATCCGGAGCCGGGAAAACGGAAACGGTCAAGATTTGTTTGAATCATATTGCGAGTACACAAGCCAAAGAGGATTATTATTACGAAGACCAGATTGTCAAACGCGTCGTCGAATCGAATCCTCTACTCGAGGCTTTTGGTAATGCCAAGACACGTCGCAACGACAACTCGTCGCGGTTCGGCAAGTACTTGCAATTGCAGTTTGACAAGTCGCACAATCGTACCGAATCGTACGGGACACGACGAGGTCAAGTTCCCTTGGTGGGTAGCAAGTGTGATGTGTATTTGCTCGAGAAGAATCGTGTCGTGCAGCACGATGATCAAGAACGTAGTTTTCACATCTTTTATCAATTACTGGCATCGCCCGACAAGACCCAATACTGGTCGGAACTCCAAGGCAAAACTCCGGAATCTTACTCGTACTTGGGTCGTTGTACTACTACCAGTATTGAAGGTGTCAGTGATGCCGATCACTTCCGTCACACGGTTGAAGCACTCCAGCTCGTGGGTGTTCAAGGACGTGACCTGCACATGCTCATGCAGGCCATTTGTGCCGTGTTGCAATTGGGAAATCTGCGATTCGGGGCGTTGCACGGAGATTCCGACAAGTCGACCGTCGTTTCGCTCGAGGAATTGCGTGTGTTGGGAGATTTGATTGGCATTGCGCCCCAGAATCTTTCGATGTGCATGACCGAACGTACGTTCACGACCAGTGGAGAGACGCACAAGGTTCCGCTCAATCCCATCATGGCCAAGGATGGTTGTGATGCGTTGGCGAAAGAGATTTACCAAAAAGTCTTTTTATGGGTCACGAAAAGATCAACGACGCCACCAGTGTCGACGAGACCGCCATGAAACTCGGTTACATTGGATTGCTTGATATCTTTGGTTTCGAAACGTTCGAGGTCAACCGGTTCGAACAGCTCTGCATCAACTACGCCAACGAGAAATTGCAGCAAAAGTTCACTCAAGATGTCTTTACCAATGTTGAGAAAGAGTACATTGCCGAAGGAATCGATCTTGCGGAAATCAAGTACGAAGACAATGGAGAGGTTCTCGAATTGATTGAACACCGCTCCGGTTTGATCGCTCTTTTGAATGAAGAATGCGTCCGTCCCAAGGGCAATGACTTCGAATATGTCCAGAAAGCGCTCGCGATCAACAAGGATGCCAGCAAGCTCATGATCCATCGCACTGACCGCTTGTCCTTCGGTATCAAGCACTACGCCGGAGACGTGATGTACAGCGCCGAATATTTCGTGACGCGCAACTTGGATACTCTCCCCACGGACTTGCAAGAATGCATGGAAAAGTCCTCCAACGAGATCCTCAGCATCTTCCAAGCCGACGACGTGCATGCACAGAAGCCTCATCCTCACAACGCACCACGCCAGAAGAGTAACATTGTCGCGGCCACCGTGTGGACGAAGTACCGCGGCCAGTTGGAGAACTTGATGAAGAATTTGCGCCAGACGGAATCGCGCTACATTCGATGCATCAAGCCCAATACCGAAAAGAAAGAATTGTTGATGGAACACAATCTCGTGGTGGATCAACTTCGCTGTGCCGGTGTCGTGGCAGGTATTACAATCGCCCGCAGCGTCTTCCCCAACCGTTTGCCCAACAGTCTGGTGTTGACGCGCTACTCCAACATGTGCGACGCACGATCCTCCACTGCCGGACAAAAGAGTGCAGAGAAGTGCAAGCTCCTCTTGAACTGGCTTCTCAAGGACATGGACGCCGTGAACGAGAATGGTGACAAGGTTAAGGCGTTTGTGGTAGGAAAAACCAAGACCTTCTTCCGCGCGGGTGCCCTCGAGTGGTTGGAGTCGCACCGCATTCGCAGTGTGGACTTGCAGGCAATCATCATTCAAAAGGTCGCACGCAGTTGGCTCGTTCGTAACAAAGGCAAACGCTTGAATCACCGACGTCGCATGGAAGAAGAGGCCAGGCGACGCGAAGAACAGGCGAGATTGGCCCATGAAGCACGCTTGAGAGAAGAAGAACAGCAGCGTAAGGCAGAGCACCAGAAGAAGATCCGGGAAATGGAAGCCACGATCCAGCGTCTAGAAGCTCAAGCCGAAGCAGAAAGCCGCATGCAGCAAGAAAGGCTCAAAGCCGCACGCGAACGTGCCGAATTGTTGCGAGAGGAGAAGGAGATGTTGGCGGAACGCATCGAGGAAAGGAAGGCCAAGGATGTTCGTCAGCGAATCGCCACAAAGGAGTTGCAGAAGAAGCAGTTGGATGAGATCAAACGAGCCATCATGTTCTTGCAGCAGCAGAATAAGCTATTGCAGAAGGAACATATGAAACTCGAGTTGAAACTGGAACAAGAGATGCTCCGCTTGAACAATGCCAGCAGCAATTGCAACATGCTCGAGGACAGTTTAAGCAACATGTATGCTTCAGCGGACAAGGTCAGTCGCAATCATGACAGCTTATCGAGAGGAATCGATTCGGCCAAACAGGAGAACGAAAAGATGTCGGCTCGGGTGGACGATGCACAGAGTCGTTACATGGCCCAAGCCGAAACGCGATTACATTTGCAGAGAAACATGGCACGCATTCTCAATCTCGCTCAAGACAAATGCCGCGACCATTCGTTGTTAGAGTTCATCCAGTCGACTGCCTACGAGTGCGAGAACGATTCCAAGGTGATCATGGCCGGATTGGAAGCTGAATTGGATGATAGTGGTCGGCCCAGTTTGACGCCTCTCTCGGATCATTCGTCCTCTGGCACGGACCGTAGTCAATAAGTGATTGATTGATTACTAAATGTGTACTTGTATATGAGAAGTAAAACGAACGCCGTGAGACCATCGCTGCGAATCGTGCATCTTAGCTTTAACATTGGCGTTGTCCTTGCTCTTAGCTCCAAATCGCTTCGTGCTTGGTCGTGGTCACTTCCATCGTGAATCTCTCGGTAATGAAATTCTTTGTTATGGTCATCGAAACTGTCGAACGTTATTGACTGGAAACGGCGTTACAATTCTGCTGTGTCGTGGACTCTACGTAGAGTTCTTGTTTCATGAGTGGACTGCATCCCGAAAATGAACGAAGTAAGACGATTTTCAACGTCCGATAACGAGTTATGACTCCTAATGATACCTGACATGCCATCCAGTATTGTGGATAGCATTACGTTTGTTTGCTGCTAACATTATGGGATCGCGCGGATATTAGAGATACAAGATTGTTCCAGAAACTACCGCCTTTGCTGGTATTGGATTTTCCCATTCGAAAATGGAATAAATGATACAAAACTCGTCATTTAAAGGTTGTAGAAAGTCACCATCTATATTTAAACGCTGAAAAATGAAGCACTATTGTATCCGCCTTTTGAAGCACAACAGCTTCTATTTCTGCGATGGTTGAGCAACTTGAGCAGTTGCGGCAATGCGTTGCGGATCATGCTTCAACAAATAATTGGCAAGATATTCGATAGGATTCGCCGGACGCTCTTTCACTAATTCCGACATACCTATTTTTATTATTTTAATTCAATGAGGAAAGAGGTCAGTTGATACAAAGAAGGAATGAAGGAGGCGATCATTGGTGAAGAGTAAACGTACCATCGAGCAAAAGCGGAACGACTGTTTGATCCAAATAAGCACGAATGGGCAAGCGCTGCATATCGTTGCCTTGTTGAGTCTGTTGATGTTGCTGCTGCTGCATCATCATTTGCTGGAAATGCTGCTGCTGTTGTTGCATCATCATTTGCTGAGGATTGGAGGCGTCCATGGTAGAAGAAGGATGCGGTAAACGAAAAGAAAAGCGATCTTGTTTGTTATTTTGATGAAAATAGCGTTACAACGGCTATTATAAATATAGGAAAGGGAAACGGGAGAAAGCGATGAAAAGACGTGCAACCAGATGTTGCTGCAATCGAAGACGGCGCGAAATGATAAACACGATGAGAATGAAGGACGCCTGGAAACGGCGGTAAATTGATAGGGTTGGGATTCGAGTTAATGACTCAAGTTCTGTCTTGGGGGAAAACGGACAACACTTTGGGGTCATAGTAAGTTTTGAATTGGTACAAGTCTCGACGATTTTAGAATATCGGCGGTGCTCTGATACAAACAAACTCTTTTACAAGTCATGAAAATGCCTACCTTTGTGGAAAAGTCAAACACAAATAATAAGATCTTTGGTAGTTAAAACTAAAATTGCGATTGATTTTGTATACCTAGTCCGGAGCGGGAGCGCACCTCTCACACTCTATGCTCTACTACGCTCTACGCTGTTTCTCCTACACTTTGCTACGAAGCAAGTTGAAGTGGGAACGACGCGTTTCACACACTTCATTATTTTTCATTTTCTGCCGATCAACATCCAACAACAATTTTCTCACATTTCCTTCAGCAAATCTCACACAAACCAAACAAACATTCATTTCACGATAAAAAAGAATTAGCAAACATAAACAAGAACCCGTTAATATGTCTACTTCACAATGGATAACACTACAAGACGCACGCGATGCATCCTTTGGAAAGGTCGCTTGGTGGAATCTCCCAACACCGGACGGAGAACACATCACAATTTCCTCCGAACAGCAACAACCCGTTTGGAAAGGCGTCACCGGCACCATGTACTTGGGCGGATGGAAATCGGGTAAATGGGATGGTCCAGGAGTCTTTTATTTCCCGGATGGATGTGTTCTTTCGGGACATTGGGAAGAAGGTCGCTTGTTGGGAAAGGCGATGCATGTCTTGTTGCCGGAATCGCCTTGCTGGATGGAGAATCACTGGCCTCGTTCTTGTTTACTGGATGCGACGACACAACGACCACTTCCGTTTGTGTATATTGGGTGTTATACCCACTTTCGGATGAACGACGATGACGCCATTGTCATTCTCAAGGACGGAACAGCACGTCGCGGGCCTTGGCAAGACAATCGACCGGTCGGAAATTGGTGGAAGGATCATGCAACGATCGAAGATATTAGTTGGGAGCAAATGTCGCAACTGTTATCCTTTGCCGAAGAACCCATCGTATCAAGTCTTTCGCCGGATGCGTGCCCTCCGGCAATGTCGACCTGTGTGTCCGATCAAAGTATTCTGACATCCTCGTCTACGATTCTAAAACCCGACGATTCGTCGTCATGGCCCGAAGAATGGGAAGGCCAACGCGATGCCGAACGTGAGATTGGTCAATGGGTGACACAATTGCTTTCTCCCGACGCGAATCCGCACGAAATGCAATATTACGCTTCACGATTCTATCATGATGGATTCCATTCTGTCACCTGGATTCAACAACACTGCAGTACGGCCGATGTGCGTTCCTGGATGAAAAAGGCCCACGTCCGCCGCCTCGTGCCGCATTTAGTATCGGAGCAACGCGTTCATACGATTGCCTTGTGGTTGCACAAGATTGTGTTGGGATCGAACGCACACGAATGGGAAGTTTACGAATATGCGATGCAATTGGTAGACGAAGGATTGTTGTGCATTGGTGATATTCGTGAATTTTGTACTCCCGACGATGTACAAACATTTGATTGGATGAAAACCTTTCACAAACGTCGATTGACGGCGCATTTGGAACATTGTTAAAACGAGATTCGATCGCAGCGGATAATATTCCTTGTAGCAAGACACGATACGAATGATGTTTCTTTTTTCCTTCTAAAATAATTACACAATCCGTTCTTCTTTTATTCTTGGTTGGTAGGTAGGTTGGTTGGTTGGTTGAATACGTTTGTTTTGTTACGCCTGATTGGCTTGTCGTACATCACTCGTATCCTTCGCTTGCCATCCCCTCTGACCTCCTTCGACAAACGGCACGACGCGGCATACCAAATCTCGTCGTTGCAATTGTCGTCCCAGTGTCAAGCATTCTTCCCTTGGCCATGTTCCTGTGATGATGCAAGTGTCAGTGAAATACAGTAGAATCCTTCCTTTCACATACAATCGAACGCACCCAAACACGACATGCCCTGTTCACGCGCAAATTTCGATAACTCGTTCGCTTCTTCTCCCGGCATATCGAGTACATAAGTAAGACTTCCCGATACATACGAAACGGTGATTTTGGGTTTCTCAAACGTCGATCCCATGAGGAGAATATGAAATGGATCTTCCATTTCGCGGTTTTCGTTCGAATCAATTAGATATTCCAAATCACCGTAATCATTGTCGTCATTATCATTAACATCATCCAATCCCATCATTTCTCCCTGTTTCGACTTCGTTTCTGTCGGAGGCTCCATCGTCGTCGCGCCTTGCAGGAACGACGAAGATCGCGATACAACCCGCGGCGGAGCAAAGGCAGTTGTCAACGACAACGAGGTCAACAGATAGAAGCCGAGTTTCCCTAATTGAATCATACTGATTGAAATAATGAAATGATGGATACGAATAAGCAATAGGAAAGCGAAAAGTTGTAGTCGTAAATGCAAACAAAAGATGAGCGTTACCTCGATCATAGAATGACAACGTACAAAGCTGCGTTGGTGCGATAATTTCTCGAGGAAGAAAAAAAGGTTCGGAGACGACGAGTGTGTTCGCAGAACTCGAACGCAGCCCCGCACCTTGTTGGGACTTAATAAGTATAGTGAAAATAGTATCGGTACCGAATAGCAGCTGGCCTGCTGATGTCCAGAGAAAGATCGGTAGCCGCGTGGCAAAACGAGCTCTTTAGGTACCGGTACCGGAACGATAATTACTATTTTCCAAAGTGTTCTTCGTTTTTCGCCAGGACTGGATTCCAGTCATGAATTCAATGTTGGTTCTACCGTCAAATAATGAAATCCCCCGTTCACCAGACCAATCCTTTCAATCCTTTCTGCCAACAGAAGAGATTACGTAGTAACAAAGACCTATTTATTTGGCTTGTCATCATCCAAAGCGTTCATAATGAAAGTTATTCAATAGAGGATACAAAAGAATGAATGAAGAGCAGCGACAACACGAAGCCCGTCATCGGAGACGAAAAGAAGAATTTATTTTGGGAAAACAATTTGTGGACACGGTCATGTTAGCCGGAAAAAGTCTAGATTCACAACGCAGCAACAAATCCGCAACAGCTAAAGGTTTGACGAAATTAGAAGAACCCGTCTTTCGGAAACACACGTATTACAATTGGACGTACGGAATGATAGCGGGTGTCAGTATAGCCGCCGCACTTGTGGGAGTGACACGTTGGCGGGGTCGCTCCAAGATACGTCTCCCCACGGCCACCGTATCGGATGATGCCATTTTACGTGCTACAGCAACAACCACTAGTGCACCCATCAAACAACGATCACTCACGGACGAAATTATCACGGAAGTACAAATGATCACCTTTGGTGCTATTGCCGCGGTCACGACGGTCGTCACCGCGTCGCTCTCGTCCGATTACCGTCGTTTGTTTCGTGAATTGGCCGTCGTGCCGTTGCAACCGGGCAAATCGTACCTGTGTGCACACATGTGTCCGCAGTTAATACAGCAAGCGAAGTCGTTGACTCCGGAACAGAAAAGGGTGTGGGACGATCCGGAAACAGAAGAATTGGAGAGCATACGTAAAATGGTGTATAATTGTGAACAGCGCATGCTATTCGAGCAAGATCAACGCTCTCGTTTAAATTTGGATCGAGAAGACCAAAACGTAGTCGTCGAGGTTCCCGAGCCGGGTGTTCCCATTCGCTATCAGTATTGAATGAATTTATAAGAAAGTAAAGAAGATACGCCTACTACATTCTAAGCATCCCTTTAGACAACACTAAGGGTCGTGAGTTCAAGTAATTTTCGTAGTTAGAGGAAACATCGTAAACATTAAATGCAATGCAGCAAAGTGAGCTAAAGATCAATAGGATACCGATGAATTTAATGAAAGGGCAAAGGTCTCTAGAATTTAACGCCGTAGAAGCCTAGGTATTCTAGAGGTTCTAGTCTTTGCTTGGAAAGCATTGAAGTTGATGACGTAGCAGTGAGTAGAAAGATCGCTAAACGCTAACTTGCAAAGATTGCTCTTTGATAACGTCTAAAAACGTGCTTGGCAAAAAGCCAAGTTGGACCGAAGGGAAGATGTGACGACGTCAACAGTCATCGACGGCCCTTGTCGACGACGACTTATGAGCATTGAGCAAGCCTTAAATTTAAAAAATTATACTCGGAATAATCGAACATCTCTAAAAATCTAGACTAGCTAACATCTAACATCTCTCTCACAATCTCCTACCCTTGTATCTTCTAACCAACACCAACTGGCTTCACCCATCTTCAACTATCTTTTTGTGGTTTTTGTATCTTTACAATTTAATGGAGTATACAGAAGTAAAACGTGAAGAGGGGTGATGCTGAAGTTCAATTACCTGGTAAAGAACGAATACTAGAGATGATAAGTTCGACCGTGGACGTGGCACGTTCTCATAAGATGTATAAGATATAATTGAGACATAAGAGTGTATGCCTGGAAGATGGCAGATGACAGCTTGGCTTGAAAAATTGTATACAGCAAATAATTAAACTGCATGGAGCATAGCTCACGGATGTTTTTTCACCCAGGAAATGCGAATCTTCCAAAGCAGAGCCAAGCAGAGAACAGCTCTCCATAAACTCACAATTCAGGGTGGAAAATATTTGCCATGATGGTATCGAAGTACTTCGTCTTTGGCTTGCTGCTCAAAGAAGCTGCGGCTTTCACAGCCGTTACGCACTCTTCCTCGGCCTTAACTCATCGAAGCCATACTGCAGCAGATTCCTCCAGCAGCGCTCTTCAAGCAATTTCTGTGGAGAAGACGAAACACACTCTTTACTACGTTGAGTCCATTAATCAGATAAAAGACGGGAAGCCACAATGGTCTGAAGAGATCGATGCCTACACGTTGACGAACAACAAGGGAATGAAGGTTACAGGTATGCCACGCGGTGCAAATCTTTGTGATCTCACTCTCGGAGACACGAATTATGTCTGGGAGAACAAGGCAGGAGGGGCATATTATGGCCCATTCAGCAACTCATTTCCTCTTTCTCGCGGTCTCATTTTGAACGGTGGTGTCCGCTTTGCGGCGGTAACCGCCGAGCATGGTTTGTACTATGACACCGATTGGGAGATGTCTACTGATGTTTCAGGGGAAGGCGAGGCCAGTATCATCTTTCGGATCCAGGACACCATGGAACAGCGTTTCAAGGTTAAGGATCCCTTTTCCGTCGGCCAGTTCAATCGTGCAGATGGCGCACAATCAACGACTGCTACTGGACGAATGACCAAGTATCCTGTCACGAACATGATTTTCACATTCAAAATTACTCTCAAGGACGATGAGGACTTTGTTCGGCTATCCATGACTATTGAGAATCCCACGAGCAAATCATGCAATGCCGAGGCGTGGGTCCCGATGACTTTCCCCATCGACAAAAATTCGCAAATCCTTTCTCGTCAAAAAACTCGATGGAACAAACGTAATCAATTGGGCCGACATCAACACTTTCAGCGATGATCCGAAAGTTGATTTCAACAAGCCGCTCAGTTGGCCGAAGTCCGGAATCTTTTACGACTTTCCACACAAGCAAGGCTTGTACCACGGCTGCACCATCGACAAATCTGGCAAGGGGATTGTTTACTATGCTCCGGAGGGAAAGCCGCATTACACAAAGATGTGGGGGTGGGGTAATCCCGACAATTTCGTCAGGGAAGAAGCGGAAAAGAACGATCCCCTCGCGGCAGGACGACCGGCAACGGAGTACTACGAGCCATGGAGCAGTGGATTTAACTTTGCCTTTTCCAAACGGCCGAGTTCAAGTCTATGACAAGGTATAACTGGGAGATCGCATTAGTGCCCATTCCTGATGGTCTCGAAAATTCAAAAACGCTCGAAGAAAAGCTTGAGGTTGTTGACAACTACATTGAGGCTCGCATCGACAGCCTCTCCACCGTGGCTGACGTGACGGAAACACCCATTGAATAGGGAAGAATGATAGATACTGTTAACAGTCAGTTTGAAATTTTGGCAAAGATGAGCCATTAAAACTCCATTCGTTTTCATCGTCATTCCCTTGATGGATCATTTACACTCCGGTAATACTGAAACTGATACTGGAATGAGATTAGGCACGCAAGCGAGAGGAATTCTTTCTCGTCACTATAGTTTGCATCTAACATTTTCTCTCGGCTACAAAGATTAGACAACACACCGCAAAAAAAACGATCGTATCACTTTCGGGCATCCGAATTGCGAAAAGTGAAAACAAGGCCACAATCAACCTGCGCGAAGAAGCTTATATTCGTAGCCAGCTTCATTTATTGGGCCTTTTCCCTCGTCACTACCACCATAATGATGATAAAGGTGATCATGATCATGCCTTGACAATTAATAACATTGAAACACTTTAAGAATTAAAATACTCAAATAAATTCCATGTTCTTGGCTTCACAATGATCCGCAAACTGCAAATAACAACGCAAGTATTCATCCTGCACTTGATCTTGACGATACAATTCCACCAAATTGGAGGTCGACAACACCTTGTCTTGTTGTAAATTTCGTTGCCATCGCACGAGTTCTTTCATAAGAACCTGACATAATTGCCGTGCTAGAGCCGAAGAAGGATGGGCAGCTGGAAAGTGGGCGATTTGTTCCAATGTTTGCACACGTCTCCACAAATAAACCGTCATCCCCAAACAAGTACAGGAAGCGAAATCCAAAACGAGATCGAACCGTTTCCATTTTGTTGATTCTCGCTTCAAATCGGCTTGGAACGGAGTAAAGAAAATAGGGCTTTGTTTCCGGCGCCATGCCGATGGTTGAAAAAGGACTGTGTGGTACGACAGATGATGCCGAGCGTGGCGATATGAGACGTGGCAGTAAACGAGCTCGCACACTTCTCAATGCGATAAAAGACAAGATACCAGCACCAATGCCACAGAGAGTATCCCCAGGACCGAAGAGACGGTCAAAAGAAAGCGATGTTCCTTAGGAAAAGATGATTTCTGAAAAGTATGAATCGATTCCTGCCAAACTCTTTGCAAGGCTGAGGAAATTTGCTTTTCTTCCATGGGAGTGAGACGTTGGCGTCGTGATTGTTTCTCGGTATTGCTTCTCGCAGGTGGATTCATGTTGCATACACGAGCCGCAAAGGTTTTCTCGTTTGGGTTCACAGAGCTTGTGAACATGAGCATGACGAGAGCGTTTGTCGTCAAAAAAGAAACATTATTACTGGTACCAGGTACCGGTACCGATACCATGGTACTGTACCTGGCAAACGAAAATGTCATCGGAACAACGGAAACGCGTCGAAGAAACACCACACTCCCAGATTTTCTGTGCACGTGTCGTTAAGATACCACATACACAGATTTTCTACGTCGTAACTAGGTACTGAAGCCGCACATCATGCATGGCATTCAAATACTAACGTCACGTTTTTATCATTATTTATATGTTTCGCTTGTAGTGCACTAACCACTTTTAAGTTATCCATGAATCATCAGCGTGCCGGAACAAGAGGCATCACCTTCTTGGGCTTCAGTTTGGCGGCACAAGCGAAGCACTGCGGATAAAATTTTTCCACCATTTCTCCTCCGAAATACTTTACGATTTTGATACTCCAACGGCTGTGAATACAACTACGGTCGGGATTGTAATTGGTCTTTTGAATTCTCCATATAAGAAATGATGAATCCGTTGTTGAAAGGGACGACCAGTGCCGCATTTGTGGCAACCGTAGTCTTCACCTAGCTCTTGAATTTTGGCTTCAATCTTGTTACGGTTTGCTTTCGAAACAAAAGACTCCGTCAAAGAGGCGCGCACGCCTTTTACAGCATATCGACCCCGACGACTTGGCGCTGTGGTACGGAAGCTGTAGCAAACGAGATTATTTCCCGGAAGCGTCCTTCGAACGGAACAAGTCACTGTTTACGAAGAAGGGCCACTTGAGGCTTCCAACCTCATTACGGGTATGCTTATTCTTTGAAATTCGACTCTCTTCCATTTGGTCGACAATTCCTTGTGATTGAAGGAGGAGGCGGCTGAGAAAGTTCGTGGCCGGTGCTGTTCTACCAGATTCTTCTTTTACCATGCGTGGTGAATTTGAGGGGACATTTCCCATTTTTCTTCGCTTCTAAGACAGTGCAGCTTTCTCACGAACCGCTTTTTATGTGAGATTTATTAGAAATGGAAAGAAGATAAATACAGATGGAAACCGGCCGATAATGTGCGACAGCACAGTAACAACAATGGGCGGATGAAAACTGCTCACATACACGATCAAAAAAAAGTGACGCGTCTCCGTTCCTTGTACTTGTATCGAGTAGTTTGTCGAAAACGGTCTTGGCTGCGCAGAATGATATGATAGCTAAGTGGAGAAACCCAAGATGGGTGCTATGTTACTGCTTCACAATACAACAATGTTTAGTGCGTTCTTCATCATGATTCCCTCTACTTTGAATTCACAGAAAAAGACTTCCGCAATTTCTCTATAGGGCAACTCGGTTACAAAATTTACTCTGTTCCATGGCACAATGAGGGCGCTGCGGATAAAACTGCTGCTTCACTTCTTCTCCGACTTGCTTCACTTTCTTTACAAAACTGTTGGGGGAATGTGAGCCGCACGGAACGAAATTGTTTTGGATTCCCCACGCAACACACGGTGAAGCAGGTTATGTAGCCAAGAGCCAGCACCGCACGTGTGGCAACCATACTGATGTCAAATCTCCTGGATCATCTTTTCTCTCCCTTCCGCGTCGCGTACTTGTTCGTGGCAGGCAGACTCTTTGCCGCAAACGGGCCAGGCTTTGCATAACTCAAAGCACGCTGGGTCGGGATCCGACAACTGGAGGAGGAGGATCAGATTTCACTTAATGGAGGAGGGATTTTTTATTTACGGGACCACTTACGCTCGTTCGATGAACGTACTAAGAGCAACAAACATAGTTCGATATCGTTTGAATATCGATTGAATTTGTGAGAGGAACGAAAGAACACGAAACCGATGATGTAGTTTGATCGTGGGAAAATTCCGATGGAAAGTGACTGAAACGTTGGATGGAAACGGACCACTAGAAACGGCTTTTGCAAAACGCATGATTCGACTTAAACGGACCTAATCATTCTGAATGGGTATAAGTCGATTCCCAAAGTAATAAGAAACCTTCGTTGTATTTTCGTGTGTTCGTGTACTTACATGTACTTCATTATAAAATAATTATTTATCGTCTCCTTGATCGCGTGTCAGATCATCCGCCCAACTCGTATCTTCATTCATCCATTCCGTACTACTACCTGTCAAAGTGCTATTGTTGTCTTCCCAATCGTCGTGCGGAACTCCCGGCGCCGGTATGGACATGTGAAACGGCTTTTCCGGATCCAATCCTTGTTCTTGTTGCAACCGATTCTCGTACACGCGCCGCTGTTCACAATGTTTTCCAAAGTCCACAATGGCTTTCAAATAAACACTTTGGACGTCCTTCTTCCAATCCGACGAATTCATATCACGATCCAATCGTTGCAATTCTTCCAACACCACCGGACAAAATTCTTCTGCCACGACGGAATGTCCCTGCAACAAAGGGATCCGCGAGAACTCTTGCAAAATCATTTTCATGTCCGTGAATTGAACGGAGGCCATGACCGCAACTGCGAAGCTGACGGTTCCGTCCAAAATGAGTCCTAATACTTTGAGTACCAGGGGTTCTTGTAGCTGCTGAGGCCCGTTCGAAATGGGAGGCGGAAAGGGGGACAGTGCCGTTGGCGCTTGAAAGGGACTGTTTTGTACATGCGTATTGCCATTTGCTCCGGGAATATTATTCGACGGAGGCTTCAAAGAGGCTTGAAATCGACGTTGTAACACAATTCTACGTACGCGACGGAGCAACACAAAGGAAAGAATCCCAGTCGCCGCTCCGGGCAACAACCCCGAATTGTTCAATTTGAGCAATATTTCCTTTTCGGCAGCTTCCAGTTTGACTGACGAGGCTCCGCGCGTCATTCGAATGGTATCTAGTTTCTTTTGTAGCGAAGTGAGAACAGATTCCACGATGAGACCTTCTTGACGAAGCTTTTCTTTTTGGCTTTTGGCCATGCGAGCTTCTTCGCGTCGCTGACTATTGTTATCTTGGGGTGCTGACATTCTCAAACAACGATTTTGTAACGCGGAATCAACTATTCTACGAAATAAAAGCAGTTCATGAATCAACTAGCATGGGAAACAGTCACAAAGGGAGCGAACTGCATCATCATCATCATCGTAAAAATAATGTAGCTGCGTCGCATTTCGATGCGTTTCTTTCATTCTCATTTCTTATCCCGAGTACAACGTCAGCGAAGGTTTCTTGACGGGTGCGGACGAGGAACAGACAGACGGACGCGCCATCGTTGTTCATGTCGCGATCGGCACGCTCATGATGATTCGCATGATGTTTCGCTTCCGCCTCTTGTCCTTCACTGAAGTATTAGCTCCCTTCCGTCCTTATCAATACCAAGAGGCTTTAACATGAAGCTGCTTTCAAGTATCTACATGGTCGGCTCCTCCATCGCAATGGCGGAAGCATTTACGATACGATCCGTTTCATCACGACGGAAAATGGCCTCCATCCAGGCAACAATGGATGGCTTCTCGTACAGCATCGCCTCCAAATGTTTATCCGACTCCTGGATAAATCTGGTTCAAAATGGAAAGGTTTCGGCTACAATAAATGTGGATGGAGAGACGGCACGATATGGAGTCACTTGGAAGGACGACAGGTGTTGCGAATTCGTCGAGGGCACATCACCACAAATCCAAGAACTTCAAGCGCTATTAGAGTCGCGCAGAGCGCAACAAGTTATCACCACTGACGATGGATACACCGTACAACTTCCTTTGTTGCGTACATTACGGCCACCTCCATCGCCCGGATTCTCAGGTGCGACTTCGTCCACACCACCACCATATGACGCTTTGACCGATTCTTTTGTGACGGGTCTTTTGGCATTGCAGCTCCGTCCTGTCGTCGCGACATTATCTCTTCCGCAACTCAACACACCGTGGCAAGTCTTTCATAATGTCAGTCCGGCCGATGTACGGGGCCATTTTCTGCTGATTCCGACGTTGGACGTACCGGATACCAACTGGCGAGCACAGGCACTCACGCCGGCCGATTGTCATGATTTGGTCCACTTGGCGTCTTCCATCGCGCCCGTGGGTAGTATGCTGATTGGATTTAATAGTGTGGGAGCGGCGGCGAGTCAAAATCATATTCACGCTCACGCTTGGCCTTCGTGGGATTATGCGGTATCAAATGTGACGAGCATTTTTGATTATTTTGACTTGGAGAATAGAGTGGAAGTAACGTGGCTGGAATATCCTGTCTTTTGTATTGAAATGTCTTCGTCGAATGGCGACGCACTGGGAAGCGCTGTGGCGGATGTGTTACGTTGTCTCGGTGACGCGCCCTACAATGTGGGGTTTATCAATCGTCAAGATGAGGATGACGACAAAGTTATCTACACGGATGTCTACATATTTGCACGGTCAAAAGAACGTTCGTACTCCATTCCGGAATTGAAACTGGGAATCAGTGAAATGATGGGAGTATTTCACGCACAGAGTCAACAAGAATTCGAGCTGCTAAGCACGAAAGAAGTAATGTCAAAGGCGCTTAGTGATGTCACCAATTACGACGAGACTGCGCTTTGGAAGAAAATTCAAGAAGCGTTCACCGGTGTAGTGCAATAGTTTCAAGATTGGCTTTCAGAGGATCATAGAGTACGGCTACTTTTGATTATTCCCTTTCATTTTTACAGACACCAATGTCTATCTTGTACGTCTTCAAAAGGCAGTGCGAATGGCTCTGATAATTCAAATCATTCATTCACTATAATACCCTTTACCAAACACGTGGATGCTTCTTGCAAGGCTTTCACTTATGCTGGCCTACAATCAAAGTAGGTTTTAAGTCGTATGTCCATAATTTAATTGAAGCGCTAACGTTTTGTACAATATGTGAATGCTGCCGAGTTTACATAGAAGGCAGTATTGTTGCGCTGAGGAAGCAATGTCTATGATAGCCGTTCTAAGCGACGACTTGCGCAGGTGTCATATCGTTCGAAACAAACAAGTCCAAAAGAAAATGGCTCAAAGCCTGATCTTCATCTCCACGAACTTGTCGCACTCGGACGATCTGTTCACCAAAATTGGCCTCCAAGAAGCCACTCAAATGCTGGTGCGGCTCCGAAAGCTCAATGTCCGGTACTTGAAACTGCGCGCGGTAAGCAGCATTCGCGTGCACTACCCGGTACGGACTGTGAGCTTCAATCAAGAGAACAGGCGCTCCGCAAAAACCGAGCGCTTCCTCAATGGAAACGATTCTTTTATCAATGTTCCATCGTTTTCCATTAGGGCAGGACGGTAAGTCCTCCTCTCGCAGATTTCCAGACTTGAGTTTAGCACTGTTGGAGAGCTGAGAAATCATGTCGCACAAAGACGTCATGCGCTTGTCTTTCATCCTGTTCAGCCTCTCCTGTCGCTTATCAAAGTGCGTAGCGCGTACCGTTCGTACCGAATTGAATCTCACGCGAACGGGCCGTTCTTTGCATCGTGGTGCCGTTGTGAGCGATTGACGGTATTCGTTGGTTTGTTCCTGTCCCTTACCGTCATTTCCGTCGCCGCCTTCACTGCTCTCTGATGATCTATCGGCAACATAGCCACTGTCTGCAGTGAAGCTCATGGTGCTGTTTTTACTTGTCTTGGACCTGATTGTCATTTGTCATTTGTTACTTCGTTTTTATGAGCAGACCGACGTGATGAAACCGAAATCCGAACCAAAACATGATGCGATTGCCAAGTGCCAGAGTTTGTGGTCCTCCGAACAGCCCACGTGGCTTGTAAAATTGGGTCTTTCTGAAATAATGTACCCTTGTATCAAAAAACGCACCCTATTTCAGAAAGCTATTGAGGACTTGACGCGACGCAGCAGTAGTAGTGTTTCTGAGATGAAACTGAATCTGAAACGACGTCATCCATTTTTCAGAAAGCTCAACATTGTCTGTTGGTAACGTCATTCATGTCTTCAACTTCAAAACGACTGCTCTCCGATAGTTCAGAACCTAAAACCAACTAAGGAATAGCGTCGCAGGTCGCAGTGCTACATGGCCAATGCTTTAGCATTCAAAGCAGTTTCTCTTAGCTAAGATGTCGATTAATGATGTACGCTGCTTCGCGGATCGCATTAAGGTCTTTTGCTTAGTTATTTTGTAGTGTTACCAGCAAATTTCACAATACGATAAGCCCCCCACTTAAGGGAAAAGTTGAAACTAAGACTATTAATATCGTTTTACGTTGAGTATCAGTTGGGCGGAACGATCAGTGCTTATATCTTTGAAGTTATTGTGCTTCACTTTTCGTTAAGAGCCCTTTTCCTTTTTGGCTTTTGGCAGCCGGACTGCCTTTACGATATCATTGGAAAGTTTCTTCATGCGGCCTTTGATGTTAATGATTGTGTTCTCATCGTTTCGTTCCACTAGCCGGCCATCGAGAAACACAATCTTGTCTTTCTTTGCATCAAAATATTCGACAATGACATCAAATCCTTTGTAACTCTGAAACATGATACCCGATAGCTCATCCGGTGCACCTGGGGTTGTGACTTCAATCTCAAACTTTTCCCCAATTTCGACGCCAACCGCAGTATCGGATTCCAAGGCGGATCGGATAGCGCGAGACAGCTCCACAATATTAGTTCCGTCATGCGGTACTTCAGCTTCGACTATTTCGTCTAGATCAGGATCAAAGAATGCTTCGCTTTCTATTAAAACCTCCTCTATTTCATCATCACTATTGTCGTCTTGGAGATAAGTCATACCTTTGATCGTAATGATAATCTTTTCTGGTTTCCAGTCAATTTGAAACTGATCGTCGCTACAGCCTTGGTTTATTAACACGCTTCGTATTAGTTTCTCGCCCTCTTCTTTTAAACTGAAAGTAACACCGCCGGGGCCCTGAAGCACTTCGTGCAACCGTGTCGGCGTAGCATAAGGACGAATTCGAGGTTGCGCTGCTTGCGAGATCCACGCCGTAGAAGAAGAACCCGAAAGTATGACAAGAAACAGGCTCCCTAGAAGCGAAGCAGAGAAAGGACGCATTTCTTTTAATCCTTTAATATGAATAGATCACACTGATTGCCTGGTGTTTGATAACTAAAGGAAATCGATTTCTTTATCGTCATGCATAAACACATCATCATCCGTCGCCATTTTATTTGCCATGAGCCATAAGCATCAGCCATTACCAGGTATCCCATAAGCACTATTTCTCCAGTAAGGTTAGTGTGTATGAGCCTGTTAGCCATTGTAGCAATGCGGTCGCACAGCTTTGGACCTCGTACCAGTTACAAAAATGAAAAGGGCAAATCATAGTCAACAACAAGCCGAAATCTCTTCTTACTGGTCTGAAACAGAGCCCGCGGGTAGAGGATTTTGTTTTGACAATAGCTGTAAGAAATATCCGGGACTAAAATCCAGTCGCGAGTCAAAAATAGTGAACGACGCTCTGCACTAAATAATGAGATAGTGTGACAACATCGACCAACCGTCAACCGGATTGATGTGACAGCCAACGAAAAAAGAGAGATCTAAAAAATCTGAAAACATTCTTGCATCCGCTCTCACCCTTTTCTTATATTTCACACAGAACGAAACAAACGTTTGTGAGGACGCCTTCCCCACAATTCAAACAAATGAACCTCGTCAAACAAGTAACATCTACCATGGGAGCCGATAAGAAAGAAATCCTTCGTCAAAAGACCGAAGCAGCCGAAGCCGCTGCCAAAGAAGCTCAAGAAGCCACCGCACGCGCCGAACGTTTGGCCAAGGAAGTCAAGGAGCTTGCCGAGCAACTGAAGAGTTCTGGCAAGAAGACGAAAGCTACGAAATCTGTTGTCAGTGACGACGAGCAGAAGAAAGCCGAAGAGTCAGACTCGGACAGTAGCAGCAGTAGCAGAGACTCGGACTCTGACAGCGATGATCCGAAGAAGACGGCCGTGAAACCAAAGGTGGCTGCCAAAAAGAAGAAAGCGACGATTCTTCCAGCGATGACTCAACATCTGATGACGAGGACGACAAAGCGGCTGATAAGATGGAGGTAGAAAAGACCGAAAAATCTGCCAAGAAAGAAGAATCGTCGGACTCGTCGTCGAGCGACTCGGACAGCTCTAGTAGCGAATCAGAAGACGAAGAAGAAGAAGCCCCGAAAGTGGCTTCCAAGAAAGCAGAAATTAAGAAGAAACCCGATGACTCATCTTCTTCCTCCTCTTCTGACAGTGACTCGGACGAAGAGGAAGAAAAAGTAGCTCCGAAAGCGAAGGCTGCGGCAAAGAAGGAGGAATCGGACGACTCGTCTTCTTCATCTTCGGATAGTGACTCAGATAACGACGACGACGACGACGACGAAGCTGAAAAGGCTCCAGAAAAATCAAGTGGCAAGCGCAAGGCTGAAGATATCGAAGCAGCTGCCCCCACCCCCAAGAAGGCTGCCGTGAGCGACGAAGCCACCGAAGGCAACAAGGTGTACGTTCGAGGCCTTCCGTGGAAAGCGGAGGAACACGAAGTACAAGAGTTCTTTGCTGCCTGTGGTCCGATCAAATCGTGCGAGATGCCACTCATGGACGACGGAAGAAGCTCCGGAACTGCCATTATTGAATTTGAGACCAATGAAGGCGCCGCCGCCGCGATCGAGCTCAATGGGGGAGACTTTCAAGGCCGGTGGTTGAGCATCAAGTATTCAACTCCAAAACCTATTCTTTCTGCCCGAGAGCCTACACAGAAGCAAGACGGTTGCGTGACTGTCTTTGTGGGAAATCTGGCGTGGGACGTGGACGAAGATACGCTTCGTCAAGCATTTGGTGAATGCGGTGAAATAACTTCGGTTCGGTTTGCGACGGACCGAGAAACTGGCGAATTCAAAGGATTCGGCCACATTGAATTCACCGATACTGAAGCCACCGACAAGGCGATTGCTATGGCTGGCACTGACATTTTGGGTCGACAAGTCCGAGTCGACTATGCCAATGACAAGAAAGCAGGCGGAGGCGGCGGAGGATTCGGAGGCGGCGGTGGCCGAAGCAACGACCGTGGCGGTCGCGGAGGAGGACGTGGCCGGGGTCGCGGTGGTGACAGTGGAGGCCGTGGCGGTCGAGGACGCGGAGGAGGAAATTCTTTTAACGCGAAAAAGACGGGTGGAATTACTGCTTTTGCCGGCAAAAGATTTCGTTTGATTAACGGATTAACTAAAAAAAGTCTGTAACAAAATACAATGAATCATCGAAAAATGCGCATCCTCAGTAGCCTAGCCTCTATTCTGTTTTTCTTCTCCGCTTCTTCTGGTTTGTGCGGTCGTAATGTATTGTACAGAAACAAAACAGTCAACAGCATCAAACCTGAGACATAAAGTATCCACTTGAGTTGATTCCCCACCGAAGCCAATTCCACGTAATGATCCGGTAGTTTTTCCTTCGGATAATGCTTACAACCGTAGACTACGATATAAGTTTCCAGCAAATCACACACCATCGCAACAGTCATCATCATGGCTGCATTCGGACTCATACCGGCGGCGGCTAATTGACCGTAGAGATACGTCCCTATCAAGATCGGAGTAATGACCATGAATGGACAAAAATCCCAAGCCGCCATCTGCAAGTAAGCTTGTTGTCCTTGTTCTCCCATATCATCGTACCATTGATTTAATTCATCGGATGTAAATCCCATGCGAAGATCCGGAGCCGCCCCGGCTCCGAACGAATTGACTTGTTCATTGAGTGCTTTCATTTCTTGCATGGCGTACAATGCGATCACTATGACCAGTGTCGTCATGAAATTGGATTGAGAGATCTTGTCGAGTAAGAGAAGAAACATTTCGTTTACTTGAATGAATACTGCTGAAAGACTTAACACAGAAAAGAAGGAATGCCAATTAATTAGAAATGCTTTTCACAATTGAGTTAGTATTGCGTTAAAGCTTGCAAAATTTAGTTTTGGCGTCTGATAAGGTTAGCGTTCATCATCGCATGACTGAAATAACGGAGTCGTGAAAAGAGGTGCGAAAGCAATTGAAAAAAAAAAATTGTTGCTGTTGCAGATCCTTTAATTTAATACCTTGTATACCCAAATCAACTTATTGTCTATTCATCTTCCTTAGCTTTTTCACCGTACAGGACTAACAGCATCAATAAAAGACGTCCTCTGTCGCGCATTTACTACTGCTGATTTGGTACCCGTAAAACGTCCAAATTGGAAACATGGCCAACGTCACCGACGCTTTCATCAATGCTCTATCGGGCTCCGACCCGCAAAATTTAATGGAATACATTACACGACAAAAAAATATACGACAGTCGATTCTGGAAAGAAGAATGCTTTGGATTATCCGTCGCCGATGTCTTGGAAAAAGCCGCACACAAATTACAGTGTATCGGAGGATTGCCGACAAAATTTCTCGCGCTGGCCCTTAAATTACTTCAAGTGCACCCGGAAACCGAACTGGTGATTGAATCGTTCATTCAACAAGAGGAATTCAAATATGTGCGAGCGCTGGGATGTTTTTATGTTCGCATGACGGGGAGTCCACCCGATATTTATGAAGCACTCGAGCCGTTGTATCGGGATCGACGAAAACTGCGTGTATGGTCTGCGGCTTCCCAAGAATGGTCCATTTTACACATGGATGAATACATCCATCAGCTACTTGATCCAAAAAATAACATTCTGGGTTTAGCGTTGCCGCGATTGCCGCACCGTCGTGCTTTGCAGGAAGCGGGCTATCTAGCGGAAGGACCTAGGCCCACTGCACTAGTTGATAAGCTGGAGGCGCACGGCAATGACCCGATCGCTTATTTAAAATACAAAGCAACAATCCAAAAAAACTGCGGCGGCCCGGGAAGCATGGGAAAACCGACAAGCGCGATTAGGATTGAGTACGGGAAACGATGAAAAAGTGACAACTCCGAGGAAAGAGATCCGAAGGAGAAACGAAAGCAACACGACAGTCTTGTGGATAAGAAAGAACGTAAGAAACAAAAAGTGTATGATAGCTTATTCAAAAAGTCCAGCGGCCAAACGAAGAAAACAGAGAAACTTGAGAACAACAATACTTCTGCGGAAAAGACAGTCGAATTCTCTGAAGAGCAATGGAACGCGGAACGTGCCAAGCTTGGTCTCAAACCACTCAAAAAATAATTTTCAGTTACACCTATTTAAAAATTTTACTTTTACATTGCCGCACTCCATCATTATTGGCATTCTTTTGATGATTTTCATGCCGAAGTCTCCTTTTTCGTTTCTTCTTTTTGTCTTTTCGTTCCTTGTCAACCTTTTTCTTTCTTCCTCTTTTGGATTCTTTCTTATTGCTAGTAGTATCTTCCACAGCCTTGAAAACAGGAAAATCAAGACTTCCACCAAAAATGCATTTCATATCGTGTTCCGATTTCTCTACAAATTTGGCCTGTCGTATTTTATGATGCGTCGACTTGTTGGTTGGTAACGTTAATGGCGAAGTCGTTTTCTTGTTACTACTGCTCTTCTTTTTCTTTTTACTATCAACTCCGTGATGCTTTTGTAATTCCGTCAACAGATTCGAAAAATGCCCGACGTGATGATGCTGATCGGTCTCGTACAGGCTTGACGATTTGGCTCCCAATCCTAATCCATCTTTTCGTTTAACGACACGAATTCCCTCGGAAGATACTTTGTCACTAGTTTCACTTTCGGCGAAGCTGCTGTCGAGACTGCGCTGTCGCTTTCCTACGGCTTGACCATCTTTCCAGCCCATGCGCTGCAGAGTTTCGAGCCAACGTTGTCGGCTCTCCAAGCTAGATTTCGGGTGTCTTCTCGTTTGGCTACCGCAACCACGGACATGATTTTCTTTTCGATGTGTTCTAGTTGAAAAAGAATATAGACACAGGAAATGCAAGAACGAAAGAAACACTGTCAATAGAAACGAGGCTTTTGAGACGAAAAAGAACTTTTGTTGTTGAGGTCGTTCGCGTCTTGTGTCGTGTTGCAGAATTTTTTTTCTCTTGAATGGTTGTCTCGAAGCGCAGGGAATGACGGACGGACGATGATGATTCAAGATTCAGGATTGATTGGCGTTGAGTTGCCCTACAAGCCTACAAGTACCGTACTTGGTTTCACCTTAAATAAATAATCTCGACATGACCTACAGCGACTCAAATTTTAGCCACCTTCATCCACGTGGAATGGCCCTACGTGACAGGTTGACCTCATTCCCTCGATCGATTGCGTTTTTATTATAATACTCCGTATTTGGTTGCTGTTATTGTTTGATGGACGGCATCATCCCTTGAAAAGAAGAGAGGATCTCCAGAAGCATCTTTTTGTAAAAGAACAGAAATTAATTGAAAATGTTTCAAAAGAAAGTGATTTTATCATGGTTGGCCTGTATGTTGCTGGCTTCGACGGAAGCTTTCGTCATCCGATCTCCATCCTACTCTCTATCATCCATGACATCGTCGTCCTTGATTCCCATGTCGGCAGATGATCATGGTGAACCCGTCAATACAGATGATCAAGTGGAGGAGGACTTCGTAGCGAAAGAACAAATCGACGAAGAGGAGGAGGAGGAAGAAGAACCGCAACCCGAGGATCCGGAATTGGTGGCTTTGAAAGAAGAGATTGCCAAGTTAGAAGCGGAAGTAAAGGAAAAGAGACGACAAGTAGAGTATACATCCGAACAGGCAGATGAATATTCACAAGCAGGATATGCTCGGAAAGTGGCGGAGATGGAGAACATGAGAAGAGCCAGGAGTGTAAGTGTCAAATCATTCTTTCCCTGCCATGGCTGTTTTCTTTTTAATTCGTTCGTGCGCTCACGTTGTCACTTTACGCCTATTGCAGATGCTCAACACATCCAATCGATCTACTTCTACTGCAGCATTACTTACCAAATTCTTGCCAACGATGGACAAACTGAATGAATTACGGGAAAAGTACGGAGAAGATAGTTTTGGAAAGCAGTACAATGCCCTTCCCGGAACTTTGATGGCCGGCTTTTCGGCCATGGGTGTAGCGGATTTCTCCGTTACTGTGGGTGAAAAGATGGATGCGGAGCGCATGGTGGCGGTGGCGGAAGAACATTCGGTGGAATTACCCGCCGGAACAGTCATCCGAGAGGTCAGTTCCGGTTTGCAACTGGAGGGCAATGTGATTCGAATGGCGGAGTGTGTCGTCAGTTTGGGACCCGAAAGTAACAGTGATGAACCAGCAGCTTCGGCGGAGACGACCGAAGACGATGCTGGAGAGGCATAAGTGTACGTCGTGGTCGGTACATGTGGCAGCTTCATTTGGTTTGAGACACAACTATTTACTGCGTGAACACAACAACAAGACAAGAAAACGGATGAATAAAGCACTTAGAGCAACGGCAAAAGCAAATTTAGGCAATCATAAGAAAACCTTATCTGTAGGATGACTTCGTTGTGTCAGATGCTTTAGTCGCGAGCATTCGGATTCTTTCCGTTGATAGCTAAGTTTGCAGTAGGATTATCACACAAGGGACGTCTCTGTAAATCGTGTTTGAATGATTATGATGTTTAAGAGTGACAGCTCGGAGATATCCGAACAGCAGGCACAGTATGCGGATCCAGAAAACAGCGTATCACCTTGCCATTCGGCCAGAAAGAGGCAATCGACAAGAGATGAGTGAGATTGTGATTGAGTACTGCATCGGTTTGAGAAGTAAAGATGCTGGGAACTTCGGACGGTGTGTGTTTGTGGGATGCACCAAAAATGGAGATCAAACTTCTTCAAAGTAAAATCAGCAAACCTTCTCATCAAATTGAAAGATCTATTCCATTTCGTGGAGCGTGTTGAACAGATATTGCCGCGGAAGTAGGCTGGGGATCCATACTGTAGGCAGACACATCATCTTCCGGTTCCTGGTGACTCAAAGTGGGAGAAACAATGGGGGATCGTGACGGGGTTACAATCTGCGACGTGGGTGCCATCCCCGAAACCGAAACACGAGCTAAGGTTTCTCGTATCGTTTGAATGTCCATTTCCAGGTCTTCCACTGTTTTCTCGAGAACCGAAATGAAGCATTTCTTTCGGTCCCGGGTCAACTTGGCATGCATTCGATTTCGCTCACGTCTGAATTTACAGTTGACGTAGAACCAAGGTAAGTTAGAGCAAGAGGTATAGCTTTGGTAGTCTCAATATTGGTCTCGGGAGGACACGTACCGCAATTTCTGTAGCTGCTCGTTCGTCAACGTTTTGTGAAATCCTTTGTTGTCGCTGTAGACACCAGTTTTCCAATTGACATGACAGCCTCCACCTAAGATCGTCAATTCACCGTCGATGGACACCTTCATAGATTTTGATGAAAACTGATAATCATTACTTTCGACGAAAAATCGCTTTCGTTTGCCTTCTGTCAAGACGGTCACGTGTGTCTCATTCTTTCGTTCCTTTTTCGAACGGAACATGTCCACATCCACGTCGTTGTGTGGTTCTTCTTCATTTGATGACATTCCCAGTAGAATGGAAGCAATGTTACATTCTTCCATCTTTTGCTTCAGATTCTTGCGTTCCGCTTCGAGTTCTCTGACTTTAGATTGCAAGGCTTCCAAATGCTCCTTCTTTCGAATGCGAGTCCGACGTGCGTGTTCGCGGTTTCGTTCTCTACTTTTCGCAAGTCGTTGCTCCCATCCCTCTTTCGGCCGTCGGGAGATTGCTTGCTCCTGTCCAGTTGGTACGGTCGGAGAAGCGTGAGAAGATGTCTCCAAGATTTCTGTGTGCGTCATTGTGTGGCGTTGTTCTTCGAAAATAGATTGCGGAATATTCGACCCGGGAAACGACGATTCTCCGTGTTGCAGTGCTGCCACAGCGAATGCCAAGGCAATAGATTGGTTATCATGAGACGTATTCATGGTTCTCGATTGAATTGATGTGTAATGTCTTCGATCATCAGAAATGAAAGACGTACTACTCCTTCTCCGACGACAACAGCTGTGAGAATCATCTCCAAACGAACAGTGAGAAAGCAAAACCAAAAAGAGCAGATTGCCATTGGTATCCTGTTCCTTGGTATGCGAACCGTAAGATGCATACGTCACTCCCTACGTGACCGTCGTAGAATTCTACGAACGGCCGATCGGCCAATGACCGCAAAGAACGACTCAATATCCGGTCGCGTCGATGTGGGGGCACGGCGGGCGTACTCGAAACCTCAGAGTGATTCCAGTGCCTCTGTTCGGCGACAGCTGTTGAAACGCGCAACGAATGCCTTTCGTACTTTGTGAAAAACAGTGTTGAATTTGAAAATTGGCGCGAAAAAACAGAACCTGCGTCGTCGATGGAAGAAAGAAGAAGATCTTTTCTGTCTGTACGCCGTACGTCACTAAAAGCAGTCCTGCTCGTGATTCACAACAAAAAATAATGACCAAGGTCGACAAAAATTACAACAATCAAACCATCAAAAGCCGTTATCATTCGACAAACAACAATGATGATAAAAGAATGACAAGATTCACTATGTTCCAACAGCTTGCTCATCGAAAAAGACAGAATCTGGAAGTGCAAGGCGAAGTATCGCCGCTAACATCACAGCGAAAACGTCGTAGACAACGGACGTGGACGAAGGCACAAGTTATTGCATCGTGTTTATTATTGTTGCTGGTGATAAGCACGGCTGCTCTTATGCTACTGATATTTCTTGGCTTTGTACTACGTACACCCCGAAAACAACCCATCATTCCTGGTCAAATTTACATTCCTCACGAACCGAATCTGCACCAAATACCACAGCGTCTCGTATTTACGCATCGCTACAATTTACTTTTGGATGATTGGAAAGACGATCCCCAGAATGATATCACAACGGAAGAATTAGACGAACTGATGGTTTTACAAAAGAATGTACGCGATATTGTCAACAAGCATCCTTCGGCGAGTGTGGAGTTTTATACAGACGAAGATTGCATAGAGGCCCTGACACACGTCGCGCCTTCTACACAACAAGACGAATGGGTTCACTATTTTCGTTCCGAATCCAAAGGTATGTTCAAAGCGGATTGGTGCCGTGGTGTCGCTTTGCTAGAACAGGGTGGCGTCTATTTTGATGTGGATTTGGGTGTACGACAGAATGTATTTGAAGTATTGCAAAGGAACACCACCCTGGCGACGGTGAAAGTACACCGCCAATCACAACATCCGGGGGCCTTCTTTCAAGCCTTTATTGCCGTTGCACCGAAACATCCTGTCATGCAACGATACGTTGACTTGTTTGCGGAATACTATGCGGGTAAAAACCCCGCGAAAGGTCCGTTGGGCGTTTTGTTTTTGCGACAAGCCTTTGATGAATTGGTGGCGGAACAGCCGGCCATTAACGCCACTACCGAATTGTGGCAAGAAGTACTCTATCAGAAATCTATGAAACCATATTTGAGCGACGATTTTGAACCACCGGTGTGGGGCACACGGCGGGCGTGTCATTTCCTCGTCGTCGCGCGTTTGGAAGTTCCTTTGGTGGTGCCCTTTTACAGCCGTATTGCGGGTTCGCGCATGTGCCCTCTGCAACACCATAGATGAGACACTATAATACAAATGTCGATGAAAGGCAATGGCGCTTTGACGGCCCAATAAAGAGACGACATGTTGCTCAAGGTGAACGCCGAACCTTCACACTAGATTCAACAAAACACATTAATTTGATCGGAACAAGTAACTTGGGCGCAACAATAAGAGTGATCTAAAAGAACTAGATGTTAGACTTTTAAACAGATGTAAGATCGACGTTTTAGTACGTGCGTCTTTTCACGAAGCCTACACAAACACAAAGGCAATCAGTGCTTGGACTTTTTCACAGGAGATAAGCAAGAGCCTACCGGCAATCGTTGTGGCAGTCGAGGATTGGCATCATTCGTCCGCTCGGACGTTGATGATGGAAGGGTCGAACCTTGAGTTGCCTTCTCGGAAAGTTCCGTCGCGTCCTCTTGTAACATCGTCGCACCACGAATAGGAGACTGGTCAGGCTCGGCAGCATTCTCCGTCGAGGACTGTTCCACCCATCGACAAGCTGGTGGTGTCAATGTGCGAGTCACACCTCTACGGTTGGAGCTTTCGGGTTTCGATTTGCCGGCTTGCGAAGCAAAAGTAGCCGAGTGTGCGGGAGGCACAGCACGATCATAAACGATCGTCCATTCTTGTTTCTTTTCTTCATTCTGTAATTGACTAGGATTCATGCTAGTTGTAGATTGAGGTGGTAAAGTACTGTCTTGTCGAGTTGCGTTGGTGCAAAAAGAAGAGTAAGGATGATGAACTGATGAGACCTGGAGGAGAGTTGTTATTGCGGCAAACAAATGTCGACACAACGATCTCATAGACAGTGCACGATTCGATGCGTTTTGAAACGAATGGTGTCCCTTGTTCACGGAATCCTCTGGGTTCAGTGATGAATCGTTGACCTTTGATTCGATTAATAATGTTGATTCTTGAACAAAGTCCAGGGTCACGAAGAGATGGGCTTAAAGGCAAATTTGAGCTCTCGCGTTGACTATTGAGTGGCTGTGAGAAGACTTGAATAACGTTGTTATTAATGGTCAAATTTTGCAAAGCAGCGTGGGATTGGAGACTTGAGACTTGAGAGAGGCAAATATAAAAAGGCAATGGACTTGCACCATGGACAACAACGTTGTTGCTTTCATAATACTGTTCCGCACGTTTTTAAAATTTCCTTCGGATTGCATGCCGTTAAGTCCAAACGGGAGAATGTATCTTGCATTGAAAATTGAAACGTATTACCCCGGAGTATCAGTTATGAGTTCAGAGTTTTCATTCAGTACTCAGTCAGCTTACACTTTAAATCCATCTCAACAAGTAACTTACCGTCTTCCTTCTCGTGTGTCGCAGTCGCAGGTCGCAATGCAGTACCGTCCCGGTTTTGGATGTGGTATTTAGCGCTTCTTTGATGATAGTCAGTGTACAAAGTAGACCAAGATTGTGACAAGTGCGAAGTGCGAAGTCATTTCGGTACGGTACCGGTACCGTTACGATGTAGATGTAGTGACGCCGTTGAGATCGACGAGGCACAATAAACATGCACAAAACATACCACGAAAAAATAAGAAAAACAATCAACTCCGCAAAACCATGATCGCAAGTTCCCTTTGCGAAACAGAAATTACTTTTATAGAAAGCACTCCATTCAACAAGAGTACTATTGAGGTGGAAGAAATTCTGCCGCTGCAATCGATCAAAACAAAGGTACCCAATTCACGAAAGTTCGGAAGGGAAATTGTGACCGATTGTGTCGTTTCCTCATCCATCAAGGTGGACTGGACTAACGTTTTAGATCATGTGGCATTCGGAACGATGGTTAAAGCAGTGATTCGCCTCGCCAGCATATTCCATCAATAGCTGAACGCAGCCAGAGAATTGATAATTCTCCAAGTTCTCTCTCAAGTGTGCTTTCAGCCGGAGATACGGATCACGAACGATCTTCATACAAGTCTCCATTGTATACAAGACAGTCAGAACTTGGAATTGATCGTCACCTTGCAGCAAGGCTTTTTGCATGTCAATCTTGTCTTTGACTTGAACTCCGACGTACTTGGGTAGGCTTCCACTATGAAGATGTAGGTCAAACACCCTCCAATGGATGGCATCTCCGAGTCGTCGTCGTCGTTATCGTCCTGCGTCGATTGATGAGACAGTCCGTCTTTGTCATCCGTGCAGTAGGAAGCAACTCAATTTGCCCAATGCAGTACGCTTTGACAATAGCGTAACACGTCCATAATGTACTGATGCTCGAGATCGACTCGATGTGCCAGAAATGTCTCGCGCAAGTAAATGATGGTGGTCAAGCTTTTAAGAATCGCCGGAGGGGCCATCATGAAATGCTTCGACGGCGCGGTCGCTTTTCGATTTCCACATTCTCATATTTGGAGCCATAATACGATCCACTCCTTTTTGATAATCGTCGATGGAAGAGATAGACTCGATCCCATCTCGTGTGTCATCCAATGGAGAAAACGCCAGGCCGCTTTTTTTGTATAGTTTGATGTATCCCCCACTTTCAAGAAACAAATCATCATCTAGTTTGTCGGTGATGCCGAAAACTTGCTATTCATCCCCTGCAACAAGGACTACTGCTGTTGCTTGCCTCGAGAGGGGAAGAAGGAGTTTGCGGGACCGGTAGCTGGTTCTTCATTTTGCCTTTCTGGTAGCCTTTGTTCTTGGGCATTTTTGAATTGTCAAAAGATATGTTTAGATGTACACACAAAGAAAGAATACTCGAAACGTGAAGGACTGCGAGAAAAGAGATCAACAAATGCGTCTTCGAGAATAATGAAACAGGCGGAATCAATAGGTCGATCACAGAATCATTTCTTTCGTTATTATTATACTACGTGGCAGGAGACGCTTGCTCGACAAGGAGAAAACATAATCATACAGTCGGAACGGTTCATGTCACCGCCGGGCCGCGATGCCAATCTCCGATACATCGTACACCGTCGAGTGAACAAATAAGTGTATTGTAGTAGAATTGCTTGAATTACAGACCATAGTAGTAGCCAAAGGCCAATTTATTTTTCATTCGATTGATCACACTTTGTCGTCACGGCGGGAAATATAAGGCTGCGATGCGGGACCGCGAGATGTTCTCGCGGATCACTGTAGGTTTTGTGTTTACCAGGACTGGATTTTTCGGTCATGAATCCGGAGCGCCTCAAAAAAATTGAAAACCTTTAATTATTATCGCATGATACGCTAAAAAAGCCATTGGCAATAAATACACTTTCCGTCAAGAAATACTATTTGCATTGTGCATTCACTGCTCTCTGACAGCCAAGATGACGATGATGATGATGACATGGATTGTGATATCGTTTCTTGCTCACTGTCATGGATGGATCACATCGACGACACATCGCCCAACATTAACGTATCAGCTCGCTCGTCGCGACGCTGCCTTCAATGCAGCAAAACGATCGTCGACGAGTTCTGGTGCTTATTGGGAAGAAGAAGAAGAAGAAGATGATGATGATGATGATTATGAGGATTATGATGAAGAAAGAGACGCGTGGCAAGACGAAACGGAACCGGTGTTGCAACGCGACATTTTAGAATGGGAAAATTTTGAAACCGACGAAGGCACTGCGCAACTCTTGCTGCCGCCGCCTTTGGTTGCGTTACCTACCACAGTCATTCATTTCACCGGCGGTACGTTTTTTCGGCAGTGCACCCGCTCTGTGGTACCGGCGACTGTTGGAGGATATGGTCCGAAACACGCAGTGTGCCGTGGTGGCTACACCGATCCCCGTCACGTTGTTGCAATCGCCCCTTGAACACGTCTCGTTGGCCAAACGCGTACATAGACAATTTCAACTGGCTTGGAGAGATGTTTTATTGGATGAATATGGATCCGATATTGCACAGGTACCGGTCTGTGCTATGGGGCATTCTTTAGGGGCGAGATTGATGATCGTTTTGGAAACCTTGCAACGACCTCCACCGAAATGGGCTCCGCCTAAATACAAAGCAATGGTATTGCTAAGCTTTACGAACTATGGTGCATCTGCGGGTATTCCTGGGATTAATCAATTGCGCAAATCCAGTAAAAAGATTGAACAAGAACAACAATCAACTCAATCTTCTTCTCGGCAGTCGAATCGAAACTCAAGTCGTAGAAAATACGACTACTATGAAGACGAGGACGACTATGAAGAAGACGAGGACGAGGAATGGGGAGAAATTTTACAAGAATTCAAAGACAATGTAGCGCAACAGACCCTGAAAGTTCGACAAGCTCTTACTCCGGCTCTTCGCGATCTCGAGTTTTATCCATCACCGACACAACTCTGGGAGGCTTTAGCATCGCCAGGTCGTTATACGATACCCCAAACACTACTTGTGCAATTTGATCAAGATGTCATCGATCAAAGTGCGAAATTGACGGCAGCCATTCAAAATTGTACTGATATCAAGTTTGCTAGACTTCGGGGAACGCATCTCACTCCGGTTTCATCGCAAGGCGATCCGTCCCGAGAAAGTGGCCTACTAGATGTGTTGAATTCCCGAGCTACCAAGACGATTGGAAAATTGCTCCGCGGGAGACGCAACGATCAAGACAATGAAGTTGCCTTTCTTGAGTTGCGGCAAAGCCTAGTTCGATACGTGACCGAAGTAGTCACGAAAGAACTTTCGTGAGTCGTCGTCCAGTCGTCTCACATGCGTCACATTCCTTAGGCCGTTGACCGCATCGCATCATGCTCAAAACGAAATAAGGTCGAACACGACCAATCCATCACCGTCCATTTCCGTTCAGTCATTCGCCGAGACATTCTTTATTGCTGCTATTATCTTTCGTTAGAACAAAAAACACGCTTTATGTGGTTTCAAAGGACTCTTTATTGTGAAGTGCGGACACTCACCGCAGCGTCTCTCGCTTTGCCTGTTGCGTGGTCATTTGTAGACAGCCTCCCAAGTACGGCAGCTTGCGACGAAGAAACGATGCAAAAACGACGCGAAACGTTATTGAAAGCCAACGCCCGATCCATTCAACGACTCAATACGGTCGGGGAGTTGGCGAAAATCCGAAAGAATCAAGAGGAAATGTTGCGACGGTGGGAATTGGATGAAGATGGCTGGCGAGAGCTGCCCGCTCGTGCATGGCCGGAATATCAGCCTCCGCCCGATCATTTACCAGTGATTCGAGAGAAAATGGTAAAAGAAGGCTGCAACAAGAAACGAAAGTCTACGACAGACGCTTGTAAGTCGCTACTGTTTCAAGAGGCTACTTCTTTGGTGTTTTATACCGTCGACCCACCAGCCGGCTTTCAACAGTATCAGGAGATGGCTTTTGCTGATCATGTGGACTCTATGGTTGCTTGCGGCATTATTTTAATAGAAGGACTTGGTGGAATAACGCATCGAGAAGCGGAGGGTGTCCGGTGGCTGCAAAAGGCAATAAACCTGGGATCGACACAAGCATTGTATGAGCTTGGTATTGTCTATTTTACCGGCATTGATGGTGTCGTGGAAGAAGATTCTCGTACAGCCTTTCAATGTTTTGAAGAAGCGGCGAGTCGAGGTCATGTGGGAGCTCTGTACATGACAGCCGATTGCTTAATGGAAGGTGAAGGGACCGAGAAAAATGTTGCTCGAGCGATTCCGATGCTCTATCAAGCCGCCGATCAAGGTCATCGATATGCTCGGCAGCGCGTTCGCGAATTATTGAAAGCATATCCGCTTTGACGGAATGCGTGTTTTTGTGGTAACGGAGTTGAGCAGCACGGGCGAGTACCATTTGAGATTGTGAGTTTTCAGGGAAACGTTGCGTTTTTTGATCACGGAAAAAACTTTTTCTTGACATTTGATTCGAAAATTTAGTGGGGCGTACCGTTCTTTTAAAAAACTCTTGTCTGTTTCAATCAACCGGATCGTGTCGTTGTTATCGTTACCGGTCGTTTTCCGTCTGCACCCCTGCTTGAAATATATGCTGATGTCTGGCTCAATGTCATACATTTCCTTTCCTTCGGCAATTTACATTCGAGATGGAAGCAATCGCAGGAATTGTTACAGGGTCAACTTCGTACGGTGGATTTTTGGATTCTTTTACGATACTGGATGCTTTGCGTAACAAGAAAGGTATCATGAAGAACTTTCCCAAGCCAGTCTTGATAGCAGCCGCGCTTTGCGGCGCTTCTCTCGTATGCACATCGGTCAGTGATAGAGTCACACACTTTCTGTGTCAGTCAACAAAACGTTCTGAGGAGAAACAGAAGCGAAATTCTTCTAGTGACGACAAAGCATTCGATTATCTTGACCGCAGCTTCTCGGCTTTTGAAAACTACTTTAAGATAAAGACGGTCCCAATGACGCGTCAAGGTTTGAATGGAATATGAACTCGTTTTTCAAGAACGCTGCAATGTAAGTGACGAAGTAACGTTGATATTCGTTGTATGCATCAGTTGATTGTTTCTTACTAAGCTGTTTCGACCTTGAAAAGATGCGCCGGTGGGATGTTTGCCTTCCGTTGCTTTGGTCCTTTTCAAGTAATATTCGCTGCCAATTTGACTCGGGCCGGTCCGTATGCTGAAGTGGGTTTGCCCGCAACAGAAAAATATGCGACATCGACCCAGAAGAAGTTGATCCAGGAGATGGGAAAGAAAGATGGTTGCCACACATGCGGAATTGGTTCTCCGTTTAAACCGTTTCGCAACGTGCCCGCGGAAAAAAGAAATTTTTTTGCGGATCATATCCCACCTAAAAGTGTTGTGAAGCAATTGAAAAAGTCAGGGATAAGCGTGACGCAGCAGTTTTTTCCGCATTGTCAAGCATGTTCAAGCAAGCAGAGAGTCCTATTCCGTCATTATCTTTCAGATCCAGCGAAGACTACTGTTAGTCACTCCTTTTTTCACGCCCACAATATTACCTAGCTGGAGGGCTGTTTGCCGGAGCCAAGATGCTTCTCGCGCCCATAGACTAACAGTGCAGCTATATAACGTGACTAAAAACTATGATGAACAAGCTGCGGTTTGATTCCGTTCCAAATTTATTCACGAACCGTCGTTACATACCCTGACTCGTGACAAATAAGTGACCAGTCGCGTTATTACTGGTACTCCGTATTGTATAATACCTACGCATTCAATTCATCCACGTCGAACGCAACAAGGTAACGATAAATTATACTCTATTTATAATCTCTTCTTTTTATTTTCGTGGAGAAAAGGAGCAATTGTGAACAAAATGATGCGCAGAAGTCTTCAGAGTCTGACCGCTCTCTGTATAACAACATGTCATCTGCTGGGAATTTATTCGTTTGTTCATCCGACCCCACAACACCGTCCATGCGCTATTGAGAATCGACTGAGAACATCCGTCAACCAACAAACAACAGATATAATAGAGAATGTGAATCATCGACTCACAGCAGCAACGTTCCGTACTCCCCCGATGCATGTTTATATTGAATATACCGACGCCTTTGGCGTCGTCTACAATGGCAACTATCTCAAATTCTTTGATCGAGCCCTACATAGGACCGACCAGCTACGACTTGATGGCTGGTCAATTGTCCGTGTCGGCGAGCAAAAGTTCAAACAATCACCGACACTCGGAGGAACGTTCGTGATAGAAGGTGTACGGAAAGAAGTTCACGACGCGTATGAAATTTGGGACATGGACATGAAGAGTTTTGACAATTCAATAGTGTTCAACTCCGTGACCGACGTCCGTATCGCTAAGGCTGTCAAAGGAGATATTGCGCTACCGACCGATCCGCCTTTTGATATTCCAAAAGATGGAGTCCTTGCAACCGACCAGTTTTACGCTTATCGTGATGAGTTCGAGCCGCATCTCCAGGGCGCAATGCCCTTACGGAATGTCTTGAACTTATTTGAACGAAGTCGGTCGAATTACTTGGGTGGTCCGGATGTGTTACGAGAAATGCAAACCAAAGAAGGTATTATCTTTGTTGTGACGAATATCGAAGATGCGTGTCTGATCGACGACGGAACTACGTGTTGTGCTGGAGATGAAGTGGTAGTAGAGACAGCGTTTGTGGCGAAGCGTAAAGGCATGGTGCTGGATTGTTTGCAAACATTAAAGCACGGAACGGCCCGATTGGCACAAGCCAAAGTTCGCGTCATGGTTTTGAATGCGAGTACGATGCGACCAACTAACCAATTACCGGAATCGCTGAAAAGGACACTGAACCTTTAACTTGAATCGCTACAAAATCCATGAATACTATTGCGTCAAACAATAGCGCCTCGCAGTGTCGTGATCACATTTCATCGTTGAAAATTCTACTTCTTTACATCAATGTTTGCGAATGACTCCTCTGGTGACTGGGTGTCGAGTATGTACTCGAGATCACCGAAGAACAACTGAGGAGTCGATGGAATAGCCACGGTGTCTTTCTGTCCCCAAAATCCTGTCCGCTTGAGAATTTCTACATCACTTTTGATTTGAATTTGACAAGCGAGCCGCAATTTGGTATTGTTGTGAAAATTGTGGGGCGGAATCGCAAACCGCAACTGCTCTTTCGTATTTCGTTCCGACGGTAAGACTTGACCTTGGATAATTTCTACAGCACAGGTTCCACAAGTCCCCAAACCTCGACAATTGATCAGATTGGCTCGTCCATTGTGCGGGCTGGCCTGGTGATTCCGCAATGTGGCCGTCCGCAATATTTCGCCGTCATATGCCTCGAACGTTATTTTCTGTGTCGTGTTTTCTGAAGATGATGGTTCCTCCGTGAGCCATGTAACAGTATGCGTCGTGACTGAATCTATTTCTTTCTTTGATGGGAGTGCTGCGAAACACGGCGTCGTGGGATGGAGTAGTGTAGGACGTATTACGAAAGATGACGATGATTTCCACAGCCCAACGTGTAACCCTGCCGATAAGAGCCTCTTAAATACAAGCATTATTGTTGTCGATGTTGTAGTATTGCCTCATTCATCTTCTCCTATTGATATACTTTTTATGTTGTGCCGACGAGACGCTGATGTGTTTTTCTGTTTTTCGATGAGAAAAAACAGCTCGTGACTAATTCGCTTCAGTCTTGGCACTTTTGCCAGAAAGTACAGTTCATCCCACAGCGAACAAGCCCAGATCATGTTCGACATGGAAATGATCGAGCTGTTACTAAACGTCACTTTTAGCAGCCTTCATAGCAATGGATTCATTTACATAGTAGTAACTAGCGCAAAGAAGACAAGAACGAGCATCTGGGAGTTTTGTCTCACGACTGTAGTCTCAATTATACTGAACACTAGTTTTGGCCATTTTGCAGCCTATGCACTTGCAACCAGCGACCTAGCCGGAATAGCTTCGAGCTGCCTTGATAGCTAGGCATTCACTTAGCTTTTGATTGCGGTTTTGGTGGGAGGTGTTTTGTGAATAAAAATGCATGACGTTTTCGATGCCGGGTGACCGTGGGAGAACAAGATCCATTTCAATGCAGCTCGGAAGGAAGTTTTGGATTACACTGTATAATGCTGTACAAGCCAGTACCGCATTTCGAAAGTGTTCATCGCGACATGAAACGTGCGACAGACGAGGATCAGTCACTGTGAAGAAAAGAGTGAGAATTCGGAAGGGTTCGTCGTTCTCGCAAAAGGTTGCATGCGGCATTATCGACCGCTGACCTCGAATGCAGAAAACCAACAACTCACCACTCATTTCGGGTCATCCCTCTCATGTCATAAAATTGACAGGATCATCCATTTTGTCTTGAACTATCATTTAAATCGAATAACAAGATGACACTAACCGTCGTGGTAGGATCATCGGGATCCGGAAAGACTACCTTCTTGAACGATGTGCACAAATCACACAAATGCATTTACATTCGTCAGTATCACAACATTCGACCGTACGTTACGGTCAGTAAGATCCCAAACTTCGATCCGACCCGTCTTCCGTACTGGGATATTTATGAACGCGAAGGAACAGCTTCATCGATCAAGGTCGGAGGAACCATGGCGGGTGAATTCACGGCCGGTCTTTCGGGAGGTCAACGCAAGTTGTTGTTGTTTGAATTGGTCGCCCAGCGCATCGCTTCGCAAAACAATCTGTTGATTGTTCTCGATGAACCCTTGCCGGAGTCACCGACGACTTTGTACCTTTCATTGTTAAGCGTTTGAATGAAATGAGAGAGAACCACGAAATTCTCTTGGTCACCAACGATCACGTCGACACACTCAAGGAAATGGCCGATAACACCATCACTGTCAGTGCGATTGACCGCACGAAAGTTCAAGTCAACAAGATTGAAGGTGTTAGTCGCGAAAAAGCCATTCTCGCCTTGGCGATTGGTGACGCCTACGACTACAAAGGCTCGTGGGCGGATCTGCGCTTCTTTCTCCAAGTCGAAGTCTTGGGGAATGGTGCGCTCATTGGTGTCGCCATTTTCACCATCTTTGCCTTTACGTTGTTTCTCGCGACATTTTGGGATTCCAGTGAAGAAAGTGCGGCACTCGTTCTAGTGGCGGGTGGTATCATTGCGTTCTTTTGCCTCAATCCCTACTTGTTGTCGTTGGCCGACTGGCGAAATTTTATGGGGGAAGAAGCCGAGGCTTTGTTGCACGCGTCCAAGGACATGAACAATTTTCTCAAGACATGTTTGACATTATTTTTGATTCTCATTGTTTCGGTGGTGCAGTTCGGTATTACCAATGCGGTGACTTCGGGACTCGAGAGTGTTTCATTCTGGGTGGCCATGTTGATGGATAGTTCCAGTTTGACCTTTCCCTTCATCTGCTTTGGTCTTTACACCAAATTACCGTTCCAAGCCGTACAGATTCTTTCCAGCTTGCCTTTCTTGTTCATGATTTTTTTTTCGACGACATTTTCGCCGGGTTCGGGTGTCGCAGGTTTGAAGGAACTTCGCTATCTGTTTGCCCGATTTTACTTTTGGTGCATGATTCCCGGTATTCGCGATCAGATGGAGAACTGTCCCGCGGATGATGGAAAAAACATGTTGTACATGATCTTGTCGGCGTTGATTGGTGTGGTTTTGTTCTTGGTGGTCATGGCGGTCAGTGCGTTCATGCGCTCGCACAAGACCAAAAAGGAAAGCTCCAAAAAGAATGCGCTGAAGGATGACGAATTCCGTGATCTACAGCTCGAATTGTATGGAGAAAAGGCGATGGATATTCAGAGCACCAATCATTCCACCAATTCCAAGAAGAAAGAAAGCGCCTAAAGCGATTCAGGAATGTCGTGCCATTCATATTAATTCATTCTTAGATGTTAGTATGTGTTGGTGTCAAGTCTCATTTATAAATGTCTTTATTTGATGCAAAGCGCCAGTATTTGCAAATAGATTACTTGATAAGTTTTTCTAAATTTACAAAGCAGCGGCGCGAATGCTGCCATAGCCTGTCGGTCGAGTGTAACCACCCCGTCCATGTTTACCAGCGTTTACGATTACCCCGATCGAAGCTTGGTCGTGGGCGATAGTCTCATCAATTGTCGTGTGACAACCATACGGATCCTTGTTGCGAAGCTTACGACCTTTCTTGCCCCACTTTTTCGTCGTAGGCCGTTTGCTTTTATTCGCAGACGGCTTCGAACCACCGTCGACAGATCCTTCGAGTAACTCAAGAATGTCATCATCAAAATCGTTTTCAAGCTCATTGCCTTCTTCCTGATCGGGCTCTTCAGCTTCTTTTTTCTTCTTGTCGACGTTGTTGTTTCTCCAACTTCAAACGCAGTTTTGCTGTGTTGGCCAAAGCCGTGTCAATCGTTTCGCGATAGAACGCCAACAAGTCACTGCCACGTACTTCAGGAGGTGCATGACAAAACAAGAGTTTACCAGATGCATAGTCCTGTATCACATACCGAGCGGCTCGGGCATAGTCCGGGATTCCGCTAGCCGCTGCCAGCATTCCTCGTGCAATGCAAAATGTACCCAAAAATTCGTCTGGCTTCGGTGGCGGTAGCTTCGTCCACCCATTCTCGGCCATTTCTTGCGCCGTAGGTTTGGGAAGATTGATTCCGTAATGCGCGTTAATAATTTCTCGAGGAATGCGCTCACATATTAAGCGAGTAACCGGCCAGTGATCACGCATTTGGGCAATCGGGTACACACCAGCAGCAATCAAATCGGCCGTGTTCGATACAAACGAAGGGAAAACTAAACCAGGACAATCGCATAGCATCATTTTATCCTCCATTCCTGTGTCGGCAGGTAGGTAAAGAGTCTGAAAATGTTTCGTTTTGCCGGGTTGACTGGCTACGCCTACACGAACCACTCCATGAGTGTGTCGACTGCTTCCGACGAGCACATTGATGACACTACTTTTTCCAACATTCGGAAAACCAACCATACCGAACTGAAAGCGGTCTCCGTATCGCTCATCGCGCTCGCATCCGTGTTTCTCCGCAAAAGCCAGCATGGTTTCAAGTAATTGTTCGCGTGTGAGAGGGACATCGATGCCAATACCATCTTCCGATTCTTTTTTGGGGATAACTTCGTCATCGCTTTCACTCTCGCTGTCACTTCCTTCCTCTGATTCCTCACCCATGCCCAAAGGATCATCTTCTTTTTCTTCCTTGCGTGGATCTACACCTCGTTCTTCTCTTCGTCGGCGCTGCGCTTCGGCGTCTAATTTCTGTTGTTCCTTGACAGCCGAAAAGAAAATTGGTTCCCAATTTCGCTCTACAAGGTAATCATACCACATTTGTCTCTGATCGCGACTCAAATAATCGCTCTTATTCATAAGTACCATCATGGGCTTCCCCAAGGATGCAGCATACTCTTTGAGATCGTCCGACAGATAAAAGAGAGGATTGCGGGCATCGACGAGCTGCAAAAGACAACTCGAACGCTCCAACACACGCCACAATTGCCTCCAGACTTCTAAATTCTTTTCAAAAGGCGTAACCGAAGTCGATGATTCGGTCCTCGCGATTTCTTCCTCGCGTACCGCAATCGCGCGTCGCCACTCCAAAAAGGCCTTTTCCTCCTGACGGTGCAATTCCTCGGGCGTCGTAGATTCATCCCAGGCCGGGCGTCGGGGAACCGACAATTCTTGAAACACAAAGCTCGGTCTTTCATCGTCTTCCCATTGTACTTTGGATGGACGAAAGGCGTGTCCGGTGGGATCGAGAACAACTACGCCTTCTTTTTCGGAAGTAAATTCTCGATGTGCCAAATCGGCTTGCAACAAAAAGTCGTCCAGATTACTCATTTCCAGCACCGATCTCGTCTTGAGTTCTGGTTCTTCTTCAATGCCCACGGAAGTGACACCCGCTTGCATGGCCATGCCTCCTTCTCCGCGTCGATTCTTCCCGTTTTCACGAGGACGGTATCGTTGACCTTGCGCTTTCTGCAACGCTTTGCCCATGCCTGATTCACGATCGAGTCGACCCGGTTTTCCTTTGCGACTGGTTCCTTTGTTTCGCGGCATATTGTTTGAAATGGTTTTTAATGCTTATTGCTGTTTGATTCGTTGCGTAGTAAGGAAAGAATGGCAAGGAAAGGCTCGTTTTCTTTCATGTTTCTTTACGGGGGATTTCATTCTTTGGTTGGATGCCATCGTGACGGACGACGGATAGGTTTTCACAGCGCGCAATGTGCGTGCGCGGTGCGCGGAGCAACATTCGTTTGGGCAGAACGACCAGTAACCTTATTGTACAGAAAACGCACCATAAAGCGAATGAAATCTACAAGAATGCCAAGTAAAAAAGTACGGTACACATTCCGTATAATTGGTTAGCTCAGGAGACAAGAGATATGAATGCTGAATCTATTTTGTTAGAATTAAGTCTTAGATAACTATCCGACAAGGATGCTTTCCTTCTCTACTTTGTAGCAAAGTCGAAAGGCGTCGCGAGTGTTTCGCTCTCTCATATTTCAGTTTTTACATGAGCAACATGGTTACTCCCAACACAACTAAAGCAAACTTGGATCCATCCCAGTGAGTGTTACCGAAACTCGAGTGCTCTTCCTCCGAATGGGTTGCAGCGGTGCATTGCTCACTAGCCGTCGTATCAACAGTGCAAGGGGGTACCACCGAATCCGTACCCGTCACGAGAGGATAACCGGCTGCCGTCCATTGCGTGACACCACCACCATTGTACAAGACATGAAAGCCAGCTTCTACCAAGTGAGTCGCTGCCACCGCCGCACGGGCGCCTGTACTACAGTATACGGCCACACGACAATTTTCGCAGCCGGCCAAATCGTCCGGTGTGGCACTGGGAAATCCTTCGACAGCGAGATCGGCCATGAGGGTGGCATTGGCAATATGTCCCGTTGCGTATTCTTCGGCACTGCGGACATCGACAAGTACATCGAAGTCACCGTGTTCGAGACCTTCAAAGAGCTCCGCGGCGGTCAAATTGGTAATTACGATGGTACTTTCCTCGTGGGCCTGAGCGGCGCACGCGAATACTGCAAGAAAGAGAAGAAAGCCAAATTTCATGATGTTGGATCAAAAGTTTTTGTAAGTTGCAATGGCAGTGAAACCGTGGCAAATTCGTCGGATTGAAATAGTAGAATGTGTCGATGTTTGTTTGCCTGTAGTGGCCTGTGCAGGATTTAAAATTGAACCGAAGTCGATTGCGGGTCGATCTTTGGATCATCGTTCGCTTTGGACCTCGGGAGTCTCACGATAATTGTACGGACAATCGTGAGTCTTGGGTCTTGAGTTGGATCCGAGCCGGTCGGACTAGGGACAGACGTTCTTGTCCGATTCGGCTACTATGGACGCAAAGTGTTGTCTTGATCTTGACGACATGACTGGATATTTCGTATTGAGTCACGATCGTGATGTTCTTTTATGGTATTGTTTTGCAATAACGTTTTCGTCACTGCATCTTTACTGCGGGCCCATTATGTTTTGACTCTTGTCTCCTCTTTCATTACATACATGAAATCAATCGCTCGTTTTCTTATGAAAGGCACCGCTCTCGTCGCACATGCGTATACACCGCCGTCATGGTGTTCTCTCCCACCTCCACCGCACGGTCGATTGTCACTCGCGCACCTTCCGACGCCCCTCAACCCTCTGACATTGCACGGCGAAATCGGAAAACCACTCACGGAGCACAATATTTCCTTCTGGATCAAACGCGATGACATGACGGGAGGCATCGAATGGGGTGGGAACAAGATTCGGAAACTAGAATTTTTGTTGGCGGATGCGCAACAGGGTGATTGCACAGCCGTCTTGACCATCGGCGGTGCCCAAAGCAATCATTGTCGTGCGACGGCTGCGGCCGCACGGCGACTCGGACTGGAGCCTCATCTCATTTTGCGCACAAGCAGTAGTGATATCGGGACGGTGGGGAATTTGTTGATGGTTTGGGTTCCGAAGTACTGGTGCAGCGTGTGGCGGAAGCGATCGAACGAGATACACAACACAAAGTGTATCGCATTCCGGTGGGTGGTAGTAACGCGATTGGGACGTGGGGGTATTTGCAAGCTGTTGATGAAGTTATTCAACAACAGCCATCGGCTTCCCTTGATCACATTGTATTCGCTTGTGGGAGTGGCGGAACGGCGGCGGGGATTGTATTGGGATTTGCGATGGCATATGAGAAGGATGCATTGGAACACATGCCGCAACTCCACGCCGTCGGAGTCTGTGATGACCCGGATTACTTCTTTGCTTACATGGCCCGAATTGCCGTGGATATGGGATTTTCTATCGATCACTACAACAACGACAAGTATGAGTCCGTGGAAGATTATTTGCGTCAGCACGTGACTTTGCATCAAGGGAAAGGAAGGGGTTACGCCGCAAGTACACCGGAGGAACTCCAGTTCGGTGTCGATTTTGCGCATGCGACAGGAATTGTGTTAGACCCAGTCTATTCGGGAAAGGCGCTCTATCATTTTTGGACACGTGTTTTGCAAGATAACATTAATTCATTTGCAAATCAATCGATTCTATTTTGGCATACGGGTGGTGCTTTGGGTCTTTATAACAAATGTGGGGAACTTACCGAGTCCACTTCGATATTGGCCGGCTCGCCTTGTCAGAAGTTAGATGTGTACGGCAAAGGAAATGGTTTAAATATTAATGGATGAGTGACCCCAAGTAGAGACAAGTGCGATCAGGTGGATATGTGCATCATGAGATGTTTATGTTGATGATTATTTTCGTTAAGGACTGACAACAACGTCGAAGGTCTCATCTTCCTAATCATTGCAATTGGAGGTCAATGTGGCCTGTGCGTGCTCGTGTTACGTATAAATAGTTACGGTGCATGCTTCACTAGAACATCCAACTAGCTAGTGCAATATGTAACTGGATCGGCTAAAATGAAGCAAAAGATTATTTCAAAGATCAAGCGTATGACTCAAAGGCTTTTTTTCTGAAACACGGAACGTTAAAGCTGTCGCTGTCGCTTTCTTTGGTGTTGGAGTTCCAAAGAAGGCGGGTCGCTCAGCATAGTGCAAAGCACATCAGAGTTTACGGTCAGCAATGGATAGAGTCTTGAAAAGCAACCACTCGTCCAGCGTGTCAATGCAGCTCCAAATATCGCTGGTCGATCATCGATCGACTCGCGGGTCATGGCTTTCGCATCGTTGAGGTAACGCACCGGCGCTAGGACAGCTCTCATTTCGCGTACAACTTCAAGCCACGGACCGCGGTCTTCGACAGTGACATCCAGATGAATTTGGTTGTGTGCAAAAGGAATCAAACTTTTGACCTGTTCCAAATCGATTTGATGTCTTTCCTGTCGAAAAACAACAGCGCGTAGTCTGCTATGGGAAGCAATTACCGCAAGTAGATCGTCCCAAAATGGGCGAAGAACCGTTAGACATCCTAGCTCTAATCGATACAAATTCTGGTTTGTTCGAATTGCTTGTAAAAGTTCCGCTTGTTGTGCCAATGAAAGTGGGTCGTAGCCTTTATAGATGATTCCAAGTTCTTGCAGGTTTCCACTGGCAAGAAGAAACTGAGTATGAAATAGAGGGTCAACCAAAAGTTCAAAACGCAGTTATTGCCCGAGAAACGATAGCAAGAGATTGATTCTCTCCCAATTGAATAGCATCATAAATGCGGTAATCAAGGTGCTTTGTCGGTAAAGACAGCGGCAGACGACGCTGCGAGTCTTGAAAAAACCGAGTAGTCGTTTCCAGTGAAATGTTTGCAAGTGCACTTTTGACTTCGAAAAGGTACCCAAAGGAGGAATACATGCCGCTTTCGTGCGCCGCAATGGTACCGAAGTGCGTCGTTCGTCTAGCTAGCGCTTCGACAAAAGCATGTCCCTGATCAGCAAACGTACACTCCAGACCCACGTTAAGAGGCTCCGGATGAGATGCTAGTGCGACCGATTCTTCCGCAGAAAGCTTGCACCCGCAACCAAAGTATAGTCGTCTCTTTGGATTAACTTTCATATATTCAGCAAGAAAACGCGAAGTGATAAAAGTTGTAGGGACCACAGAACGGGCTTCACCAGCGCTGTATCTCCCAATACGGACGACATCGGATGTTTCATCCATTAAATATAACATTTCCTCTATCGTTTGCGCTACGCTTTGCTTTGTCATACCATAAACATACACCTTGCCATATTCCAAGTCAATCTTCGAAGTTCCTTTTCGAAACTTGGACTTGACCGTGGTTGGAAGCTTCCTCGTCATCAGAAAGACTTCCTCGTCCCACCAGACGACTTTGCTATACATAAATCTCATCAGATGAGTTGCATTGAGAGGCGAATGAGTCTTTCGGTAAAACTCCATGTTCCTGCTCCACTTGGTCGCGCTTAACTGCGTCATGAGGAGATTCTTGACGTCGTCAAACTCTTCGACAGGTATTTTTTCAACCCAAGAAGAATCCATCGTGCTTGAGAAAATGAAAGGGTCTTTTGTTTTATCAGTTTCACAAAACTTATAGAAAACACCGCAAAAACAATTACACAGAGCTTAAAGAATACTCCGGAGTAATAAATGATATTCCGGAGGAGGATCGGAGATTGTGTCGTGGATCTTATTTTTCTGAGAAAACTTGTGTTAGAAACAGCGTTAACATTCAGCCTTGTCGTGGAGGCAGAATTGTAACGTCCTTTCTCTCTAGTAGCTTGTGCGCGAGTGGCTACTTTGTATTCTCCCCCTTCTCAAACATGATACATGATGGACTGACTACTTCGTACTTTGTATACCGTGTGTGTGTCGTGCGTCTTAAAACCCAATAAACTTATAGAGAAACCGCTCGGGACTCGATCCGCATTGTTCATCATTCATCATTAATATATCGCGTCGCCTCGCACCATGACGACGAAAAGTAATAATCAATCAAACGGAGTATTGAGGGAAAACGGTGTGTGATCGATTCAATAAAAAAAGGATACAATCTTCACATGGAAACCCATCAGTGAAAAAGAATATCTGCTCGTTTCAAGACAAGGAATATAAAAATGAACCAACAGCATCGCTGGTACTGGCATCCTCACATGGGTTGGGTCGACGTACTATTGAGTATGCTCATGTCCTTTTTTTCCTGTGACAAAAGCCATGGAGAAAGAACCCAACGAACGATGCTTGCAAAAGTCACAGGAAATCCGTAGTACCATGACGGCCCTGTGTCGATCGGGTTCGAAAAAGCCTTGAAACAATGAAACTCGCACATGGGATATGTCATTTTCAAAATTGGTGCAGGAATTGACGCGAGTTCTCTTTCCGCTGTATTCCTAATTTGTTGTGCCTCTTTGTGCATGGATCTCTCTTTGTTCCTGCTGTAGCAACAACTTTACCTCCTCTCAATTTTGGATGTCGGAACTTATTTTTGCGGAAAATCGTGTTCTCTAGGTTCAATTTTTAAGGTCAAAGTACTTGTATGCGTCCGAGACTTTGATTGATGCATTTAAAAATAGTTTTCACGGGGTGGTTGGTGAAAGCTGTGTATTGTAAACTAGCCCTTAGGTCATCTCAAAGTGGACGACTTACTAACTTGCCCTGTAAGTCGAAAACTGTTGCCAAGTTTGCAAGATCCGGGACTCCGCGTGACGCCGTCATAATTCGTGACAGGAGAAATTTTTTCCTGTAAAATAAAATAAGAAAGTACTCGTACTCCGTAATTGACAATAACATTGACATGCTGAGCTTAGGATTGACTATGCTAATCGTTTCACTCGCGCTAGCAACATGATTCTTCTATTTTTCTTCTTTAAGATTATCCTCTTCTTCGTACCGATCGTAGAAAGCTCCTTCTTCGGCGGCTTTCGTCGTCTTAAAGTTAATCGGAACGATCGTTGGCTTTCTCAACTTCGTGCCGGAGCGGACAATGCCGAGACATCCACGACACTGAATATTCTTTTCCTCATGGACAGTTTCTGTTACTATCACGGAGGCTATTTAGCAGCTTGTACACAGGATATTCCCAATACCGTTGTCATTCCGGTCTTATCCGATTATCTCGCCGACTATTGTCAAGCCAACGATCCGGATGATGTGGAGAAATGGGAATCCATGCGCATGCATCACTGGCAAGAACGTTTACAAGAGTTCACTGCCACACATAATGGAGCTGCGGAGCGAATCGCTGTGTACTGCGAATCTGATTCGGGTCTCGCGGATGCTGAAGCCCTGCGGCAACAATTAGTCTCACAAGGACGAAATGTTTTACACGACAATCCCATTGAATTGGAAGCACGACGCAACAAATATCTGATGCAAAAATGTCTTCAAGAGACCACTTGCCTGCCGACCGTACGGCAACGATTGTGCCATTCGTTGAACGAAACGCTGGAATTTTGGGAACAAGAAGGTCGAGTAGTCGTCAAGCCACATCGTGGCGTGGCGTCCGAATCGGTACGATTGTGTCACTCACGACAACAAGTCGAACAGGCGTGGCACGATATTACTTCGTCATCTGTGTTTGGTGCACGACAACAGCAACATACGACTGTCGTAGTGCAAGAATGGTTGCAGGGGACGGAATATGCGATTGATGTTATCAGTCGGAATGGTCAACACAAAGTGGCTGCGATATGGAGATACGACAAAAGACCCGCCAATGGTGCCGCATTTTGCTACTTTCAAACCAAACTAGTCGATGCGGCGAGTGATGAAAACGTGATGGCGGTATTTGAATATGTGAAATCGACATTGAATGCTTTGGGTGTGCAATGGGGTCTCAGTCATAATGAAGTCATTGTCCGGTCCGATACCCGTCAACCCATGTTAGTGGAGATCAATTGTCGTCAACACAATATGGACTTTGCGCCATTGACGATGGCTTGTATTCGATACAATGCATTCCAAATATTACTGGGTGCTTATTTCGGCGGAGACGATGAGTGGGATCAATACCCCGAACTTCCGACACTTCAAGCACACGGTTGCATGGTACATTTAGTCAATTATGCCCGCGGCTCGTTGGTGCAAGTTCATCATCTGAAGGATATATCAGCATTACCAAGTGTTTTGGAGTTTGAAGTGTATGAAGAGTTTCAAACTCCATCGACATGGTTGGAACCCACGATTGACATTCGAACGGATGCGGGTTGGGTACAGCTCATCAATGAAGATCCGGAGGCCTTGCAGCATGATTATGAGCAAATTTTGGCCTGGATGCCCGACATGTTCTCAGTAAGTGAGGATGGTGGATAAGTGAAAATACAACTCCATCGCATCCTGCATGGGATGGGGGATAACTGAAAACACAACTCCATTGCAACCATCTTCATTTTGTCTCACTTAAATGTACCACGAATCACTCATGGAGCAACGCTACTGTATACTAATACGCATCCAAGCATCCAAGCATCCTGAAATACTCAAATAAGTATTTAATATTAACTCTGCTACGTTTTCTAGTTGCTGAAACGAAATTGCTAGTGGATGCCTCTTGTCATCCTCGTCGTTCGAATTATGGATTGATGGACAGTGCAAGCTCTTACAACTCGTTCCCGGTGGTCGATTTGCCAGTCTCCTTTATTTCTTTCTGTTTCACGAGTTTGGTGAGAATTCGTCGACGACGTAGATTCCATTCTTGAATATCCTTGACTAACAAATTGACGTCCATGGCGTACAATCGTTTTCTCAGAAGGACCAACTCATCAAGAGACTTCTTCTTGACGAGTTTGATATAGTCCTTTTCCATCTTATTGCAGTGTTTGCCATTCAAGTCACAAAGGACCGTGTTTCCGGCTTTTTCAATGTAATCTACCATCACGTCAAAGTCGCGCAATTCATCGTGCATTTTTTGATTGGTCTTTTGGACATAATCGGCTCCGTCAACACCCGTTTCACGATTAAAGTAGCGGATAGTCGGCCAACCGAATTGACTGGGCCAATGGGGAGCGCCCTTGAGAGTATCGGCTTCGGACAAGTTGATATCTCCAAAGACGACTTTTTTGTTGTCAGCAAATGCCCTAACGGCCCGATTCCATGTCGGTGCTTGTCGGAGACAATCCGCATGATCCGGGTCACTCACCCAACGCACAAATAGTGTTTGACTCTTTTTGATCGCCTGGTTGACTAACTCGTTCAACTGATCGCGGTCTTTGATTTCGGTCACAAAATCAAAGTGATCATCTGGATACATTGTCGCCCTTGCGACCGAGCAAATCCAGAGAAAGGTGAACAGGATCTTCATTATCGTGCTTCTTATGGCTTTACTACGACCTTGGCTCTCCTACAATCAGGGATAAACCATCTAACCGTCTACCAGGCAATTGACTTTATTGTTGAGTGCCAAAGATTGCCAAGGATGCCAATCACAACAAATCGAAGTGCTTTTTTAGTGTCAAATCACAATGACTGATGTTGGCTCTGTGTGACTGTATGACCCCGAGTCAGTCGTGGACCAAGCGGGTCATGGTCGTGAGCCAAGTCGCTGTAAGACAAAAATCGCCCAAACTTGTTCTCTTGTCTTGCCGTCGTCAGTTGCGTTGACAAGAGTGAGTCTCTCCGCAAAAAATAATATAATCGAACCTAAATTATGTTATTGCGTATCATAATATTTCAAACACCTTTTTTTGCCTTAGAAAGTCATCACTCTTACATTCATTTTAATTTATAAAAGAAAATAAAAAATGGGGGTGATGGAAAAGATCAAAGAGATAGAAGCCGAGATGGCCCGGACGCAAAAGAATAAGGCCACCAACTACCATCTAGGGACCTTGAAAGCTAAATTGGCAAAATTGCGAAGTGAATTGTTTCTGGAGCAATCAGGCGGAGGAGGCGGTGGATCTGGGGAAGGATTCAGTGTCGCTCGAAATGGTGATGCCCGTGTTGCGTTGATTGGGTTCCCTTCCGTGGGAAAAAGTAGGTACGTTCTTGATCAAAATTGTGATAACCTACATCGCTCAATTTGTGTATGAGGATAAGAAAATCTCATGTCTTTCTATTTCAAATTTATCTTCATTCAAAAGTTTGTTGAGTAGCCTCACCACCACCGAATCTGAAGCAGCAGGTTACGAGTTTACGACACTCACTTGTATTCCGGGTGTTTTAAATTACAAAGGATCCAAAATTCAAGTCCTCGATCTTCCCGGAATCATTGAAGGTGCCGCGCACGGTGCCGGGCGTGGAAAAGAAGTCATTGCGGTAGCTCGTTCGGCTGATGCGATTCTTATTGTATTGGACGCCGGAAAGGAGGGTTTGCAGAAACACCGAGAGATTCTGGAACGAGAACTTGAGACAGTGGGCATTCGTCTCAATGAGAAGCCACCTGATGTGACCGTGAGCAAGCGTAAGACGGGCGGCGGAGGTGTTCGATTTGCTTCGACAGTACCACAGCCGCATTTGGGTCCTGAACCCGAGAAAGTGGTGACACAGATTTTACGTGAATACAAGATTACCGCTTGTGATGTTCTGGCCCGGGAAGAGATTACGGTTGATCAGTTGGTGGATGTCGTGTCGGGAAATCGCGAATATAAGCCTTGCCTTTATTTATACAATAAGATTGATACTGTGACAATTGAAGAAATCGATCAATTGGCACGAATGCCTCACTCAATTGTCGGATCGGTTGCCGAAGGATTCAACATAGCTGGGCCGATGGAAGATGATCTGCTGAAACAGAAAATATGGGAATATTTAGGACTGACGCGCATTTACACAAAACGAAAGGGTACGTTATGTTTTTCGAGAAGACATCGCATCAGAAGCTGAGCTCGTTCAGTTCAGCTGCTGTTCTTTTTATCTGCGAAACCTTACGTTACTCTGTCTCTTCTGGTTTAAGGCTCACCGCCCGACTTGGTCGAACCCGTGATTTTATCGCAGATTCGAAAGGGTACATCGGTGAAATCGCTCTGTGACAACATTTCGTCCGAAATGCTGCGCGATTTCAATTACGCACTGGTGTGGGGGAAAAGTGCGAAGCATGCTCCGCAACGTTGCGGATTGACACACAATTTAGATGATGAAGATGTTGTTCAGATTGTACCCCGAACCGTGAAGCAACAACAGAATGACAGGAACTATACGAACCTTGCTCAAAGTTTTGCGGACAAGCACGCCAAGAAGCGCCTGGAAGCCAAGAAGCAAAAGCAGGCCCGGCTGCGGGGTTGATCATCTGACGTAGTGCTCTCAAATAAATCTAATAGTCTGTATTGCAGGAACGCATTGGGTCGTTGTTACTTTTTGTTGACCAGATCTTCTGGGTTATTGAAAATATGGGCGAGTTGTATTTTGACGTGTCCAGAAAATCTGGGCGTTTGGTAATTTGACGTATCCAGAAAATCTGGGCGGGTGGTACCACGTACTTTTGGCAATAATACCATGCCATGCTGGTGGACCAGAAAATTATAGTCGTGAGCGAAGCGAATGAAAGAACTCATTTTCGCGCTTTTTAAATGTCATTTCCCATGATCTTTCTCCCATCGCCATTCGCCATCAGGTAGCAGAGACCTTTCTTGATTGCGTTTCGCAAAGAACTTGCTTTCTCGCTTTGAACCGAATCCATACATTGATAGTGCTTTGCTGATATCCAAAGCGTCATTACTGTAGAGACGGAACCTTATAGACTGGTATAAGTCTTTCTTTAATCAAGCGAAGTAAATTGAGACGCTTTCCCGATATTAAATGTCAGTTCATCGTCCATGAAGACGTCTGGCGACAGGCGACTTTTATTCGAAGTCGCAAATCATATTTTTAGCTCAAGGCGATCGATATCTGCAATAAAAATTGTAGAACTAATCGAATTAGGGAAATATTGATGCGTTTGCATATTTTTGGTAGCGACAACGCTGCATACAATACGTTCGTTTAGCCGCTTTCTTTGGAAACCATTATTTTTCGTTATTGCAGTGAAATAGGCTTTGGCAGCGTTTGTACTTTGTACTACACGGCTCAATATTATTTGTACGTCGAAAATCTTTGCGAAATGTTGTCTGCGTATTTACTATAGACAATAGTGTCGTCCGTTTTTCGCCACGACTGCACTTCAGTCATTTTTTGAAAAGTGAAAGAGCAAGTTGAACGAAAAAAAAAAGTTGAACGAATGTCAATTTTTTTTACATAGGATGTTCGTTCGTCTAAAAAAACTAGCCATCTGATTGGCTAGAGCGGTAAAAAATACTCATCTGATTGGTCGACACGAGGGGCCTTTTGGATAAAATGTCGCTACGGTTCAATTATTTCCTATATAATTCCGACGACGGACGTTCCAATTGGGTCCACAAACTAGAGGTGTGGCTAGAGGTAAAATGGACTCTAGTGAAGTGACTAGTGAGCCAAGTCATTCTAGTGAAGTGAAAAGTGAAAAAGTGAAAAGTGGTACTGATATCTGTATAGTGTAAAGTGTACAAGTCATTAGCTGTGTCCTGACACCGGATGCAAGATACTCCGGAGTAATAGGAAAGAGTTCCCTCCTCTCAATGGTTGCTAGGAAATGGCTAGGTGTTTGCGCTACATCAACAGCTTCGGAGAGAGTGTTCTCGAGCTGTGGCCTTACTTTGAAGCGCACAAAATTGAAAGGGACCACACTGGAGACTCAGCTGAAATTGAAGTATAACCTGGCACCCTGTGGACTGACCATTGGTGAAAATAGGCGAAGCAATTTAAGTTACAAGCTCAGTAGCTATTATTTGCTATCGCTTGTTATTCCATTTGTGTTATGTTGCCATAGTTTTTTGCACCGTTCATGTCACACGTAGGCGTTACGTAGACATGGTACACTTCTAGTGAATCAAGTGGAGTGAAAAGTGAGTGAAGTGAAAAAGTGAAATTTTCAACTCTAGTGAAGTGACTAGTTCTAGTGAAAAAGCCACACCTCTACCACAAACATAAATAATACGTAGTACGTAGTACTCCGTAAGATGGTACAAGTAGGGTGTTGTTTCCTGCACCCGCGTCGTCGGTCCCCATAGTCTGGAGTCCTGTCTGATTCATTCCACAACCAATGGAGCGGTCGGCGTTTTATATAGCTATAAGTGTACTATGGGATTGTGAAATAAATGACGTGATGACGTAAATGCTGGTTGAAATAGCGCGATCTTGCGCCTCATGTGATAAACTTGTTGATTAGGAACTCGGCATTGACTTGCTAATAAATAATAGCGATACCTAAACAATGAGATTGTCTTGTTGAAAGGTTTATGCACGAATAAGAAAGAGAAACCTTTGAATATTCAGCTTAAAGGATTAAATTTCGTATCAGGAGCTCATCATTACAACGAAAATACAACAGCAACAATCTTCACCCAACAAATTGATGACCTCCCTATCAAGGAAACAAAACGGATCGCTTCTGCGATGGATATTTCTCTGTATCTTCTGGAATTACGGCTTCCATTCCGTTACAGCTTTTACATCACTGCGGTTACCTCAGCTATCAACGACAACTCGAACGATTCGAGATTATTCAACAATCATTGCCAATGCTCTACCCAAAATTGAAGATTGGGAAGTTCTAGACAATGGGCGTGTTGTTGGAACTATTTTCGATCACCCGATTCTTCCGAATGGAGATACAATCACAACGTCACCCATTACGCGACCCGGATCGGCGGCTCCGCGGAAAACGGTCACGACGATTTCGGGGAGCAAATATCAGTTAGGAACACCCGTCACCGCCAATGCTGGATTACAGAAAGGGGATGTCAGTTTGGCCGAGTTGCAAAAACGAGCTCGTGTTGCTTTTGATCTGACAGGAGATATAGTCGGCGAAAACGGAAGAAAATACTTGCTGGCTGGTAAACCCAGTCAAAGTACTTCTGGTAAATCAATGATTTTCAAAGCATACATGTGCGATGACGATCAACTTCCTACGGGTTCCGCTTTGACCATCAAAATCTCGAAAAATTGGGAAGCAATTGAACGAGAAGCAGAAAACTACGCCAGAATCACCAAGGCCGGATTTTTGCGAGGTCAATTTGTGGAACTTCTGGATTACCTCCCCGATGCCGCCGTCTACTCGAAACGTTTTAAAAATCAATCGGCACTGGTCATGGAACGAGGTGCGATAGACTTGAAACGGTATATATCCGTCAACGGACAGCTCGAAGGGCGACGTCTTCGCGATGCAGCAGCTGCGGCGGCGCAATGCATACAAGCGATTCATTCCTCGAAACTCGTGTGGACCGACATGAAGACGGAGAACTTTGTCGTAGATGCTTCGGGTCTCGTCAAGGGTATCGATTTAGAGTCCGCCATGGCAGTCAAAGGCAACCCAGTTGACTACAGCCCTGAAGGCACACCGCCCGAGTTCGCTAGTGCCTTTCTAGCGGGTGAAGGACCTGAGTTCATTCTTGAGTACTCGTACGATATTTGGTCGTTTGGTATGCTCTTGTATGAAATGGCTGTGGGTCGAGGATACTTTGACGGAAAAAAACCCGTACAAATTATCAAGTCGTTACGAGATGGTCTCGATATTGATTTGTCGGCCATTGAAGATCCCAAACTAAAATCACTGATTGATCGCTGCCTCACAATTGAACCATCGAAACGTCCGAATATCTACGAAGTATTACTTCATCCGTTTTTCCTCACTACAGGGCTGGGACCACTCAGCTTTGGGAAGTAGAAAATAAGTAGCAAAACTAAAGAAGCAAATCAATATCTTCTACCACTACTCAAAAGATGATGTTCTAATTCCCTCGTAAGCAAGCCCTTTCACGTTATCTAGCTGAGTCATTCGTTTAATAGCAAGAAATTTTACGCCAAATCTAAAATTGAAACATTCGAGTAAAACCTGTTTTGCTTTTTTTGTACAAAAGCACCGCCATGACGAAAAACAGCTCCCCCACGGCCAAAGAAACCACGTCCAGTGACCGGTTCCGCTACCTCGCCCGCGTTGGACGCGGTTACCTTGTAACCGTATTCTTTAGCCACATGAAAGTCTGCCGCGTTTTCTTCACTTTGCTTCTTCACCCAGCTGGTCGCCGATTTGAGTGCAGCTTTCGACAAGTAGTTCAAAACGGGCCCGGGCACACTTCCCTTGAGTGAGATATCACACGCATAGAACACCCGCGTTTTCAGTCCACCGTCACGTTCCTCTAAATGCCAGTGGCCGGAAACATCATCCATGTCCGATGTTTTCTCGTAATCGAGTGTCCAAGTCATGCTATCTTGGTGCGGATAAAATGTATGATCATAATAGGATTCGTACTGCATGGTCGATGATATTTATTTCGTCTCCATAGTGAGCGTTCTATACTTGAAACCAGCGAGAACAACAAAATACACAGTCTTCTACGTACCGAATATCCTGGAATCACACCAAGAACCATCTTTGTTTTGATCTTCTTTGCGTTCTCATCACTCTTGTCGACATGATAATTGCTACTGTGGATGACTTTGCCCACCTTTTTCGTACTGAAAGCGGAAAAGAATATTAAGTTACATGCGACATTGTTACAAACGTACACAAAGACGACTATGAAATGCACTTACTACATTCCCAAATCCAGAATTTGATTCCAAACCGCTGCCTTGGGTGCATTTATATCTTGCACACAAATCGCGCCTCCGGAGTTGCCATCGCCTTGACTTTGTTTCATGACAGGTTTTCCCTGTGCCAGCTCTGCCTCATCTTTTGAAGTTAACTCAAGATTCGGAAACGGCCCAGGTGAATAAGGAGTCAATTTGCCCGTGTGATCGTGCGGTTGATTTCGATCGATCTTGGCTTCGCATATCGTCGCGACGAAAGCGATTAGAGCAAGGGGAAACAGTTTCATCGAACGGATCAGGATGTAAAGATATTTTCAAGCGCTTCAAATGACAGTTGTTGGCAGGTAGATAGTCTAATTAAGGTCTCCTTTCCATAAATCTGTTATCGGTTTGTGAGAAATGATTTGATTGTCGTCGATGATTTTTTTGATGACATCCATCGTCGTCTGTCGTCTATCGCGATGATTCTTTCGGGGATCACGAACTACGTCTCGTAACTCGTGACCTAGGGAATAAAGTATTAGACCTTAAGGTTCGTGTTATAGGACATAGGTAGTCATGTGTAGGCAGGAGAGTCATGAGTCATGAGAGGGGGCAACAGGCAACAGGCAACAGGCAACCTTACCAGTTACCAGATATGCCTTTGTGACTTGTGACTTCTGACTAATGACCAGATTTCTTGATTTCTTTTACAAGCCAATTGCCAATAATCAGGGAAGGACGTTAAAATTCTGCCAGAGAGCGAAAGAGGAGTTGCAGATTGACTGGAGTCTGCAGGTGCAGACACCATACGCACATTCTAACGTTGCCCTATAAGAAAGTTTCCAAGTATACATGCTGATGGTGCGATGTCGTAATGGAATTTATGCAAGCAAAAGTGCTCGTTCCTCGTTGCTTGAAAGTGTACCAACGATTGGCGCAACCCAATAATACGGGTGTCACTGGCGCAACCATTCAGCCATCAAGGCGGGTAATATAGCCGCATCCAGTCCTGCGTATTCCATCTGGGCGTCCGAGAGTGGACGATCTGACCAACTCGAACACTGTTCTTTCTTGGAAAGCTCACACTTCGAGTACAGTTGCACAATCCTCGCCAGTCCTTTCAATTGATCACCACCGTGCAGCATTTGAATATCTAGACACGTATTCCGCGGAAGCTCCGTACCCAACCACAACTCAAGTTTCGGCAGATCATTGCCCATCGCAAACCCGAGAATCAGACGGGATGGATCAAACAATATATGTTGCACCAAGTCTTTGCTTCTTTGCTGAAATTCCAGCGACTCTTTTAAGAGATCGAGCACCCACGGCCGTTCGTGTCCAGGGATAGCGATCTGCAATGTCGCTACGTGGATCGTTCCATCTGACCGGTTGTACCACTCCGTGTCTATTGCCGTTAAACGGCAGTGCAACAAAACTTCTTCGAGCAGTAACAACTCTTCTGAAAGCGTGTCGACCCAATACGGCGGTTCCGGTAGATGCAGTACACCGTCATCTATTCCAGGTGTCGACAGTTGAAAGCGAGCAATAGATTCGTTCGCTAGAATCACATCCAATTCTTCTCGACGGTCCAGGATCAGTGCCTGCAACGCCTGTGAATGATGAGAGCTGTCTTTTGAAGAAGTTGTCACTTCCAAAACGGACTCGTTTCTCCGTGTACCGAGCATTTCGGCAACCAGTTTTGTCAATAGAGCCCGCTCTCTCTTGCTGACATTACCGCGGACCGACAAGGATGTGAGATATTCTGCGATGCGAGTAAAAGCCGTACCGACCGTTTGCAGACGCTGCGCTGCTTCGGGAATCCAAGAGCCTTTTTGCTTGTCGGAGAGCTGCAAAATCATCATAATATCTTGTTGCAACATCTCCAAAGCTGAAGCATCATCATTCTTGAAAAGAATATCAATCCGCTTTAGAGTCTCCAGTACACGTGTCCAAGTATCACTCACTTGATTTGCTTCTTCGGCTGACAAGGCATTGGAGGGTGGCTTGCGTCTCGGTTTTCTGTTGTTTGTAGTCGTCTTGGGCTTCACCACGAGATGCGGATTCTTGCGGAGAAAACTCCCTTGCCGTGACTGTTTCGTCGTCGGATTCACAGCATGTTCTGTTACAATATCGTTTTCTCGCAACGGTCGTTCAAGAAAGCGAGGGTCCAGATCACCATATTCCAACGAATCGGAATGCGTTTTGCGATAATTGGTCCACTGTCCTTGGAGTTGTTCGTAATGACAAATGCGCTCGATCACGTGCGGCAACAAATGCGATGAGGCAATTGATCGGACCGATTGTCCTTTATTGTTGACGATCGTGACACAAGCTCCTTGTTCGAGTAAATAGAGAACAACATCATTCCGACATTTCGTAGCGGCAAAAAATATGGGTGTTTTGCCGTAACTGAATTCTGCCGCCGAAATGCTATTGACATTGCAGCCAACGTGTTCTACTAAGTGAATGACATTCTCGATGCATCCTTGCCAAGCGGCCATGTGAAGAGGATTCTTGCCCGGTAAATTGTCCAGATCCGCGGCCGTCCATCCTTCTAATGCTTGCTGCAGCGTTTCGAGGGATTGCGAGCCGGCGGCGCGTCCTAATTTGGAAGCATTGCAGCGTTGTTGGTCGACAGACAAGGACGAGGAAGTATGGAATGATAGTGCCGTCATGATGAAGATAGAGAGTTGCATGAAGTTATTGGCATCTTCCTTTCAAAGTTGTCTTAAAATAATAATAATGCAAACGCCACAAACGCAGCGAACAGGACGCCATTCTGCAATAAGGTTTAAGATAACAATCGGGAATCCTGACCCCGTCGTTCTTTACCCGGTTCGTATCCAATCATTATCGACTTTGCTGCTTCTGCCATGTTCAAATGCAAATGTTGCTTTGTTCGGTGGTGCCATTATTGGTGATGAAGTTGGACAAACCAACCTTAGATTTCCTACTTAAAAGGGCTCGAAGAATACTATCCCTCATAGCTCATAGTGCAGCTTGTGGTAACCTGCATTCAAAGACTTGGAGCTTGGGCATGTTTTTAAATATAAGTGTCAAAAAGCAGGTCTCGATTACAACAATTTCTATACGAAGGGATGTCGCTATCAATAGTGAATTGGGATTTCGTTCGGTCACGTTCGATGCCGTCCTAAGCAAGAATCGAAGATATACTATAGCGTACATTGTAGGATACTTTTTCCTGTGACTGAACTGAAAATCAGTCCCGGGCCTAGACCACTGCATCATTCAACATCTTTTCGCTTGGGCCCTAACTTTTCCATTGGTAAAAGCACGTGAAGATAAATATCGCGATTATGGAAGTAAGGATATTAAATAGATTTCCATTTTCATTGCCAAGGCTTATTTTAGAGGGTCGAACTTTGTAGCGTACAGCGTAGAGTTGACATGACTCAACTGGTTCTGTCCCGCACTGTTAGATTTTGGGGGCGGGACGGTTGATGATTTATTATGATTTTCGTTGTTCCTTCCTATTAATATGAGTCTATTATTTCCTCATTTTTTAGGTGAAAACATTATTAATTCTTAACATAGTGGCCTATTATAAAGTCAATTTGGTCGTAGAAAGTCTGTCTATGGTTCTCTGCTCGACACTTTCGGCAATATCAAGCATGACGACCGAAACAGCGCGTTTACCGCTCCATCTGCAACCCAGGCACTACGATTTACAATACCATGCGATTGATTTGGTGCACCATACGTTCACGGGACGCGTAACGATACACGGGAAAGCACTACGAACCATCCCAGAACGTGTTTCGATTCTCTTGCATGCCTTGGAATTGCAATTGACCAAGGCTACGTTAGTTCGAAAGGAAGATCCTTCTGTTGCATGGCAGGCGGAAGAATTTCGGTGCAATGTGCGACAACAAACGTGTGAAATCGTGTTTTCGGCATCGCTTACGGCACACGAAGACTACGAATTACTGATCGACTTTCACGGGGTGCTCAATGACAAAATGCACGGATTTTATCGTTCTTCTTATACCGCACTCGATGGAAGCACCATTACGATGGCCACAACGCAATTCGAAGCGACAGATGCCCGTCGTGCGTTTCCTTGCTTCGATGAACCAGCCATTAAGGCAACCTTTCAATTGACTGTCACAATCCCGGCACATCTCCAGTGTATATCCAATACACCCATGGCCGCAACCTCTACGAATTATAATGGCCTGTCGAAACTTCTTTACAAAACTATTCAATTTCAAATAACACCACTCATGTCGACATATCTATTGGCTTGGGTCATAGGACGATTCGATGGTGTGTCGACGACATCTCGTCATATCGTTACAACCGTCTACACGGTCGAAGGAAAAGCCACACAAGGACAATTTTGTTTGCAAGTTGCATCGAAATGCCTCGATTATTACCAAGATCTCTTCCAGATTTCGTATCCACTTACGAAAAGTGACTTGTTGGCCATTCCGGATTTCGCTGCCGGGGCCATGGAGAATTGGGGTTGTGTCACTTATCGAGAAGCCAAGATATTGGTCGATCCGATTCAAACGTCGGAAAGTACCAAACGAGCCATTGCGCGGACCGTTTGTCACGAATTGGCACATCAATGGTTTGGAAATCTCGTCACGATGGATTGGTGGACGCAGTTGTATCTCAAAGAAGGTGTAGCACGATTTATGGAGTTTGTAGCGCTGGAGCATTTGTTTCCCGAATGGTTGGTCTGGGTAGAATTTGTACAAGGTGTCATGGGACTGGCCTTGTCGTTGGATTCTATGAAATCCAGTCATCCGGTGGAAGTTCCTGTCAACCACCCCGACGAGATTACGGAAATCTTTGATGCCATTTCGTACGCCAAGGGGGCTTCCATTATTCGCATGATTTCGTCGTATATTGGGATGGAGGTTTTCATGAAAGGGATGCGTCTGTATTTACAGCGACATGCGTACGGAAATGCAGTCACGGCAGATCTCTGGCGGGCCATGGAAGAGGTGTCGGACGTTCCCGTGTCGGATTTTATGATGCCATGGACCGCTGAAGTGGGATTTCCTCTAGTACAGATAGCAGAGGATGGATCCATTCAAACTTGTCGATTCATGGGAGGTGGGCCAGAAATGCTTAAAGAAGGTGAAGCCTCACAATGGCCCATTCCTGTCACCGCGCGCGTGGAAGGTATGGACGAAATGCAAGGACCTTGGGTACTACACGGACCGGACGGAGATGATTCTATGGAACTATCGCAGCAGATCAATCAATGGGACAGTGCTGGAAAATGGTTCAAACTCAATGTGGATCAAACGGGATTCTTTCGCGTCGCGTATTCACGTCAGCAATGGGAACGCTTGGCGAAGGTCATGGATCCGCAGACTAGTCCGTTATCCACTACCGATCGGCTTGGTTTGTTATCAGATTGCTTCGCGGCTGGTAAAGCGGGGTATTTCGCAATCGTGGATGCGCTGACGCTCGTGACCAAGTTTGGGGAGCACGAAATGGCAGGTAAGAAAGTCAGTTTCGAAACCGCTTGGACGTTTGTTCTGAGAGATTAGCTCAGTTTGCCTTTTTGGAAGAATACGCGGTGTGGCAAGAACTTTCCGAAAACATGGTATCCCTGATTTCGATTTATCGATCGGAAGGATTCTTTCCAAAATTTCAAAAGTTTATAGCCCGTCTTTGCAGTCGACAGTTGGAAAGTCTGGGATGGGACAGCGAGCCTGGTGAGAATGCGAGAACCGGGACACTTCGTGCTAGAGTCATTGGTTTAATGGGACTTTCTGGAGACACGGGTGTAATGAAGAAAGCTTATGAAGTGTTCAGTGCCTATACAAGTGATCCGAAAGGATCACCGATTCCAGGTGACTTACAAGGAGCTATCTTTCGTTGTGCTCTTCGATATGAGGAAAAGACAGTATTCGATGGACTGCGGAAGATTTATGAAGGGCCTGGCGCGTCACCTGAGGAAAAGAGGGAGTGCCTAATGGTGATGGGTAAGGTGAAAGACACGGAATTGCGTCAAAAGATGATGGATTACGTTTTCTGGTCGGGCTTTGTCCGACTACAAGACATTACTTTCGCGTTATCATCTTTGGCAACGTCGGATGATGATGGAGGCGTAGCCGTGTGGAATTTCTTCCAATTAAATTATGCCGAGTTGTCAACAAAAATAGGAATGGGATCAAATACTTGGTCGGCTTGCGTCGGATTATCCGTCAGTGGCCTTACGACGATCGAGGCAGCAAATGAGGTAGAAGCATTTTTGAAAAACACCCAGCTGGGTCTGCTACTCGTCGTCTTGAACAAGGCTTGGAGGTAGTACGAAGCAAGATTATGAGGCGAGAACGAGATCGCGAAGCGCTACGATTTTCCTGGACAACCTCTTTCCCGACACGTAAAGCTTTGTCTGTGTAGGGTCTCATAACGCAATCACTAAAGACGATGCGTTTGAAAATTACAATGTTATTGCACTTCTATAGATTAACACATTCATGCAAGGGGATCATTTGTTGATGCTCGGCTAGCGTGAAGGTTTGGCTCTCCCTTAGTGTGTCACCTGCCGAGCGATGTCAGATACGAACCGCCTACGGTCGTTCCGGATTTCATGGATACGGAAGGTTGAGTAGGAGCAAAGCTTCGTTTGTTGGAAAGCAACAACTGTTTTCCACCCAAAAGACCATCCAAATAAGATCCGGCCTCTGTCCCATCTGTATTTTGTTGGGTAGTGCTTGCGGGCTTACGGTTGGCCATAACATGCCGTTCGGCACTCGACATGACAGAAGGTTTGGTGTTTCCCATCATTTGTAAATAGGAACTTCCGACAGTGGTGCTCGACATTTTACCGACACTTGATTTCGTTGGAGCGTACGAAGAGGGTCGTTTGGCATTAGGGTTGTCTTTCGTTAAAGATGACAGATAAGGTTTCATAGCCCCCGCGGTCGGTGGTTCCGGATCGTTCGTCAACAAATAACTATACGAAGGCGGAATGGCAGAAGCAGCGCTCATCGAAGCAAAGTAGGCACTGCCCATCGCATTCCCCATGGGTTTTGTCATAACGGACGGCTTCGTCGGTGCGTAAGAGGATTCTTTTCTTGCTGAAGTGGGACCGCCAACGGTATCCAAGTATGATCCTTGTGACTTGGCCGAGCCGGGCGAGTCGGTTGAATACGGTAGGGACTCAACGGTAATGGAGACATCTTCTGCCTGGAGTGCTGCCGCTCTCGCAGCGAGTTCTGTGGGACTGTATTGATAGACCGTCGTCGGTGCTGATCTTCCCATGGCAGCAAAATAGGGGCTCCCCAAGGCGTTTCCGGTCGCTTTGGTAATGATAGATGCTTTCGTGGGTGCATAAGACGACTCTTTCATCTTGGCACCACCACCGATCGTTTCGAGATATGATCCTATCTTCTGCGCGGCACCAGGAAAAGCCGTCTGAGGAGTAGATACTGCCGGAACATCCGAGCGTGAGCTCATAACTTTGTTGGAAATCTCACCCACGCCTTCCAAATAGGAGTTACTTAAGGCGTTTCGAACTTGCATAGTCCCTTTGCCCCAGGGGCGTACGATGATAGCTTGGGAGTGGATTTGGTTCCCCCGAGAGACTCCAAGTAGGAACCAAACGATGACGAAGATGCCGTGGGATCATACGAAGCTGGCGTTATTGGCTGCTTGTTCTTCCCTCGAGACGGCATTACCGGCGGTTTGTTGACTCGTTGGACCGAGGCCTCGACTTTGTCTCCTTGAGATACTACTTTCGGAGCCCAATCAAAAGACTTTTTGTTCCCTGGGTTCGCGGGCCCATCCAATGAGTTTGTCCCAAACTCACGGGGACTCGATGTAAATCGTTTGGGCGGTGATGATGATGATGATGATGATGATGATGATGATGATGATGATGATGATGATGATGATGATGATGATGATGATGATGATGATGATGATGATGATGATGATGATGATGATGATGATGATGATGATGATGATGATGATGATTGCTGTTGTGGAGCCACCAACGTCTTTTCCACTGTGCTGGTGGATGCCTTGACTATCGTTTTCAAGGGAGAAGTCCCACCCGGACGACTCATAGGTCCATACGAAAGTGGTTTATAACGATCTTCGCCTTGCATCGCCGGAAGTTTGGGAGCGGGAGGTGATTTACGAGCACTCATACCTCGGACGGATCGCTGTTGCTGCCCATACACATCCGTTTCCATCAATGCAGCTTGATACGAAGTTTTCGGCGTCATCGATCCTTCATTTGTTACAGTCGCATATCCGTAAGAATTCGTCGAAGAAACGGGCGGTGGTGTGGTGAACGAAATCCCCGCCAAAACGAGAAAGGAAGATACTGCCGAAAGCAGAATGGGTGTATTTTCAGGATCCGCCACGATGAGCTGCATATATTTGAGTAAACGCAGATCGGGCAGGATATCGTTCAAAAAGAAAAAATCGAACAAGCCCATTGATAATTCGGAAGGTTCGACACGACGTTGTTTCGGGGGCGGTGTCTGCCCCGTCATGACAGTCGTCGGTGTAATTATGCCTTGAAAGCCCCAACACTGCAGTGTTCCCGCGAAAAGAACGATTAGCGGCGTTCCTCTCATTCTTCTACTGAATTTTTGGAAAAGTAGTTAGTAGTTTGTCAATGAGTTTGTATTATAGTAAAGAAATGCAAGCATAAAAAGAATACTCCGTAATTAAAGCCATCCCTTTTCCATCGTTGTTAGCGTTTTGGCGGGTGGATGATGTTGCGGTTGTGGGTCCGTCGTACATGTTCTGCTAGAGTCAAAAATCACCCGCATTATCGATTATGATTGGCTAAAATCAGTACCGGTCTCCAGCCAATCAACACGCAACGAAACATGGGGAACTGTCTTGTGTTCGCTAGTTGCTCTAAAGTATACAGTCATCCTGTCCATCAGTACCGGTCAGACGGACATAACAGATGGTGCATCCGTTTCCTCTGTTTCACTTTCACCCCATCGCGCCGCGCATTCTTTGCCGAAGACACCTCTTAGTAAAGTCTCAAACAAAAGCTCTTGCTCTTCCATGTTGATTGATACTATGATGAACAGTTAAAAAAAGCATTACTATTTCCAGCAAGCAAGGCAGCGACGGATTGCGACAGCCGAAAGATTGGGATCAACTGATTGAAACAGTCTCTTAAACGTCACGACGAGCAACAACAACAGCCATCCGATCCGCTTCGTATATCTTCCGCTTGACGAATATTCTTTCCAACAAACGATCTTTTTCAAATTATGAGTTTTGTTTTGTCCATTTCGGAAATACCCATTCCGGGTTCCTTCGTCGTATTCCAAGGCATGCCCGGTGATGGGTTGGTCAATACAATCGACTCGTTGCCCGAATTGGTCATTGAAGAAGATGATGAGGAAACGGGGAATACCAGTCAAGTGATGAATCATCACATGAATAGTAGTACTAGCGTTCCACTGAATCTCATTGGGACGGCTATGCGATCACAAGGACGATTGTTTTCGACCATGACGATTCCGGTGAGCGAACCCAAAAAGCTATCGCAGGAAGAGTCCTTGCAAGGTTTTATTGTGGTCAACGAAGACGAACATCCCGTGACAACCCCAGTGTCTTCCACAGTATCAAACAGACTATCTACACGACAAGAAGAAGCCATTGATCGGTGGAAGGATGACTGTTGGAAGCAACAGTGCACGCAATTTCGAGATTGGCAAGAGACCTGTCACGCCAATCAACGGGCGGCTTCTCCACAGAATCGTTTGCACGAAGAAATTCAATCGCACAGTTCACAGTCATCCTCTTCTTCGTCCAGTTCACATGTACCGAACGCGTGGTGGCTGTCGCAACGCGGCTTTCTCGCAGTACTGGAGGAATTGCCACAGCCGTACCATATTCCCAAAGTCATCGATCTGTTGGCACCGGGCATGACGGTCGTTGCCACGGAACTCATCACATTGGACAGTCAGGACTTGTCACCCGTTCCCGTATTTCCCCGCGAAGAAGCGGACGGTATTATGATCTATCCACCGGCACGCACTGGTGTTTTGCAAGTATTACGAATTGAATGGAACGATCATCCTTCGAAACAAGGCTACGTGATGTTGAGTCGGAATGGGTATCCGTTTTTGGGACCCGGATTGCCGGCGGTGTATACCGACCCATCGCATTGGGTATGGCGTGTCACGTGTCCCGATGGGGCCTATGTACGGGCGGGGATGGATTTGAGTTCGACACACCTGGGTACGGTCCCGTATGGCTCTTTATTGATGGTAAGACGGAAGTTAGTGAATGGAATGGGACTTTCCCGTCTACAAGTGTGTGCGGCGTTATCGAAAAAGTTGGGGAATCAGATTTTAGTAGAGACGATCGATGGCTGGTGCAGCGAATTTTTGAATCCACTTTCGGGACAGCGAGGCAGCATCCTTCAGCCGTTGCCGTTCCCTCTGCCGGCATTGTATCGAATTGATCTGCGACCCTCGGCGACGATCCGTAGTGGGATCGAATTGTCGAGTCCCGAGATTGGTTTTGCCTCCTATGGGGCGCTGGTGAGGGTTACGGGTCGAGCTTTTTCGGAGCATCCGGCGGAGAAATGCATTGAACGGTTACGGCTGGCTGGGAATGGAGGGTGGATCAGTCTGCGATTGAACAAACACCCACCGAACGATTCGCTGATAGCAGTTCACGAAGGTCTGGACCCATCGTTCGATCCCGACCAGCCTGCACTATTTCATGTCGAAGAAATGCGCAAAGTTCGAAGGAATCAAGATCCGGCTTTATTGACGAATGGTGCTTTCGTTTCCTCTACCATTCCCATGATTGCTTCAGTCGATGACGAAGAAATTTCCGCGGCTTCTTTGACATCTTCTTCGGATTCTACTATTGATGAAGGAAATGGAACGAACAGGACGGCAAAAAGCAAGACTGGCTGCACGTACACAAAGTCAATAGCGCTTGGTCCCTCCGTACGACTTGCCAAGCAGACGGAGAGTTCAACTCCTGTACAAAGAAAAGACGAATTTTGTGTGATCTGTCTGACTGAAGATCGCAACGCGACCATGGTTCACGGCAGTACAGGACATATTGCTTGCTGTCTCATGTGCGCCCGTATTTTGAAGGCGCGGAGAGATCCCTGTCCAGTCTGTCGCCTTCCTATCGATCTGGTGATTCAGCATTTTTACGCGTGAGGAATCTCTCATTTGTGAGCTCTTAATTTATGGAGAGAATCTCGTTGCTATTTCAGTTACAAAATGCAACCTAGGCTACGATGTTACATACACCTTCAGAGTTAATAATCATTCGTGCTTCTTCTACATACTTTTTTATTTTACATTGTAGCGAAAGTGCTTCTCTAATTTGCCTTGTTTCTCAACACATACAGTTCATAACAACCAGTGTCGCATCTGTCCACTACTTAGGGTTCCAAACGGCAGGCGGGACTATACCAGCCGTAAATCACTTCATTGTGTTGATCATGAAGACGACATGCTGGATGAGAAACTGTAGGAAGAGCGCGCACACCATTTTGAACGGTAGTCAAACAGAACCCTACGACCGGATACAACACCACATCTTCTTCTCCCGATTTCGAATGTAGCTCTTCGATGGGATTGACAAACGAAGTCCATCCGTCTTGAACTCCCTCGGCTTGAGGATGAAGCAACGAACTCGGAGCGGAAAACAAGCGGCCCACGTAGCGACGAGCGGCCGCGATGCCTTACGGACGTGTGTCTTCCGACGGAGTAGCAATCGTTGGAACATCATCTTCGTCAGTATCCTTTTTGTCGCAATAAGCAGCATTGTATGCCGCAATCAGCTGAGGGCCTTGAGCGGGTCGAAGATTCAATTGCATCGACGATGAGGTCGAAGGAGTCAAAACGACAAACGCCGCAGCGTTCTCGATGCAAAGGCTTGTTATAAGATAAATCAAAGCAGGTTTTTTCATTCTTTCGTTGGTAGTAGAGTATCAGTATTCAGAGCAAACAAACGCTCCAAAGATTCAATCTTCAATGGCTCATAACAATAAGTGATCATGGGAATGAAGAAAATTGAATGGTTCATTCATTTCTTTTTGTCGTTCGCCGTTTGTACCGGTATGAGAAAATGTACGTATGTGGCCGTACCCGACACCCGACACCCGACACCCGACACCCGACACCCCGCAGACACTACGACGTACGACGTTAGAGTTCTGTCGCTGGAACGAACACTACTTGTTGATGGATAGAAAAACACTCCTGATTCAGACGGAAAGAACATGGCACCAAAATTCTTCAGGGGTACATAATATTATGTGAATGAATAGATGACGTAGGCAGTAGGCAAATATAGTTTATAGTTTATGCTTTGACGCTTTGACGGTTTCTCGTTCTTCGTGGCCTTCTGACTAGTGACTGAAGACAAAATCCGAACTCTTGGATCTTAGAATGTTCAACGTCATATCAATCCAAAACATAGCCAGTCTAACTCTAGGTCACCAACCTGTGAATCATGAATAAGTAGTATCCTACAACTCCCGTTGTACATAGCAATGATAATCATTGTGCCTACCTGCACGGTTTATCTTACAGGTAGAGCTGCAATACGAGCAATTGTACATCGCACCAACTTTTCTTAGCAAACCGTAGCTTTGTCTTTCTTGGTTGGTTCGTTTTTGAACGCTTTTTAAGCTTGATCATGAAGAAGCTTCCAAGCTTTTTACGCAATCTTTGTAATCAATTCATTCTTTGACAGGATTCAAGATAATAGTGTATTGGCGCGCTTTGTTATTGCAGCAAAAATATCTACTTTCCGATGCAAAAATCGGTAAACAGCTTGTCAAGAACGTCTTCGACGTCGACAGCCCCAGTGATTCGACCAAGCTCGGAAGCGGCCAGTCGCAACTCTTCGGCTGCCATGTCCACCGCGATAGTCCCTTGTCGGCTTAAAAAGTCAAACCGGTTCAAGGCATCCACCGCAGAACGGGCATGCTGCCTGTGCCGGGCACGAGTGATCAGCGCCCCTTCACCAGGATATCGAGACGAGCTACTCGGTTCTGTTCCCGACACTCGGGACAACACAAGACTTGTCAGACTCTCTAAGAAATGGTCAATGCCCTCTTGCGTGACGCAACTAATGTCAAAAATGCCAGCAAGATCATTTGTAGTAGCTGGATCCAAAGAGGTTCTGCCATCGGAAAGGAGGTCGTATTTATTGCGGACCAGGAGTACTGATTCCGGCGTGAGACTTCCAACACCCGAAACGCCAATATCGTCATCGTTGTCGTCATCCCCCTCTTCGGAACGGATGCATTCTGTCAAAACGCGGTTCAGGATATTGATTCCTGCCTGATAGTCAGTCGAATCGACCATTGAAACAATCAGATCAGCTTGAGAGGCCGCAGCAAAAGCTCGTTTCATTCCTTCCCGTTCTATAGTATCTTCTGTTTCTGTTCTGACCCCAGCCGTATCCTGAAGAATGCATTTAACACCACCCAAATTGAGCGTAAGTTCTAGTACATCTCGAGTGGTACCAGGTGTATCTGAAACAATTGCAGCATCCCGTTGGGCGAGAACATTGAAAAGTGACGACTTTCCAGCATTTGGCGGACCGAGAATTGATATTCGCACTCCCTCGCGAACTAACTCACCACGTCGCTGGTCCGACAGTTGAACTTCCATTTCTTTACACAATGACTGCATTTGATCAATTACCCCACCCCAAACGGATTCTTGTTGCAACCGGCGCCCCACTTCTGGATCCTCAAAGTCATCATCACCAAATCGTTCGTCGTCTCCAAAATCAATCACAGCTTCGGCATGCGCCAAGCCCGCAATCAGTTTTTCTCTCCACGACTGGTACGTTTCCGACAATTTTCCTTCGAGTTGTTGGAGAGCTTGTAGTCGTTGTGTATTCGTATCCGCCGTCAGCAAATCGGCCAGCGCTTCTACTTGCAACACATCCATCTTACCATTGCGCCAAGCTCGTTGGGTGAATTCTCCGGCTTCCGCATACCTCGCAAGCTTGCTCGAATCACTGATCGCTTCCAAAACACCTTGCACGACTGCACGGCTGCCGTGGCAATGGAGTTCGACGACATCTTCTCCGGTAAAGGAGTTGGGGCCGGGGAAATAGAGAACTAGAGCCTGATCGAGCGGTTGCTCTTTGTAATATAATTTTCGCAATGCCGCATAACGAGGCTTGGGTAACAGAGTTCCAGGAGTAGTGAGACTCTGAAGAATGGCAGGTGCTTGTGTCCCTGAGATCCGAATGATCGCAACGGCCGTTGCTTGTGCGGCAGAACCACCGGATGAGAGCGCAAAGATCGTATCATCTTCCATCAGATCGTTATTGATTGTCGAATACAGCCGCGAAAGTATTCTAGCTCTTGGAACAAAAGACGTTTGTCGACGAGTCAGTTGAAAGGCGTACACTTGTCGACGGAAGAGGCATGATAGTAAAAAAAACAGTCATGATTTGATGAAGTGAAATCATTGGATTTGCAAGATTCTGTCTCATTCGCCTCTTGCAATTGCTCTACCGCTCGTTGAGATAACGTACAAAGACCTTTTAAACCATTCGGTGTTTTTGTAGTGTTGGGAATGAGGCAACAGAAGCATTGCGTTTCATCATGGTGACAAAGAAAAAAAAAGCGGATGGATGCGAGCGCGGTGGGACAAATTTTCGTGGTCCGTAGTTCATCCGCAACCATCATTCAAAGCACGCCCGTTCCCCTTGACCGCATTACACCTTCCAAACCAACTCAATACTACCAACATCATCAACGATATACCGACAATTGATCTTTTCTTCTTTTGAATCTTCTCTCATCTTTGCGGATCAATACAGGCGAACGGCATCGTTCTCCTAGATTTTACGGGACTGAATCTCTTTTCAGTCACAGGGGGAAGGTACCGTACCGGTCGTCTCCACCATAATCTAAATTGTCTTACCTACTACTGTACCCAATTGAGAGAGGTCATCCTACTAGGAAAATTCTTCGAAGGAAAACATCGCTAAAAAAAGAGTCCCGTATAGATAAAGACTGTAGTGATATCTTATAAAGTGTAGTTTCAAAATAGCAAAACGCCGATGCGAAAGAGGCACCACAAAAGAAACAACAATAAAGTAGGCAATCGAGAGAGAGACCATGAAGGAGAATCGAGGAACGCAATAAGTGTACTAAAAAAGAGCAAAAAATAGAAATAGAACCGACCCGGATCGCGTAAGAAGAAATGCAGCCTTCGTCGAGATGGGTCAGTTTGAAAAGACGCACGCGTGTTGGGTTGCGAATGGTGGAGATGCGAAGGAGGACGAACCGATACGAGCGAATTGCATTGCCAAATAACCGAAAATCACAATCGACCGGTACTTCGCTATCCAAATGGTGATATGTATTTGGGGGGATGGGCCAAATGCCGGTCGGGTGTCGACAAGCCGCAAGGGTTTGGTGTTTTCCTATCGTTTGATTTAATTATTCTGGTGGGACAATGGGACGAAGGGCATTTGGAGGGATACGCGAGGCAATTGTGGCTTCCGCAATCAAATATATGGAGGAATAATTACGATCCATTATCATGTATCAAAACGGACAATGGGGTCGGTCTGCCATTTCTTTATTTTGGGAATTTTAACAGTTCGAAACGAAACGACGTGAGGGCCACTGTCGTTTTAAAGGACGGCACGACACGAATAGGTCCATGGAAGAACGATTTACCAGTTGGAGACTGGTGGCAAGATCATACAAGTACCCGAACGCCTATTTGGGAGATAAAACGATTACTGGCGTTCACATCGTCCGATGACACCCGACCCCGCGAGAATTTGCCATTGTACAACGACGACGTGGACACTCAAGCCGCTCAAGATGGAGGATTTCCATTAATTCAATCAAGAAGCTCTACTCACAACAATATGCCTCCGATTTCCGTGGTGATTGTACCTGTTAATACACCAAGGAGCTGTCTTCGGCATGCGGTCAGTCCGATGGAAAGTTTCTCGCACTACAAATATTCAGGACGTAATTCCACGCAGATCCCAACATCTTCTTTACGATCATCTCCGGCCGGTCGTCTTGCTATTCGTACTACTGCTGCACCACCAACCAACACTTTTTTTCGCGAATCACCAATAGGACGTGTCACCATTCCTTCTTCTCGGTTCAATTCACCAACCGCATTCTCTAATCGCCATTCCATATCCGACGAGTTGACCCTTTCCAAACCAACAAAGCAAAATGAACAAGTCTTTTCCACAGGGGATAATAGAACATTGCAATCCAAACAACGAAAAGGAAAAATTGGACCCAAGCGGTTGGAAGTAATGTTACGCCACAAATTGGAAGCCACGTTTTCGGATGCGGCGAGTAATATGTCCATTCACGGTGAAGACAATGGTCCGTGGATGATTCCGAAAGAGCCATTCCAACCACCAACTCATGTAGTAACACACGAGAGCCGAGATACGTTTTCCACACGACGGGACGCCTATTGTGATTTCGACACTAGCGCACCCACGCTTTCCAATATTGCCGTGGATGGATTAGGAACCGATTATTTACGAGACCGAATCGCGATTCTGTCTTCGGACGAGCGTGATTTGGAATTTGCCGAGATTGATGTACAAGATGATGCATTGTTTACAATTTCCAATCTAGATGAGGATGAATCGGTGAAAGAAGAACCGGCGCAGTGTTGTGCTGCCCCGTACCTTAACTGTCGTCCACAAATGAACAACAACAACCAGGACGATGAATCCGAACAGATGGCTTCCCTGAGTTCCAAGATCAACATTAGTCCTTCTCATATTGTTATGGGATACGGGGGTGAAGTATTCGACTTTACCGTCACTCCCTCGAATCATCATCGTAGTGATGAGGAGAAACCATTCGAAAATGAAGGATTGGTGGAATTAGAAACCATGTCTTCTTTAAAGAGTATGACGCTGGCGAATTCACAGAAATCATCCTCTTGGTTTGGGTGGCTTGGAAGTTGATGATCATTGCAGCCTAGATCATTGCAGCCTTTCTAGCTTTGATCGGGTAGTTTTTTCTCTCGACCTCGTTCCGAGGATTCGGTGATCCACGAATAGTCAAGGCAGCCGTCGAATCCAAATAGAGTGCAAGCGTTCGACGAATAAGCTGTAAGACTATCCTTCCTGTGGACAAGAATATTATTCAAGAAGCAGTTTAATTAACCTATCCGTGACCCGAATCCTTCACTCGACACGTCTGTCCGTGCGCTTGCAATGAGATGGGTCCATTGACGTGGCATGCGCGTCTCCGCGGCTTTTTCGACCGTTTGATGTTTTGGTGGGCGTTTCTCCGATTGCCGAAAGTTTGCAACTAAACGAGAGAGTCATTGCATCAACAATAGGAAGAGAAATTAAAGCAAGACTTATAATAAAAGACATCGCTAATAGATATATTCATCCCATTATGCTGGTATTTTTGCAAACGAAGTAGGAACTGTGCTCATTCATTATCTTTCATCAAAATGAGAAGACTGGTGTTTCTTCTTTCGCTCGTGCTCGCCACGAGCACTTCGATTGCCTGGATCGAGAAGATCCGACAACACGACATGCATTCTCCTTTTTCAAAATGGACGGCATCCGTCTTGAATTCGACAAGAGCTGGAGATCCTTCGGCGGCAGGTTTTCCCAAAAGCAAGGAGGAATACACATTCCTCGAAACGGCTTTACTCAACAATGTCCTCTTTACCAATCTTCCCAACTCGTCACTGGTTTCCTTGATTGATGCCTTTGAATGCGTGACGGTACCACAACATCACGTTCTCGTACAACAGGGAGAACATGCTTCGACCGCCGCCTTTGTCTTTGTCTTGGCCTCAGGATTGTGTACCGTTACAGTCGATGGGAACGTCGTTCCGGAGCCCTATGGGACGTTAACTCCCGGAAGTATTGTAGGAGAATTGGGTGTATTGTTCAATACAACCCGCGCGGCAACGATTACCGCCAAAACTGAAACAGTCACGTTGTACCGTGTCGATGCCGATACCTTCAAACGCGTCCTCAATCGAGTCATTCCTCCGGCTGATCAAAGCGACTTGTTTGCGACCATTGATGAAGCCATTAAACAGGTAGCGGGGACCAAAACATTGTACGGCGGTGACATCATACGACAATACGTTCCTTCTCGGTATTGGCTCTGGACACGGTGGGCGGGGACCATCTTGCAATACAACATTAAGACAACGTTGTTCAATATGCTCTTTTCCTTTGGTTTCATACTCCTCGCACGTCGTATCACCAACGATCAGCCTCCGTTTCACATGGGTTTGAGTCCCAACAAGACGCATCCGTTCATTGAGCGATTGACGATTGTTCACAAGCTATGGAGCTATCAGATGTCCTTGACGACTTTTATCTTGACATTTTTTCTAAATCAGTCCTTTGGTTTTTGGCAAGAAATCTATTCCATTGCACGACGCATTCAAGGTCGATTAAATGATTTTCATGTTCTCTTGGCGACGCACGCGACACGGGAGGAAGATTATTCGTATACACCGGCGGCCGAAAAAATGATGGACGACATTGGAGCCTACAGTCGTCTGTTCCACATTTTATTCTGGGCGTCCTTGTCGCGACGATTTCAAGTCCTTCGGACGCCACGGGGACTGGAACGATTGGCGAGTAGAGGTTTAATGACCAGTCAACAACTCAAGATTCTCAACAATTTGGATTTGCCCGAGAATCAAAAGCACAATGCGTGTCTAGAATGGATGATGACGCGAGCATTGAAAGGCATGAAAGATGGCGGGCTACGTGATGATATGGCCTTGCAGTGGCATTTGATTGATCAGCTATGTGTTTTGCGTGCTACCTATGCGGGGATCAACGATAAGCTTACGTGCCGTATGCCCTTGGCGTATACGCACTTTGTGCAAATTTTGGTCGATACATTCTGCTTGCTGTCGCCGCTGGCGCTGTATGCTGATTTGGGAGCGTATTCCATCTTTTGTGTCGGCATCTTGACATTGTTCTATACAGGTTTGTTGGATTTAGCCAAGATTTTCCTGGATCCTTTGAACAACGAGAAATTCACCAAGAATTCCATTTACATGGATATTGGGGTCCTCATCCGAGAGTCGAATGCTGGGTCCGTTCGCTGGAAGAATGCTGGCGCACAACTCCCCCTTTTGAGAGTTTAATATTCACACTACTCCTATGAATAATGGAGAATTGATATTATAATAGAGACGAATAGAGACCTTTTGAAAGTTTAGCTCATTTTTACGTAATGTGGGTTTTACTCAGAGAATAGCGGTAAAAATGTCCCCGACGTCCTCTTTCTTTCCCGAAATGAAAACCTCTCTCTCCGATTCCTTGGCGTTTTCACCGTTTAACAGGTCCGGATGATCCTTGTCACCTTTCGCGACCTTGTAGTGATCCCCTGTCTCTTGCACAATGCGATGCTTGACAGCTTCTGACATACCCGGCTCCACGGCCTGGCATCCACACACAGGCTCGTCGTTCTTCGGTACGATGGTGTAAAAATCTCGAAACCGCGCAAACAGTGTTCCAAACAAACTTTGCCACTTGCCATGAACTGTATTTCCTGTGTTGACACCAAACAGCGTGACATAATCGATGGCAGCATCCGGACCTTTCTCCTGATATAGTTCGAGGGCAATTCGATCCACTTGCTTCACTTTTTCTGATAAATCTGCTTGTAAATCGTCAATTTCTTGACGCAAAACAGGATACACATCCGCATAACGACTGTAGCACCAATTCGATACGAGATTCTGTACCCAAAATGCCTTGCTCCAATCCATTTGCAACAAGGACGTGGTAACACCGTCTTGGGAACCTTTCCCTGCAAACGGTTCAGCAATCTTGCGACTGCTTCCGTAAACAGGAACACGCGGCGCCGTACTCGAGTCGTCCATGGCATACCACGAAACGACCGCCAGTTCTGTTGGAATTGTGTCAGAAGACGATGCATAGTCGGGGTGACTGTTACGACGGTCATAACTTACCTCGTGGCATGTGGGGTCGAATCTCGGCCACAAACGACCATCCCGTCTTGGCCGTGGCAATCGAACGCTCGTTGTGATATTGCGTGGTGGACTTTGACTGTTTTTCCTTAGATCGCAGCATCGGATCCTCTTCATTATTATTTTGTGTTGACTCTTCCAACGACCACACCAAAGGTCGGGGACGATAGGGTGACGCAAACAATCCCGAACCCACATCTTGACTGGCATCCATCACCGTATTTTCATAATGCGATGTCATGAGATGCATGACATCCTCCTTGGTCAATTTGTGTTTGGTTTGCATGTAGAGGGGCATACGCAGCTCCAAATTATTTCCCAAGGCATAGTCTTGATATTGTTGCGCAAACTGGGGATCTGAAGAGATTTGCGAAAAGATGGACCATACCCGGGCTTCGCCCTGTCGTGCCCCAATGAAATCCAAAGGATCGTAAACGTCCGCAAAGGAAAAGGCCAGAGGATCTGCCTCCGCATCGTACAATCCGTAGTGGACCGCTACCTCCACAACATCTTCGGAATACAAGCAATTTTCGGGATCCTGACGTGGAAAGGTGGTAATGCGGGCTTGATTGGCGTGTGCGGCCACCATCCCATCCGGAATGCGTTGGGCAACCCAGACGGCACCGAGTTTCCGCTCACCGGTTTTGTCGTCAATAATATCATTCCCCCGTCCTATGACTTCCATCATCCACATTTGTCCGGTGGCATCCGCCAAGGAAAAAGATTCCCCCGCCGAAGCATACCCGTACGTATCCATAAGATGAACCATCGTGTGAATGGCTTCTTTCACGGTTTTGGCGCGTTGCAAGGTCAACCAAATCAAGGATCCATAATCGATTTTGGCGTCAGTTTGATTGTACGCTAGTACGCGGACTCCTCCAAAGGTCGATTCGCCAATGACTAATCCGTATTCATTCGAATTTCCTACGACATTGTACGTCTCTTTACTTTCCTCGGGTATTTGTCCTAAATAAATGCCCGAATCCCAATCGTAAATGGAACGCATTTTCGTTTCGTCATCATTATTATAAGGAGGATAATGATAAATGGAGCCAAACAAGGTGGGAGAATCGGCATTGTAAGCCATCATGGCCGATCCTTCGACGGACGCCCCCGGTGTCACTAAAATGTCGGTACATGCACGTGCGGTGGTAGTAACGAAGAGAGCCGTAAGAATCTTCTTCATTCTATATTGTATGGAGAGTTTTGTATGAAAGAAATCGACTTGTATCCGTAGTATAAAAGGAGAGACTCGAATGAATGAAATAAATGGTCGTTCTTCTTTAGTTGTTTGCCTTTTTTTTTTGTTCTTTTCTTTCATTCTGCGCTATTTCCGTCAGTGTCACACAGCGACTTCACATGTTCATGCAGATCGTGACTGCGTGCAGACTCTCTAATGAGTCATGAATGCTTCGTCAGCAAACGTTGTCGCCGCCTTTCAAAACCATTTGCGGCGGTGATTTTTTGCTTTCATTCACTTTCATGATTCACTTCGCTGTTCTGCTGTATACATCCCTTTTGTTTTCCTTTTTTCTTCGTCACAATAAATCAAAAAAGAAATAATGACATTACTACTGTACGATTTGTGGTTGTCGATCGAACAATATGGCGATACGACGCGCAATTGGTACAATCATCGCCGTTACGAAGCCTCGTTGGCCCGTCGGGTGGAAGGATTCACCGAGGAGTTGCCTTCGTCGAAGGATGATAATGATGATAATGATAATGACACGGATGTTCCTTCTCCTTCTTCTTCTCCTTCTTCTTTACTGAGAATTCTACAATTCCAACCGGCGTGGGAAGAACAACTCTTGTTGCGCCTGGCTGCTTTGCCGCATACGGTCTGGAATTCATCGTATGCTGTCACGGAAGCGGTGGGCCCGTTACCGGCTTTGCAAGATTTGTCACGAGCGGCCATGATGGGACGGTCCAGTACGATTAGTAGTACTAGTAGTAATACCAGCAACAAAAGTCCCATTATCGAGTATCTGGAACGCTATCATGGTCTCGTTCTCGATCATCAACACGACGACATTCCCATATATCTATCACTGGTACAAAGGAACTAGAGCCCTGTCGTATCACTCTGTTGTGTCAAGACGAGGAATGGAATTCTGTCTATAAACAGCGTTGTATACAAGCGGGTGGAGGACGACTCTCGCAATGGCAAGCCCGGAGTTACCGTCGGTTTCTGAAATATCAACAAAGTTACACGGATCGTCACATGACCACGACCACGGCCGTCGAACGAGTCCGACACGTCTATGCACTTTTCGAACACAAACGGTCGTCATCATTGTCGTCGTCAAATTCGCGCTGGATTTTGGGAACAACACAACCAACACGACTCGATGTGGCTTTGTGGGATCATTTGATGCACGCTTTGACGGACGTTCATTTGGTCATTGTGCTAGCGGAATTTCCTCTCTTGCTCACCTTTGTACAAAAGGTATGGGACGATTATTTTGCCAATCCGACGGAGGAATGGCAAATAGCAAATGCCTTGCAAAATGCGACCAATCCCTTTGCACAAGTGCCTTCGTTGTTGTGGTCGCCCCAACGAGAAGAAAAAGAGTTTTTCCGACACGCCGTGGAATTGATGGAACAATTGTCGGTGCAAGATCGGAATTTGATCGAAACGGTCCGTGTCGCGAAAGAAGCTCGATTGTTGCAAACCAAAGTGGATCCCAATGAAGCCTTTCGTACGTGGCATCGTTGGCGGAAAGGAGGACCGTATTATCCTACTACGAATAATAACAATAATGCGCAAGGCAGTGACGAAAAGGTTCGTCGGGAGTATCATCGTAGTGATGAAGCATGGATTGCGAGTATGGCGTTGAGTACGATCATGGCAATGTGTGTCTTTGGAGTCATTGGAGGGTCTCGTGAAAAATAATGCGGTTAAATGGGGAAGTGTGCATGGATCATTCCAGCTTCGTGTCTTGGCGAGATCGAAAGCCGTCCGTTATGATGGAAGATAGATGGAATATTGAATGAGAGTCAAAAGCGTGAAGGAAAGACCCCGGTTTTCTGTAAGGTAATGGATTCGACTAGAGCCACTGTGACGGCGCACGCCCTTTGTTTCATAAAAAAACATTCATCTCACGTACGTTCCTTTTCCTCTTCTTCTCTTTATTATTTATTCATCTCGAAATCACTTTTCTTCACAAGAAATTGGTTTCTTACGTAGGGTCGATGAGATAGATTCTTCTTCGCAAGTGTCGTCGTGCAGAAACGTAAAAGTTTAGCGTTTTTTTGCATTTCCCATTCATCATCAGAAGCTGTATTTTTCTCGAGTAAAGTAAAAGCCAACATGTCGTACGATACACCTGAAGCGTTCCAACCAGTCCCCGAGTCGAAATTAACACCAGAACTAAAAGCAAAGTTCCGTGCATTGTGGAAAGAGATCTACGAGTTTTGACGATATTTATGGTCGTTACGTCCTGAGCTTCGATGAGAAGGTCGCAATCTTACACCAGCACATTACGGAAGAGGTCACGTCATCCCATTTTGGCTAGAGCTATTTACAACGAAAGAGTCGTATGGTCGCTTCTGGGAGTCGCTTGCCAAAGAACTGACATGGATTGTCGGGAGATCATTCAATTTCTCATTGAGAAAAACCCACACGCACTCCTGTTGGCTTCGGAAGATTCCTTTCGTCGCAGCAAGGCACCCCTTCGCGCGATGGTAAAGAATGCAAATTGCTTGATCTTCCCGTGGATTGCAGAGCATTATCTGTGGGTGCTCTTTATTCCAGCATGCTCTTTATCAACACACACCACCTTATTTGAAAATGATGAATCTCTGATGACTAATGTAGTCATTTTGATGTCTCGTTGGTCGAATGCAGATACTAAACCACCTCATTAGGCTAGTTACTGCCTGAAAACACTAGTTGCGTTTTCAGTTTTATCCTTTTGAGTGACTCTGTTCATGACTGAAATGCAGTCATGTGGAAATATTTGTCTATTAAACTTGGACCATGGGCTTGTCGTTTCGATTCATACTTGGACGATCCACACGCATTTAGGAGTGCCTTGCAAATGCTGCTGACTGCATTGTCTTAAAGAAAAATGCAACACAGCAAGCGTGCACCAAGCACAAAGAGCAGCGATGAACAATAGGATGAAAATCCAACAAATCTAATACGAAAGACGAGACCTCCGGTTTATTCGAAGTTCAAGATCTAATTGTAATAGCGCGCCGTCTCGGTGTGTATGTCTGTCACGTCCGGCCCCGGTTTCCGGGTCACGAGTGTGACGCTATTCCAGGGACCAGAGCCCCCGCTTGCGGGAAGGGAAGAACGAAGAAAGCTCCCCGTTGGACTGGACCGGGGCTACACGCCGAATGCGGCAGGTAATGAATGATAATGGCCCTGAGAGACACTGTGACACGTGGCAGAAATTTTGAATTTTGACCACAAATAATATACAAACAGGCTCGAGGATCACGGCGGCATGGCTCGACGATCACAATGACAATACTGTTACATCTTGACATCTCTTTGTGAATGAATCAGCTTTTTCCTTTATAATGAAGGGAGACAGCAAGCTTAATTGACAGTCCGGCATTTCACTTTCTTGGTACTACTAAAGCCAAATCGCTGTTGGTTTCTCTCCATTGGTGGCTCGGCATTCCTCGTTTTCTTTTCAACAACATGTTGTACGAAACACCTGAATCCTTCCAGCCAGTTCCCGAGACGGAACTGACAGAAGAATTGAAAATGAGGTTTCGTTTGCTGTGCCGCGAAATTTCTGTCCTTTATAAATTTTCGGGGGACATGGCAAATTTCATGGGGATCCTGCATCAGCTCATCACCGAACAGATCAAGGCGCATCCCATCCTTGTCAGAGTCATCACGACAGAAGCGAACACACTATCACTTCTGGGAGTGGCCTGCAAACATGCGGGTGCCCATTTTCAGGAAACGATTCGGTTTCTTATTGACAATAATCCGCATGCCCTTTTGTGGGCGCCTTCGGTCCATGAATCACCCATTCACACACTGGTTTCGAATGGGAACTTTGCAATAATACCTTGGATTATGGAGAGGTATCCATGGGTGTCGCAGCATCAACTGTACGGAGGGAAACCGCCTCATATCGAAATGATGAAGCATTATGTTTGTGGTCGATGCGATCTGGAAGCAATTCGAAAAGTCTACCAGCTCTATCCCCAGGGGCTTCGAGAGAGAGAAGGAACAGGTTTTACCAGCAGGTACCCCTTGTTGATGAGTGTGGAAGGTTATTGCGAACCAGATGCGGACTTTTTTATTTGGATGGCGGAACAATATCCCGAGGCAGTGTATGACGGAGTTCCGGGTTTTACGATTCTGCATCGTCTTTGCTCGTTGATGGCCCAGACAGAACGTCGAGGCGTACTCAACAAGTGCACACCAAATATGGCCAAAATTTGCCGTTTTCTAATTACCAAGCATTCGTCCCTTGTCCGTCAAACTACCAACTACGGTAGTTACTTACCGATTCACAAGCTGGCACATCGCTGCGACCGTCCCCTGGTGCGCGAGATGGTGATTCTATTGTTGAGAGCGTACCCTGAATGCGTACAAGTCGTCGCCGGCGACTCGCATCCCGCGCTGGCTACGGTCTCGTTCATTCGGCAAATGCACTCACTTGTATTGGAGGAAGTAGCGATTGAGGAGGAAATCATGACGCTGGAGAAGAATGCGCGAAATATGAACACGGCTGCAGTATTTTCGACCGATCCCATACGGTTCGGTTCTCTCTCGGAAGTCTTTTCCGCATGGGCGAACCAACGAATCGCTGATGTTTTGCTGCCACGGAGGCATCAAATCCAAGTACAGCTTGAGGATAACTACCGCCCTCTTGAAAAGAACGACGTTGATGAGTTAGCTGCGGAGTTAAATGATCGGGAACTGTTAGGACATTAGAATGGTTTCCAAAATGTGAGGGTGAATAATTGTGGAATAATAGGTTACTTGTACGTGCGTGTCAGATTGAGGGTCTGGACGTCAATCAGGGTGGCTTATGTATCATGGATCGGGGTAGAAATACGACGTGATTGGGATGGCTCTGTGGTTCGATTCCACAGTACGTTAGTATTTTAACATGGTAACGTGCAGGGTTCGAACCCGCGCGGAGTGCGTTTGTTGCCGACTCCTGAGAAGCCGGGAGGATAAAAGAACAGGGCTGGAAGCGGTCTCAAGTGAGGAGGCTGAAGGGCATAAACAGTACGGATCATGATAGTATAAGGCCAGGGAGGATGTCAGATTGAGGGTCTGGACGTCAATCAGGGTGGCTTATGTATCATGGATCGGGGTAGAAATACGACGTGATTGGGATGGCTCTGTGGTTCGATTCCACAGTACGTTAGTATTTTAACACGTGCGTACCATCGGCGTCCGTGTTTAAATTGAGTGCCGAATTGCGACTGACATCAATTAAAACAAAAAAAATCCGAATCATCATCGTCGCATCTGCTGTTGACGCAGAAGCAAACAAAAGTTTTTTCATAAACATTACTTTAGCACAATGAAGCTTAGTCCGTCACTTTGTTTTGCTATCATCTTGCCCTCCCTTACCCAGGCCTTCTCGCCGAAACATCATGCGGACAAATCCTCCTGGAAGAACGTGTCCACAATCCCCCCTACGGAGACTCTCACGTTTTGGAGTGCAGCCTTCTGGTCGGTGCTAGCACCAGCAGCCTTCGCCGTATCGGGTGGTGGCTTGGACTTTGCCGGAACTGATATCAGTGGACAAGACTTTTCGAAAGGAAATTACAAGGGGAAAGATTTCACGCAAGGTGCGTTTGGCAAAGCAATCCGACATTTCATTTACGATTCCCCTAACACTTCTTCCGTGCAGTCATTGCAAAGGGAACGAATTTCGCTGGAAGCAATTTACAGGGCTGTCGCTTTTATAAGGCGTATCTTGTCAATACGAATTTCGATGATGCCGATCTGCGCGGAGCCTCTTTGGAAGATACCAGCATGGATGGTGCCAGTTTGAGAAATACCATGGCAGCTGGAGCCTACTTTTCGGCCAGTATCTTGGATGCGAAAGATCTGACGAATGCGGACTTTACGGATGCTCAATTTCCATTGAAAACGTTGCCTCAACTGTGTATGCGCGACGATGTGACAGATATAACACGCGAATCTCTCATGTGTCCTTGAAGAAGGCAATCGCGAGAGAGGACACAAACAATCTTTGTCATTAGAATGATATTTAGCAGCCTAACTCTAAACAATTATTAACTCTCTTATCAGTACAAGTTCCTCGTGGCCATCATCGTAATAGATTTTATTCTAGACCAAAACCTTCACATTCCAGAATCGCACGACCGAGACGATCGCAAAGTTTTTCATAATTTGATCCGTAATCGGGTAAAAGCAACGTATTGAAGCAGGTATGAGATGTTGGAAGGTGATCGGAGTCAACACCGGCTCGTTGTACTTTGAATTGCAACGATCCGAGTCCCCCAATGGGCGCTTTGGAACTGCCTGTACTAAATTGCAAAAACTTCATCTTGGTATCCAAATCCGCGCTCTTGAGATATTTCCATAGGTTTTGCACCGCTTCGGACTCTTTTGTGTATCCTCCTTCGTATTCGGCATTTTGCTCCAAGGCGTCGAAGTCTAATTCAGGGGTACCGACCACTAAGAGTTCAAGTTCCTCGGGGCGAAAAAAGATCTAAGCTGGAAGACTCCATGATGCGCAGCACACCTTTTTGAAAGCATCCCATTGCGGCTGAATACTGTCTACCAGGAGCCATTTGACATATAGTAACACATATTCCTCCTTGTTGAAACTTGTTACGGGAATATCAGCACCTCCAGGCTTCAGCTCTACTTTCTTTTCTTCTCCAAGATCCATCCAAGACACCTCGAAAGAAAGACAGAAGATATCTTCGACATCATCGCCATCGTAGTCGAGTAGTTGTTGCATTCCTTTGCGAATTTCAGGATCGACTAAATCTTCTAGTCCCAAAGGAAGATCCAATAGTTTTCGGTACACGGCCTGGGGAAAATGGACGTCGAGAAGGACGCCATTGTACAAGCCTAGACCGAACAAAATCCCGACCAGCTCGTAGCCCTGTTCATCCCACGTGCAATCCGAGTTGAACCAAGTAATATTGTCACCAAATCTTCTCGTCCACATGCTTGAATTTACGTCGAATAGCTCATCGCTTACCAGGTGAAAAAATTCTCTCGTCACTCCACCGGCGTCGACACCGTCTTCTCCTTTGAACTTGACCCGAAGTTTCATCCGTAGTTCTTTCGGATCTGCTTCCTTTATTTTCGCTAGAGTTTGCTCCAAAAGGTTCTCTCGTTCCACTTCGAGTACATAGAATGGGTCAATCGCGAGACCATCCGGTCGAATTTCCACACGGCCACTTTCAGTTGCTGTTTTCATCATATTCACTTGACTTTCTATCAAAAGTAAATCTCGCTTTTTCGATGGAGGGATTAAAAAGGGACTCGCACAGATAAGAAAAGGACGCGAAGCTGGGTCTTTGCCGTAAGACTTCAGAGAACGCAAATCGTCGAACAACATTTCCAGCGGCATTTTTTCTACGGCTTCGCTATAAAAGTCCTCTGGTGCGGCAATATTAGCACGCTCGGAAGCTCGATGAAGCCATCGCAGTACGGAAACGATGATTGGAACGGCTCGACGAGAGACCTTGGTGTGCACCACGCCGTTTTCGTCAATTTCAACATGAAGCGCTTTACCAAGTTGAGAAAGCAATGGTTTTACCAGCATCCGAACGAAAAGATCGGATGGATACAAGGTCATCCATACCAACAATGCCTTGAAACCTTCGTACGGAAGTCCTAGGAGCGTCTCGCACAAAGCCATAACACAACTACCCCTTGGATCGAAGTCGACACCATGACGGCTATTCAAGTCAAAAAACCGTATATAGTGAAGCAAACACCGAACAGATTCAGGATATATCATTCGCGCCTGTGATTTCGATAAGCTTTGAAGTCCTTGTTGAATACTTTTCTCTGCAACATCGGCAAGCGACTTTTGTAACTCCATATTCTTGAGTTTCGTAAGCTCCAAGAATAGATGGTCAAGCTCAGATGGATCAAGGAACAATCCATTGAGCACCGACGGGTATTTGAGTAGCTGTTCGGTTCGATTTACTAGCTCTCGAGAGGACGGACTCACGTTGTCTTCTACTTCCATTTCGTTGGCTACTCTTCCGACGAGCTCTTCCAAACTACCAGACACGCCTGTTTCGGGACTTTCCCGCAAAGCTGAATCGAAATCTACGGAGTATTTCTGGAAACCCTTTTCCGCAGCAATCGCAACATTCTGATCTCCTCCAGCCGTAATGGTTAAAATGTTTTTCCCAGAAAGAACTTTCTTCAACTCGCCGCTTGTGGTCGCGCCCATCTGCCAAACATCACCAGAATCGTCAAGGAGTAAAGTATTCTCACAACCGGCCTCCGCGGAAATGAATCGACCATTCTCAGGGTGGCGGACAATCTCTACGCGGTTGATAATTTCTTTTCCTGATACGCCTAGCTGCCCTTTACTATTGGAACCACATACAAGTAAGGTTCCGGATCTTGTCACAAGGACCGTGTGATCATTTCCAGCAGCAGCGTGCACCACTGCCACATCGTCGGCCAGTGATATTTTGGAGTTGTTTTCAGATACCGACCAGTTCGGGAACGGAGTCTTTCCAAGTGGCGTCTCAAGCTGACTTGTCGGCGTAAGAACCGGAACAGGAGAAAGCAGTTCCGTCGGATAGCCTCTACCGCAGCAACCGGACGTATTCAGGCCCCAAGCATAGGCACTGCCGTGTGCCGTAAGAACGACGGCATGATCTTTTCCGGCTGCGACAGCAGCTAACGGTAAGCCCACTAATGCGGGTTGCTCCGCCGGAAGATTGAGACCAAGGTCGCTTTGTTTCAAATTTACGCGATATCCTGCCACCGTTGGGACACCACACGCCAATACCGACATGCGTGAAGTCAACACGAGAGTAAATTGATTTCCGCAAGCGACGGAAACTGCTCGTGTGCCTTGTCCGAGAAACATGGCTTTCGGGCTACACCATTCCTTCAAACAATTATCCTGATCAGATGATCGAAAATGACCTAATTGTCCCTTCTCGTTGCTTCCCCAGGTCAAAACGACTCCCATATCCGTGATGGCTGCAGTATGATCCCAGCCACAGCTTACATGACGAACGAACGCTGTCCCCAAACATTCCAATTTGGACGGGCGAACTATTTCTGCAATATCACGGGAATGCAACGGATCGACAGCACCAGATGTGTTGATTCCACAAGCAAAGACTTCCCCTTGATTGGTGGCATACGCCGAATGATACGGACCGCAGGAGACGGAAAAAACACCGTTCAGTCGTCCGACCCGACTTTCCGCGGAAACTTTGGAATCTTCCGGGCTTCTCGCCGTCATGTCATCATGCAGTGCACTAGATGCGAGGGGACCCCATGAATAAACCGCGAATTCAAAGCCCTTCGTCTCCTCTGACTTTGGAACCGCAATCGATCCCGATATGTTCCTTTGTAAGGCCGACAAATTACTAATGCTCCTTTTCGGCAGTAACGGTTGGATTTCTGGCTTTACTTGCGAAGTATAAACATCATTTTGTATTGTTTCTTGATCAATTTCCATTTCTGGATCATCCGACTCAGCTTCCGTCTGTTCTATGGTAATTTCCTGAATGTACGTGGTCAAAAGCATACTGCTATGCTCGTGCAGAATCATATCATCCCCACCAAAAATACTGACAGAAAGCCGGCGACTCGCCACCAGGCTACTCGAGCGCCGATACGATCGTGCTCGCGGTGGACGTAAAGCACTGACAGACTCTTCGTCGTCATGTTTCTCAGCATGCTCGAACTGCGCCTGCGTTCGTTGCACGAGCAACGACGCCCGTGCCGATTGTCGTACTTGTAAGGTGCTACTGCAACGCAGCATTTGTAAAGGTATGCGATTCGAATGAGCGAATTCGGCTGTCCGTAGACGTTCGGATAAATCAGACGCACTCGGTAAATGATCCAGACGCTGCCGCAAACTTCCCAACATGCTATTGACGGACTCAAACATGGCTCTACCGAGGCGTCTCGGGCGATTGAGTCGTTCTTCGATCTCTCTCAAGTCATTGTCAATGTCGCTCAAGGAGATGTCTGGGTTATTCATGTTATTATTATTGTTGTTGTTTTCATTGTGGTCTGCCATTGTTCTGTAATCGTAAAAATCAGAACAAGATTGCCTTTTTTCCTTCAAAACAAGTAATAAACCTTCCGTCTCCCTTTTTAATATCTCGCAATCACGCACCACGCACGCACCGTCACTCGTCGTCATTCCGCTCATCCGTTCGTCATTTGTTGCTGGAGCAAGGAGCTCCGTCAGTGATATCTCGACGACGGACGGACAGGTCCCCGAACAATCTTCGTTCGCTTCCGTCACGGTTCCAGGCTCCAGGCCTTTTGTCATGCTACTTTTCAGACGATAGTTCATAAACGCCGACTTTCCTTTCTATTGGAGAGTGGTGTTTGACAGTGTTGTCAAAGAGTCAACGAAACACGTCATCAGCCATGACACACATCACCAAACTTCCCCTTCGAAACCAGTTTATTGCTCACAACAAACAAAACATGATTTTTTTTGTTGCCGTTGTTAGTCCTGGCAATCGCTACAAGTCGCGGGAAGTCTATTGCATTTCAACGAGAAACTAGATATCCAGGATGAAGAAGCATGCATGTCTGCGCCGGTTCACTTGCATAGCACTTCTTTTGATTATTCAAGCGATTGGAGCTTTTCAGACACATTTCCTCCCATCGGCCATTTTTCACTCTGTCCAAGCAAGGACTATTACAAGTACATCGTTTCAAGAAACATGTTTGTCAAGTTATCGAAATGGAGATGAAATTGGATCTCTTGTCACCAACATGACAGACGTTTTAGCATTAGCAATACAGCCACCGGGCAAAGTCGGAAAAAATCCTTTGGCCACAGAAAATCCGACCGTCGACGAGGAAGGAGCGCAATTGTCGATTACCAATGAAGGAATGGCACCAACAAACTTATCTTACGGCGACAAAACCAGTGATTCATCCAGTTTACCTACATTGAGTGACTCTACGAAACATGCGCTGCAATTCCGTGCAATTTACAAAGATCTACTGAAAGCTTCCATTATCGGTCTGGCATCGGGTGTCGCTATTTCAACCTTCAAACTGGCAGTCGATGGTATTCGTCATGCGTTTTATAGTAATCCCGCGCTATTGGCGCAATCTTGGTACCGGGTTCTCATCCCTGTGATAGGTGGGTTGCTGGTGGGATGCTTGTCGCTGCCGGGTACCTTTCCTCCAGGAATGATTGATGTTCTCGCCGATGTCGATCGGGAATCAAATCTCCCAGTACGATCCATTCGAACTAGATTACAGCAACAACTGCAGTCGCTTCGGAAATCGGTTGCCGCTGCAGTTACATTGGGGACTGGTGTAGTCTCGGGCCGGAAGGCCCTTGTGTGGAGCTCGGTATGAGTGTAGCACGATCTTGTATGGACATGCAAGCCAACGGCAACCGTGTGGACCGAGTTGCCTGGAATCGAATGTTGTTGGCATGTGGTGCCGCTTCGGGTGTGGCCGCAGGATTCAATGCACCTCTCTCGGGTATTTTATTTGCCATGGAGGTGATTCGAAACGCGTTTCGCAAAAATGAAAACGTCGACGACTCATTGAACACGTCGATGCTGTCGGCACCGTCTACTATAGCCCCCGTGGTTGTCTCCTCTGTTATGGCGGCTTTGGTGACACAACGGCTGGTGGGTGCGCATGTGGTCTTGCACTTGTCGCACTACACGCTCCGCAATCTTTTGGCGGAAATTCCTCTCTATGCCATGTTGGGGACGCTTTGTGGTTTCGTGGCCTTTGAATTCAATCAATTCAGTAAGCTCAGCAAGGATATCTTTCAGGGAAATCGTGGTTTCACTTTTGTGAGATCGTTTATGAAGAGGGCACCAAATTCATTGAAGCCCATGATGGGAGGTACTGTCTGCGGTATCCTTGGATTAATCGTTCCAGGAGTTTTATTTGTAGGCTACGACTCCATCAATGCCCTTCTCAACCATGATGCACTGTCGACAAGCCATCTGTTGATGCTTCTTTTGACAAAGGGATTTGCAACAGCAATATCGGGTGGATCGGGACTTGTTGGAGGAACTTTTGCACCATCGTTGTTTTTGGGTGCCATGACTGGTGCTTCCTTTTACAATTTAGTCAACGGCATTTTTGTATTTTTTGCCACTTCGACCGGTTCCTTATCGGGTTTTCCGCTTTCCGATCTGCCAGGATTCACCATGGTCGGAGCAGCGAGTGTTCTAGCTGCTCTGTTCCGAGCTCCTTTGACGGCTACTATGTTGTTGTTCGAGTTGACGCATGATTACAAAGTACTTCTTCCACTCATGGTGAGTGCGGGGATTGGGTCTGTTGTACGAGATATTTTGGAGACCAAAGCAACAGTAAAGTATGTACAAAACAATATCAAAGCATAAACTAGAATTTGATCAAATTATTCAAGACTGCAATTTAGTCGTGAGACTGCACTCCGTGAGCCTTATCCCTTATAAAGTACTCAACCACTCAACTTCGACAAAAACATTCGTTGCACCGCAAAACAAAAAGAAAGATAAGAAACGTGCTTTTCTTTCATTGTTCATCCGGTTCATTGCTCATTTGTCGTTTGAAAAGACCTTAAGAAGAACTATGAGTGATCAGCTGAAGTTCATGTCATACAAATCTCCCAAAACGGTGGTCGCCGAATCGGTACGTGTTGACAGATGATGGTATCGAAGAGAAATAAAGTGAGACTGACATGTAACGCTTTTGCATCGCAGGTCTTTCAGTTTATGCATGGTACGAATACTTTATAAAGAGTAAATTGCGTGTTCAGGTCGCAAGGTCTCACCTTTCATTTCTTTCTCAGGCCTCATTTATGGTGCAGCATGGGGTTTGGTAAGCATTCAACTATCTAACGTTTCGTGATCTTCACCGTCGAGATAATCAACCGCTTATTTATACTTGTATTGCAGGTAACACCGTTTCCAGCTCCGGGATCTGCTGCCGCAGCTCGAGGTACGTGACAAACAGGGGGTTGATGAGTCTACCGTACACTTCCTCTAACGTTTTGTTTCAAAGAAGCAGCAACGGGAATTTTCCGACCCGTTCCAGTGTTTAGCTCTTTGTCGGCTGTTCCTTCCAATGCGATTTTCTTTGCAAGTCTGCTAGGTTACCAACGGTTTTGTTCGAAGGGTTTGGAGCTCATTCGGAGAAAGGAAGATGTGTACAATGATCTATTTGGTTTTGCGATGATTTGGCCTTATTATTCCTACATACTGAACTATTCGGAGCGAAGACTGATTCTTCATAACCGCTGCGTAGGTGGAGCAGTTCTTATGTCCATCGGATATGCGACTTTCCTTGCGTGAGCAGAATTTGAACTTTCATTTCATTTTATGTAGCAATTAAGCAACAACGAGTTCTATGCAGTAGAATTGAGACCTCGTTTATCGTAGAAGAGTGCTGATTAGTTGCATAGCCTATTCCTTTATAAAACCCTGGTCAAGCAGTCTTTCGGTGTCGCCCGTTTCGCCGCTCAACGCGGCCAGCCCATTCCCCACCTTCAGAGGACTTTGTTGACGAAGCGTTTGATACGCTTCGTGAATGAGTAGGGTCAGGGTTGATCTGATTGGCGGAGTTGTCACTATTTGATCTTTCGTGCTTTTTCTTCGCACGAGCAAGTTCACGCTGCCGATCCCATTCTAATTGCAACTGCTCAATCCGTTTTCGTTGCTGCTCGGCTTCTTGGGCAAGTCGCTTTTCAAACTCCGCACGTTCCTTCTCGTGCTTCTCCAGAGTTTTCAGGTGCTGTTCCTCACGCTCCACTTTACAACGTTGGAGACTGTCCATGCGACTATCGTAAACTTTCCTTGCTCGTTGCAAATTCTTTTGAAAATCCTGGTCTAACTTCCGCAATTCATCATCCGACTCTTCCTCGTCGGAGTAAGCATCATCGACATCCTTTCTGCTCGTCTCGCTTATGGGCGACGTCGTTCGACTTTCAACCTGACCGTGCAGTAAAGACCCGCAATTCTCGTCATTATCGCCTGATAATTTCGCAGTGAGAGAGGGGGCCGTATCCTCGGCTCGAATCGAATCACCAGAGGCAGTCAAACCTATGGTTGGGGCCACTTGCGTAGTTATTTGAGGCGCAAGTATTGAATTCGGAATTGTGGTGTGCACCTGCTCTAACGATATTGTCCGCGTTGGTGTTGGTGGTTGTACGGGAGGATCACATTGTGGCGGCATTTGTTGAGCGACGCTTTCGTTGACTGAATATGCATGACTGGACTGTCCTCCGGAGACTTGGACTTGCACCGGAATGGGTGCCTGGCCGTTTTGACCATTATTTACGCGGGAAACATAGTCCGTTTGAAGAGATTGCTGGGTAGGCATGGAATTGATCGGGTACGGCGGAGGACTAGGACCTACTGCTTGCACCATAGCTTGTTGAGATGAAGCAACGGGGAAGGACGACAATGAATGATGTTGTGGGACATGTATCTGCTGGTGTTCTGTCGGTACGGACTGATTTGATCCGAATGCTTTCTGAGGCGTCAAATAGACCTGCGATGGTACATGCTGTCCGTTCACATTCGGATTAAATTCTTGTTGAGCTTGAAAGTGAGGGTGCGGAATCTGGGCTGATGAAACGTTCGACTGAGAATAGTCGAATACAGTCGCTGAATGCGGAAAATGGTGTTCTGTATCAGCGGTATTTGAACCGCTGGATTGTGCACATTAGCTCCCTGGAGAAACTGTGTCGGCTGCTGTTGCTGGTGCTGAAAGTTCATCGGCATTTGTTGCTGAAAGGATGCATTTTGCAAATGCTGTACGTTTGCGTTAGGGTTAACAGGCACGGGCGTCGGCAGTTGCAACTGTTGTGCAGGTGGATGAACGGTGTGCTGTACAGGGTGACTTGCGATCATGTTCTGAGCATTGCCAATTCTGACCGCATATCTATCCTGCTTCATTCGTGCAGCCCGAGCAAGTCCACTAATCGTTTCACTTATTTCTAAGACTGCTCCCTGGGGGATGCCAAGCTCCTGTACCATTTCCTTTGCTACTTGAATGGGATCATCCTCGACTAGGTCAAAGTCGAACTGTACATTCTGGGTTTGGCCTTCGATTGGAAGAGTAACCACTAGCTTCAAAATTTCATCAGCATATGGTCTCACGTTTTGGCCTTCATCCTCTATCACGACTGTGGCGACAACATAATTATAAGTCGGCGTTTCTTGCCTAGAATCAACCGATTTGCTTTCCATGAAACTTGGTGCAGCTACTTCAGAAGGCTGCGGCACGATGTTTTGTGTCGAACTATCATCAACACCTCTTGACACACTCAAAGTCGTAATATCCACACCTATCTCAACTGCGTCTCCCTGTATGGGAGCAACGGTCGCTGCATGCATTTGTTCGTCTTCTTTCCATTCAGTGTCACGACCCATCAAAACTTTCACTTTTTTCATGTTCGTTTCGCTCTCAGGCATTTCTTCAAACTCGTCACCATCATCATCATATTCTGTGGCCAGTCGAGATATCCGCGGCGGTAAATCTGTTTCGTCATCGTGAAGATTGTTACTTTCCAATGCCAAGGGGTTCGACGTCGTGGATTGTGACTCTGCAGCTTCGGATATCATCGTTTCACGCAATGGAGGGTCTACTATCACTTCGTCATCGTCATTTTCCCGTATTGCTAAAAATGGATGTTGAAGTAAATCTGTTGCCGATGGACGAATGTAGTTGCCCTCGTTGTCTCGGTATCCCAGGCAAAAGTTAACAAAGTCTCTGGCGTGCTTGCTCTGTATTCGACCGAGTATTTCTGGCGGTTCACCGCTAGACACCTTCTTGTAAATTTGAGCCGGGTTATTGCATTCTGAATATGGGATTTCTTGCGTAAATATCTCGAGCACACACATTCCAAAAGCATAAATGTCGACCTTTTCATCATAAGGCTTGTCCTCGTACATATCAGGAGCCATGAATTCAGGTGTTCCAAGCACGCTGAGCACTCTCCCGTTTCGATGTACCGTACTAAGTCCAAGATCGCCTATTCTTAGATCACCCGACGTTCCATTGATAAATATATTCTCGCTGTCTCATCAAGTGTGAGTACGCTATCGCAAAAACGATTTCTTGTATTTGTTCTCTTTGTGTTCTTACCATTTTAGATCTCGATGAATGACAGGAGGATCTTGAGAATGTAAGTATTCAAGCCCCTTCAAAATTTGTATAGCCCATCGTTTCGCGATTTTCCATCGAATCACTTGCACTTTACTTATAAAAGCTTTCAAAGTCCCAGAGGAGAGAATTTCCGTAACAAAGTTGACTTCTTGTCGCTCTCGGTTTACCCACGATCCATGAAAACTGATAATATTGTGATGATGCAGCCTTTCCAAAAGTCGTACTTCATTAACGATTCGGTTTCGCTCGTTCTTCGGTACTCCCGATAAATTCACGACGTTCCAAGCGACCTCAATTCCTTCCTGCGTATCGTATGCTCGGTAAACATCCTTCGAGGCCCCGCTCCCCAGCTTTTCTCGAAAACGGACATATCGACCTCCGGGGGACCTTTCCACGATAGCATTTTGTATCTCCGGGCTACTAATGTATTCATTTAAATCATTGGAAGTGGAGTTGCTAACTGGGTCTGTGCGAGCCGGTGCCGAAACGACCGATCCAAGAGCTGATCTCGAGTCATCCTTAGCATTTGCAAAGAAGAATCTTTCGCGGCAACATCTATCGTCGCCGAATCTGAAATTGCATGACTAAGAGGCTGTACGAACGACGATGCTGTTGGGTCTCCCAATTTCCCGTCGTCTGGTGCGTTTGCTGAACCATCCAGAAAAATGACTTGCTTGGGTACTTCTATTTCCGCTACTTCGGTATCGGATGTCTGCAGCAAAGCCTGCTCTAAAGAAGCAGGAAGCGTCACTGCGGATACAACGGACTCATCTTTTTCTTTCGATAGCTTCAAGTCCGGTACATCAAGATTCGTGTTGTTGACACAATCATAACCGCTTTTTTCGGGAAGATCGATGGTGCTGAGTATCATCTTGCCCAAATCTGACGATTCCATTCTGTTTCTTGTTCAAAAAGTAAGCAGGTTCGATGTCAAGCCGGCAATTGGGAGAGTTGGAGAGTCAGGATAGCCTTCTGATAATAAGTGGCGGCAAAAACGACGGTGACGTTCAGCAACTGGAAATCACGGCAAGAACGCCACTGAATCTATCAATCAAATTAAAGGATATATTATCACGCCAAGCAAGTCAAACTCAGTTTTCGCATCGAGAGAAGCGTTTGGAGAGACTTGTTAAAACGCCTATCATAATTAGAAGTCGTCTTCGGGTGATAGACGCGCAACGCCACAATAAAAGAGGAGTTCGGGCTTCGGGCGAGGGCATCGTACTTGTACGTCGCAGGGGGAGGCGGAACTTCAACGAGTACCGCATGTAGCTGTTGAGACATTACACGCCTTTGATGTGTGACGAATTCTTGTGGTGACTTTTCTATTTCGACTAGATCAAACTTTAATTAAGATTAAGACGATTTTTATTTAAATATCAGCGGGTACCAATTCTATGTACACTAATGTAAATACGTAGTAGGGAACAAAAATTTCATCACAGCTGCACGCGCGTCTGCATCGATTTCAAAGTCATTCGAATTTCGAACGGTTGTCGCACCGGGGAGAAGACCTTATGCAGTAAACTTCAAGATGTCTATGGCTGGTTTGCTGTATACGCTCTAAATGCAGAGAGCAATTTTGGAGGACTTACTATAAGAAAGTCAGTGGAACGTTCTGGGGAGATCACGTACATGATCAGAGTAATCTCACGCTCCCTAGAGCTATGAAGCCCAGGCAAGGAGCCACAATAACCCAAGTCATCCATAATCCAACAGACTTTCCAAACGCCTTTCAAGCCTTACATTTTCACAACGGAAAGGTGTCAGGTCCTAGTAGACGCCTGGCTTGAAAATCATCATACCGTAAATCGCAAACAAGAAGAGGCATGAGACCACATTTGAAATACGACGTAGCTGATAGATTGTTGGCCTTTTCTCGCCCAAAGAATTCTCCAAAGCAGATTGAGCTTTTAATTGAGTTGGACGATCCGTAAATCCCCACCATAAGCCAAACGCAAGAAGTAGAAGAAGAGTACTTTGAACGTGAAATGGTGCCATTTGGAAACTACCGTATCGAATACAAGCATTGCCGATACCAGATACAATGGATCCTGTCAAAGCGGGGAGCACAATCCACTCTTCGACAACGGGGACTTTCTCGAACCAAAGCCTCTGGGTTGGCACACTGCCACTCTCGACCACCATCCACTCGAGAACAGTTGTCGTAATAATGCACCCTGCAAACAACATGCCGCTAACGGCATGTACGAAATTGAGAGTCGTGAAAGGAACTTCCGTGAGAGCCACCGGCCAACAACCACGAAAATAGTTGTTTGCAATGAAGGTACTGATTGCGAAGGGCCAGACGTCAGAGAAAGTCGATCTTATTCGTGATGCCACTTGATCATCCGAGCTATCTCCGTCTTCCGACTGCAATGATAGAGCAAAGCAGCCATTAAGGCGATGACATCGAACGTGGTTCGTATCTTTTTTGGCATGCCCTGACTATGACTAGGAATTGATGGAAAGACGGGGAGAAATGATTCTGCCGGCGTGCGAAACCACAAGCAAAGATTGATGACGAAGAAGGTCTTCATGGTGTTTATTGACGCAATGTTGATTGTATTTGAGAAATGATGTTAAGGAAAGGTGTGGACGACCAGTGATGGCATGAAAAAGCGAACCGAAGGCAATTAAGTGAGAATAATATGACTGAAATCCAGTCGTGAAGTTGTTGACCGTTACCGGTAACCTTACCGTACTTCATGGTACCGTTACCGTACCGTACCCTTATCACACTACAAAGTACAAAGTACGTATACTAGGTAGTCGACTTTGTGTGGGTGCATTTTCTATTTAACGTGAAAACCTGTAACCGGTACTGAAAGTAAAAATTCTTTCAAACTTTTGCGCTCACAAATCCGAAGCGACAACGACGAAACGAGAACAGTATATTGATGCTCAACGCAAGGAAGAATGACTTTTCAGGTTCGTCGACAATGGTCTTCTTGCCACAATAATTCATAATCAACCATGTTGCTTTCCGCTGTCATAATTAACCTAGTATGCCTTGCTGTCTCTCAGCCACTGGGAGGCGATGCCGTTCGAAGAATGGAGTTTATCAATCTGACGGGCAAAAAGGTCGACATCGATTGGCAGGACCCTAGCACTAATGCGACTTATCCACTTGCTACGAGCACTCCCGAGAATCAGACCATATCTTTCAATTCATTTGCCAATCACAAATTTGTTATCCGAACACATGTAGATGAAAACTCAACGGTGCATGAAGTTATCGTTCAAGTTGTGGAAGACCAAATGGACCAGAAAGTTGTTCTGAAGGAGGGTCTTGATGTAGAACGATTATTATCTGATTATGGGAGGATGTTATATGAGGAAGAGGACGAGGCCAATGTGTCGCCCATCTCTGCGAAATACATCATGGGCTTAACTGGGAGTGACTCACAGAAAGCAGCCCATAAAGTGCTCGAGAAATGCCGCAAGGAAGCATCGCTCCGACTGGCTATGGGTTTGAACATGGATAAGATATCTGAGTCCCTTTCGTCGTGTATGGAGCAGCAGGCGTCAACTGTCTTGATGGATATGGATGAAAAACTTTCTGTTCAAGCGTCTGTGCTAAAGCAAATATCAACGTTGGCCGAAAACTACACATGTGCCGATCCGCATAAGGAAACGAGTGAACCTATTGAAGAGAGAACTTGGGAATACGAAGGCGTTTCTCGTCATGTCGGTGTACTTCACAATAGACCATCAAGTCAGATTCATGTGCTCCATAATTTCATTTCCACCGAAGAGTGCGAAGCTATCCGGCAAGCCGCCGAACCAACACTACACCGTGGGACGGTTGCGGATGGAGCGGGTGGTAGTAAATTAAGCGAGAATCGAAAGGCTTGGCAAGCAGGTGTTACGTACGACGCTGAGAATCCAAATGATCCTATTTTGATGGTCAAAAGAGGCTTTTTGCATATGCGAACAATGTCACTGGATATGGAATGGAGTTGCCTGGTCAAGAAGATCTCATGTCAATCCAGTACTTTGGAAGTGGAGTGGATAACCCAACTCCTGACCGGTATACCCCTCACTGTAAGTACTCGATACGTTTATTTTTTAATCGATTCGTCACCCGTTCTCTCACTCTCTCGTTACCTCAAGGTGACGGAGAATGTAACGGATTCCCGCACAAGAAAGGCGGCCGTGTCGCCACCATGGTAATGTATTGCGATGTTCCTGAATTGGGCGGCGCGACCAATTTTCAGCATGCCAACGTCTACGTTAAACCTAAAGTTGGGGCAGCCGCCTTTTTCTCGTACCTCAACCCAACAACGAGGAAGTCCGAAGAAGGTTTCACAACGCACTCCGGCTGCCCTGTTCTTCTTGGGACTAAAAGGATTGCTGTGCAGTGGATGCGAATAGGGGTGACCTCCGAAGAACCATGGGATTCCTTCGATACAAATACTATTTCAAAGAAGAAGTACTAAAAAAGTTGATTTTTGTTTTTTCTATGTTTATTTTCCACTGATTTTGTCTCTATGCTTCGGGGTCTAACCATGGCTTGAACACCTCACCGATCGGTGCCATCCAGGTTACCGTGTCGGTGATTGTGTTTTCATAGTAAAATGTACCATCTGCGTCTCTGTGTTGTATCCATACAACATCCATTTCGCTTTCAAACTGTTTCCCAGCGTCTGATTTCTTTTGAATCCACCAAAAGTACAAGATGGGGTAAACGAGCATGCAAATGAGCACCGGCCAAGGGAAAGCTCCGGCCACTAACTGTTTGGCTCTGTACTTATTCGGATCTTCATGGACGTTGATACGAATTGTTTTCCGCAATAGCTGACATGTGGGTGTCCAGAAAGATGCCTCAGGTTTGTTGAGAACGTCGACTGGGCAATCACCAAAAACAATCGCAATCTGTAGATTTGTCTCACCGACTTGGTGGCTCTGATATTCGAGGTTAGTGAAGATTAGAGTCATGTCTTCGGGAAAGGCTCTGAATGTAATATTTCCTCTCGCCATGGATCTTCTCCCGTGTACTAGTTCTGTGTACTTCCATCCGGCTTCTTTCAGACTCACGAATCCATTAGGAATATCGACAATGACGGTAGCTTTGCGCGAACGAAAGCCGCTACTTTCGATGCTGATTCCATTGATTGCGACCAAACTGCAATCCGCATTTAAATTCTGGCTACCGCTGCATGATGCGTTTGTCATCTTGTGCAACGAAGACTCCTGCACGTCGATTGTTTCTGTAGGAAGTGTCAAAGACAACTGATCCAACTGACAAAGAACTTGAATTTTATGGGAAAAACCATCTGAGGTGCTCGCGATCTTCGAAGAGTTACCGACAAAGGCAACCACACGGAAGAAGAAAGTAGCATTCGCTGATGTCTTTCCATGGCACAACTCCAGAGACGGATTGTATGTAAAAGCAAATCCATTTTCGTACGGAAATTTGTCACTCATGTCGCCGAGTATCTCCCCCGCTTCAATTCGACCCTTCGGTCCTAGCAGTTGTCCTTGTGTGTCGACCGAATCTACGAAAAGACTGATTCTTCGTTTCATGCCAGAGTTGTCGGCCCCGTAAACAACGATACTCTCTTCGTTTGTCACACCTTGCTGGATAATCGACGCGGTTGAGTTGCCGCTCAAAGCCGATAGGATACGAATCGGTACCACTTCTTCAGTCGACCAAAGTCCGCCTTGATCTTGAACGCGGAAGGAAAACGAGTCTTGCGCCCCTTCATTTCCATGAATGACGGGAAGCATGGCTTCATCGGATAACAAGTCGTAGTCAATGTAGATCGACCCAGCGTCGTCGTTGCTCCCAACTATATTGTTTAACGAAGTCAAGGGTGTCCCGTGATGCAAATTATCTTCACGAAACGAGTTCACCGAGAGGTGCAAGCGTCCGTAATGGGGCGATTTGGTGATCTCAAAAAACCGAATCGAGTCACCGATATCTTTGTCAAAGCCGCTCAGTTTGATTCTGCTTTGCGACCCTTCGTACAAACGAACTTCGTCGACCGATAAGGCTATGGGCGGATCGTTCACGGAGAGAACTCGAACGGTGGCAGTGGAAATCGCTTCACATTGGCTGGAGTGAAACAATGTAGCGTCCGACCAGACGCAATACTCAAAGCTTGTCATGGCCGCATCTTCCGAGTGCTGGTCCAAAGGAGGAACATAGATCAGCTCGCCGGTGGGCGACTCCACCGAAATGAGACTGAACTGAGACGAAGGACTCTTAATTGGGCTACCGTTCGCTTGATAGAGTCGCCCTACCGTCGGCAAGGTCACCAGGTAAAAATACACGCGCGGCAAGGGCATCGGTGCTGTTACATTGTGATCGGTCTGCAACTCACGAACGACAATGTTCTTGGATGTGTATGGGAGCACAATTTTCCCGGTGTCTTCCAAAGGTGCTTCGGTGCGATACCAGTCATTTTCGTGCGATCCTGGCACATCTTCAGCGTCTTCATGGACCACAAACGAGACATCCTGACTCTGGGGAACAGAGGTGGGCAATCCTTGACGAATCAGGTCGTTCGCGCTGGGTGCATCGCCGGAAAATAAGGTCATTTGATGCAGAATACCCTTCCACACACAAGAATCCGACTGCGGATAGCCCAAGAAGGTCAATTTTGTCGAGCTCCACGATTTCAAACTGAAACGCTGGCGTGAAAGGGAAGCCGATGTTCCGTTGATGAAAACCTCTTGGCTGTTGTCGTTCAACGTCACAAGGAAATGCGTCATGCCTTGAGTCTTGTGAAAACCAACGCGAATCGACTGACACGGCTCAACGAACTGGTCGGCCGTTCGATAGGTGATCAAGAAGCTGTCCCGTTGCTGATGCAATTGGAAATCGATTCCTTGTTTATCACAGATCGATAATCCCTGCAGATTCTTCTTGCCCACTATTGTCATGATTGTTTTGCGTTCTTCTGGTGTCGCAGTATCCAATTCCAGCCATAGTTCAATCGACAGGCTGTCGCTTGCAAGAAGCGAGTCGAGTTTTCCATTTGAATGCATATGAAACGCTTGGGTGTCATTGTCACTCGCTTGAATACCCATCGATGCATCACAACTTGTGGTATTCTTGTTTCGGATGAGCTGAATATCACCCGCCCCGAAAACTCCATTCTCAAGACAAGTTTCTCGAGTAAACGAGAATCTTCGAGTAGCGCTCTGCGAAGCGACAGAGCTGCAGAGCAGGACCGTCAAAGCGTAAAAGGATCGCATGGTCAAAGGTTCTGGTTGATGAATGAAAAGTAGTTGTTACTGCTGCTTTCTTTGAATCGTTCACAATACAGTGTATGATTTTTGACGTCGAGTCTTTTTATGAGCATGTTGTTGAGGGATAAAAGGAATTGAAGGAGACCAGTTTTCATTTGTTTTCAATTAAATAAAAAAGAAAACTGGTCTGCATGTTGATGTTGCGGCGAGACCAGTTTTCTTTATCTCGCTCGAAAAAATTCGACCACGACTCACCGACGGCCAGACGGTCACTGAATAGGTGTAGATCGTGTTCTATACCAATGCGGCGCTTGTAGGTTTTCGCACCGTTCTGAAGACATTTTTCATGTTTCGCCACCTTGCAACGGCATATCTTCCTGTCCAACAAACGATCGCAACGAACAACCTAAAAAGAGACTGTTATTTGAATTAGCAATGACAGAATTATCACCCACTTCCCCCACGCGACAGCCGCGATCATCACTCGGTAGTCAGGCCCGTAACATGCTGCGAATCCCCACGAGTCGATTGTCATCGCCCAAAGGCCCTCCGATTCTGGTAGAGCTTTTCTTGAATCAAGGAATCATTACGGTGGGTTGGGTCGGGCAACCGCGACATCAAGTTCTTCGTTTGGTTCCTATACCGAGCTGTATTATGACAGCTCGCGATTATTATCGGGAGTACGCGAGTATTCTTCTCGAAGCGATGGAGTGGTTGGGGAGTGAAGCTACTAATCGTCGTGTTTGCGTGTCTCACGATTATGGGTACGATCTACCGACCGCTTGTCAAGAAGCCGTCGAACGTGTCTTGCTGTTTACAGCGGGTGTCGAAGCCGTGTCTTTTCAGAATACATGGTGGACTGTTCCAGCCGCGGTGCCGCCTATTCAAGATGCCTTATTGGTGGCCGTGACGATGACAGGAATTCATTGTTACGCGTACGCCGCCGGAGATGTGTTGCCATTTACCTTTCAGTCTTGTACGACGAATCAACACTTTTCGGCTCAAACGTCCGTGGCGGAATGGCAACAACAGCTACGCCAATGGCTCACGTCGAGAGAAAACAATTTGATTACCGCGATGTTGGCTTGCTCACAAGCTTGCCCACGAGCCGCTCGTCGTGCTGTTATACAGAATATTTGGTTGGTAGGATATGGGATAGTGGATGTACCAGGATACAGCAAGATGGTTGCCAGGACGTTGAAACTGCGACTCGAAGGCAACACTCCGACATTTTCACAAGACTCGAATCCAGCTGTAGAAAGCGATAATTTGTCTCCCCAATCGACACAAATTCCTATCGGTATCAAGGAATTACAACCGCTGGCTCCACACGTTTCTGCTTTGATGGTAGATTCTTCGGATTTGACATGGTTGGGCGCCAGTCGATGGGCCCACCGCTTGCACGGTGTCGATCCGGATGCAAAATCGTTTTATTGGAAATTTGCAAATCCCAGTAACCCAGCAAGGATAGAATAAAAGCATGCGCATCATCATCATGAAAGCATATTTTTATGCATTATGCTATTCCTAATAAGTCGTTTAACTGAGAAACGGCTAGCGTTGCAACCACGGTCTGGTTGCTCAATAAGCTGCCAGTAATCTAATACGAGGAGCCTCGCAATACACAACAGTTCGGCAGACTTGTGAGCTATCTGTTGCTAGAATTGACCCACCAAGAACCCAAAGACCTCCAAATCCACAATATAAAAGTTTCCATCCTCACACAAAGGTTCATTGTCAAATGTCGCACAGTGTCCTGTACTTCCGACCTGGAAATCTTCTTGTAAACAAAGTCCAAATGCTCCATCCTCGCCTCCACCACCAAAAGCAATACGTTTATGACTCGTATCGCACAGTTGCACGTATCGATTCGCGCCCGTCCACTTGTATGGTTTGACATTCCCATCCACGACCTTGAATAAGCAAGCTGTAGAGCCACCGAAAAAATTCGTCCCCCCGTGACCATGTGGCTCCCACGTCGTGTCGGCATATCCACCAAAAACATCCCCCTTGGTAGTTCGCACAATTAACAACGTCTTACTATCGTCTTTGATAAAACGCAAACACATGTCAAAGTCGTCACCATCCCGTGCGAGACTGTATTGACGTTTCCACCGACAGTACGCGATACTACGGGGCAGCACATGAACCGCAATTTGTTGCATTTGGGTCGAGGAAAGAATGTACGGATTGGACTCCAGATCGTCTTCCGGTTCGACTCGTACGGGAGGAATGAATTCCGCATCGAGGTCCTCGCGTTCGGCCTGGAGAGACAACTCAACCGACACACCATCCCCCCGATATAGATGGTTTTTGTCTATTTTCATCCTCTTCTTCCTCTTCGTCGCAAGTCGATCTCCGATCAGAATCGGATTTTTGGGAAAAAGGATACAGAATATTGGAAAAGACAGAATTGTTGCCTGTGGCGGCCTTTTGGCTCTCTTCGGCCCGTTGAGCTTCTTTGAGTATTTGCAATTGTCGTTCCGCTTGATTTCGTAAATACATTCGTTTTCGTCCTTCTCGTTGTTTCCGTACCCAAGCAAATCCCTGTGCCATGATCCCCACCGATAGAGCATTCGCATTCTCGGGTGTCAAAGGCGGAGGAATAACTCGGGTGGGGACATGATTCTGAGGGCGGCTTTCGTTCAAATCCGGAGCATGAAGAGCGCTGTTCAATTGAAGGACTCGACTTGTTCGTGTGGGGGAATCGAGCACATTTTCTCCAACTAATGCGGCAGCTGACGCGAGAGCATCGTGGTATTCGTCTTCCTCGCGCTGTGATGCATCAGATGTCCAGTTGCCATAATTCCAGTCCTCGTCGTCTCCGGATCCTTCGCTCTTCGCCATTTTCTCTCTTTTTTCTGTGAAAGAAGCAACTACTGCGATTCAACAACAGTGTTGAGCCAGATACATAGTGTTAAATGGCACTGCGAGAACGATTTTTGCAAGACGATCGCGACGTGCAGAGCGGCCGCGCGTCGGCAGAGAGGTGCAAGTTTCTATAGCGTTAAGGTTACTTGATGCTTCTCACTTCGTGGTTTCGGCCCTTGTTTCTCAATCATTCCACATTACAAAGTACGCTTCGCATTTCATGTTGAACAACAAAGCGGCTTTCGAACTCAATGCTTGACGGTGAAAGAAAGACCAAAATGAGAAAGACGATGCGCATATTACGTACAAAACGTTATAGCTCATGACTGAAATGGAGGAGTCGCGGTGAAACGTCGCCTACAATTCGACGCTATAGTAAATATGGAAGGTCATGCAATCCGCAACGATTTCGGTGGATGCAATAATAAAGGCGTCGATTACAGATGCTGCTAAGGATATAAATACACTCTCAGTAAGACCATTTGGGCTAACAAGGAAACAAAGCTCGGCCGTTAAGTGGTGAGCATTGGCCGTGAAATACCGTGATCCTTGCCTGGATCATGACTGAAATGGAGTCTTCGTCGATGAAACTCTGTGGACACCATCGGCCATTAGGCGGTAAAATTGATGATCCTTGTGGGTTTTCAATGTGAACAATCGAGACTTGCATAGAAGAAGCTGCTAAGGGGAAAGAGAATTCTATTATTGAAGCGGTTTGAGTTGCTAAATTAAGCAGAACGGTTGGTCCTTGGAAAATAGGTTTTTGAGATGGGTGAAAAGAATGCAGTGGTGGGGAGAATTAGGAACGAGCGACATGGTAATTGGTAATCCGTATGAAACTGAAAACCCTAACTCTACACATTGCAATTTAGTTGGCGTCACCTTCAAACCCGCAGAAGAAACAAAGAAAACGACGTAAAAGCTGCGCGGCTCACCCGATAATGATAACTCGTATTCATTGCGTCCGACCTTTGCTTTTGGGGTGTGTGTTATTACTTTTCATGCCGCTTCTACTTTAAAAACATCATGGATTCTTCTTGGGTTGAAAAAATACCTGTCGAAGAGTTTGACGACGTCAAGAATCTCCTCATGACGCAGTTAAGCGCGACCCAGTGGAGCAGGAACATGGAGTTTTACCGAAAGACTCATTTGCCTCTCAATGCAACTCATCTGATGAGATTTATGTATAGCAAAGTCGTCTGGTGGGACGAGGAAGTCTTTCTGATGAAGAGGAAGCTTCCAGTGACAGTCAGGTCCAAGTTTCGAAAAGGGACTTCGAAGATTGACTTTGCGCGACGTGGTGAGGTGTTTATCTATGGTATGACAAAGCAAAGCGTAGCGCAAGCGATAGAGGAAGTGTTATATTTAATGGATGAATCAACCGATGTCGTCCATATCGGGAGATACAGCGATGGTGAAGCCCGTTCTGTGACCCCTACAACGTTTATCACTTCTCGCTTTCTTGCTGAATGTATGAAAGTAAATCCAAACAGACAACTTTACTTTTGTTGCGGGTGCAACCTTTCTGTTGAAGAATCGGTCGCAATTGCATCTCATTCGGAGCCTCTTAACGTGGGTCTGGATTGTTCGTTTGCCGATCATGGACGTGCTTTTGTCGAAGCGCTAGCTAGACGAACGACGCACGTCGGTACAATTACGGTCTCCGGGCGTTTCTTTGACGATCGATACGCCATGTCTTCTTTCCTTGAGCCCGTTTGCGACGTTAGGAATGTACTTTTGAAAATTTCGGTAAAAACGAGTACATGGGATTTTGAAGTCTCTAAACGTCTTCTGCCGCTGTCTCTACCAACAATGCAGCTTGTGTACCACGTCTACCAACCGATAGAGATGGGTGATATTGAATCGCTCACTATTGTTCCTAAAGCTGTAACGTTGATATTTCACAGGTCGTTACTAGCGAAATTTTACACAAAGTTTTTGCAGGCCAGCGGAAACTTAGTGGAGCTGGGACTCGTATACAATCCCTTTGGCACGCCACCATCAAAGGGACAAGAAGCAGAACTTCTGCACGCAATTCAAACAAATCAGAATTTGCTCCGCCTCCAGCTCGGATATTTAAATGTTCTCGCCGATTTTTGGGAAGAGCTGCTTGCGGTGATCGGATCACATTCTAGTCTGAGGTCGGTACTTTGCTGGGTTCTTATTGACCAAAATTTGGTGGAGGAGGTAAATACTTTGATTCCTTTTTACAAAAGCATCGTCATTTGCATATTTCATTCAAGAATGAGAATTCGTGGCAACTTGATAGCCAAAGAATCAATGCTATTCTAGAGCCAGTGCGGGTCCTTAATTGTGTCAATGATCTGACCCGCCAGTCCATCAATGATCGCCCGACAATATTTAGCACTGCTTTGACATGCTGGGCAAGTGGTAGCTCTTCGAGATTCTACTTACTGTTGAGCGAGAACGCCGATTTGCTTTGTTCTTTGTTGGGCGACCCGCCTTCTGGGGAAACCCAGCACCAAAGAAAGCGACAAAGACCGCTCTAATTTTCCGTAGTGTTCAAAAATCATCCACACTATTTATAATAAAAGTAATTAGCTTTGTTGGAAAAATTAGCCAATTGGTTATACGTATACTAGCTTGACGCTTCCTTATAGAGAACGCTTGCACCGATCGCTGCACGTAAAATACACAAAAGAGTTATTTTTGTCGTCATGTTATGCGTCGATAGAGGACATCGGCCTCAAGGAACCTAGTCAACAGCGCATACTGCTTTGTGCCTTCTATTTCCAAACAGACCAACCCTATCAACATCTAAGTGGATTCATCAATTTCCCAACAACCCACAGGACCAATTGTTTCCCAAGATAGAATGAATTGATTTGCGAACGGCCACATGCAACTCACTCAAACATCAAATGTGCAGTTATGAAACGAGCGACTTCCCCAGATTCGGTACTGTGTAATATGATCGCATTGTTCACAGTTAACAATGATCCATCGTCATCTCCAAAACTTCCGAAATGCCTTGTCCTACTTTCTTTTTTGTACAAAATGACGATGAAGCTACGAGAAGCACGTCAACATCGAAATGACAACTATTTCTTACGCTTTCTTGTTGGCGAGTAAGCGTTTCGGAAAATCACTCGCATCAAGACCTTTCAAAGAGAATAGACGTGACGCTCGCTCATGCAATGTTCCACCACATTTCACTCCAATTGCCATCAAAGCACCTTTTAAACGGTCCAGACCAAGTTCCTTTAAGTCTTCGACGGAGTTGTAATCGGTCAAGTTCAGCGGCTCCACTACGAGAGAGCTCTTTGCTGACTTCTCGATTTGTGTTGCCTCATTGTGGTTCGTCGTCGCATCGAGGCTCGACTCGAAGTTTTCGTCGTCTGGGTTATCCGATAATTCTTCTACGTTTGTATCCTCTTGTGTCATAACCTCTTCTATGGCTGTACTCGATGCTACATTATGGCTCATCTCGTCCTTGTGAAGACGAAGTTCCACAATTTCTCCGGGGTTGATACTAATCACTGGGAACAAAGAATGCCCTTTTCCCACTTCAAATGCAATCCCTAGGTCTTTCCCGTTTACAAAATACGAAATCGTACCAGTTATTGCCTTGTAAAGACAACCCACCACGTCATTGGCTTGCCACGGCTGTGTACCATACTCGGCTGTTTTTTCATCATGCAGTCGTATTTGGCGACTTCCATCGTATCCCCAACTGTTTTGACAATCACCCACTCCATCCCCCCGACTCGGAGGAGGGTTGAAAGGCCGAATTGGCCCATCCGACTTGGACCACACCTCCGGTCAGAACCACAATTTCGTAATAGAGTGCATCGGGCAGAGACTGCAAGAGCACACCGACCGTGCAAAAATTCGATTTACTTTGCAGGCGCCATCGGTTACTCTCAAAGGCCAAAGTAGCATCACCGGAAAGAGTAATCAAGGCAGAAGGTGGATCGGGTTCCATCTTGGCACGTTTTTGTTCACGCAGACCCTCATGCAACGCTCGTTCCAAAGTCGACTGTACTTGGGAACTCGCTTGTTCCACAGCTTCGACATAGGCATGTACTTGTCGTTCCTGTAAACGTTTTCCTTCTTCTTTTCTCTGACGAACAGCTTCTCGATCTTTCTTCCATTGATAGAAGGCTCGTTTCCATTTGCGTTGTTCCTTCTTGGCCGACACATCGGCCCAGGCCGGTAGTTGTAAATGCCAACCGGCAATGCCGGTGTCCGTTTGCAACAAAGCTTGCGCCATTTCTTCTTCGGTTGCCGTTCCGGCCTCGACGCGGCGTTTCCATTCCAGCCACAGTTGACCCTCAATGGCTTGATTGACGTGTTGCAATCGCCGTCCTTGCAAATCACGACAGGCTCCAAAATTCGACGTCGCCTTGGCCCCCGCTTGACGGGCCTGTCCTTTCAACAGAGTTCCAAATCCCCCTTTTCCACCCCGGATTTGACTCACCACACACCGTCCCGAACGGTGGACTCCATTGGGTCAACGTGAGACGGGCACGGGGCCAGCCGGTGGTGTCGGCGATGGATTCTACAATACGGGTCGGATCGTGGGTGGAAAGAACATGAGTTTGGTTTTGAAAGCGAATGAGTGATTGTAGTAGATTGTGGTGCATGGTGAAGGACTGATAGAAGTAAGAAGTAACAAATCGAAGTGATTTTTGTTCATTAGAGGTATGACAAAGAAATGCAATGAACGTTTGTTGCAGCGGGCAGCGGACGCAATTGAAAATCCGAGTTCCAATAAGGTTAAGGTACGACGCTAGGATTTCGGATCGGACGACTACTCTTGAATGAGGAAGCATGCATACAGAACTGGGTAACACCGACACTAACATCCTCATTCATTCCATTCGGTAGAACATGTAACAATCATGGCCAAAAGTGGTGCTTAAGGTTAGTAGAAAAGTAGTTCATGGCGAATGGGTTAGGTCGACACAATCCTGGACCGAATCATCATCCGATTTCCATTCCTATCAGAGAAAATTTGAAGCAATACAAGTACCTTCGTCTAACTTCCATTGCAAAAATGGTCATACAATGCCTTCAAAAGCCTGAATGTGCGTAGGAAGGGCACTTGTGTGACACAAAGTTCGCTGCGCAAGCCATATGCCTTCCATTGTGGAAGACCACGGGTGATTTTGTGAGGAGGACTCCGTCATACGTCAACGGCTGTAAAGTAAATTGGCACAGTTGGTCGTCCGCGACGGCGGCTAGAGTACCGGACAGCCTCATGGCGGAAATGGTCTCGAGATCAAACTCCTTCTTTCGTTCCACGCCACATTTAACCGCCAACTCTTCGACTGTCTTCCAGTCATTCTCAATTTGTGTATAGTCTTTTAACAAGCTCAGCGAACACCACGAGGATGAAAAAGTGTCAATAGTGAAGAGCGAAGATGGGTGTAGCATCAGTAAGTCACCCACGGTAGCCACGATGGATCGACAAACACGGACAAATTCCCCCAAGCCGGCAACGTAAGTCTCCAATTTGGGACGCACAGCGTCTTGTATGCTTTTGGTGAATCCAGCAGCATCTCCCAGAACTATGGAACCCAACGATATCTCGTCGCGTGCCACTGTCATTGCTTGTTGCCAATACGTGGAGGCAAGCTTCGAATGTGACGACGATAAAAGTACCATGATTTGAATGGAGCGCTGGATACGTTTCTTCCGAGCTTCTGAAACAGGGACTTCTATCCCGATATTGGCTTCAAAGCAATTGGAAAAATCCACATGTCCACCATTGGATTGAACGCGTATCGCTTCGGGAAGACGCAACGAGGCTTTTTCGACAAATTCTCGCAGCATCACCAAGTTTTTGTACTCGGGGTTTTTCAGCAACTCTTCCTCTGGAACTGGCGCTTCGAAAGAGGCAAAATCACCAAAGTTGTCGCTATTTTCCGTCGCTGGTTCTTGGGGCGGGCTTGCCTGTAAGTCTGGAAGTGGAGCCGATTGAGAAATCTGCTGGTTGGATTCAAAGCCAGAAAAGTCACCGAATGAATCATTTCCAAATTCGTCTAAAACTTGAGCAGGTTGTTCCAGCGCTTCTGCGTTGCCTGCTGTCGTACTTGATGAAACTCTATCGTTGGCAGCAAAACCAGAGAAATCCCCAAAGTCTTCTGCCTCAACGGCAAAGTTATGCGCTTCGTCAACCGAAGGCGACTGAAGTTGTGCGACTGTGTGTACAGGCGCAGCATGTTCAAACAGGTCGGATGAACTCCCTGTGTGAGCTGAGAAAACATCGTGATTGGCGGCGAAGGAATTTTCAGCGGGAAGAGCAGCGCTCAGCTGAGGCCCAGAGCTGGAGGTAGTATCCACCGCTAAGGATTGTTCATCAATTCCGCCGGGACTTCCAGAAGTAACTCCCGAGAAATCTCCAAAGTCATCCGTCTCACTGGCAGCGTCGTCTACGGCATCCGATGAAAGTGGAGAAGCCTCATGTTTTTCCTCTTGGAGAGCCACAGCTTGTGTACTTTCGTCAACGGGTTCAAAAGCCTTCATATCGTGCTTGGCATATGTGCCATCCGAGAAAGCAAGTGGTGAAAGCGGTTTGTCTGACAGATTTCCACCAAGCGCATCAAATGCATCCCATCCCGCGTTAACTTGCTGGAAAGCTGGTGGTTGTCGACTTTCGCCCGTTTTAAGTTCCGACAATATTCTGCTTGGGTCACATTGGGTCGATAGAGTTGTTACGTCTAACAAACTGGCTTCTGGTGCACCTGATTGAGTTTTCTCGTTATCCAACGGGTCTCCACTCGCGAAATCACCGAAATCGCTTTCATCCATAGGTGTAGTGTCCTGACTAACAGCATACGGCGGCACAAGAGACAGGCTCGGATGAATGTCATCCTCGGATTTTTCGTCGACACTCACGTCGGAAACATTGCCCCCAGAACGGCAAACGCGTCAAATGCCGTTGGAGAATCAGAAGTATCCGGAGGAGTATGAGCTTCACTTTGTTGAACGGTTTTCATCTTATCAGAATCTCCGACAAATTCACCAAAGTCATCGTCCTCAACTTGTTCTAAGTCGCCATTTGGAGTTGTACTGTCGGATTTCGGTGCTGCATCCTCTGTAGCCGTGAATGTTTCTAAAGGGGGCAGTGGTGTGTCCTGTACACCAGATAAAGCGTCCAATGCATCCCAGCCAGACAAGCTGGTGTCGGCGTGATTCGCAAACTCATTTATCTTACCATTGGCATTAAGTGTTGAAGGAGAGCAAGCATCAGGAATGATGGCTGTTTCGCCTAGTGTCAAATCACTTTTCTCGGCAGGAAAGGTTTCCGTTACTTCTGTACCAGCGAAATCACCAAACTCTGTTTCGTCCTCGTCAATGTTGGAAGAAAAGGTTGCATTCTGAATCCTTTCGTGAGATGAAAAATTGGCTCCAGGTTCCGTTGCATCTTCCTCCCTCGGGGCTGTTGGGCCACCACTACTCTCAAAAACAGCGTGGACTTCCACGTTCGACTCTGCGTCATTAGGAATTGCTTGCGAATCATCAACGATATATTGATTTTGTTGCTCCACGACATGTGACGGCACTTCGTTACCATCCGCTGGCTTTATTGAGGGCAGGGGACGGTCCGGTACTTCGAACATTCCTCCAAAGGCATCGGAGATTGACAGGACCGATGACGCCGCGTTGGATCCAATGGTGGACGTGTTCCATTCATCACCACCATCCTTCGTGCCATCGAACGTCGCGACCCTTTGTGGCGATGCGTCAAAACTGCCGAAATCGTTGGACGGAACATTCCTTTTGAAATTTCCAAACGTGTCGGGATTCATCTCTGTGTGCGATCCCGGTCGAATAGTGGAATCCTTGCTATCAGCAGTGCCGAAAGCTACTTGTGGTGTTGTCACCATTGTATCACCGTTATCGTCCAAAGTCGGAAATGAGGAATTGTCTCCTGCTGAAATGGTTGCCGATACATTCGACATGTCGGGTGGATGAGTTGTCATAAAATAGTTTTGAGTGCTATTCGCTCCCAAACTCCCCTGATTGGAAGCACTGTCCACAAAATCCCCAAATTCGTCGTCGTCTACCTTGTTAAGGGTTTCATCCTGCACTGCCTCGGGCTCCTGAAAAAGACTCGGCAGCGGTTTATCTTCCACTTGCACCAAACCACGGAAAGCATCGTCAATTGTTGTCAATTCCAAGGATGTCGGTAATACCACCACTTCCGATGTTGGTGTCGCATGTGTCATAGCTGGTGTTGCAAAGGGATCGGGTATTGTTGAAATCAAAGCAGGTAGTTGTGGTGTCATTTGGTTCGGTGGTGGTGGTACTGTCGGGGCAAAGGCATCGGGCATCGGTGATTGAAATCCCTGCGCTCTTTGATACATCCTTTGCAACTCCATCGTACTGGGTATCACAATTCCTTGAAAGAATGGTAAAGGCAACATCATTGATGCCGTTTGCAGTAAACAGTGCCGCAGAATATCTTCGGGTGCTGCGACGACGTGGGATGTTGTTTGTGCGAATAATAATGCAGGCAACAAAGGACCGTGTTGCGCCAAGGCCGTCAATCGCAACATGGTGTCAAATTGAGTTGTGGTGGACAAATATCCATCCACTTGCGGATCTACGACGGACCACATATGTCGTAATACGGAACGATCAATTCCGGAACGACAAAAGAACGGCACCGCTTGTCGTCCCGTCAGGCGAAATATTACTCCAGTGGACGAGTCGGTGATTATTTGAAATTCCGTTTGCAACAGAAACCGACTGTACGCTTCCTCCAAAAAGGTGGGTTGATAATAATGATAGAGCATATTGTTTTTTTTTTTCTGAAGTGCGAAAAAAAATGAATGGAGATTGAATCAGAGTTGTGTTGTCGCAAAAGTCGGGTGTCGGGTCATATTATTATTATGGTCACGAAATAGCGTAAAATACTTGTAGAACGAGACGATATCGTACATGCGAGTCTCGTGTGGCTTTTTATTGGGCGCTTTCACGTACCCAGAAAATGTGGGTGTGTGATATTTCATGTGCCCAGAAAATATGGGAATGTGGTATTTCACGTAATCAGGAAATCTGGGTTGCGGTGTTTTCAGTGTTCTGGGCTTGTAAAAGTAGTACGGAGTATTCAAACATCCAGACAATCTGATTATGTGGTTTGCACTAGAGAGGTTCGCGTCCCAACGACAAATAATGCGTTCGTCGCGTTCGAAGGTCGTCGCGTCGATGCATCAAAGTAAAGGAACATTCTTCGACGAATGAATCGTCGTAATTCTTTTTTACATATGAATAAACAATGATAGTATGACAACAACTCCCACATTACCATGGTGGTATCCGTATCGTCGCCATCATCAACCTTTTTATCATGGAAATCCCGAAGCCCTCGGTTTTGCTTTGGATTCCGTCGGACGTTCGATCGGTTTTATCGGAGCGGCGGGATTTTTAGGAACGGCTTTATTGCAATTGGCCCAACAAGAAGTGGGTTGTTCTTCTTCTGCAATGGAAGAATGTGAAGGACGCGTGTACGGGATTTTGCGTCCTTCGTCCCTCTTGACCACGTATACAATTGTGGTGGGGATTGTCAGTGCAACGTTGTTGCCCTTCCTGGGAGCGGTCGTAGATTATACCGCACATCGACGAACGGTGGCTCGTTTCACGTCAATCACCATCTGTTTCTTGATGATTCCACAAATTTATCTCAATCAACAGACCTGGATCATTGTGGCTGGCTTGCAAATGGTCGTGGCGTTTACCGGATGGGCCCAAACGATGGTATCCCACGCGTATTTACCCGAACTCACCGATCGTGAAGATCGACTCAATGAGTACACCAAATCGTTTACGATCATCAACTTTACTTCCATGGTCCTGTATTTGGCGGCCGTCATTGGCCTGGCGTCGTGGTGGAACTTGGGGAATGTCGGGACCGCACAATTGGCCCTGGCAGTTGCTCTGATCGTTATGATCCCTTTGTTGTATTTGGCCTGGGGACAACTCTTGCAGCCGCGACCACCGGCACGGGTGTTACCGTCCGGTCAGTCGTTGTGGTCGGCGGGATTCGTCCAAATTTATCATACCGGTCAATACATTCATCGGAATTTACCCACGTTGCGATGGTTTTATACAGCCGTGGCGTTTCTCGATGCAGGAATCAAGTGCGTATCCCTGTTGTTGTTGCCGTTTCAAACAGTGGAGGATGATTTTCGTTCGAAGAACTCACTCTTCGCACTTCGCAGTGGACTGGTGACCGTGACGATTACGTATATGACGGATCAACTCGATTTTTCGTCGACCGAAACGGGGCTGGTCGTTCTGTTGGTGTTGGTGGGGAGCATTCCCGGGGCACTCCTGGCAAGTCGCGTGGCTTCGTGGTGGGATCCGGTGCGGTCCGCCATGGCCGCTTCCATTCTACTGATTTTGAATACACTGACCGAAGCCATCGTGTTGAAAGGACCCGGACAACAATTGGCAGCGTATTTCTTCTCCATAGTATGGGGTATAGGGACGGGATGGAAATGGACAAATGATCGCATGTTGGCATCCATTCTGATACCCAATGGGCAAGACGCGGAATTGATGGGAACGTATCTGTTTGCGAGTCAGTGTCTGACGTGGGTACCGCCATTGGTGTTTACGCTCATGAATGAATTAGGAGTCAGTCAACGGGTGGGTATAGGTACATTTTCAATTTATTACAGTATTGGTGTTATGGCATTGTGGATGATTGGAGACTATCGACATGCCGTGGACGTGGCCAAGGCGTCGAGTGGCACCGTCCCAGCAGACGTAGCAGCTACTGCCAAAGCAGCGGATCCGGTTGAAACTGAAAATGGATGATGCGAAGAAGGGGATGCAAGGCGCTTGATATCATCACATTGCGAGCGGCTTCAATGCACTGATTCCTTGAAAGTGACGAAATTAGTTGACTCGCAAATGCTGATGGCTGCGGTCTTGGTAGCTACCAGTACCCATTTTAGAATTGCATGCCGTATTTGCGGCTACAGGCAATAGAGCTATTACAGTTGGCAACTCATGTTTTAGCGAAGTCATTATTGTACAGTGTACAGGCTTTAGGCTAAGCAGATCAATTCGCCGTTCCACGAAGAGTCTGCCCTTTCGGGGCCAATTTTCGTTTCTTATGCAAGTTTCCTCTAACATCGGTTCCGTAGAGTTTTTCATCGTCCTTACTGGCATTGTTCGGGACGGGTTGTTTGGGGGGATAAGCGGCAGAGGATGGAGTCGGTACCACCGCACGAGTGGGAGTCGCTACCGGTACGGTAGCTCGAACTGGAGCCGGTACCGGGATATCGGGAGCACCTCCTCCTCCGTTGCCTCCCGACAAGCAACCGCAGGGTGTTGCGAAGTAATTTTGCATGGGGCGACACATGCGCTCCTCCAGATTTCCATTTTTAGCAATCCAGTAAAGGTCACCACAAGTTGGCGTTCCGGGGATAGTTGCAACAGCAGTCAGAGAATTTGGGTTTCTTGGGAATGAACCGTTAGCACATAGATTACAAGGTGGATGAGGACCGTGATTATACTTTGTTCCTGGTGACGGAGTTGGTGCTTGTGCGATAGGCGCTGGATCAAAATTTGGGTTGCAGCATCGATCATAATGAAGACTTTGGAGATTTCTGCATTGGCTACTGCCTTGAGGACTGCCGTGTGAAGGATCTGCCATTTGATTCGCGAGAAGACCACAGGAGGTGCCTTTAGAGTCGACGAGTTCCGAAAACCGAACCGGTGGGCCACAGCCATCACAAAGGCAGCAGAGACCAATAGTTTCGTCACCGACTGCGAAGCGAAGGACCGATAAGGCGAGTATGTAGATGGAACGATGCATGCTTATTTCAATATTCTCTTTGGTTCATTCTGTTTACCCCTTGGCCGCAACTTGAAATTGTGAAGAAATGGGCACATTGGGCATAAGGAGTATCATTTTTAATTTCGGCTTCATTTGCCAGATTTAAAGCAATCATCATGGTTTTATCGTCCATATTACCCGTTCCGATGCCAAAAATTGAAGAATTCCGGCGATGGAATGTGGTTGTCGAAGGATCTTCGTGTGTGGATCGTCCACCGGGTCGAGCTTCAGATGTTGGGAATATTCGTTTGGCTTCGAAAGTTGGTAACGGCAGGAAAGCATGACGTTGATGACATTCAGTACTCGTTGTCCGATAGTCTATGGGATGAAAAAAGTTTGTTGGACCCTTATCGATCTAAGGGGAACGGTCCCAAAGCGTCACTCCGCCCAGCGACAATCCGTTGGACGGAGAGGTCACGTGAAGACAAGGTCAAAGCGCACAAAAATTGCTCGCTGAACCGTGGGGATGAACGTTGAGGGGATACCATACGATACGTTGTAGAAATTGATGTCTAACCGTTACCAAAAGGTACAATGTGTGAAACTTCAACAGAAACGCTTGCCACATGTAGACAAACGGCGAATTCTAAGGTTAGGGATTTTGCTGATATTAGCCTAGAGAGGAAAAACATATGCAACTTGAGTATAAGCTAAAAGGGTGCCATCACTTTGTTTAACTGAGATCCAACTATCCCAATAATCAGAGACTCGACTCTACTTCAGTTCAAATTCTGTAACGAACGAGCAATGATCTTAATTATTTGTGATTTGCGATTGGAATATTAAACAATTGAAGAGGCTTGTTTGAATGACGTTTCTGTGGCTTTGAATTTCTTGCGCCTTCCTTTCCTCCCTCATCATCAAAGGTAATAAAGGCTGAACGACAGCGCGAAAAATAGCACTTCTAGGCTTTCTCGACTGACCGGAAATGCTCCATCTGCTTGTCATTGCCGGTGACTGACGGGTATCCGCTACATACGATGATTCGTTCACTTCTTCCACCACAGGTCCATCTGTGAGTAAAAGTAACTCTTGTCGAAAGTCGCTGTGAAAGTCTCTTATTTCTTGTACAATTTTCTCCGCAATGATATGAACAAGCGGGTGTAACACTTGCGCTTGGGAATCGTTGAGGACAACGACTCGTATGACCCAGATTAACCCAAAAAATAAGGTTATTAAAATGAACCAAAAGAGGCAAACAATAAGGGCATACTCTGGATTGCTTGTTATCGTCAGAAACGTAGCAGGAAGTAGTAAGACGAAAAGTAGCACTACACCCATTTGTATCGATGCTTGGGTCGATTGAGGGAACAGATCCAAAGATGTCTCCGAATCCTTCTGCACATCCAATTCTCCACTCTCTTCTGAAGTTACTGTAGTAACCACGACGGGTTCCAGCTTTCGACTCTTTTTAAATTGTTGCGAAGCATCACGATCATCCAAGTTGGACAACTCAACGAAACCAGTTGCTGGTGATCGATCTGCGAAATTGTTTTCTTCGAAGGTCTCCATCCTGTATACGATGAGATATGCTTCATCTATTTAGGATGATTCTACTTTGGAAAATGTTGTGGTCGAAATGAACATTTGGAAGAAAGCGTGAAGAAATGGAAGAAAAATGCAGTAAAATTCGATCGCCAAGACAGTCAGCTCATGTTGCTACGTAGCATCTCTCTGGGGTCCTGCATGAAGGAACGTGCTATTATTTCAGCATTCAAGCAGAGAGTGGTACTACGTATTACATTATTTTACTGCGTAAAAGATTACCAGGTAAGCATAAAACGTCAAAGATGTACGGAGTATGTTTTTGAGTGGGATTGAATAAACATTAACCCTACGAGCACTACTCTAGCTACGAAACCCAGCAAGCAGCAAGCGGCAAGGCAAGCGACGCGACTTGTCGTCTGTCTGCGTCTGCCGTCTGCAGTCTGCAGAATGCAAAAGTGGACTGAAGCAGGAACACCTCGGCCGCACATTATTATTTTGTGGCGGCGAAAACACGCCCAAACGCCCAAAACAATGTAGACAGTCTGTATGCCTGTCCCTCACTCTCAATTAGGACGAGATTTGCGATAACATTATTTATTGCACTTGAAATCGACAAGTCGTTGCCGCTCATTGCTATCAAAATAAGAAAGATACAGTGCAAATTGTTGCTATCACTAAAACTACCTTTACAACAATGACGAACGACTCGGATCATTTGATGCCCACGGCACTCACCGACTTTGTGTTTGATCTCTTTGACTCGGTGACTTTGTCGCAGATGCCGGAGGAGCAAGCCAAGTTTTACGAGGTTGATTTCCGCGAACTATCGCAGAAGTACTTTGCCAACCAAGCGTGGCCATCTCCTCAATCGATTGCGTCGGAATGCAACGGCGATCCCTTGTTTTTGGCGGTCTACCGAGAACTCACGCATCGACACTGGCACGCGGTTTCGCATCCGAACATTCGTGATCGTTTGGAAGGCTGGCAAGTCTACCGCGAGCTCTTTGAGGAAATGCTGGATTCAACAAACTTTTACTTAGTTCCTAGCTGGGTGTTTGATATCCTGAACGAGTTCGTTTACCAGTTTCAAGGGTTCTGTCAGGTGCGCTCGGCGGTGTACGCTTCGGCACGCAAACAGGGCCTTTTGAATGCAGACGGTACGCGCACGGAAGGCCCTCACAATGCCAACCAAAACTTGGTGGATAATTTGGCTTTGCTCGAAAAATCCAAAGATGTTTGGGATGTTGAATCTGTATTTGGGATCTTGCATCGCTTGGGAGCGATCGGGTTCGGCAAGGAAGGTAGTGAGATCACACCTGTTTACACCTACCTCAGCATCTTTAGTGCCGTGGCACGATCTCGGCTCGAGTGTTTGCTGGGGGATTACTCTGCCAGTTTACAGGCGTTGAATCCTCTTTCGACTTACGGGTCTTACGTCGTCCCCAAAGATTTGGAAGATTATCAAGGGACTATGCAACTCAACGTTATGGAAGTGTTTGGGTCCGTCATGGGCGCTCGCGTGTCGGTCGCTTACCATGCCGGTGTCAGTCTCTTGCTCCTTCGTCGATACAAAGATGCGATCAGTATCCTTGCGGAGATGTGTGCCGTACTGCAGCGTGGCTTCAAGACAGGTCAGCTGCGCAAGATTGTTGGTGGATCCGAGCAGCTCAACAAGCAGTACGACAGAATGCTATCGCTGCTTGCTTTGCTGACGCATATATGCCCTTCACAGTCCAGTGGCGTTGAGGAAGCGGTCATCCGGGCCATCCGCGAGAAGCACGGTTCCAAGTTGGCGGCAGCTACTTCCTATGAAGAATGGTTTCAGTGTCCCAAGTTCATCTCGGCAGATCCATCCCATGGTGTATTTCGTCAGCAGATTCACCGTTTTTTGGAAGAAATGAATCCCGTTCCAGCGGGAAGAACTCTACGTTCATACCTCAAGCTCTACAATTCCGTGTCCATTGATAAATTGGCTCATTTGTACGGTGATTCTTCGGCCGATGAGGTTTTGGCCTTACTCATGTCGTACAAGCTCCGCATGCGCCAACTGGAACGCACCGGTTCGTCATGGAACGACTCTGTGTACAAAACGGCGCTGGATATCCATTATTATGCCGAAAAGGATACAGTGCATATTAATGAAGCAGAGAAAACTCGTCGCTTCGAGAATTTCTTCGTGAATTCCATTCTTCATGACCACGAAGTTCGAAAAGAAACGCTCTCAATCGACGTTACTCTTTAAAGAAGATATAAATTGGTTACATTTCTTCACTTTATGATCTAATTAGATACGGGGAAGGTCCTAAAAGAAGGAAAAGGTTTGTGCCATTATCCAAAACGAGCAAGATCATAAAATAGGTAGTGCATTATACAGTCAAGACATCTATCTGGTTGTACGTCGAAATGAGGAAAGGAAAATTTCTTCAAGAGCCAGACTTCTGCCGCGGGCAGTTCAGCTTGACTCCGTCATTCCGGGTCTTTCTACTCCATCGTTTCTCCCATTTCTAGTAGGTTTGGAAGCTCACGCGCAGTGCCAAAGGCAGTGTGCGAAGCTTCGGTGCTTAACCTCAGGTATTTAGCTGAGGCAAATCCGATAACGTCTTGGCTTGACCACGTTTCATCTTTCTTCGTCCTTTATTATGAGCGGTTCCTCCTTTTTGGCCTTTTCTTCCAAGGCGGACCGTAAATCTTGTGACGCATCGGCCTTTTTCAGGTAATCCAAATTGAAGAGCGAGGCCCAATAGGCCTTGGTCATGGCAAAGAACGTGAACGGATTCAAAGAAGCTTTTACAATATAAGGAATGTGAAGCAATTTCATCAAACTGTTCTTCTTTTTCTTTGAACTGGTTAGCTTCTTATTCACTTCTGTTTTGATAGAGGCTTTTTTCGTTGCTTCGACCTTCGATTTTGTTTTTGCGGTAGCGCTGACTGTTGCTGCGGCAAGTTTGGCCGTATTGACTATTTCTTCTTCCTCGTCTTCCGCAGCACTTTCATCTTCCGATTCTTCTCCTTCTTCTCCTTCTTCTCCTTCTTCCTCTTCTACTTCTTCGTCCTCTTCTACTTCTTCGGTCGTCAATAGTGTTTCGTCCTCCACCGATACAGTGGCACCTCCCCGGCCGACGGCCGCGATGAGCGCCGGCGTTCGGACTACAAACGCATCACCTGCTGGAGCCATCAGTGCCGCCAATAGGGCACTGACGACGACGGTCCACATTCGCACCATGGCCGTAATATTTTTTTTTTGTATAGTTGAAGTTTCACCAACGTTTGTTGTATTTCTACGCAAAACGACCCCGGCGGGGAGGAAACTAGTTTCGTGTGTGAAAACGGTGGCGTCCGTTTGTCGCTGCGAAAATTACACGTGGTGTCGTCTCGGTCGCATGCCCTTGAAACTCGGGATCGAACGACCGTAACTCGTGCAACGACCCCAACCAAATTCCAAACCAAACTAGATCGAATTGACTATAATATAGTAACGAAGATGACTTCATATTGATTGATAGCATTGATCTCTAGAGAAGATACAGCAAGATGCAAGGTAAATCATGCATTTCTAAATAGTTTATTTTCGTCAATGAGCAGGCAGCACAACTCCCACATCAAGATTTTTAGGCGGCAGCGACAGTCTCTTCTGCCTCAACTTCTTCCTTGTCCGTCCACATATCATACTCTTTGATGAGTTCAACCAAGGCGTCTACGGCTTGTTCATTGGGAATGTTCTTTCGCACCACTTCCTTTCCGTAGTACAAATCGACCTTTCCGGGTAAAGTTCCGACGTACCCAAAGTCCGCATCCGCCATTTCTCCCGGTCCATTGACAATGCATCCCATGACAGCAATTGTGACACCTGGCAAGTGTCCGGTAGCCTCCTGGATGCTGGCGGTCGTTTCCTGCAAGTCAAACAGCGTTCGACCGCATGACGGGCACGAGACAAACTCAGTCTTCGTGTTTCTCATCCGACTTCCTTGCAAAAGAGAGAACGAAGTGGTTCGGAGGAAGTCGACAGAAAACGGCGATGATGATCCAGTGTGATCAATCATCACACCGTCTCCGTTGCCATCCGTGAGTTGTGATCCTACTTTTGTGCCAAGCTGCAGCGCTAGCTCGTTCGAGTCGCTGGTATCAGTCTTAAACTGGTGAATCACAGCGACATTGATTTCCTCTTTCTTCAAAATCTCAAAGACGCGACGAGAGGCATGAAGAGCAGACAAGTCTTCCTTGATGTTGAGAAGAGCCATGACAGGATTCAATTCTTTCATCTTGGCCAAAGATTCTTCGCTTTCATCTCCTTTAATGGTCACTGCAAGTCGAATGGCACCGGCAGGTAGCTGGAGCGAACACCGCAGACCGTTAGCAGACGAAACATAGTCGATACATTTCATGCAAAAAAAACCCTTACCTTTCCACCACAGGCAATGGCGTCCTCAAGATCCATCAAAGCCACAGCATTAGGAAGAGGGTCTTTCTCAAGCTCTTCCGCGGGAACTATTACTCCCATACTAACTTCGATAAGGCGACGAATGCCAGTGCGGGCAACTGTGTCCGACGAGGGCGGAACCTTTCGTAGCAAGATAGAGTCGGTCGTGGCAATGTCTTTAAAAGGCATACCGACTGCCGTTTTGCAACCCAACTCCTTGTAAAGATATTGAACATTCTCTTTGCTAAACATTTCAGGACCAACAACACTCAAGACCGAGCCATCACGGTGCAAAAATCCTCGAACATCAACAGCATCACCTTCCTGTTGGGCGGGCAAGTCGCCCTGGCGGCGCTTGAAACTAGTAATATCGCGAGTGTCGACATATTTCTTCACGGCAGCCTGTCTCTTCGCCGAATCCTCGTTTGTTGCGGCCAAGCGAGACTCCGCGATTTCGGCCAATCGGTTGCAGGGCTCGTATTCAAACTCGGGGTCTTCCGTCAGCGAAACGCGCACAGTATCTCCCAAACCATCGGCCAAAAGAGTGCCAATACCAATAGCCGATTTCATTCGTCCATCTTCTCCTTCACCAGCCTCGGTAACTCCCAAATGAAGAGGATAATCCCATCCCAAACGGTACATTTCGGCGGCCAACAAACGGTACGACTGCACCATCACCAAAGGATTACTGGCCTTCATACTAAAGACAAAGTTGTGGTAATCCAGACTGCGGCAAATATCGGCGAATTCAATGGCCGATTCCACCATACCACGAGGCGTGTCACCGTAGAACGACAAAACACGGGAGGACAGCGATCCGTGGTTGGTACCAATACGCATGCACCGATTCAAGTCTTTGCACTTTTCTACCAAAGGCTGCAAGGCTTCTACCAAATAACCACGCTCGCTGAAGAAATCTTCTTCGGTTTCGTAGACCTTTTCTTCAAAATCTTTGCGTCCATCGGCAAAGTTCCCCGGATTGATACGGATTTTTTCCACCGCTTCGGCGACCATGAGTGCCACGACGGGCTGAAAGTGCATATCTGCACAGAGAGGAATGTCGTATCCTTTTTTGTTGAGACCTTCACGAATCGCCAAACAAGCCTTGGCTTCCCGTTTTCCTTGCACCGTGACACGGACCAAATCGAAACCTTTGTCGGCACAGCGCATCACTTGTTCGATGGTCGCATCGACATCGGCGGTATTGGTCGTAGCCATGGTTTGTCGGACGATGGGATGTTCAGAACCGAAACTGATGGGCCCGCAGGACACGGAACGCGTCTTGCGGCGCGCAACGGTGTACAGATCTTCGCAATATTGACCGAGAGGACCGAACTGTTCGTCGCGAGCGCCGGTTTTGTGCGATGGAGTCCACAATATATCCTTGGGAGTCAAGATCGTTGACTGAAATGTAGCGAATGAATCATGCGACTGTTAGAGACTTAAAAGTGTGGAAAAGAACATTCAATCAAAAGAAAACAAGAGATTCGTTCCGTTAGCACTAGCACAGAATGTTGCTCCTCAACCTACCATTTGCAGCTGCGTGGAAGAGCCGAATGCCTTCGGCTTGACCATAAAGGCCGAAGCCACATCATTGCTGGCTAAGAAAGCAAATAGAGTATACGATAGCTTCACCATGGTTGTTTTTGCTAGAGTATCGCCATGCAAAGCAAATGCCTCGTCCTGGGGAAGAGCGGTTGAAGTTCCACAGCGTTTCACATCATTTTGGGCCGACGCACGAGGAGCCGACCTACGAAGGACGGACGGCACTTAGTCACTGTTGTCATGAAAGTAGGTAACGAATTTGTGACGTGTGCCATGAAAATAAAAGGTAAACAATCAAACTCTAACCTTACTATGTCTGGTCAAACGTTATCTAGCTCCTCGCTCGATCGCCATCATCGGTGTTTCCTTTAACAACTCCATTATTCTCCCATAACAGTAAATCCAGCTTTGCGATGAATGTGCCCCATATCCGATTGAAAACTGAGCGGGATCATGAAATCTTTCTTCTTGTCGTCGTGCTCGGTCTCTTCGTCCGTAGGATCACCGTGTTCCATGTCAATTCCATCGGGTACGACCATAATTCGGCCCATTTTCATAGTCCCTTGACCATCAATTAAATCTTCACGGAAGCGTCCTTCGTAAACAGCACCATTGGTAAACGTGATGGTCCCTCGTCCTTCGCGTCGACCGTTACTGAACAATCCATTGTAGGCTTGACCACCCGGATAGACCGCAGAGCCACGTCCATCCATGGCATTGTTGACCCAACTGCCATCGTAGGTAAATCCGTCCGAGGAACGTAGGACGCCAAGACCGTGCCTCTTTCCGTCCTTCCATTCGCCATCGTACACCGATCCGTCGGGCCAAGTGAATGTTCCGCGCCCACAGAATTGATTGTCACGAAACTGACCACTGTACACCGATCCATCGGGTAAATGATAGGTGCCAGTACCATGCCGCAGCATTTCTTTGAATTCTCCTTCGTAACGACTGACTTTTTTCGGGGGCGGATGTTGACACTGTCTTCTTGTGAGTATTCTTCCGAGTCTGATAGTAATAATAAATACCCGCTCCATGTATCTTTCCGTACGTAAAGTCTCCCTTGTAAATGATGCGCTTCCGATCCGATGACATGATGGTACCGGCTCCGTGTTCCTTGTCTTGATACCATTCGCCTTCGTACAAAAGACCATTCGTGTACAAACAAACGCCCCGGCCGTGTCTTTGCGAATTGTACATTTCACCTTCGTAAATGACATACTTCGCGGCTTGTTGGTGGGGTGTCTTGTTCGTACCGTCCTCGGAGGGTGGCTGCGCCTTTTGATAATACAAATAATGCGCCGCCCTCCATCGAGCCGCTGCCGCATCACCCGCGGATGGCAACTTTATGGTAGTTCCGTTGATGTTGCTGCTGTTCTTGGTTGCCAAATTCCGATTGCGAATAGAGGAATGACTCGATGGAGTTCGTTTCAGAGAAAAAGGCTTGGAAGGACCTGTTTTCAAAGCCACGGGCGTAATGGCGGATGCTACCGAATCGGCCATGGCCACCAATGGTATGGGAGGAGCTTCGGACGTGTTGTCATCCATCACTTTTTTCTGGGAAGATGGTGAAAGTGTACTGCTGCGCCGACGTCGCTGCTGTGGCTCGTCGTCGTCGTCATGTTCGGCTCGTTTTTTCCACGACAATTGACGCTTGCGCGTCGGACGCGATGCATCGATCGATTCGGCAGTCCCCGACTGTCGTCGTTTTCGCGACCGAATTTGCTTTTGCGGCAAGGGATAATAGAGCCGCTGGCAATGCATGATACCCGTCTCTCTTTCCAAGGATCCAATGAGTTCAAACGTGCCGTATTGATTCGCCCCAATTCCGCGAACCAGGATTCGTCCCGCCGGAAGGAGACCACCGTTGAATGTTTCCTTTGTTTTCGCCGCGACCATCATCATGTCGTTCGGAAAACATGCACGGGCATTCGCTGCGGGTGTGGCATTCAAACATAAGCAGAAATTTTCCGGAACCGGCAGGGCTTGTGGTTTCTTTCGTCCGACGGTCGTCTCGAAATATCCCTGCCAAGCACCCGAGGGAGGACATTCGTTGTAATATTTGGTGCCGGCGTCGGTGAAATCGGGATCGTCTGGATTCACCTTGTCGGCAAATGTGCGTCTACGGGGAGTCGCCAGTGTTGTTTTGTCGAGCGATCCTACTGTTGCGACACTCGTTTGTTGTCGATGTTTAGTAGCCGGTGTCGCTAATTTCGATACTTCCATTATGGCATCACCCGACAGCTGATCCTCGGGAGGGTCTGTAATCGATTCCTCGACTTGCATGTTTTCCGTCGCGACATTACCGTTGTTTGGTTTCTCTTCTTCTTTACTTTCTAATCTAATCTTGGCTTCTTCCTGATGTTTTGTAGTCGTTTCGTCGTTTGTAGATTGGTTCTCTTCCTGCAAATTAGGATTGCTTGCATTCTTCGTATTGTTGTCCACTTCGTCGTTGATCACCACTTCATTACTTGTTGACTTGGGAGTTCCTTCTTCCTTATCGTAATCGATGCCTCGTTCGGGTGGTATTTCCATCTCATGAGGTGATACGGGACGTTCCCACGTATACGCAAAAGGCATCGACGCAATTTTTTTGGCATTTATTCCTTCCATGAATTCCGCACCAAAACACCATCGACCTTTCCACGTCCACGCAGTTCCCTCTCGTTCTATTTTACCCTTTAAAGCAATCATTTCATTGGCGTCAAAAGAAAAAAAAAAGAACAGTAGAATCAAGGAAAAAGAAAGAAGAGAGTATAATAGGCAAGTTGGCTGGCTGCTTTTCCCACCATGCTTGCCGCAGTCACGTGGAGGGAATTGGAACGGCAGCCATCATTCTCGTGACTGAAAAGCAAGTCACGAAAACATCCCACAAACGTCTAACGTGTTGTGTGCACAGTAACAGGCAAATGACTGAATTCAGAATTCGTGAGAGATTCGTCAAGCTAAAACAAAGAATATTTTTGACTAAGACTAGAGTCGTGCTACTCCGTATTGGGTAAGATGCTCTCGAGAAGCATGCATCGAACAGTGGAAAAATTAAAACACGAATTACTAGAGAGAATGTAGATGATATACAAGTATTTAGATAAAAGGAACAAAATCGTCGTCGGCTTCGTCGGCTGCATTGTTTAATCCGGCAAAGAAATCAACCGTTCGTTTCAATGAAGCAATCAAAGCATCAATATCTTCCTTTGTATTGTAGAAGTAGCAACTCGCTCGTGCTGAATGAGGAATTCCGAGTTCAGCATGCAATGGCTGACAACAGTGATGTCCGGCCCGCACGGCGATTCCATCCATATCCAAGAAAGTGCTCAGATCACTGGGGTGAATGGATTCGTGGTAAAAGGCACACAATGCCGCCCGCTTTTTTCGGATCCGTCGGTCCCAACAACGTTAGCCCGGGTACTGTTTGGAGCTGTTCATACAGATATTCCGCGAGTTCGTGTTCGTACAGTTCGATGTTTTTCATACCAATCTTCTGCAAGTAGTCAATGGCCGCACCCAAACCAATGGCCTGAGCAATGGCGGGTGTCCCGGCTTCGAATCGACCGGGAGCTGCTTGGAATGTCACAGATTCCAACGTCACTTGATCGATCATTTCACCACCACTTTTCCACGGTGGCATTTCGTTCAACAATTGTTCCTTGCCCCAGAGAAACCCAATACCCGTCGGACCACACATTTTGTGCCCCGACGCTGCCAGAAAAGTCCACTCCTAGATCCTGAACATCAACGACCATGTGTGGTAAGGATTGACAAGCGTCCAGTACAATGGCGGCATTCGGGGCGTGGCTGCGGACTTTCTGGACAATCTCCTTCACTGGATTGATGCACGCCAACACATTCGACACGTGCTGAAAGGCCACAATCTTTGTCTTTTCGTTCAAGTATCCCTCCAGTTCGTTGACATCGATTCCTCCCGTTGCTGGATCCAAATGAACAAACTTGAGTTTCAAATTCTTTTCCTGGGCCAAGAGTTGCCACGGCACAAAATTGGCATGATGTTCGGCCACCGTCAATACGATTTCGTCCCCCGCTACCAAATTGGCTCGTCCGTAACTCTGTGCCACCAAATTGATGGCTTCGGTGGCACCAGACGTAAAGACAATCTCATTGCGGCTGAACGCATGGACAAAGTGAGCGACTTTGTCACGAGCGGCTTCGTACGCCGACGTCGCTTCTCGACTGAGCGTATGAGCACCCCGATGCACGTTACTGTTGGTTCGTTCGTAGTAACTTTGGAGAACATCTAACACTTCTTGGGGCTTTTGGGAAGTGGCTCCCGAGTCTAAATAGATCACAGGGGTCTCTTGGTCGGTGACGGTGCGTTGTAAGATGGGAAAATCCCCTCGCGTTCGCTCTCCCAAGGACGCGGTTGCTGTCGATGCGGCGCGTGCACTGTTTCGAAACCTTATTTCATTTCGAACCGTGAATGCATGGGCTGCAGAGCAAGAAACAATCCAAATGAATAGACATTGCATGAAGAACATTTTATATGAGGCAGGAAGTCGTGGTCGAACCAACAGAACAATGTCGACGAGTTGAATATTTTTTATGAGTCGTTGCTGCGTTCTGAAAAATACAATTTTTAATTTGAATCGTTTTCCTTCCTTTGTCTGCGGAGGTAATTTGCTTGGTGAATGGAATTACTTTACAAAAGCCCTTCACGGCGGCTCGACTAAAAACTAACATCATCATAATTAATTAAACCGAAAACACAGAAGATGAGGAGGAGAAAAGCTGTGTCAGAAAAACAGTGCGAATCTGGGTATCGCTTTGGCCTGTCCGCGAATGAACGACGATGACGTGAACGCATTTGATGTCGTACCGAAAGAAAAGATAGAGAAGAACGAAACGGAAATCCGAAGACCCCCCGACAACGACAGACCGCAAGTCATACATTTCCAGTAACTCAGTCACGGATCTTAATGCCATGCCTTCTACACTTTCACTCTATAGTTCCCATTCAATATCGTCGCCCCCGTTTGACCGTCGACCATAAGGAATTCGCAGACGAAAAAGTAAACGTCCTTTGACGGTCGACAACAGACACATGCGTTGCTAGTTCGCTTCGCTCGTCATTTCTCAGTACTATACAATAGCGACGTACTACAAGTTGCCGTTGAATAGTCGTTCAGATCTTAAGTAAATAATTCAACGGAACAACGCATGCTTCATTGGATCCCGCACTGTACTTAGTTAGATGACACTGACTAATTACTCGACAACATTTCGATTGTCTTCCAGCCCGCGCCCGCCTATTTAGGGAGATCGATCCTGTCGATCTTTTTTAGCGAAGCAAGACGAGCACCGTAAGCACCGTTGAGCAAATAATAAATACAGCGGTAGGTCCTTCAAAGAAAAGGACGCGAGGCGTTAACTGTTATATTATCATCTTGACGTTGAGAGCCGCACCTTTATTACGTTTACTTTTAAAAGAAAGACGAATTGAAGCAACAACCAATCGATCGCGCAAGTATTGAGCCTCACCATGGCGACTGCTTACATGGATAGCAATCTACGGTCTGTCACACCCGCTATATCGAACTCAAGGTATGCGGGACGATTTCCCTCGGCCGGCCGCGGACAACAACCCGATCATGCTGGAGGATACACTCGACGTGATGATACAATGGACGCGAGAGTGCCGTCGAGTACTGGTTTGATTCGATTAACGCTCAAGAAACCCATGGGGATCGTTTTTGAACCGATGTATGACCCGAATCAACCGTCGGTGCAACGCGGAGTGCGCATTTGCGATTTACCCCGAACGGGCGCGGCGGCCTTGTCGCGAAAGCTGCAAATTGGTGATGAATTGCTGCAGATTAATGAAACGACCGTGTCGCGAATGACATTCGATGAGATTATGGATTTCATCATCGAAGCCGATCCCGAATCTGTGAACCTCCTATTTCGTCGTCCAAAACAGGAAGCACTCCAAGCGAGGCAAGGAGTACAGCAAAAGCCGAATGCGGCGACTAACAAAGATACGACGAGCACCGTCAAATGGGATGAAGCTGTGGATACCGAAAAGTCAAAAGACAAAAAGGGCGCCAAATACTCACGCAAGAAGAGAGCAAAGAAAGGATCCGTAAGTGAGGAAGAAGAAACATTGCAGAGCTCCGTTGCTGATTCGTACGAAAAGAGGGGACGACGCAAGAAGAACAAGTCGAGGCGAGGTGGTCCCTATGAGTCGGAATCGTTTTTGGACTTGCTGATCGATACGATCTGCTCAAATACAAATGGGATCTGTCGCGACATTTACCGCAAAGATGACGATTATTCATATGAGGACGATAGTATGAGTGAATTTGACGAAGAAACTTACGCTACTTACGAAGAATCCATTGAGCGCCGGCCAGATAAATCGTCCAAGAAGAAATCAAAATACGATGATGAAACAGACATGGAATCAAGACGAAACCGCCGAAAAGAATCAAAGAACAAAGGCAGAGGGAGTTCGAAAAAGTACGAAGATGATGGAACTCTCGAAACTGTTGAGTCTTCGGATCGCTTGAAAGACGAGCGCCGAATGGCTCCGACTTCTCAACCGCATGGCCTGGTGCCGGAGCCTAAGTTGCAAATGCACTCACCCCCGATTCTTCCCGTCATTGTTGGCGAGGGAGATGACGAGATTAACCGTGCACCCATTCGAGAGCTGGAATATGAAGATGACAATGGAGCGGACGTTTCGGTGATGGAAAGCTTGGGTGGGCCATCACTTCTCATCGAGAAACAACGTACGGCAGCGCTTCAGTCACCTCAGCAATCTCAAACAGTCCCAAAAGAAATCATCGACAATTACGGATTGGATTATCTACCTGCATATGGAATGACAAGGACACAAACCATTCAAAACGATCCTATCAAGTTTTATTCACATGTCGTAAAGCAACTATTGGAGAAGAACGAACCGGAAAAAGTGCGACTGCTGGATAAGCTTATGGCCAAGTACAAAGGCCGCGAAGACCATCTTGTTCAAAAACTGTCTGTACGCTACGACAAAGCTTCTGGTGGAGAAGTTGCTCAAAATGATAATCAGGACCCAAGTCGTGATGAAGTTGAATTCAGCGACGCTGTGAAGAAGTCAAAGGAAAGCTACAATGCTGCGGCCGCCGTTAACATGGCGAGGGATCGCATGCACGCTGTTTCGCCGATTGGAGGTGGAATGCGTGACGATTGGCCAGAAAAAGAACATAAAGAAGAAGAGTATGATGATGTTCCGGAAGAAGGCAATTCCGTTAGTGGCTCCGAGTATTCTGGCGATTCTGTGGATGGCACCTCACCTGCGGTGATTGCCCAAGTATCTGAATTATTGAATTACGTGTATGGCAAGACATCGGTACCGGGACAGATTGACCGCGTTTCAACAATTATGCGTGCGTACGAGGGTCGCGAGGGAGTGCTTTTGGAGCTTTTGGAAACCAAGGCGCTGATCAAGGCCAACAAAGAGAAAGAAAGTGAGGCTGACCTTCCGTCTTTCTTACGAAATTCCAATTCTTCACAAGCTTCACGGAATGCCGAGGATTTGAGTGGAGGAGGAAGTCTTCCACCAGTGACACCCATGGCCGCCACGCAAGGACAAGGGACGCTCATCAACGACGATATTTCCTCCATGAGCGGGGTCTCCAACCCGGCACCCGAGCCATATAACAGCAAGTATGGAATGGTAAGTTGCGCTACTTTGTTGATCGAATGATCTCATTAAATTTGTTCCTTACTAACCATTCTTCTTTTTAGAATGAATATTCTCAGAAAGTAATGTCAGAGGATGAAGACACGGGACTGGAAGCTCCACGAACAGCCTCGTCTAAGGAGAGAAGTAGCGAATCTTCTCTGGACAAGGACAAGAAAAAGAAGAAGGGTCTATTCGGAGGGTTATTTGGGAAGAAGAAGGGTAAAGAGACTTCTCGGCCATCCTCGCGAATGAAAAAGCGCTGAAGTGTGGAATAATATTTATATAGACTTGTTTCGTGCTCATGTATCATAGTATGCAAGGTGATATTCTTCGCAACTTCACTTCTTAATAACAATTCATTTTCTTCCATCTCTTATGACTTAATCTTTTTTTTCCTTTTGCGGTTAGTTTGGCGGTATCGAGTTAGCTATTGAATGATGTATCTTTTCTTCCGATGATTCACGATCCTAGTGAGATTGATCATTGCAACTTCCATAAAAAGGAGATGAGAAACCAGTGTCGTTGGGAATATTACAGTTGCGACGTCGTGCATCTTAGGGAATGTACCTTATCCTTAAACGACTCGAACTTCCTGAGATCTTTTCGCACGCGAGATGATTCGAACCCGAGGAACATCACGAAACTTCAACCTGTTATTGCTCTCACAAGCGTTCCTAATATTATTCTTCGTTACGGTAGGAAAACGTTGCTTGCATTGATTTGATTTGATTTGATTTGATTTGATTCAATTCCGAACAATGCGACTTCTTTTATTGCTGCCAGTCGTTTCGACGGCGTGGGTGATGCCTTGGAGAAGAAATCCCCACCAGGCCACAACGTTGGCTTCCTCCATGACGGATGATTTTGCGAATTTTGCAGCATCGTTAGAAGAAGAAACAGACACCCGTTCAACCATCACCAGTTCTTCTGCAACGAAAGATCCTATAACCAAAAACAAATCATGGCAAGAAGATCTAGACGAATTTCTCAATCCTATGACACCCGCAGCGAGGAAACAAGTCTTGTTGAGCGATCTGGCCGGTGCGAATTCGGATATTCAAGCGAGTATTCAATCGGCACTGCGCGATGGAACGGTACGTTTCGTTTTCTTTTTTTTGTGCTTTGAGAATTGAAAAGCCCATTCATCTCACGCTTCCCCATACTGCAGATTGATCCTCTACTGACACCACGGGGCAAACGACTGCAAGAGGGAACTCGTGCGGTCGCTCGACAAGTGGTCAGTGATATTTTACCATCCTTGGCGAGTTCATTTCCTCCACCTTCGGTATCACAAGGACTCTTTCCTCCTCCGCCTTTTCCTTTTCCACCGGCGGAAGATATCAATCGTCTGGGAACACGTGTCTTCAATGCGTTACAGAACCAAATTCAAACGGGCTTGAAAAATTTACAAGAAGATTTGCAGGATCCGACGACCCGTATTCCGCAACGATTGTCGCAACAAACGGAAGAAATATTACAAGAAGCGGGGAATGTATTCTCGGAGACACCTGCAGGTTTGAAAGAACCACCTTACACGGTGGTCGCGACGACTGAAGCCTACGAGATTCGTGATTATGAAGGTTATAAAGTGGCGATTACCAATATGATGATGACGGGGACGGACGACCCTTACTTTACCCCCCAATACGAGTAACTTAGCTGAGCAAGGCCGAGCCTTCAACTCTTTGGCGGCTTATCTCTTTGGAGCCAATCGACAAAAAGAAGTCTTGGATATGACCACGCCTGTGACCACCACCATGTCCGGCGAAATGCGTTTTTATATTGATAGCATCAATCCTCCCGAGCCGTTGGAACAAGATGAAAGCAAGAATGTATACGAGACGGATACGATTCGTATTGAGGAAATTCCTCCCGCTCGTTTAGCGGTGCGTCGGTTTTACGGATTTGTAACGCAAGGCGAAGTGGCGCGACAAAAGGAAGCGTTATTGACGGCTTTGGCTCTCGATGGAGACTACGAATTGGACGTCGCACACGGACAAACCGTGAAGCATCTCATATTCCAATACAATCCACCTTACACCATTCCGGTCGTTCGCCGCAACGAAATCGCGGTTCCCATTAGTCGCGTCAGTGAAGTTGAGGCGCAAGAAAGCGCCGATCGAATTTCCGAAAATTGGATCTCTCCTTCGGACGGCGAGTCGGAGAGCTAATCCGATTTTTCTTTAGCAACCCGAAACGCCCGTGTTACAAAACCATAATGTAAATTGAAAAAGTAGACGTTGTCACATCTTTACTACAAGAATACGCGTACAGCCTGGTGTTTCTCATTTAGTTCTCTTTCTCAATCAATACTTGAAACTTTGTTCAATTATTTGTCAGCGTATCTCGTTAATTATCTTTCGGCAACTCAGAATCCGAAATACTTATCTCCGCCATCGTAGGCCGGGTCTCGTTTTCGAAAACCGGTTTCAAACACCACACCCGACACTTTCACACCGCAATCTTCAATCAGTGTTTCGGTCCAACATTTCATCCCAAACTTATTCTTCATGAGTCCGTGATAATGAAAGCGAAAAACGCTCCCTTCATCGTGAGTATCAATCGACAATAGTTCGACCGAAGATCCCAAAATATTCAAAGCCGTTTGGATGGACTCGACAATTTCTGGATCACATTCTCCTTTCCGTAAGGTTCCAACCAGTGTTTGATACTTTTCGTACGGAGCCCGCTGTTGTTGATGCCACGCCAGGGATACTTCTTCCGGCATCCATTCGGCATTTTTTGCACGGGCCAATTCGACGGCTTTGACGCGGGCCCGGTGCGGATCGAGTGCATCAAAATCAGTTTTGTCTTGCGGGTCCGTGAATCGATTGTTGGTGTATTCTTTGGGTTCAAAGTACATTTGTTCCGGATAACCGTGCCAACGCGCCACGTGACGAGGAATCTCCATGTCGGGGAGGAAGGGATCGACGTAGGTTTCCATGACTTCCAAGGACTTGCGGAATTGTACGACATCTTCATTGTATTGAATTTCGGGATCGCCTTTGGGGAATCGTTGCGGGACCATGGAATCATCTTTCGTCCGGGCATCAATCATGAAGGAATCGCGAGATCCCAAAATGGCGCGCGTATCCACCGGATTGGAAGGACCAAAGATGGGATCGTATCCAATTTCGACACCATCTTCATTTTTTTCGGTCTCCTCCAAATACTGTACATTCTCTTGATTCATGGCCGCAATGTTGGGATCCATTTCTCCCGACAAGGGATCCCATTCATAATCAAATCGACTCCGCAAGTCTTGAATCGTCCAAGTTCCCAACGCATCCGCATCGATCGCATCCGGATCGTTGCTATCGAATTGGGCCTTTTCATCTTGTTCCAAATTGCCGTAATTTTGGAGACCCTTGTAGGAGCGTTTTTTGTCCACAATTTCTTGTTCGATGCGGGCCTTGATGGCCAATTGTTCTTCCGTTTCAATAATAGCACCGGGACGTCCTCCCGTCAAATCACCCAACAAGCGTTCATCCACATGACGGGGAGCAAAATATTGTGGTGCATCGTCGGTAGTGCCGCGTAATTTGGATGACGTGGCTGTTGAGACGGATGGTGTGGTTATCTCCTTGACGACGGTGGCTTTGGCTGTCTTGGCTGTTTTGGAGGATGTTGTGCTAGTTTTGCTCTTACTTTTGTTCTTCTTCTTTTTATTATTATTGCTGCTGGATCCTTTGGGACTACTTTCGAGCGCGATCGATGTTCTTCCTCGGACACGAGAATGCGGAACCATAAACGCCTGTGCCGTCAGGAACGAAAGAAGAACAATCGCTGCTTTCATTCTTTTTTTTCTGGTTGTGTAGGACGAGCGTGTTTAAAACTGTATCACTTATTAGTTCTATAGATGCTTGTTGAATAGCTGCTTGTCGTTTCCTTTATTTACAAATGGAAAAGAAGATAGGGTCCGTTGATTGATTGACGTTGATGGGTCGAAGTCGAAGAACATCAACAAATAAAATCAAAATGGCGTGTTGTTTGTTGTGTGGTGCAGAATCGGCGTATCTGCCCTCTACTTGAAACACTACAGTGACCTTTTCAAGTGGTACTCACTTGCTTATTCCTACCCTTATACTTACTGTACTGCGGTTATCTGTGGTTATTTATTCGTCATTCCCTACGGACCTTTGGATAGATAACTCTAGAGAGACTCTAGTTTCAACGAAACGATTCATTCTAAATACGCTTAATATGACGAATGCCCAACAAATCAAAGCACTGGTGCATGGCAAGTGTCGTGGCGTGACACAGCAACAAACGATTCGACATTTCGGGATCGCCCAACACGCGGCATTTCGTCACAAATTCCGAGGCCGCATTGGCGAGCTTGTACACGTAATCACAAATGTGGTACGGATACAAGTCATCCAAGGTTTGTTCCATGACGTCGGCATATTTTTGTAAATGCAATACCAGGTTGCGTTCCGAGGGATGCGTAATTTTGATGGGGTGTTGGTGGCGCAGCAAGTCTTCCACGTCCACGTTGAATTCGGCCTTGGCCTTGGCGGCAATACTTTCCAAACGAACACGAGCGTACAACAAATACACTGCCGTATCACCACTCGTCGAAAGCATTTCATCGTAACTGAACTTGTAACTGCTGGTCGGATTTCGGCGCAAATCGTAGTATTTGACGGCTCCGTATCCAATGGCTTCCGCGACTTCGTGGACTTCCTCTTCGGTAATGTTGGCCTTGCCTTCTTGAATGCGTTCGCGTAATTTGCTTTCCATCCGACTCACGGATTCGTCCAGCAAATCGACCAAGCGGACGGTTTCACCGGATCTGGTTTTGAAGCGTTTGCCATCTTCGCCGTTGACGGTCCCAAAACCAATGTGTTTCAATCGCTGACCACCCTGGAGCCAGCCAATTTCTTTGCCGCCCGCAAAGACCAATTTGAAGTGATCATTCTGACCTAGATCGGTAATGGCAATGATACGGTCGGCTTTCAATTCAAAGAGACGATACTTGAGAGCCGCCATGTCGGTGGAATCGTATCCGTAGCCACCATCGGATTTTTTGCAACATAAGGGGGACTTTCATCCCTTCCACAAAGACACATTTGGCACCGCCTTCTTCAATCGACAAACGCCCCGCTTTCTCAAATTCTTCAATGACGGCAGGAATTTTGGGATTGTAAAAGGATTCGCCACATTCCTTGACGTTCACGTCGAGTCGCTGGTATACCTTTTCAAATTCCAAACGCGAAACATCACAGAGCATTTTCCATATTTTCAAACACTGCGGATCGCCCGACTGCAATTCCACCACGTTGGTTTGCGATGTCTTCTTAAAGTCCGCATCGGCATCAAAACGGGCCTTGGCGTTTTTGTAAAATTCCGTCAAATCGGAAATATTGGGCAATGTGCCGTCGTTATCCTGGTCAATAACGTGCGGATATTCTTCTTTCAAATACTGAATGAGCATCCCAAATTGCGTGCCCCAATCACCGACATGATTCACGCGATGAACATAATGTCCGGCGGCTTCCAAAACACGACACACGGATTCACCGATAATAGTGGATCGTAAATGTCCCACGTGCATTTCCTTGGCAATGTTGGGGGACGAGAAATCCACGACACACGTTTCGTTTTGGGAAATGGGTGGAAAGGGTAATTTGCCGGCTGACAACCACCCATTGATGTGTTGTTCCAAATACGTAGGTTGCAATCGACAGAGAACAAATCCGGGTCCGTTGACTTGCAAATCCATCAAGATGGGATGTTCCGATCCCACACTTTGCACAATGGCTTGCGCGACATCTTGTGGTGATTTGTATTCCGACGACGAGCCCTGCTGCTTTTTCAAATAAGCAAAGGTCGGCATGGCCGCATTGCATTGGAAATCACCATGTTGGGTATTTTGACAGGGTTGTGTAATATTTCCCGGTAACGAAATGTCATTTCCAAAGAGCTGGCGAATAATTTTATCAAAAATCAAATCCACCACTTTACTGAGACGCGGTTCGAAGCAAGCCAAAGCTTTTTGCGCCGTTGTCAACGCGGACTGATGGATTTGGACGTATTGTTGCACTTCCGGTGGAAAGGAGGCCGTAGGGAGGGTTGAAAGTGTCGTTAGGATACAAATATCGGCGACGGTCAAGGACGCACCCACCAATTGCGGTCGCGACAAGGATTGCGCTAAATGTGTCAATCCGGTGAGAGGATCGACTCGTAGTACCGTTCGTTCCCATTCCAACCATTCTTCAATCATCATTTGTTCGGGAAAGGTTGTTTTGGAAGCTGAAAACGCAATGGCTTGGGCCATGGCATTTCCTCCGCCAAAGATAGTTTCGGTGCCGTACTGGAGGACGGCATGACGAGATGTGGCCGTTACACCGGATACCAAGGGGACTTGATAAAGTTGGGCCGTCCAAAGGACTTTGAGTGACGCACTATCGTCCATGGAAGCATTCAATAACGTCCATTTGGGTAAAAAGACGGGAGTTTCGACAGAAGGGGCTTCGACGATGGGAGTCGTTGTCACTTTGTGACTGTTTTTGGCTTGAGCCTTTTCGGCTTTCTTTTGCATCTTTTTCTGCTGTCCTTTCGACAGTCCTTCTTCTGACATTGTAGTTGTCGCGTTTTGTTACGAGATGAATGAATGGACGAATGAAGACTGGAAAAATCTCTCGTAGTGCAATTATTACTTGGAGAAGGAAAGATAAAACCAACCTGTCTCTCTCGTCTCTCGTTTCGACCACGAAATTCGGATATGTCGGACATCTGGACAGGCGATGCCATTTGAGGGTGTGACGTGGCACGTGGCAAACGAGTGCGCTTGGTCTGGTTTGTTGAGCTCAAACGACGAAACTTGTTTTTTTTTTCTATTGATGATCTATCAGTCTATCAGTATTTAGCGATCATTTATCATTGGTGAGCTTGCGGTATTCATCACGGTCTTGATGTCCGTGCAACGCGAAGAGTGAACATGGCACATGGCACGATAAAACACTCATGACTGAAACCCAGTCGTAAAAAAAATCAACCGACACTACTGGTACGGAACTATATCGTAGCTTTTAATCGAACATATTGCAGGAAGAACTAAGAAGTTGTTTGTCTAGCTACTCTATTTTTGAAAAGCAAACAACCAGCGGGATATCGCATAGCTGGCATTAGTACTACTCTTAACAGGCTATTATTAGTATTGCTATTATTATTACAGTCATTACAGTCGACTCGTATTCAAAGGCGGTGGATACTCCTGGAGTAGTTGTTGCGCCTGTTGCACAATTTGGGGCAACAAGGCACCAACTTGTCCTGCCGCGGCACTACTCGCGACACCCTGTTGATAGCGTTGTGCGACCCCTTGCACAATGACCGCATTTTTGAAAAACAAAAGGATAAATAAAAGCCACTCCACGCCCACGCAGTGTCGAAATCGGGCTTACTGGGACAGTACATTTGCACGAGTTCGTGGCGCGAGGGAATGCCCGGTACCGTCCGACCGGCAATGCCGGAAATCCCCACATGGTCGGGAGCGATAAAATACATCATGGCGAGATTGGCGAGATCGCAAAGACCATCCCCGAGTGTACTGAGTTCCCAATCCAAAATGGCAATGATGCGAGGTTCGGTCGGATGAAACACCAAATTGTCCACTTTGAAGTCACCATGCAACAACGATATCTTGGATTGCGGACACTGTTGGGCATATCGGACCAATTGCTGGGCCAATGCGGGAATCATCAGGTTCGGATCCTCTTCGTTCATCATCAAAGTTGCCTGTCGACGACTGACGGCCATTAATCGCTCCAATTGCCGTTCCACATACCGACCTGGTTTTCCATAATCAGCCAAACCCAATTGTTTCCAATCCACGGTATGATGCAAATTTTTCAGAACCGCAATAGTATTTTGAAAGGCGGCTCGTCGATCGTGTTCCGAAAGACCCGGCAAGGCCGGATCGGTAAAGATGCGTCCGGGCACAAATTCCATAATATAAAATTCCGCACCCACTATGGATGTATCGGTACAATACGCATAGACCATGGGAACTGGCACGGATTGTGCCGGATATTGTTGATTGTGCTGTTGCAAGGCCCGCAAAATACGATATTCGCGATGCAAGGCGTGGGCAGATGCGTGGACTGTGATGGATGGTTTCTTTCGTAATACGAGTGTGCATTTGTCGAACATCAATTGATACGTAGGATTGGATTGTCCGAATCCGAATTGACGGATTGAAAGACGTGATTGTTGTGTTGGAAAAGGCGACAATCGAATTGACAAGTTTGGTTGTTGGGACATCCATTGACACAAGGAATCGACATCGAGAGGTTCGCGGACCGGAGTCGTCGCTTGACCCTGATCACCTTGTTGTTGTATCATAATGCTAGAAAGTTATTGTTTTTAACAAAAAATAATAATCATTAATGCTTATTATGAATGATTGGAAAGAAAATGTCATCCTCCCTGTCATGTCACGGTCACATCGTTTGCGATGGGTTTCATTCCCGACCTAGCGGTACCACAAAGACAAAACAATGGTTATACACAAAACGAAAGTGTACATCCCATGACATTGTACGAAAGAGCGTATAGAATATAGTGAAAGAGATCGGCATTCCAACAGATAGTCACAATAAGTGATATCTATAAAAATGTAGTTGACTGGCACTCAAGTCAACCTCTTCCTTTCGAACCGGTTCGGTGCCCATCCGTCGCATTCCTGGTTGTTGGTATGGTGAGGACGACTAACTCGAAAAAGATATATATTATCCATTATTTGTTGTTGCAATTCATCTATCTATCTTTCTTGTATTATTCTTGTCATTTTTTTATTCTTGAAAGACATGGATACTGTAATCGGAGTACAATACAAAGACGGTGGTGAGTGACTTCCATTTTGTTTGAATTGAGGCAGGAATTCTTCTTTGAGTTGTTGTTGTTGGTGTTGTTGGTGTTGTTGTTGTTTGAAAATGTTCAACTGATTTTTTGATTTTGATTTCCTATAAATTACCTACAGTGATCATTGCTGCGGATCAAGCTAATGCACGATCAATTTTGATCTATCAGTCGAATTTGGATAAAATCAAACAACTCACGTCGCATTCTGCCATGGGTGTTTCGGGACCGAATTGTGATTTGGTGCAATTCACCGAGTAAGTTTGTCGACACAAGAACGCCATAAATTTTTTGTCCTATTTTTGGTTGGTTTGTGCGCCATCTCATCTCATTTCATTTCTCTCTCTCTTGAATAGATACATTTCGAAAAATTTGCAACTGTACGAACTCCGACATGAGGGTACCAAATTATCAACGAAAGCCCAAGCCAATTTTTGTCGCAATGAATTGGCGGTCGCTCTCCGCAAAGGTCCGTATCAAGTGAGTGCCTTGTTGGGAGGTTTTGATTTGACGACGCAAAAGCCGTCGTTGTATTATTTGGATTACATGGGCACGTTGCAAAAAGTCCCGTTCGGGGCCCAGGGTTACGCCCAATACTTTACCTTATCAACGATGGATCGAGAATATCGCGAGAATTTAGATGAAACGGCTGCACTCGACATAATCGGCAAGGCCATTCATGAATTGCAGTCGCGGTTTTTGATCAAGCAGAACAATTTTATCATTAAAGTGATTGATCAAGATGGGGTACGAGTTCACAGTCAGGGTGCGGATCCGGCGGATACGTAAAGAATGAATAGTTTCTATCTAAGCTAAGTATAGTGCAAATGGATAGATACACGAATCCTCGTGTAGGTCGAAGGATGAGCCAAGAATGGTTTGAAAAAGAAGGAGATGATCATCGAGTTTGACGGAGGAGTCTTGAGTGCGTACGACTGACTCGTGATTCATTCGGTCTTGTTTGGAGTACAGTGTACAGTCCCTCGCACATACTACGTAGTATACTCGAGCTACTAGTACGGCTGTACGACAAAAAACACCGCCTGTACCAGTAACGAGACTGAGAGAGAGAGAGGGAGAGGTCATTGTTGATGTTGTTGTTGTTGTTGTCGTTGTAGTTATTTGTCATTCCTCTGTCGTGAGTCGTGAGGTGCCACAACAAGTCTTTTTTTTGAAAAAGAAACATTCAATTGATTGTTTATTCCTTATCGAATTGCTCGAATCGAATCGAATCGAATCGAATCGAACGCTTTATCATGATGGAAGGAACGGATGAAGACAGCCGACCGTCGGCGGAGCAAACACGTGCCAATCGTAAGTGGTTACAGTAGGATTTGTTTGTGCATTGCATGAAACAAACAACCTTTTTCCAACATACTCACCGTCCTTTCTGTAGTGCAACGAGCTATCCAGTATTGGTTAGATAAATCAACGATTCACACGGGTCCTCGATGGGTATTCTTTGCCTTCGTGTTGGCCCTCTTCTTTCTCCGAATTTACATGGCGAATGGTTATTTTATTGTGGCGTACGGACTGGGTATTTTCCTTCTCAACAACTTTATTGCCTTTTTGTCGCCGATGGATGATCCCACTGAAGATGATGGCTTACGGCTACCGACCTCCGATTCGGAAGGCAAAGAATTCCGGCCCTTTACGCGACGGTTGCCCGAATTCAAATTCTGGTTGGCGTGTACGCGAGGAACGTTGACGGCCTTTCTCATGACCTTCTTTTCCATCTTTGATATTCCGGTATTTTGGCCCATCTTGCTCATGTACTTTTTCATTCTATTCTTCATGACCATGAAACGACAAATCATGCACATGTACAAGCACAAATATATTCCCATTAGTTTCGGGAAAGCCAAGTACAAAGATGCGGGCGTCGAACATGGCATGTATGGTGGAGGAATGGGAAAGAAACGATAAGTAAAAAAAAACTCTAAATAGTAGCGCATCATATTTTTTGGAAAAACGTTACTCCCCATGAACAATTACATGACCACCTCTTCTTTCGAACTGAGAATCTTTTCGACCGTTAATTCCACAAACACATAATTGTTTTCATCCTCACTGTCGTAGCCCTGCAACAGCGCCAAATGCTTGTCACGCTGTCGGCGTAGCATGGTGCGATTGCGATCCAACACGGCGCGGATTTTCGCCCGTTCGGCGCGTTTTCCGGCCGTCTCTTCCAAGTAACGAGTGCGTTCGCGTCGACGATCGGCCTTGTCGAATTGCTTTTCGTACGTTTTGAGATTTTGGCGGACCTTCTTGATGTCTTTTTTTCGACAAGAGCTTTTCGCGAGGACGCCATTCGAATTCGTAGAATGTTTCGAACGATTCCTGATACAGCTGTTTGCCCTGAAAACTCCATAAAATGTAACCATTGTCCATGGCAAACTTGAAATGCCCTCCTTCGAGAGGCTGCGTGACGCACGTCGCGACCGTGCGGCCCGAAGGGTCCCATAGGACTTGGTTGGCGCGGTAATGTTCCTTGACGACCAACGTCTTGCTATCCACGTCATAAAATTCAATCGATCCGGAGGCCGAATCGCCCAAACTAGCCATGATAATAGTGGAACCAGCGGGACTCCAGAATAGATAGTTGCACTGCTTTCCATGCAGGGTCTCGATTTTGTTCAATTCCGGTACTTTGGCTTGTGGAGCTTTCTTGAGTTGCTTTGCACCCACCACTCCCGTAGCCGGCAAAGCGTCGGGTTTCTTCATCATATCATAAAAGGATACTTGCACTTTGGACGCCGTGGGATTTTCGGCATGAATCATGGCAAATCGAGAACCGTTGGGTTCCCACGTTAATGCCATGACCGCATCTTGAATGTCCAGCATTTCCACAGGAATGCCCGGTTGGCTCAATCGGAACAGCTCAATGTTGTTGTAGAATGTTTTCTTGGATTTCGTATGCCGGGTCACCTTGACCGCGAGATAATCACCGGTGGGAGAGAAGACCATGTTGCATTTAGAAACGTTGAAGAGATTCTTTTGTCGCAATTTTTGACGGCTGGGAATTTCAATCAGGTCCACGTGAGCCGGTGCGTTGTTTGCTTCGGGTGCCTGCCAATGCGTATGTTAAAGTACGTACTGTGAGATATACCAAACAAAAAGAAGCGAAAGCGATTGCGACAAGAACGTCAACATAACGAATCGACTTACCCAATAAGCAATAACATTGGCGACGGGACTCCATTGAAATTCTTTAATCCCATCACACGCCAAAGAACGACTGTCCAATAAGCGCATACTGGGCGATTCGTAGATCGTGATCAGATCTTGGCCCATCCGCGCCAAATATTTGTCATCAAAACTCCACAAAAACGGTGGAGGCATCTGATCGCGGGCTTCTTTTCTGGAAACAACGAAAACGCACGCAACAGATTACCAGTGGCAATGTGATAAACCTTAATGGCGGCCGGATCGGACGGGTCTTCATTGTTCGTGAGCAAATAATTCTCTTGCGGCGAAAAGACGACGCGCTTGACACCGGGCGCGACAAAGCGACCAATTTTGTCGTAACCTTTGCCGCCCCACAAAATGACACCCTTGTCCGGGACTAATGTCGCCAAATAGCTGCCGGCCGGACTCCAGTGACAGTAGTATTGACACCAGGCAACGCCTTGTTCCTTTTCGCGACTGCCGTCGTAATCAACCACCGGGTCACTCTTGTGATCGAACCAGTTGACGACAGTCTCATTCTGAAAGCGCAATACAAAGGCATCTCGCTGATGCGGATCTTCGAGCCATTCGGCGACGTTGGGTTTTTTCTTCAAAGGGTGCCGGTGTGGGTGCGACAAATTCCGCCGCCGTGTCGAGTCCTTTCAGTTCTTGACAACGCGGATACGACAAGACCGATAATTGATGTTTCTTGTCGAAACTGTATCCCTGCAAGACAGTGACAGCTTTTTCGGCGTCTTCGGGTGTAGCGAATTCGACAATACAAAATCCCAGTGACGAATCCTTTTCTTCATCAAAGGGCATAAAGACACCATTGAATTGTGTGGCTTCATCGGTCACTAACGACCCAATTTTGGTGGTTAATTTGACGACGACATTGGTCAATTTTTCGAACTTGGCCTGGGGTACTTTGGGAAGATTGGTAATAACGACGGATGTTTCAAAGGTCTTTCGTAAGGGAGGATACAGTGGCTTGGGATCCAGGGGAGCGTCACTGAAATAACCATCCAGCTCTTCGGCTTCTTGGGCCAAGCGATCCAAATCTTCGGCGGGGGGCATCTTTTTTATTGAAGTCGTTCGTGCTTTTTTTCAGGACTTGACTGCGATCGGTTTAATATGAAAGGAGACAAGTATAATACGGAGGAATAGCGGATGGAAGGAGGTAATTTGGTTTTGTGGTGGCAAAGGCTGCCATAGTCCGGGGACAAGCGTCATAGGAAGCTTAGTATAATAGAAAAAGTATGTAAGTGCACAATGGGTCAACCTCCCGGTCTATGTGTGCGGAGGACAACGTTTTGTGGGGTGCTCGTAAAAGCGTCTGTCATTCGGTCGTTGCAACGTTTACTGAGTCCCGCTTCACGTCAATATCGGACACGATACTCCAACTGACTCACTTTTTCATTATTCATTCCGGTTTCAAATTTACTTGATGATCTATCCATCCAAATGGCATGGAAGTAAAGGCTCCATGAGAAAACGACATTGCATTCAGTAGGGGAACGATCAGTGAATGTAGTAGATCGAGAGACAAGAGGCTTCCGTTGTCATGAAACGGTCATTGTTTGCTATTCTATTTGTCGCTACCCATGTGGTTGCCTTCCCATTACCATTATTTGATCGGAAATCGCGAACCACTGTCGTACAATCCACCAAGCAACAACCCGAATACGATGATTCGTACGATGTCATTGTCATTGGAGCCGGTGTCGGTGGATTGTCGTGTGCGGCCTTGACTTCCAAGTACGGCCTAAAGACACTCTGTGTAGAAGCCCACGATACGCCCGGGGGCGTCGCACACAGTTTCCAACGGTACAGTTCCGCTTCCAACACGACACCGTTTTGTTTTGATTCGGGACCGTCCTTAGTCTCCGGCTTGTCGCAAATGGGCACCAATCCTTTGCGACAAGTCCTCGATGCCATTGGTACGGCCGATGCTGTGCTGTGGAAAACGTACGATGGTTGGATTGTTCATGATACGTCCGATGACACTTCCTTCAAAATTACCACCGGATCCAGTGGTGCCTTTGAAGACGCGATCGAGCGAAAAGCCGGCACTAATGCTCGTCGTGAATTTGTCCAATTTAAAACCAAATTGTTGGAGAGTGGGGGATTGTCCGAGTCTTCCGCGTACATACCCCCCTTTGCCTTGCGTGGCGACCTCCAAGCGGTGGCGAGTTTGTTTCACTATTTCTGGAAATTGTTGAAAATCGGCGGAAAAGGCCGACTCCTCACGGGACCGTTTGCCAAAGTTATGGACTTGTACGGTGTGAAAGATCCATTTCTCCGCAAATGGTTCGATTATCTTTCGTTTGCTCTTTCGGGATTGGATGCGTCGCAAACACAAGCGGCGGCCGTCGCGTACATGATGATCGATTTACACAAAGAGGGAGCCGTTTTGGATTATCCTGTCGGTGGAATGGATTCGTTAATTCAAGCGCTGGTGCTGGGGATGACAAATCACGGAGGACAACTCCAACTCAATAGTCGTGTCGAGCGGATTTTATTGTCTCAAGAGGGTCCTAAAGCACGTGCTGAAGGAGTTGTTTTGGATAATGGGCGTGTGATCAAAGCAAAGAAAGGAGTGGTGTGCAATGCGCCGCTGTGGAACATGGCCCGGATATTGGAAGATTCGATCGATGGGCACCACGGAGAAGGGGTGGTGAAAGATGCGGTGGAAGCGATTCGTGAGGAAGCCGATGCGATGTGCATGACGCGGTCTTTTATGCACCTGCATTTGGGAATTCCCAAAGATGGTCTCCCTGCACTGGAATGTCATCACTCCGTCCTTGATCTATCCGATGCAGTCGATGCGGAACAAAATATGGTGATTATCAGGTATGTTTTAGGAGTTACTGCAGTACAAGAATTCCATGCGTGGGTTCTTATTCTTTTGTGTCTTGTTTCGTGGTGCAACAGCATTCCAACGGTTTTCGACGAAAGTCTTGCGCCCGAAGGATACCACGTCATACATGCGTATTCCGCCGCATGCGATGATTTTGATCCGTTTGAAAAATTCTTGCCCGAAGGAAAAGAAACCGGTAAGGTGGGTATGAGTCCCAACACGATGAAAGCCGCATCCTACGGAAAGTCTGAAGATTATCGGAAACTTAAAGCCGAAAAAATTGAGCTTCTTTGGAAAGCGGTCGAAAAGGTCATTCCAGATGTTCGACAAAGAGCCCAACGACCTGGTAGTATCGCATTAGAGGGAACGCCGTTGACCCATCGGCGGTACAATCAACGATACCGCGGGACGTACGGTCCCGCCCCATCGCCCGGTCAAGATGTTTGGGAATTGGCGGGTTCCAAAAGTCGAATCGAAGGACTATTGGCTTGTGGAGATACAACATTTCCAGGTAAGTGAAGGAATGAGCACCCGCCCCCATTTGCTTTTCATTTCATCCGTCTCACACATCAGTCTTAGGCATTGGTCTTCCGGGGGTGGCGGCATCCGGAACGATTGCGGCAAACACCCTTACTAGTCTCAAGTCACAAACGGAATTAATGGAAGAGCTGCGCCGAAAAGGGGCGTTGCAGTAATGTATCTTCCCGTAAATTAGAGCATTTTCGAATAAGTGGAGGTATACCCTCTCGTTTTTTGTTTCGTGCGATGACTCTAGAAAAAAAGCCCATCTCGAGATTCTTGTTGAGAGTACCGGTACATGGAACGCCCGACCAGTAAGGATCGAGCTTCGAACGACCAGATCAGGTTTTGGCCAACCTGCCAAATATTGTACTCCTTTTATTTTTATCTAGCAAGCCCGGTACTCAATGACGTATCATGCTTAGGGGGATGGAAGGCATTCAAGTCAAACCAGTACTTTGTAGTGGTAGTGACAATAGATGCCGTGCGCCGTGGACGTGAAAAAGGACCAGAGACGGACGAAAATAAACGAAGCTCGCATCATTTCATTCAATTGCAGTTGACTCTGTAGTTGCCAGAAAGAGTCTATCACCGAAACAATGTCGAAAAAGAATACGATTAATAATGTTAAACTAGGGGAGAAGCAAGAACAGAACGACTTCTTGATTCGATCTCTGGACCGGAACGATTTGGAGATCACCGCATTGATGGACTTGCACCGCTCTATTCATGCGGTGAAGCAAGCCATTCTTCGTAATTGCGGCGAAGAGACGTTATTGGATCTGGGAGAAGGCAAATTGAAGTTAGCTCCTTCGTCGGATTCCTTACAAGCCGTAGAGGGTGTCGAATTACCTCCTGAAGAAAATCAATATCTCTGTGTCGACTTTTTGTTGCGCATGAAGTTGCGCCGCAAGTTAATGAACCGATTGTCGCGTCGACTGTTACGCGTCGCTCATATCATGGACGGGAATGATTTGCAACCTCCACCTGTTCCGAAATATGGTGAACAACGGTTGCACTTGGATCCGGAACGAATTAAGGCTTTTTCGGAGCATTTCGCCAACCGGGAAATGGCGATTCGTACCATTGAAATGGCCAAGAAGCGCATTTATAACAAAGAATCAAGTGTGGAAGCGACAACTACCGACGGTCCGGAGCAAATGCAATCGATCGATGCTCCCAAGGAAGAACAAACTAGAGAGGAGGGTCCGGAGCAAGCTCGATCGACCGATGCTTCCAAGGAAGAGAATCCTGCAGAGAAAGAGACGACTTCCCAGGAACAGCCGGCAGATTCGAAAGAGCCTGCACAGGCCGCGGAAGGTGACGCTCCTGAGCCTGTACCGTCGGCAGAGGACAAGGCGCCAGAGGAGTCTCTATTGCCGGTTGCGGATGCCGCAACGTCTGTGGCTACAGGAGATCAACCGGTGAGTGCGGAAGAAAGTTCCAAGAGTAATATTACCGGACCCACGGAAGATGTTTTGGAAGCATGCTATCAGATGCTGATCGACTACAAGGACGTTTATGAAAAAATCATCGACCCAGTGACAGGGGCTATCACTTATCCGGCACTGGAAAGTGAGCGTGAAACGACCAATACTTCCACCGGTATTGGAGCGGCTCATAGCTCGATGAGCGTCAAAGAGAAAGAAGCCGAAGATCAAAGATGGAAAACGGCACTTTTGAGTCGAATTCCGGATCAACCTACTTTCGAAGAGCTGGGTCTTGAAAATCGTGTCTTTTACTTGGAAGAGCGACGTAAGCGTGCTGTGACGCAGAGAGCTGCGGAGCAGAACAAGAGAGCCAAAGTGGATGTTGACAATAATGCGTCGGACGACGAAGATATGTCGGATAAACGAGAAATGGATGACGATGAAAAGTCGGGATCCGCCGAAAAATCTCAAGCCGTGGATGTAGCAGCTCAAGGCGTCTCGGAAAGTCAAAAAGGCGACAAGGACAAGGTTAATGAAGAAGAATCCGATAAGGGGCCTGATCATGATGATGAAGAGAGTGAGACGAAGGAGAAAGATGACGAAAAGGAAAGCTCAAGCGAGACTACTAAAGAGAAAGACGAGGTCGTACCAGTGAGAATCAAACCCATCTCATTGCTTCCTGTTCCATCCTTTCACGACCAAGACTTAAAGCGTATCAAACTTATCCATGCAGATCTGATGATGTCTTCAATGCAAGACCATGCCCGTGTCCGATTGGAGGGCGTTACTCGTGATTATAACAGCGGTAAGTTACCTTCACCTTATGCCATCCTTCTTGTTTTCTTTGTTTCTCACTCTCGTTACAGCACTGGCTAAATCCAACGATCTATACGACCGTCAACTAAAGATCCAAGAAGAATTGAATTTGCGCCGACGCAATAACGCTATCATGAAAAGTCAGTTTGATATGCACGCTGCGCAGTTAAGAGAAGGATGGCTGGTCAAGTTGAAAATCTTCAATGATCGTAAGTTGAATCTAGCGCTGCCTTCTCGTCAGGGTCACCCCCGCACGGGAAGTTTCGTGACTCAGCAGTATGGTCGACGCGATGCGTTCGCTCTCGAAATATCGGATTGTTTGGCAGATGTTGTGGATGGCGTGGACAAGATAGTTCAAGGGATGGTTCCAAATGAGAAATTTGTGGAGCCTTTTACGTTGCCGCCTTTGCCACCGGAGTTTGAGCAGAGTCTGAACTATGAAAAGGTGTTGTTCCAGCAAAGTCAGACGCTTATGCAAACACTTCGCGGCAGTGAGGACGAGCGAAGCAAATGCTGGAAGAGAATGATGAAGACCAAGGCCGAATTTGAGGTGGGAAGACCAGACGCCAACCGCTACGCTGCGATGCCGTTTCCTCCACTGCGCAGCACCGCCCCTCAAGTATTGCCGCAACAATTGTCTCGCCCGGTGCTATCGACGTACACTCCCAAGGCTCGCATTGTGCGCCAAGCAGAACTCTCGGAATCGAAATACTCGGCCGCTCGCGTCAAAGAACGCATTGCGGACGATGGGACGGTCGCGCCGGTCTCGGAACCCAAGAGAACTGCCGAGGGTCTTTTTCAACGACCCGCCGGTCGGACGAGGAAAGGCATGGATTGGGATGCGATTCGAGGTATCTGGGTCCCTCATAAAGAAGAAGACAAGTAAGATTTAAACAGACTTAGTCTATCATTATTTTAATGTTCACAACTTGGACCGCGGGGCTTGATTGCGACTTTTGGATTCGACGGTGCGAGACAACTTGGCAACCATTTCCTGCGGCACCATCGGATGCTTGTACAACCACTGACCCCCGTCCACCACCAGGACATCTCCCGTAATGTACCGGGCTGTACAAAGAAAGACGGCCGCGTGTCCAATTTCCCATGCTTCTCCCATTCGTTTGAGCGGAATTCCTTCCGTGACCATGTTCGCAACATTGTCTTTTCCGATGCCCGGAGCCAACTTGGTGGTTCCGGGCGTATCCGCAATCGGACCAGGAGCGATCCCAACGACTCGAATTTGGTACGAGCCCCATTCCAGTGCTAAACTGCGGGTTAACGAATCCACGGCGGCTTTGGCGGCCGACGCGTGCACTTGCCAGTGCGTGGCCCCGTACTGCAGTGTCGCCGAGATATTGAGAATGACAGCATCTCCACTTTGCGCAAGCAATGAAAAGGCGGCTCTCGACATATTAAATGTTCCCAAGGTATCAATTGCCATGACGGTAGCGAATCCTTTCGGAGATAATTGATGGGCGGCGGCTAAAAAGTTTCCCGCTGCACCATTGACTAGAATATCCAATCGTCCGAATTGTTGTTGCGTGAACTTTACAGCAGCTTGACACTGTTCGGGATCTCGGACATCACAAACTCGATATTCCACTCGTGCACCCGTTTCTTGTTGCAAAATTCGTTGTGCTTGTTGTAGGAAGGAAGCGCGCCGTCCGCAAATCACCGCCGCGTGACACTTGTGCAACAACAATTGCCGTGTCACTTCAAAGCCAATTCCAGAACCTCCACCCGTCACCAGAGCAACTTTGCCGTCCAAACAGTCCGGTTGAAATGGGGAACACACAATTGGTTTCATTTTTTTCTTGAAAGAATGAAATTGTACTGGAATTGTATCGAAATGATATACTACGGTAGTTTGTGGGATGCGCTAAAATTCATTTTTTCTGTTTCGCAGGCAGGACGCAGGAGAAGGAAATAATGTAGGAGTAGAATCTTGTACTCATTCAGGATAAGGTTAGGTCTTGATGGCTTGGCGGCAACGAGCGCGCAAGGGTGCGCGTGTGGCACTGTTTGACCTACAATGCTTACAATATTGAATCTACGGATACGAAGGTTCCATTCCGAAAGTACTATCGATCCAATTGTAGCACAGGACACCGGCCAGGTTTGGATTCTGAAGTCGGAAACCATCCTCCAAATACCCTCACGCTCACGCAATGATGATCATTGTTGCAAAAATACTGATTGATTGTTATTGAGATTGCTTTTGATTCTCCTATGACGGAGAATAAAGCAAAGTAAATCACCTGGAAGCCTTTTTTCTTTGCAAACTTCTCCAAAGACTCGAGGGAGTCAGCAAAGCCGCTTGACATGGATGCATCACAATCGTCTCTGTTCGAGGAGCACAAAAATGATGATGATGAGTTGTTGATCAATGATTTTGATTTTGAGGTTTCGACTTCGGAAACCGCATGGGCCAAGTTTGTCGGAGAATCATCATCAACGACACCCACAAAGAACAACCCGAAACGAAAAGCCTTTGGGAAATTCGTTCGTTCTCATAGCGTTCCGCTGCACGACGTGATGACGTCCGAAGAAATCATCATTCCCCCACCGCCGTCCTTCGAAACGAAACCCACGTATCGAATGCTCGAACAACCGCCCCGGCCTTCCAAAAATGTTCGATCCATGTCCATGTTTGAATTGTCACCAGGATTCGACGACGATTGCACAGTTTCACCGGTGCGGTGTTTGTCACAGAACGATGAAGACGTCTACAAATACTTCCATGGATCGGCGAATCCCCGCTCGACTAACCATTCGTCATTACGCCGATGCTCTTCACTGCAAGTGAATCATACGTTTGATTCGCCTAACAACAACACCAACAACAATAATGACGAGAATCAATGGCAAATCCGGAATATGATGAACGAAACGCCCGAAGAGCGCGACCGGAAGAAGATCCGTGCACGACGGCACTCGATCCAAGGGCACATTGAACCCCTGTCGGAACGCATTACTTCCAAAGTGCGGGCCTTGCAACCCAAGCCACTCGATTTGGCCTGGTTGACTCAACCACAAGTGGACGATGGTCAATTCTTGGATGCGTCGGCCGAAATCATCTCCACACCCGATCGCAGCTTGTCGTCGTCGTCTCGCAAACGGGGTGTTTGTGGGACACCCATTGAGGCCGATATGTCCCTGTCATTGACGAGTTCGATCATTCGTCGTCGATCTTTGGTCCTCATTCCGGAAGACTCCCATAATCTTCCCACTTTACCAATCATTCCTAAGGATCGTATCCGAAATCAACACGTGGAAAGTGAGGAGGAAGAAGAAGAAGACGATGTTAATGACGATGATTCGCGCAATACATCGTTCCACAGCACTCCGGATGAAATGGAGAAAATGCGTAAGCAAGAAGAAAATGGAGCGGATCGGTGTAATGAGCCGGATTCGATCTTGGACCATATGACTACTATTGACGATTTGAAATATTTGTTAAAGACGCTGCAGAATCAATCCAGAATGCCAATTTCGTTTGGTACCAACAGCTGGACGGTGACACCGCGCTCGTCGTGGCCCCAAAGTCGGAGTAGTGACTTTATTCAATGGGCGCGCGTTCAATTTGGTTTCGCGTGTCATTCGATCGATGGATCCACGTCGTATCTACAGATACAAAAGACGCACGGGCGACAACTGATCCAGCAGTTGGAGGCTGCATTTCAACTGTACGAAACGAGAAGAGAGTCGTTGCAAAAGATTTCCGAAGACGATCGCATGAAGGATTCACCGTTGTTTTCGCGCACGGAGCGAAAGACACAATCGTTGTTTGTAAGGTACGTTGAGGAAATCATCATCATCAATGGGCTACAATTTTCTGCATTATTCTTTCTCACCCAAGCGTTTTTCAGATCGTCTTTACCGAGTCCCATGACACTGAATAGCCCATCCGTTGCTTCGACTCTTCCTTGCAGCGACACGGACGAACTAGTGGCGGGTCTGAATCAACTCTCGGTTCAGGATTCGAAGCTTCTTCGCACGGTTACCATCGAGCCTCGAGATCAGCAGATCCTTACCAAACTTCGAGTCTCTCTCGAGAATCATGCGCCAACCATTGACCTCATTCAGAGTTTACATGGTCATACCGTGATTGCATCGACACGACCACCCCGTCCTTCCCTTGGCTACGATTGTTGCAGTATCCTACAACCTGAACGCCTATCCGTTGGGACGACGCATGACTGTGGAACTAACGAGTATTTCGGAACGTGAGTAAATGTTGCGTTACGAGATTCGCTTTGTGAATTTCGTCGCTCACTTCCATTTTCCAATTTGCAGACCAATGAATCAAGATGTGTGTTGGGGATCTAGACCTTTGCCTGGCCGGGACTGGGGATGTTCGGAAGCTTGTAACAAAGAGGTTATTGCGAAATTGGCTTGTATCGTTGATCAACGTGAAGCAGACAGTAAGTTTTTACCAGATCCGGGCATGTCCTCGTAGCCTCGTTCACGTCTCACCTCCTTCGACCGTCCCAGTGAACCGAGAGTCCACGACATCCAGCATGTCGTTATCTTCTCGATCTTCCAATCTTGCTTTTGATCTAGGAGCATGTGTGGATGATGTTGTAATTGAAGAAACAGAATCCAGTGTGCGCGACAGCATTGATGATGACATTGGCGAACTCATCACGGAACGAAACAACCGACGCCGACGAGCTTCATTGATTAAAAGCGCTCGAATGTCCTTATTCTTGAAAACGAATGAGCAAGAGGACAATAGACTCTCCAATAACAAGCCAATCTTTTGGTCAAAGAGGAGGTGTACCACGGGTATGATGAACAATGATTTGAATGCTTTGGACCATGCTCAGTTTCCAGATGAACTGTCTCCCGAGTCTCAGGAAGACCTCTTTGAGAATCACACTGCTCTAGTCAATATCTTCTCGTTTTTATCACAGAAAGATATTATGACGACGGTGTCGACAATCTGCACTTCATGGTCTGATGCTGCGACAACTGCAATAGTTAAGCTGATGCGCAGTAGTCTAGACTTTTTGGACGACGAGGAAGATACGGATGATAATTCCAACGCCGCATTGTCTCGCTGTCGCTCGAACGATCTTGGGAGTACTTGACGGGTGTATTTCCTTGGGGTCGATTTCTTTCCTACGGTGCTTTCAAGAACGTCTATCGTGTTTACAATATCGTTACAAACCATACCGAAGCCATTTCGGTCATGTAAGTTGACAGTTCGTTGATTATTGTGTTTCGTACTTTCTTCTCATCTCGTGACCTATTTTCGTCACCTCAGGGATATAAACAAGATCATTGATAAGAAGACCATCTTAGCTGAGTTGTCGGTTTCGGCGATGCTCAGCTCGCTGACGCGTCGGGCCGTGTGTCCCAATTTTATAACAATACGAGGCGTCTTCAGCTGCCCGCATCCTCCAGCGCCCACGCACTGGGGAACCATGACTAAAAAGGCGCCACTTGGAGAGTCCTTTGTTCCTGGACAAAAATGCAAGCCTCCAAGAAAGCCTAAGCAATCATACAGTGGTCGCTACGTGTATATCCGCATGGAACTATGTAACGAGGGCGATGTGGAAGATTTCTTGAAGCGACAACCTGAAGAAATGGTTGACATCAACTTGGCCCAAGCTATTACATTTCAAACCGCTTTTGCTTTGTATGCTGCTGCCGACAAGTTTTGTGTTAAACACTACGACATGAAATTACTTAACATCTTTTTGCACGCGCCAGAGACCAAAAGGAATCTGGTATTACGATATGGACTCGGATCGCATATATTTTCGGTGAACATGCCTCCTGATCAGGCTTATATTGCCAAAGTTGCTGACTACGGCACGGCAAATATTCGACCCGAATCAAATGGCCAGCCAGTTACGATCGCGCAATTTACCACTCTAGAAAATACTCCCCCAGACTTCATGATACTTGGAGATATGGCAAAACAAGGTCATGCCCACGACTGTTTTGGTCTCGGACTGTGCATGCTCCACCTCTTCACTGGGCATGCACCATACGAGGAAATTCTTGAAAAAGTTAAATGCCCTCCTGGGTTCAAGAAACGTTTACGTAACATTTGGGAAAATGAAAAGAACAACGACTACAAGATCATTCGAAGTGTCATTCTTACAGATGTTTACAAAGATGAAGCTGGAAATGTTATTGATGGCGAGCCGGACGAGACGCTCTACGATACATTGTACAGATTTTTGGTTTTGTTTGGTATTCCTGATGTACAATTCGAAATCAAGCGATGCCCGAAAGTTTGGAAGGCGATACATGAATCATTTGTGCTGTCGCCTACTCAGAAATCAGGAAAGCCAGCCAGAAGCGCTCAGTCCGATAAGAGTGTTTATCGTCGACATTGCAACATCTTCTCTGTTCTAAATGGAACCAACAAATACATTGCACGAGCTCGCAAAAGTTTGGAGTCCATGAATGGTGGCTTAGAACTTCTTTTTAAGCTGTGCTCGTTTGACCCTTCCACTCGAGCTACAGCACTTGAAGTTTTGAATTCGCCCTTCATGGCCAATCTTGCAGAAGTGGAAGGTAGCACTTACCACCCGGACGACACTGTTTACTCCTTCACGAGCTTTTCGACGCATAGATAAAGTCTATAGTTGACTTTTGCTAATGTAAATGTACTATAACTAGAAATTGATCAAAATTTTCCCGTTTAAAAATGATCTCACATTAGTTTCTCAAACAACCCGGACAGTTGTGAAGCGTCTCGTGGAGAAACGCGTCACAGTCAATGCAAAAGTAATTCTGACAATCCGGACATTGCATTCGTAAAGCTTCACAGTTCGCATCTTGTTGAAGCGTGCCTGAAGGAGATATAATTTCTGCAGCTGTTGCATGAAACGGTCTCAAACAAGCGAAACAGCAGCTTTCATCATCCTTGGCGGAAATCAAAAGCTTTCCGTCCATCTGCGACAAATAATCATGTTTCAATGCGACTGGACCAGACGAAACAGCAACGGTCGCCGATGGAATGCCGGTCATCGGGACATCGTCTTTCGTCGATAGTAAGGGACTTTCCATAAAAGTCGCGACAGGGAACAAGTGGTGGAAACTCCGGGCCAAGTGCGATGCTAAAACGAGTTTGAGACCACAAACTGCACAATCCACGGGAAGCTCGGCATTCTTGGATTGGCATTGCGGGCAAATGTAAGCTGTTCTTGCCAATATTGTTTTCTCTCTCGTGGCGTGTACGGATTCGGCCATTTCGGAAGATACTCGAACAGGGAACCCCATGCGGATCATTTCACAAGAGAGTTCACGGACTTGATCTTTCAGAGTGGGCGGTGGGATGCTTTGTCCCTGCATCCATTCTCGAAAGTGCGCCTTATCGAGACAAACACCCATCGTGCCACCGGTGTCTTCCGCCAATTTTCGACATATATGCAACTCAGCGGACAGCGCGAAGCTCGAGACTCGAATGTGGGCCTGTTTTAGTTTTGGCAAGGTATCTGTCAAAATGTAGCCAGGATCACAGGTCGACAGTGCCGCGGTAAGAACCACCACTTCCCTCGATCCATGCCGTGGCTGGTGTCCCAGGGATCGACCCGCGACCTCCAATCCGTTCTGTAAGCTGAATTCTCCGGCCTGATGGGGCGTTTGGGTGGAAGCTACTTGTGCCAGACTTTGTAAGGCCAGTGAATGTGCTTTGCTATTACTCGATAATGGCGATAATATTTCTGCTTCACCATTTTTGACATAAATGAAGCCCAAATGCGAAAGGGGGTTCTGATCGTAGTATTGTCGAATGAATTGTTGTAATATTTGCAGTATACAATGAAGCCGAGTTCCGGGTGGAAGAACGGGGTCCTTCTGTCTCGTCCATCGCGATGCGTCTAGAATAAGTGGGCGTATCGTCAGCGTGTGTATCGCAATATGCAAGACGAATGAAAAGAGAGGAAAAGAAAAGAGACCGACTCACCGATGAGTACGTAGACATACCGAATCATATCACGCACCACACGACGATTTCTTTGCGAATGATCGTTCTGTTCCAGTCGTTTGCGTCGTTTACGAATGGTCTGTGCCAATGTATCGCCGTGCGCCACCACGATCCGGCCTTCGGCATCTTCTTGCACCGTCGTTTCCCATAAATTTCCTCCTCCCGTATCTTCCCAAGTATGCGTACCCGCTTCGTTGATGCGTGTCGTAGATGCTAGAGCGGACATGATGATTTTCCCTGTTTTAGTTTTAGTTGATGTTTGAATGCAATGGAATTATTGATATCCTCTTGTTTATTAGTACGGAGTATTGTGTTTCACGAGAGAAGAAAAAAAGGCGTCGTCAAGGGAGCGACGGATGGAGGGACGATCCTTCGATCTGCTTTTGTCGCCTTTCTCTCTTTTTTTTATTTTACTACGTATTGCCGACGTCTCTTTCGCCGCAACGATTTTCTCTACAACAACCAAAACAACGAAAAAGTCCAGCAACACTGCTGTGCTATATCTGTCTCATCGTTTTGTGACTTACGAGAGACTGGATGGCAAGCGACGACAAACCAATAATAGACAACCAGCACACTTACTTATTACGGAGTAGGACTCAAATGCAGTCCTGGGGGAAAAGCAGCGAAATTCATGGTTGTGACATGCGCATTCTGGGAGGTTTGTCGCCGTAAAAGAATCAAAAACTGTAAGTTATTCCACGTCATGTAAACTATTCCGTTTTTGAAATTCATTTGTTGTAGAGAAGCAAACACAAGTACTAAAAAATGGCAACCATAGGAACCCTATGTCTCATGACTAAAATTCAGTCGTGACGAAAAGCACTTTGCAACAATACACGTACAAAGTAGTAGGTATTGGTGCTTGACATTCGGACGATTTTCGACTCAAAAGACTCGAAACTAAAGTGATATCCGTTTTCCTTCCGAATGCAGCCGTGGCTTGTTTGTTTGAGAGCGAAATTTCCGCGTGCCACTAGAAAATTGACGCAAACTCTAAAGCCGCCCTTTTCAATAAACATCGCGTGGCTCGAATGACTCTAGTAAAACAGATAGTAGACAGGGTAGATCTTAAAATGCTAGAAATTAAGAACCGACAAGAATGAGGAATGTGACCATATTTAGTAGTCTCCACCGCCGCCACCGCCGCCGAACATATCCACAGCAGGAGCTTCAGCTTCTTCCTCTTCCACTTTCTCTTCTGTAAAAGTTGTAAAACAATCAGTGAGTCAAATTCTGTTCACGACGACTTAAACAAAGTACCGCCCGATGTTGTTTTCTACTCACCTTCCTTGGCATCTTCACCAGCAGCAGCGGCGGCACCGCCACCTCCTCCACTACCACCACCACCGCCTCCGGTGGCAGGGAATGCGATCAAATTCTCAATCTTTTCGGGTGTGTTGAAAAAGTTGCCAAAGATAATTGGGAGAAAGGCCTCCACTTCGTTGCCGGTTGCCTCCAACAGAGCGTTGATTTGATTGGTGCTGACTTCGGCCTATAGAAAAATACGGCGGAACGAAAATTTGAGAGAACCGTTATGATAAAGGTCAAAGTGACTTTAACTCAATCTCCCTGAAAAGAAAAAAGACGAGAGAACATCGCACATCGAAAAACACTCACCCCACCGTCGTGAAGGGCCAAAATAGACAAGGCGACAGCCATTTCTTGCTTTTGTGATGGTGTTAGTTTATCCATGGTTTTACTTTGTTTTGACGAAAGGTTCTCAGGCGATTTTAAGTCGTTGAAAAAGACGGCTTGAGCATCCGTTTGTGAGAGAGCGACGACATGGTGGGGCGCGAAACGCAACATTGGACAATTGAGTCGGGCGTATTCGTGACCCGTTTAGTACTAATTGTGTGATTGTAGGACGCAGCGATCGAAGTTTACCGCTTACCGTCTACTAAACTTTATCTCTAATGTGATGTGGTCAATCAAGCTCTAAGGTGCGAGGATGTGGACATGGTGTTTAGGTCTACCGTTTTCCTGGAAAATATGTTGTATTATAAACAAAACGACTAGTAGCAGTAAACACTATGCGACTCATAGAAAGCATTTCTTGTGGTAATCTAAGTTAAAAGATATTGTCGCCCTAACTAATCTTCCTCGGGTGCATCACCATCAACTTCCTGATTTTCCATGTTAAGTCGATTAATCATTTCTTCCAATTCATTCTCTTCCTTATCACCCACCACTTTAGGAGCCATTTTTACATCCAGCTTACCTCCTTTCGAAGTAATAACCTCTTTAATAGCGGCAATAGCGTCATTGAGCAACGCAATGCCGACGTCTTTTTCCAGAGTTGTCGTTGACAGTACGTAGATTGGCGGAGCAATAAGTTTGATTTTGATGGGTGAATTATCGGTCGCGACCGCCATGCCGGCCGACAAGGCTGCTTGAATGGCATCAATTCCTTCGTAGGTAAAGCACGATACTTCAATATCACTGCGAATTTTCGTAGGCTGCGGTGCCAGACGACGCAAAATGTAGGACTTGATTTCATCTTTCAAGTCCTGTGGAACATCGATGTCGGCAAAGGGATCGGCTACCGTTTTGTCGTCGGAAATGGCCAATTTGAAAGCATCGTAGGCGTGTCCGTATTTCTTATAGAGCGGCCATCCGATGCGTTCGTACAAGTCTTCCAAGTGATACTTTCTTCGATCAGCGACGTGGCGCAGTACTCCGTGCACCGCCTTGGCTTTATTGAATCGGTCTTCACAGGCCGCTACATCTTCGGGACTGACTCGTCGTTTCGACAGATCGATGTAACCCTTCTCTTTGTCGACACGGAGGACCATGACCACTTCGTTGCGATTCACGCGAATCAATTTATGAATCGATCGAATGCGACGGCGTGACAATTCACTCAATAGAATCATACCCTCAATGTTGTCGTATTCCATCAAACTAACGTACGCACCCATGTCGGCAATGTTACGCACGTTGACCATGACGACACTTTCAATTTCGGGGTATTTTTCTTCGTAAAAGCGACACGTTAAATTCTTTCGATCCTCGCCGAGGTAAATGCGGAAACCGCCATTATCTTCCTCCGTGTGACGGCCAACTACGACTGGGGCCTCTTCATTGCCTTCTTCTGACATGATTTATTGATGTATTCGAATATATGAATGATACTTAATAGTCCCTTTGTTGAATGCTGCTATGGTGGGTCTGGGAAATGCACTTGTTTTGCGGACGGCGACGCGGCGCTCGTACGAGAAAGAAGTGCGGGAGACATACAGACTAATATTGCCTGTCCTGCTGTCCGCAAGAAATCGAATGCGAGGGTGCGCGATGATTGGGAAGAAATATTTTTCAACAGGGCAACAACAACAAAAACATCGGACGAAACGTCGTTCCCTTTTTATTCATCTATATATCATATATAAATCATATATCATAATAACTCATGAGATTGCTAACGCACAATTATCTACAATCTAACGTAAAAGGGTACGTCTGGGTGTGACTCGTGACTCTCATCGATTTGAAAGCGCACTGAAAGAATGTCTTCTCTGGTTTTCTTTCACTTTTTGACAGGACGGAAGAGGGATATCCTCTCGGAATCGTTCCAGAAACTGTTGAAATTGAAAAGTCTCCAGTAGATCGAGAGCTTCTTTTGAGTATTTTACCAAAGTTGAATTATGATGCGGTTCACCAAGCGGTAGCGCAACTGCGTTTGCATTGTTCTACGCTGCCGAAGCTTCCTTCCACGCTACCAGAGAATATCAGCAATGACGAAAACTTGGTGAATGATTTGTATTTCGTATTGTTTGATGTACACGTGAAAAATGGCTGTTTGGTGTGCCCCGCTACTCAACGGAAATTTCCCATCAAAGACGGGATTCCGAACATGATATTACACGAAGATGAAATTTAGTACTAGTACCTGGTACCAGGTAGTTGAGGATGATTGTTGATTGTTTAGAGTCTTGTTTTTGATCCGATTTCTCGGGATTTATCTCGTAGCACAGAATGTAAGCTTGTGTTCCCTCTCCATACCAGCTAAAATTGTTACCAGGATTTAATAAAACAAGTTTTTAAATAAGAACAACTAAATACTACGTATTGATTTCTGGATGAATGACAAGAGTCGTGGGATGTTTTGGTTGTTACTCCTGCTTTATTATTTTACGAGGTCGGTGCTTTCTCCACGGCGAACTTGAGTCACGCAGATGGGAAACGAACATCCACCTTCTTGCACCATGCAAACTTGACTGAAAGAGAAAGTGACGGAACATTTTACATCAGAAACGTTTTGTGGTCGAAATCATGCAAAGCAGTCCCAAGTACTTACTTCCCCGTGCAATCACGGGATGATTCGCAGAGCGTGCTATCGCCTTTGGCGACGCAGACGACACGGCCTTCAGTCGTTTTAGCGCAGGTAACTCCGCCATCACAGGGATCTCCACGGGATGCACAAGTATTCACTTTGCTTCGATAGTTGCAGCCATCTAACAAGGGCAAGCACAATCCGGTGGACCAAAAGAGGGAGCGGTCAAAAGGAGAGGTGCCTTCTTTGATCTGCGTGGTATCAGCTGATGCCGTAGAGTCCAACAGGAAGAGATTGAATAAAAAGAGGAAAGTTTTCATCATTTAATGATTGATGACTGGTAAAGATGAGAGTATTTTATATTCCTTCACGGAATGAGAATGAGAAAAGTTGGCCGTTCTCGAACTTGGGCGAATTCTCTCGTTCATGAAGGATTTTTTGACACTACTTGTACTTGTACCTGTGGAACTTGGACGTGGTGGATGATAAATCCTCTATACAATTTCTCGGCTTGTTATTCACGGAATCAAGTATTATGACTCACATTGTGTGTCTTGTGTCTTGTGTCTAATCGATACCAAGTACCGGTACCGTACTTGTAGCTTGTAGATCGCTCGTTGAATAATCTGTGAAAGGGCGTTAACATTCTACCTGTAGCCTGCAGCGTTCACTGTTCACTGTTCACCCGACGACCATACCAGGTCATGGTAAAAGGTACCAGGTACCGCGACAAAAAAAACTGCATGCAGGGTGCAGGAAGCAGGAACAGGAGGACCGGAACCGGTACCGGTAAGATTGTACCAAGCTTCTGACCTTGCCGTATCTCGTCGTCAGTACCTTTTTATATCCGAACGGTTCTCATTCGATCTGATCTTCAATCTTCATTCCTATATCCCCTTTAACTATAATCCATCATTCTTCCTCTAATCTCCTCGTGAGTCAAGTCAGCTTCCACGGCGACAGGCGAAGTGTTGTGACAGGAAGAAATTCAGTCGATGTCAAGATTACATTCTGACGTTAGGAAATTAGGAATAAATATTAGTATATGTGATCGAATTAACAAAAAAAAAGAAGAAGAAATGAGCATGAAAATCGGCAACTTGTACCTTAAATCACGCGGTAAAATTTTTTTTGACTGTCTGGTACACTTTCTACGAGGGGTACATGGTGTTATGACCGAGCAACACCAGCCAGGTATTTTGTTGTAATCTCTACCTCTAGTATTTACTTTGTATCGAAAACCAAATTTTTCTTCAAAAAATTGCCCGTCATTCCTCTTGCTCCGATGACTGAATTCCATCGTTTACCATCCAAACACGACGAGCAACACTCGGAGCAGTGGGAAAAAACTCAACACCGAGGCCGAAATAAGGGCCAAAAAGGAGCCGACTGCCCCCATGCCCGATTTGGATCATTTAACGTCTGACGATTTTCAACATGTATACGAACCAGCCTCGGATACCTTTCTTCTCATTGATGCCATACAATATGAACTACGTTCAGGACTTTTCCGAGATCGGTTAGAACCGGTAATCGCCTTGGAGCTTGGTTGTGGAACGGCTGTCCCTTCCGTATTTCTACGACGGCATTGGCAAGACGTCAAGTACTTTCGACCGACGCTTCTTTCGTTTGCCACGGATGTCAATCCACGCGCACTTGAAGTAGCCCAATCGACTGTAAAAATAGCCGATCCGCATCCACATTTCTTTGAGTTTGTTCGATGTGATTTGGCCTCTTCATTACTCAATGGCTTGCATCGACGTGTTTCTATTCTCCTCTTTAATCCACCCTACGTGTCGACTCCGGATGAGGAAGTTGGTGGTGTTGATATCGAAGCTTCTTGGGCGGGAGGCAAAAATGGCCGTCGAGTCATCGATCGAGCTATCAGTCAAATCGAACACTTACTGGAAAAACCGTACGGGATGGCCTACTTGGTAACAGTCGAAGACAACAATCCATTTGAACTCGCTCAGAGATTCCAACAACTTGGTTTGAAAATGAGGCCTTTGCTTCGTCGAAAAGCCTTCAACGAGAGATTAACAATTCAAAAAGTGGAATGGATATAATGAGATACGTACGGTACCGCTGCGTATGAGAGTTCGGGTGCCTGTCTATTTGTACTTATACTTGACCCACAAGCGCGTATAAATCTAAACTCACTCATTGTACCTAATAGCTAATGCAACATTTATACCAGGGATCCTAAAATAGCAGATTTTCCAGCTTTCGCTCCTCCTTCCACAATGGGTTTGATTTGATGTGTCGTCTTGAACTTTTTTGTCTCACTTTCTAACATCTTGCCTTCTTTTTCCGCTCGTCGACGCTTGCGTTCTTCGATTTTATCAATCTTTTTCCCGGTTTCCACCAATTGCTTGTAGGCAGCTGTTTCTTTTCGCGCCTGCATGGTCTCTAGGCGTAGCTTCTGCTCCTTCACGCGTCGTTCGTAGGCGACCTTTTCTGTCAAGTGACTCCACTCAAACTTGGACAAATACTTCAACACCCACAGATCTCCATAATGAGCACTGCGTTTGTAATTCGTAATAGGTGTTGAATTGAGTGATGCGGCAACATGTTTCGCGACTTTCTTTGATGCAAACTCAATCCATCCTTCCACGTAACGCTTCGACCCATTGCCCGACAGCTTCCGCCGTCGTTTACGGACGGCGGCGTCCTCTCGGCCAAGTAAACACGCGTGATTTCTCCAAAGTCGCCGAGTAACGTCTTTACTTTGGTGGGAGTCATACGGGGAGGGATGCGTGCTAAATAAACGATACCTCTCTTTTTCAGTTTTGCATTAAAATCTTCTGTTTTACGGAGTGAAAGCTTGTGGACTTTTTCTATCCGAAGACGCCTTCTCTACAAGGTCGTCGTTCTGACTGTCTACCGAGCCCTGGTCACTGTTGCTTTGCACCGTTTCTTCATCCTCCTCTTCATTTGTTGTCATTTTTTCGCTTTGACCCTAAAATGCTTTCTATAAGTCATTCAAGAACAAATAATTGAAGACGAGTTTGTCGGTCAATGGTTGTGCTTTTCTGTTGCTCTTGGAAAACGGTCGATGGTCTGACTATAATAATCATGAGCCGTAGTGGTGATTGGTACTAATTGATCAGACATAATCAGAAAGTAGCAAAAGTTGCGATGTTTTGCAGCCAGCCGCCAGCTATTTTTGAAGATCGATGTACACGTCATCATTTCGGAATAGCGAAATCAGATGAGTACTCAATGGTCTATAGACAAGTGACAAGGATTCAATAATGAAGAACGACGAGAAAGACGCCGTATTTAAACCTTTCCTTTATTCAACGGCAAGCTCATTACTAACACACTAGGGTTTTATGTAATAATTACTTGAATACTACTAATTCAAAATGAAATCGTAATTAAGGTATCGGAGGTGGGACTTTCTATGTAGGTCCGAGACAGAGTCATAAACTACAACCCACGATCCGTTGCACATAAGTGAAACTACAGTTTTTGGTTTTTAGATTTTTGGGACTTGAAGACGTTTAGATTTTTTAGAGACCGCTACTTGCATGTGGAAGGTTTAACGGTGTAGTTTTCATAATTTATTTTAACAATATTTCGTTCAAATGACTAAATGTTTCTTTTTCGGTCCTAATATTCGAAAAATAAAGATTTTGTGCAAGGAATTCCATTTATTTTATGAATCGAAAACAGCCAAAACTTGGCCCACGCCAAGTTTCACGTGGTCGGGATCCGGACGAACTCGCTCGAACTTTGAATATAGACCTCCAAAGTACTGCGGGTGTTTCGTCGAGTGGAACTTCGTTCAAAAATGGCGCGTAACTTCTAACGGACCCTAGAGATTTCTATCGCCTAAGTAATGTCACCCAACTCACCCAACTGAACCAACTTCTGCTCGGCTGGCGACAAGCCGCGTACAACCTTGCATGGCAAAAATTTGGTGCAATTTTTTTTATAAGCATGTGCTGGACGAATAGCGATTGGAGGGAAGCCGATTACGAAGCACTCGGGGCTGTGCCAACGTTCAACGCATACTTTCCTATGGAGGCACAATCTCTCCATTAATTCTTTTCGAAAAAGACTCTTGCGTAAAACGGAGCGTTTGAACGACACTAAAGTCATCATGGGAATCATTGAGCAATCAAACAACGATGAGAATGAAATTGATGGTAAGATAGCATGTATTCTCGAGGAGTCGTTCCGATGTCGGCTTCTCAAAATCTAACTTATGCCGTTTTCACTCGTGATGATGAAAAATTTAGCCGCTATCGAATATCAAGCCTCATATCAATGCACCTCTACTGATGAAGCAGACGGAGATATAGCAAGTCAAAGCATGTCGAAGCTGGATGAGGAGAAGGCGTCGGCTTATACACAGAATGAGGTCAACAAAATGGTAGCATCAGACTGCGAAGCCTCGTCGCTCGCTCAAGGCTTCGCGACCTCGAAACACGGGGATGGATCTGAAGATGATCTTGCTTTAGAGTATCAAAATTCATTGGGGGGAAAACCTTTAACATGCTCTCAAAAGTGGACTAAATTCGTCCTAAGAACACAAGTTCCACTGCATAGATTCCTTCACTTTGTGACCAGTCGGTCGGCGAGAAACCCGAGGAAAACTGTGGTGGGAATGACTTTATTGGCTTTGATTATCATGGGTATCGGCCTATCAACAAACTTCAAAATTGATGTCGATGAAGACTCCCTCTGGACCCCACGTGGGTCTCATGCTGCGATAGATCAAAAATGGATCAAGGAGGAATCGGGCTTCAAGCCGGAGCCAAGATGGTTTGTTCTGTTATTCCATTTCGAAGGACAGAATGTTTTAGGTCAAAGTCAAGTACAGCGCATGTTCGACGTTCTCGATGGTATTCGTGCCGTCGAAGGATATGATGAAATGTGCGAAGCGTCGGATTTTATCGATGTTAACGGTGTGCGAACGTGTGAAATCAATGGTCCACCGCAGATTTGGAACACATCGTCAGCGTTCTTCCAGAGTAACGTAACTTCGGATGAAGAAGCTATCGAGGGGCTCTCTGTGCGCTTCATGTCGGACTTGTTTCCAGTGGTTGAAGAACTTTTCTACGGCTATCCGCAGCGCGATGAAAATGACTTGCTGACTAGCGTGACGTCGTATTCTATTTTCATTCACTTCCCACATGTTGATCTCGCAGAGGACGTTGAGGAGAAGGCGCTTGACGTTGTCCTGGACTTTCAACAAAAATGGAAAGACGATCCCGAATCCAATCTTTATGTGGAAGTAGCTGCGGAACGCTCTTTTCCAGATGAGTTCACCAGAGCCATTATTGCCGACATTCCTCTTGGTAAGATTCAACTTTACATTTTAATCACCCACCATCGTAAAGGTTTTTTCGCTCACACTTTGCTCAATTTCGTGATTTCTTCAGTCCCTGTTGTCTTCTTTTTGATGAGCTCCTTCACATGTGTAGTCTTTTTCAAGAGACACAAAGTTCAGTCCAGAACCATGCTTGGACTCTCCGCAGTAGTCGGTGTTCTTTTGAGTATGTGCTTTTCGTACGGAATGCTGTTCATCTTCGGGGTGCCTTTTACTTCCATTACCCAGATGTTGCCCTTCATCATCTTCGGTATCGGAATGGACGACTCTTTCATTGTGATTGGGGCTTACACTCGGGCTGACCCGAGGAAATCTGCGGTGGAGCGGATTGAGGAGTCCATTGATCTGGTGGGCGTCAGCATTACGATGACGTCGCTTACTTCTGCTCTGGCATTTGCCATTGGATGCACCTCTACAGTTCCGGCGGTTTATTGGGTGTGCCTGTATGCCTCTCCCGCCGTTGTCATGGTTTACTTCTATCAGCTCACGTTTTTCGTCGGCTGCATCGTCTTGGATCAGCAGAGAATTGATCAGCAACGGCGTGACTGCTGTGTCTGGCAAACTGTACCTGCTTCGGAAAAAGAAGACCAAGAAAATGAGGAGGGATGCGAAGAAGCGACTCAAAATAGCTCTGAGGGTTCTTATGTGGATGAGTTTTTCATTGACCGCTTCATGCTGCCGTACGCCGAGTTTCTCTTGCGTCCGATGGTGAAAGTGATGGTACTGATCGCATTCGCGGCTTTTTCCGTGCTCTGCGCCTTAAGTGCCACGAAACTTCGCCAGGACTTCAAATTCAAAGATGTTCTACCGAGTGATTCCTACATTACTCCGTTCATACAAGGACGGCAGGATTATACTGCTCGCAGCCACTTACTCACTTATGTCTACTTTCGAGATGTGAACCAAAGTGACCCAGTTATTCAGGAGCAGATGATTGAATACGTTGATGACCTTGTTGAGATGGAAGCCATCACAGGCCCTCCCGATTTGTTTTGGTTGCGGGAATTGGGACTCTATGTTGACAACTTCACGCTACACGAATATTCCTTCGATGAGCAACTTGATTCTTTTCTCTCGGTGAAGATCATCAACAAAGTTTTCGGAAATGACGTTCTTCGGGATAGCGAAGATAACATTATCGCATCTCGCTGCTTGATTGATATGGGAAATCTGGATGCAGACGACATTAAAGGCCAAATTGAAGCGCTGGAAGATCAAGAACGAATCACCAACGAGCAACCAGTTAACGAAGGAAAAGCGCGCAAAGCCTTCTTCACGTACTCGAGAGCCTACAATATCTGGGAGTTTTACGCTACATCCGTGAGTCAGCTCACCTCCTCGGCTGTTACGGGTGTCATCGCAGTGAGTCTCGTCACTGTTTTCATGATTCCCCATTACACTTCAGTGTTTGTCGTCTTCCCAGTCATGTGCGTCCTTTATATTGACATGCTTGGTGTGATGCAATGGGCCGGAGTGGCGATTAATCCTGTCTCGTACGTTGCTTTGTCGATGTCGATCGGACTCATTGTTGACTTCTTGATGCACGTCTTGTTGAGGTACTATGAGTCTGAGGGTAATCGCCGCGAAAAAGTGATTGAAACGTTAACATCGATGGGCTCTTCTATCATGCTCGGGGGTATCACCACGTTTTTGGGAACGGTCCCACTAGTGTTCAGCACCAGCGAAATCTTTTATATCATCTTCGTCGCCTTCATGGCGCTGGTGCTTCTCGGAGTAAGTCATGGTATCATTTTATTGCCGGTAATTCTCTCGCTGGTCGGAACCGAAGAGCGAGTGTCTACCAAGGCCACGAGGACGAAAGATCCTGCAGCTCTTGACAACAAAACACCTCATCCCGAACCTCTTTCGGATGCTGAAGGTCACGCACAATAGTAAAAATTGTAAAAGAAATACTTTATCTTGAAACAATCTTGAGACCACCCCAGAAAGTATTTCGCATTTCGCATTAAACCTGTTCGCCCAGAATTAGTTCTCGTTGCAGTCCTAAAGAGGAAGTATTATATCCCGTTTCCCATGGCTGGCAATGGATCTCTCGGGCCATGGGCTCTGTAATTTTCGGTGCGCTTCCAGGCATTGGGTAACAGCTAAAAATCAAGAATCATTTCTTCGTACAAGTAGCTCAAATCGTTTACGAGAAGGTCCCGAAATGAGACCCGTGTACCCGGGACTAACAATTGCTTCCATTACTTTGTTTTTCGTAGTAAATTCGATTTTGTCGACGTGTGCTCGAGTGCATTAAGATGTCTTCTATTCTAAAGAACCAGGTACATAAGAAGCAAACTAATCTAACACTCTACATAGCAATGACAGGACGGATTCAAATCGTTGTCTTTATGAGACACGGCATAGCTGTTCACAACCTACGAGATTCTAGAAAAGATCCTGCGCCCGATCATCGCGATGCTCGATTTTGGGATCCTCCGCTGGTGTATCAGGGGGTGGTGCGGGCTGTGGAGGCGGGAATGAATGTTCAACGATGGATGCAGGCGCATACGAAGCGTCGTAGAATCGAGCTTTTCGTAACGTCTCCGTTGACCAGATGCCTACAAACGACGACGCTCGCTTTCATCAGAGGCGACGATTACGAGCATCCGCCTCCTCCGATTGTCTGTGTCGAAGATGTCCGCGAAGCTTATGGTATTTATTATCCAGATAAAAGAAGAGAAAAGTCCAAATTAAAAGTAAGTGGGGTTAATGTAGCCGCTGTCCGCTTTCATCTGGTTGTTTTTACTGATGTCTCTTTCTTGGCTCGTTCCTCGCGTCAAGAGCGTGTGGCCACAAGTCGAGTTCTCCGAATGCATGACCGAACACGACGACGATTGGAAAGAAGATAGGCGTGAGAATTTCGCAGACGTAAATGCTCGCGTGGATCGTTTCCTGACGTGGTTAGTACGAAGGCACGAATCTCAGATTGTTGTCGTCACACACGGTGTATGGATGGAGTCTCTCTTTCGAGTTCACTGCAGTACAGCTTTGCGTGAAGATCAACGCGTTCATAATTGCGATGCGTTTGCGTGTGAAATTGTGTCAAAAGATGGCGTTTTTCAGCAAATCGGGAGGACGCAGCATGTTTCGGGCTTCTCAAATCACTAGCACTACTTACGGTTTTATGCTGCGTGCTGACTCTCGCGTGTGAAACGTCTGACATAACCTAGAACCCGAACAAACTTAGGATTTGAGGAATGTCGGCTTGTAAACTTTGGGAAAGCCGAGCAAGCCCACATGTGCACCGTCTCTCACCAGCTTCGAAATGGGAGCAGAAAGTTGTCAATATACCTCTTTATTGCAGAGCCGATCTGGGGTCATGTGCATTCATCAGCCATGAGTAGAGCACCTTGTCTCGCATAAATGCCACCCGCAAAAAAGACAACTGCAATACCAGCCTGTGGTAACGATGTTAAGCTTTTGTGGGAGTTCAGAATGAAAAAAGGACAACACCACTTTAAACTTACTGCACAGTATCCTGCTGATACATAGATATGGAACTCTTTCGGGTTAGGAAATAGCAAAGCCAAGGCAAACGACAGAAGCTGAAAGAAAGCGTTCAAGCTCTGTTGTGTTCCCCCAACTTGGCCCCGGATTCCAGCAGGAACTGGTCATAATCAAATTAGTTTGTAAAAAAATAAAGGCCAAATATCCATCTCACACGTCATTCACGTACTGTATTGCTGCATCAGTTGTGTTACGCTGATGTCAAATACCCATAGACCGATACGGCTGCAGCAAACACCTCCAATCAATAAACTCGTCGATGTCAAGTAATCCTTGACGAAAAGAGACGAAAAACTAACGGATATACAACAAAATTGATAAAGGATACTCCACATGCCCGTGTTGATGAGCGTCGTACGATTGACGGAAAAGTGGAATACAAATGTCCCGCACAAACCAACGGCGGCTGAAATTCCTCGCCATATGCCAACCGTCTCCAAACGCATTCCTCTCCACGCCAAATAGCCCGTCATGAGTCCACCGAAGGTGAGAGCATTCAAGTATCTAGGAGCAGCGTGAAGTTGTGTGTCAGCAAAGGCATTTCGATACCCAAATTCTTATTAGGGCAGTGTCAACTTACAACAAGGAAAGGCCGAGACCAGCCCACGCCACATCTTGCTTCATATATATTATCAGGGCAGAAGGAAGTCCGATCCTTCGACAGTTCTTATTTGTGAACTCACTCTCCGGAACCGCCGCCCGATGCGTCCTTTCGGCTAGTTTCGGAATGAGATGGTAGATCCGATAGGTGCAAGAGTATTCCACCATCAAGGCCGCTATATTAACAGCACCTACCACCAGTGCGGCACTGGCTAAATCACTACCGCCAGTTTGCTGCTGCGACGACGAGTCGTCAAACGCCCCCAGAACCAGTCCGGCGAGGGCGGGTGCAACGATTCGACAACTCAGATCGATCTGTTTCATCATGACATTGGTCTCGGATAACCATTTTTGTGTCTGTGGAGACCCTTTCGGACCCACTTCTTGACTCATAATCACCACCCAGTCTCGTTCGATGGCGACTAAGAAACCGGCATCTAGTATACTGGCCACCGAACCCCAAAAATGAATGCCAACGAGTAAGAAGACGGACCAAGGCGTCACCGTAGAAAAGGTTTGCTCCGCTATCGCAGTATCCAAGTGATGGAGTAGCAGATAGCACAAGATCGTCGCCGTGACGACACTGAGATTTTCGGTCCAAATGAAAAACGTCGCGGCAAAGAGTCGATTCGATCCATCCACAAATCGACCCGCTTTGGCGCCCAGCAAGAAAATACTCAACCCTGACGTCACCCCATACGTTGAGATGAGAAAGAGTGACTGGTAATTGGTAAAGGCCGCCAAAAACAAAATGAGAGCAAACTGCCAAGCAGCTTCCGAGAATTGAGCAAAAAGTGAGACAAATAGAGAAGTCGGCGGGCCTTTTTCAAAAGCTCTCCGCCCGTTTCGTTTCTGGTAATGAGTTCACTTGTTTCATTCAAGCTACGAGTGTGTTGTTGTGTGGTTGGTAATGCCATTCTTATTCATGTTGTTTCGGCAATGGGCAGTTGTGTGTCGTGAGTTTGTGTCGCGCCTAAAAAAAGTTCATTGAGGACAGCCCTAGCCCTCAACCTTAATGTGTCGGGTCTTATTATCTTTACTAAGGCGACAAAGATTGGTATTCTCGAGAAGTCTTTATGGCAATTCTAGCGGACCCCAAAGAGCAGTATGCTCTATCGCTGATACCTTATCAAAGTTAATAAGGAAGAAGAACAACGCAACGACGATTTCTTTTGGTAAAACATCTGTTGTATTGAAAGATCTAGTCAGGGGCTTGTCCTACAGCTTACCTGCGATAGGCCTTCACAAAAAAAATACAAGTACTAGCTCCTTAAAAAGAATAGCGTTCATCAAAACAATCTCTACTCTACCCTCGAATCGATGGAGGAAAGGCATGCTCGCCAGACTTGATCTCGAACGGCCGGCTGTCCGGCAAAGTCCGCCAGAGTCGCGCGAAACGCCTCGGGACTGTCAAAATTTGTTGCCGAAGCACCCGCCTGCTTCAGAATACTGTACACTTGTTCCACCAGCTGACGCTTGTGAACATCGTTGACGCGGAGAATCTGTTGCACGGCACCGTCGTAGTCACCCGCACTGAAAAAACCTGCCAAGCTGCCCACAATTCCGCCCAACAAACCTCCCACCGGTCCAAAGAGTAGACCTCCGGCTACTGCGCCTCCTCCGGCCATGAGGCCTTGTTTCAGGGATTGGGTTCCGGTCTTGCGCATGTCCTGGTTGTTTTGGAGAAATTCCGTCAATTCGTGGAAAGAAAATTCCACCGTAGGATTCGGAATCGGTTCGGCGGCCGGGTAATCGTCCATTGTGGTGTAATAATGAATGTAAGGTTGTCAGTTACCGGGTTTGTTCAAATTAATAAGGTTGTTTGTTTTAAAATAATGATATATTAGTAAACTAGAAGGGACACCATGTTTTCATGGGATTGAAAAAAACGCACCATCAGCGTGATCGACGTGCTACATCGAACACGTTTTATGACCTTGTCTTTCCAATACCGATGCGCTAATACGTCAATTTACAGCTGCCTCACATGCTCACAAGTGAAGTCTTCCCTTTTTCGTCCAGTGCGGTTTGACAAGAGAACGTTCTTGATTTGAAGATGTTCATAACTTTTCAATAATTGCATCACATTATTAACTCAATATTATCCTGACGCCAGGAGCTTCTTTTCCGGTCCTCCTCCGTCGGTCAAAAAGTAATCGGCTTTTTGCTCGTGTCCCGTTATCAAAAGCGAATGATCCTGAGATTTGTATTTGCTCCATTCGGGAATTCCGCTCAAAATGAGTTTGAATTTAGGGCCAAAGCCAGGGTCTTTCGTGAGAAGTTTTAACAAGGCGATACTGTGGACCTTGGCTCCAGTGGCGTCGCGGATCTTCAAAAGATCCGGATTTTCCAAAACTTGATAAATCAAGAATTCGCAAAGTTCACACGCTAGTGCTTGCTGTAAAAGCGAAACGCGGCCATGTGCTGCTCCGGGTGCTGCTGTCGTGGAGACAGCTCTTTGTTCGGCTGCAATCATTGGATCCTCTCGCGTTCGGGCATCGATGCCACTTCCCTCAACCGTCGTGGGACGATCCTGCTGCGCCGGTGCCGGTGTGTACTCCTGTACTGTCTCAACGTTGACACCAAATGTTGAAGGCATGGTGGGTTCCGAAATTGTTGAAATCGAATCTTCGGCGAGAAAAGGAGACGGTGAGACTATAGCAGGTTTAATAGGGTTGCCTTGTTGGAAGTTTCCTTGTTTTACATGCTGATACGGACCCATGACAGGTTGTGGCTGCTGTTGGTTCTGGATTCCCATCTGAGAACCGTAGTACATTCCCTCTTGTAGTGGCTGACTAGGCATGGCGTACAACTGTTCATTCTGCTGAATATGATTCGTTTGAGAAGATTCAGGATAAGGAGAAGGTTGTCCCACAAAGGTTCTGGCTTGAGGATTCTGTTCGTGAGAGAGCGGTTGGAAGTTTCTGGTGTGGGTGTTATTGTAAAGAGCTCCGCTGCTTCTAGAAACGTAACCTCCTTGCATAGGTTGTTGAGAGTGCTGTCCATTAGTCTGTGGCGACGCGGAGTAGCCGCTGTAAGGCCGGTTTGCGCTAGGTGGATGCGTTGGCTGCTGCATGCCGTAAGAATGATTTGTTTTGGAATGCGTCGGCTGCTGAATGTTGGGTCCAGTGCTAAACAGGGCAGAGGTATATTTGTGCTGTGGCTGTGCTTGTTGACTTTGATTTTGTGAGTTTAACGAGCCATGAACTTGTTGCGACACATATGACTGCGGGACATGAACTTGCCGGATTGCAGTAAACTGCTGGGGTGGTTGCACCTGGTGCTGTGAGGCTGTGTGTTGAATATTGGGTTGTGAAAACGATGATGATGAAGCTGGTTGGTATTCGTAGCTTGCTGCTGCCTGATACGAATGGATAAAGTTGTTTGACACAGGATGTTGCTGCTGATACGCCAACTGATCGTGCATAGGTCGAGATGGACTCCTAATAGAGGCTTGGACTTGCACATGCCCTGCAACCGATTGAGGAGGATAGGTTCCATATTGGACACCTGGAGTAGAAGATTGCGGTGCGACGTTTGTTTGCATGGGATATTGCGCTTGTACATAGCTAGTCTTACTTGTTGTAGCATTTCCTGTCGGGCCATGGGACGTTCCTGTGCCTGTGGGTAACGTTCCCATAATTGCAAGCGGGTCATCGCATGCATCAACTCGTTTACGTACTGGCCCTTCCCCTGGTGATGCCGATGGCCGCAGTGGCTGTTGAAATTCACGCCTTGTAGTAAATACACTGGTCTTGCATTTGTCAACATCTCCAAGGCCAATTTCATAAATTCTCTTCAACGCTTCGATCATGAACGCCGAGTCCTCGTGTAGTCCTTCCAAGTTAATGGCGCTTTTCATATAGCTGACAATGCCTGCTTTAGTATTTCCCTGCCCACAAGATGCTAGAGCTTCGACGTTAACCAGCCGAGACGCAGCAACGTGAATTAATCGAACCACAGACAGGAGAGGTGAACCTAAAAGTTTTCGATGCAAAAGGGAATTCAACAAGTCCACCATTTGGGGAACATAGCCCCAATCAGCAAATTTCTCGCAGAGCGTATCTCGAGTTTTACAAAGATAGACGATTGCCGTTGTAACGCTGTTTAACACGTCGCAGTTTGCTTCGGCGACGACTACAGTGCTTTGAGAGGATTCGATGACAGCGGAGGGCGAGGAACAAAAAGTCTCTAGCTCTTTCTTCCATCGCTGTAGGAGATGTTCTAAAAACGATGAAGAATCTCGCAGCTGGAACGTCGGCTCTTTGAGAAAACGAGAAACGTAAACACCGCCGATGTATAACTCTCTCTCAAGGCGTTGGTAGCTCACGAATGTATCTGGTGGAATCGTATAATTCTCAGTTTTTCCGCCCAGGGCCTTCTTTGTTGCTACCATGGTATCTAGAAGCTCACAGAGCACTCTTCGGATTTCTGCTCGCATGGAGCCGTCCCAGATGAGCTCTGGTGTATCAGCATTGGAATCAAAAGCTTCAAGCATTAGTTCCGGTCCCTCTTTTAACTTAAAAATTAAAGTCCGCGGAAGGAAACGCGTCAAAAGATTATCTGTTGTTCGACTGTGTTAGATAAAAGCAATAACAAATCGAGCTCCCGTTCATTATTATCGTACCAATAAGTGTCCCCGCCAAGGGATCCCATATCATCTTCGAAAGTGTCTTGGCTGCTCCTACTCGGGAACTCCAGGTCTTTGTGAACTGGGAGTAACCCACGACGACACCGAGTAGTTCCAACCAAATGCTCGACGAGACAATTTGTGAGGCTATAATTTGAGAAGAAGAAAGAGCTTCGAGAACCATCCAACCGATATTCTTCCGCTTCGAGTCTTTCTTTTCGCCACCATCTGAAGAGTTTTCAGTTTCATGTAGGTCGGGACTCTCAATAAGATCCACAAGTCTCCAGAGAACACCCTCATTGGCCACCGACTTCGCAAACGAATGATTAGAACTAATAATAGACAAAGCCTCAGCTCCAGAGTCAAATACCTATCACGAAAGGTTAGTGTTTAGCAATATCTCGCGCATCAAGAATCACATGGTCTCACCTCTAATTCCTCCGGAACATTTAGCAAGCTTACAAAAAGCGAAACGACGAGCGCGGGGCTTTCCTCTATGGCGCTGGTCACGATTCCGTCCACTCGACAAAGTGCGACAAGGGAGGTTACTACGAGCAAAAATGCCTCTGATTCTACATAACATCCTTCGTTTTGCTCAGCTGGTAGACCAAAGCTAGCTAGATCTTGCACCAACTTCGACTTGTTAAGGCTAAAGGCAAGGTATCGACACAATGCAACGCAGAAAGTGACAGGATTCGGAATCTTTCCTAGCGCCTCCTTGCCGTGCTTGTTGAAGACCCTGAGATAAACGCCTCCTACCTTCACTTCTCGCTTTAGCTCTTCGTAGCAAAAATTGCTGACAACTCTAAACTCTTCTTCTACCGTTGCATACACCGTAAATGGTCTTTTTTTCTTCCACGGATTCGACAAATTTTTCCAAGTATTTTTGCATCGAAGACTTCCAGATAATAGTTGCTGTTTCCGTGTTAGAGTTGACAACACGGAGGATTTCGTGGCTGCGCTGGTTTCTTAACATCAAAGCTACTGGATCGGTCAATAAAATTTGTAACGCGGACAAAACATCCGCCCTTACTGGCGAGTTTTCAATGGAGCCCGACAGCATGCCGAGAGCTCGTACCGAGTTCTTCGCAGGAATATTTATCATCGACGGTACGTCTTCCCCGTTGGCATTATTTCCTTCTAACTCCGCAGTCACATCGAAAGTCATAGTAGCTCGAATCAAAGGCCAAATTATACCGCTTTTGGCAAGTTTTTCTTGTAAAATACCGTCCCTTGCCATATTAGCAACACATTCAATTGCAAACACTTTCGTTTGTTCTTCATCGTCGCTCGGCTGACCATTGAGATTCAATGTACCATCAATACAACGCCGAAGATCAAAGAAAATGACTTCTTGTTTATCCATGGACTTTGCTGCGCTCCTTCCACTCTCATAGTACATAATGCCGGAAAGTGTTTGAACGGTAAACCGTATAATACGGCTTAAAATTTCAAGAATCTCGCTGCTCTGTCCTGACTTCTTTACAGCACGCAGCGAGAAAATGGAAAACGTAAGAAGAGAAGTCAGGCAAGGAACGCCTTCTTCAAGGACCAGCTCTTCTGCATTGAGCGGTGACACGAGGCAAGTTCGGAATACCAACTCCGTCGTCATCTGAATGAGTTCAGCAATTTCTTTTTTCAAAAAGGAACATTTCAAAATCTGATCGTCATTCTCATTTTCAAGCATTTTGTTATAGGAAGATGGAAGGTTGAGGCACGACAAAAGAACTTGATAAGCAGGGTATTTATACCGTCTCATTTCCTTCTCGTATCGTCGACAAATGAGCAGTTGAGCTTGTATCAAAATCTGGATGTTTTTCATCGAGGCGATAAAGAAGAGCCCATCGTGTGCCTCGGCATCAAGGTTCGGATCAGAAGTGCCATCAAACGGAGCAATCTTGCCCCCGCCTTCCAATAGAGGTTGCAACAATTCGTAAGAAGCCTGAATAGACTCAAACATGTCCCTACCTGAGGGATTCTTGTCTGGGTGGTATACACGAGCGAGCCGTCGATAGGCTTTTCGCAACTCCTTGATACTGTCCCCCACTTTGAGTTCCAAAATTTGACGCGCACGATCTTGCGCATCTTCGCTACTTCCATATTCCTCACTCAAAAACTTTTTGAAATGCTCTAGACACGATCGAAACACTTCGACTGGTTCAGCCATAGGCCAATCAGGGAAACGACCTTCGTCGCACAGGTTACAAAGATAATAGTTGTGACAGAAAACCTCTTTTTCGAGGCGAGGGTACGCAACACCCGGCATCGGACAGTACTCGTAGTCAGTTCCGTTGTTTTGGAAGAGTCGCAACGGAAAATCACCTAGATGCTGCCGAGTCATTTCGATTAGATGCTTCCTCATTTCAAACGTCCAGATTACTTCTGGTGTGTCGGAACCACCGACAAACACGTCGGCAAACCGCTCTGGTCCATAGTTTACTAATACATGAAGAAGACCTTCAGGTAAGAGTTGTCCAAGGATGCTCCGCTCTTTCAGTGGAATCTCATCTTGTCCAGCTGCTGCTGAAAATCCTGATCTGAAGTGCTGTTCTAGGTGGGTTGCATGGAGTAGCTTGGCTATCCCTTTGAAATTGTTTCCTTGGTAGCAACACGCAAAAAAGAAAACGCCAGTTAAATATAGCTTCTGGATGGCGCGATCGTTCTGTCGAGTGATTTTGTAAACAAGGTCAGCTGCTTGATCCACTAAGTCTGAGTTATTGCAAAGAAGAGCCTGGCATAAGGTTGCTAGTGGGTTTGCGTCGTTATTCGGTGCCCTAGTCGAAAGAATTCGCTTCGATATTGGGATGGGCATATATGGAACGCCCCTGTTGTCGACACTCTTGTGCAAATCTACTATTCTTGTAAGCGCTTTGAGTGCCAGTCTCGCAACATCAGCAGGGGCGAAGATAACGCTACTTCCAGCGTCAGTGCAGAGAGTCCATCGTAATTGCCAAACGCTATCAAGTCTTTTCCATTTACCCGTATCAATCTGAGTTTCATCGACAACATCAGAATGGTCATCAATGTCGTACTCCTCGACATGGGCAGTTGTCACCAAGTCATACTGACTCAAAAACCCCGAATCCATCATTTGACGTAAGTTCGAAAGACGAAAAGGGCCCCGAATTTTCTCTGGGGGTGGAGGTATCTTGGCTGTTGAAGCAACATACCACACAGGAGGGCAGACCATATCACTAGATACTTGAGCTGATTGTTGCGCTGCGGCTGAAATATCGGAACCATCTGTGATAAGAATATCTTTGGTTCCGAGCGACAAAGCGCGACTCAGTGAATTAGAAATGATTTGGCTGCGATCGGTGTGAGCCCAAGCCACGAACTGACAGAGTTGGCTTATACTTTCGATGTTCAACAGTTGTTCAGCATTCTCAGGAATGTCGGTAGAATCTGACTTATCAGAATCACCTAATATAACCGCCAGCAGTTTGAGCAACCTATGCTGCGTTTCTAAGCTTCTTGTCGTACACATGGTTCGTACGATTATCATAACATCAGTGAATGGCCCAATCTTCGCCGCGTGAATCGCATACAATTTTTCGATACATCGAATCACCATATTTGTTATCTGTGCATACAGCGAATGTGAGACGATAGGGTTACGCGATGCATGATAGGTGGTGCTGCCTACTTACTTGCTCATCGCGATCAATCTCACAGAGGAATCTACGGAATAGATGCTCAAATAACCGTACTGGTTCATCCCAGCTTTTGATAAAGCCTTCCCCAGCTTCCAACCATAGGCGCATGTATATATTGCCGACGACCAGCTCTTTGTCCAAAGAAGGATACTCCACTCTGAACTGCTGGTGATTCCACGCTATCCCATCTAATCCACGCGCTTCCGTCTCTCGTCTCATGAACGCAATCTCACTTTCCAGAGCGATCCGTAGTTCTCGTCTTGTTTGAATTGACCAGATAAGATCAGGTAGGTTGTGGTCTTTCGTGAGTACATGGAAGAAAATTCGGAAATTTTCCACCAGAGGTCCCTTTTGTTGTCGATCGTAGTTGCTGCAGCAAGATTGATTCTCGAACGAAGTCGATCCATATTGGTTCCGGCACCACCGTAAGCTGTTTCGCCACTGCCTTCTGGCGACGTCTCGCCTATATAGTCTCTCTCTAATTCATCCAATTGCTCCTCTTCAACTTTACTTAAAAGAGGCATGCTAAGATACGTCAAGAATCCATGAGGCACCATGCGACGGAGTAGTCGCTTCTCGGGGCAACCTGCCGGTCCTGACAACCACAAGCTGCAGAGATATCTACTAAGAAATCTTTGACCTTCCATTGGGCTGTATACAGCCAAATAAAAATGCTCTAACAAAACAGCTAGACTCAACGCCTCGTCTCTAATTGCTTTAGCAGCAGATGGAGCATGAGTTAGGAGTATATGCAGCAATAAAGCGGTATTTTCTATAACACAAGGGGAATGGGACTTCAGAGCTGACAGCAAACCCCGATACCTAAAAATGAAGACGTGAGCAATCAGTAGCTAACGAACAAATTCATAGTGAAACTTACCTTTGCGCCAAAGCCGAAACAAAAGAATTAAAATGTTCTGGACTAGTGGTGTCATGAAATGAACACAAAACGCTTTGCAAGATATCGCTAGCAGCCATAAGAATGAGTTCCGAGACCCGTCGTCGTCGCTCCTGACTGGATGACTTTGTCTCAACAAGAGACGAAGCAACTTCCGTGACAAGTTCAGGTCCCCCGCACTTAAAAACAACATTTTTGTTCACGTATTCTGACTCTTGATCGCGCGAATTTTCGTTTCCAGACAAAAGGACACCCAACACTCGCAGCGCCCAGAATTGACTAAAGATGTCCTGCTGTGGAAAAGCACTGAACAGAGATGGAATAGCTTCATGGAATGTTGTCAACTCAGTAGAAACTTTATAGCCAGTAACTGTCTTTGACAAACGATAGAGCGTCTGCAAAATGGTACTCACAGCAAACTCTCGTGTTGTGAGGCGCTCTTCAGGAATTTCAGCAACTTTCTGTGGCATAGTTGGTGAAGTCACATGAAAAAGTCCCGCTAGCAATCCCCAAAGCGCTCCAATGGTTCCTGTTATCATTTTGTCTTTTTCCGTTGCTGGCAAACCAGCGGAATCAGGCGAGACACTGGCGTTAAATTCAATGCAAGCCTCTACTAAACTGTCACACTCTTCTAGCAAATTGAAGTTTTCCCCTTGACGCTCACCAAAGATATGAGAAGCGTATGCATACGTCTGCGTTGCCAGGTTATAGACCTTTTGAAGACAGTAAAGAGGAATCGAGAGAGGCTGAAACAAGGCCCCCGCTCCCGATGCTTGGAATGTTGCGGCAACATTTGACGTTGTCAGCACCGATTGACCGTAAGGTGTCAATGAGTATCCGTCACTTGATACATTTGATACGTGAACTGATACACTTCCACTGCTGCGCCCAGAGCCATCTCTGCTATTTTGATTCGTCCACGTTGAGCATGCATCAAGTAGCGAGACCAGCATTGAGTCACGTTCACTGCATCCATAAGTGCGGCTAGACCCATCTCGAAATTCTATCTTTATTTCATCGGGCGGAAGCCTAATAAGACCCGAAATACCAGATAAACGTCGACAAGAAACAATCCCACCATCGCGTTCGACTAGATAGGCCGCCGACGTGATTGTTAGCTGCCGCGATACGATACCGCCCAGAAAGGCGTTGTCATCATCCACGTACGTATTGTCATGGCGACGCGTCGCCTTCCGCACAGCCCATGAAATTACCGTCGCGCCCACATCCATTTGTCGTCTCGATGTCATCCACTGAGCTATGGTCATACTACTTGTGCCGGATGCTCCCGTCATGAGGCCCAAGATGGCCATTTGATCTCCCGTATATCGTATGAGTTCATTTCGATTGTTGCGTCCCACGGGGTGCACCAAATAGAGGCGCGACTTGAATGGCTGATGAAAATGAACTATCACCCCTCGTTCATCGTCAGCAACGGGGACGAGTTCTCGGACATCCGTGTATCGATATGTTTGTATTATTTTATGGGTTCGCGGATGTATCTCGACCAGACCGTAGGGCTTGGCATGCAAGTGAACCGGTCGCGTCGTTCCATGCCGTGTGTAGCGTTCGACATGAGACCAGACGCCCACAACACTCGGTGACATCTGCCCAGCAGCATCTTGGCATTCGAGCAGAGCCGTTAATACGTGCGCACGATGTACATCATGACACGATAACTTCAATACGTCTTTGCCAACTTGCAACAGAATCGTTTCTCCTTCTTTGGCTTGCCATTCGGTAATGGCCGAATAGGGCCATCGATTCGTCTCCTGCAGGCTGTCATTGGTGGGATCATAAGTGGCGAAATCCTGAGCATTCAAAATCAACAGCCGCGTATATCCGGTTCTCCAAGAGCGGAGCTTGGTGACTTGAAATCGATACAGCGGCCGAGTCGGATGATTTATTCGTTCTTGTCGATCTTTTTCGTGTTGAGATACCATTTTCTGCGAAGGAGTAAAGCCCAAATTGACTTTCGGGTCATTGCCGTGCCCTCGTTGGAAAAAAATTTGCAATTTGGCGGTCAGTTTCTTGGTTCCAGCCACCACTTTCGTCGTATTGTCCACTGGCGCACTTTCCGTCACGGCTACATTCGAGTTTGCCGGCGCCCCCCCGAACGCTGGACTCAGTTGGGCGTGTGTCAATGGATAAGGCTGACCAGGAAGTCGTTGCGGCGTGTGAATTTGAGGTTGCGGTAAAGGTTGCTGCTGAGGCTGAGGCGGGTACTGTTGGCCGTGTTGAGGCGGAAGCAAGGTGGGATTGTGGTGCTGTTGAAAGTTCTGCTGATTTGGCATAGAAGATTGTTGTATGGATCCCGGACTAAAAGCGCCACCCACCAGCTGCGGCTGAAATGCTGGCTGATTCGGATTCCAAGATGTTTGCTGTTGCTGCTGTTGATGTCCTTGCATCGTCGGATGATGCGGATTCTGCGCTGACATTTTCTCCCTCCGCCGGCTTTGTATTGACAGAAGAAGCTTTTCCCTAAATCAAAATCAAGTCCTCTACTACTGGCGGCTTACTCTTATTAAAGAATATTTTTGAGTAAACACAACGAAAGGGAATCATGTACTTCGAAAGATCTTTCGATACAAGTCACGGCAAATACTTTTTGTTGACAGCATTTCCTTGCTGTTGTTGCGTGCTTCGCTGTACTCAACGGTCCGAATTCTTGTATGTACAACAAGTATGGAGTAGACGGGAATCCTGAGTCGAGAATGGCATTGAGCAACGTTAGTCCCGGTTTTTGTCACACCGCGTTGCACATGGAACTATAGGGAGGCGGATGCTGTAAAACGACGGCAAAGATAATAAATTCTAACCTGATCACGACGCCTTTTCTATATACATTTATGAAATCTTTTATCACATTCGTTAAATGAGCTAACTTCATACTTCAAGCATATGATGAGGATTCGCCTTCGTCAGGAAAATCATCTTTCAAAACGACCTCGACATTGGAAAAGATCAACAGGTGATTCCCCGTAGCCGCCTTCCATTCCACAAGGCAGTGACTCATATCGAAATTCACAAAGTACTCTTCGCCTTGGTGGCAATGCAACACCCGCGATTTACTGGGTCGATGACCGGCCAATTCGCGGTACCCACTCGGCTGGTGACCCGCCAGGCGTTGTCGGACGCGGTCTCGTTGCCAGGTACGCTGTTGCTTCCACGTTTTATCGTCTAAATTGACCGTCTTTCTTTGCTCGTGACAATAATACCGACCCACATCTTGTAATGCTCCTACGAGGAGGATGGAGGGTGACGCATCGTCCGGATGGTGGAAATAGGCATCCAATTTGGCCTGCTCTCGGGGCGGCCATGCATCGGGTATTTGTAGCAGTGGTGGAGCATCGTACGGCAGCCGTGCGATGACTTCGGCTGGAAGCATCGGCGCTGGGATGGTACGTCGTTTCGGACGATTGTCACCTTTTCTCTTTTTCGTTTCCGTACCAAAGCCATGTCTTTTTCCTTCTGTTGCTCTTCGTCACTGAGTACCGAATCTTCATCCTCCATTCTCTTGTGTTGGTAATACAAACGCTGCGGAATCTCCTGGACCAGGTTGTTGACGAGACTCCAATCATGAGGCCAATCGGTATGACCGGCACGACCCCACGCATCCAATTGATTCATCACAGTCGCGGGGTCCGGCTCCTCTGTCGAATTGTCGTGCTGAGAGCATTGTAAACTCCAAAGACGTCCCAATGTCGTGAGGTTGCCGGGTACTATTGATAATTCCTCTTGACGAATCGTAGGATTGCTTGGTGTCGCGGGTCGTTTCGGACGGACGGGCGCTTTCTGGTAAAACAGCGTGTCACGACTATTTTCGACCACACGATCGATCCATGCGGCCGCAGTGTGAAATCCCACCCGATGCAATCGATCACTCCAGCGATTGGCGACGGCGTCACACGCCGCTTGCGCCCGCTGTACCGCATCGTCGTCTTGCAAATAATACGTTTCTTCGTCGTCGAGCACCGAGCAGGATTGGACTAACGTTTGCAAGACGACTTCGCGGGAGTGTCGCTTGAATCCAAATCTCAATGTGGGCTTGTGCTGCTGTGGAAGCCTGTTCCTGTAAGCAATGTTCCATGCTTCAGAGTTGGATTATTGTCATGGTGATGTATTATTTGTGTAAACGAAGGAATGAGACGCGGTTGGTTCGAAAATGGGTTTGTTGACGCCCTATTCGTGAATCATGGATTTTGTTCATGATTCCTTCGCCTGCTTATTATAGGCAAGAAAAAACGATTGAAAAAAAAAAACACAAATGCGATCATTTTCATGCAATCGTCATTCTCTAAATCAAACATTTAAATCAATATTATGGTCTTTATATCAACACTCCAAGTTCTATTGGGTCAACCCTCGGCGCGTTCCGTCTTTGCCTTTGGCGTTCGCCATTTGACACAGCGCATGGCGTGGGAAGAAATAGTGATGGGAGGTTTCTTTACCTTTCCCCTTTCGCTCTTGGTGGCGCACCTTACGGTACGCATGGCGGCAACCGGATGGCGACCTTCCTGGGTCCGATCGGATTTGTGGACGACTTTTTTGATCACAATTGTGGGAGATGTCTTTTTGGAAATTTTGTTGCCCTCGCTGCAATGTTTGCCTCCGCATACGGATCCGGGGCTCGATGTCTTTGCGGAAATGGTGTGGGATGATACCGACCAGAGCCCACTGGAACACGAAAATATACTAACGTTCTGGATTTGGTTCCAGCGTGTGTGGGGATTCGCTTGTCCTACCGACAATCGCATGGATCGTCAGCAGCTGTTGTCTTCCGATGCCGTCGGTTCGCTCTTGACGCTCCGCCTCTTCTTCATGTGCCTGGGAGTTTACTTGGGGGAATCCTTTTTACCTATGGCATTGACGGGAGGAATCGCTTGCGGAAAGTCGACTGTAGCCCAACTGTTGGTCGATCCACGGGGCGAAAAGAAAGGCCGTAACAAACGTCGACGACCGAAAAGTGAGACTCGCACCCCCACGCGTGGGAGTTCCTTGTTTGGGAATTCGGAAGAAGAAGAAGGGACGTTCTATTTAGTAGACGCCGACAGCATCGGACACGAAATATTGTTGCCGCCGTCCGTGTTAGCGTCGGGCAACCAAGGAACGTCCGAGGAAGAAGGTGAATACACCGTATATCCGAATGAATCCGTCTTTGAAGAAGTCTTGGACGTTTTTGGTGACGCGGAAGTGGACCACCGCAACATTTTAGACGACAATGGTCTGATTGACCGCCGCAAACTCGGTGCCATTATTTTCCAGGACCCCACCCAACGTCGCGCCTTGAATCAGATTACGCACCCCCGCATCATTCTAATTCTGCTCAAACGTCTTCTGTACGGCATTTTCTGGTCGAACAATGACTTTGTTTGTGCGGATATTCCTCTGTTATTTGAAAGCGGTCAACTTCGATGGCTCTTCGGTATTGTTATTGTGGTTGCGTGTGATCCCGATCTTCAATTGCAACGACTGCGGACCAGAAATCCAGATTTGACGGAACAGCAGTGCCGCGATCGGATTGTTAGTCAAATGCCGATGGAAATCAAGGCGAAGAAAGCCGATATTTGCATTTGGAACAATGGTGATTTGGATGCGTTGGCGGATCAAGTGGAAGAAGTCCGAAGGGATGTCATGGGTCGAGTATACGGTATCGGAATGTCACTCTTTCAAATGCTTCTTTTAGTTGGCGGTTCGTTATCATTAGCCGTCACGTCAAAGTTGTTTTTGATGTGGAATTAGATTCTAGAGCTATATTGTTTAGCAGCGCATGAAAGACACTCGTTTTGTGTATGCCATGAGAAGTACGAAAAGACAAATATTACTTTATTGCTTTACTTCATTATTAAGTGCGGCGTACAGATACGTTACTAAGAGTTGTTCGAGTTCAGCGATGACTGAAAATAATCCTGATAAGTAGCCTTCAATGCAGTACATCAGAATCTCTCATAGCGGAGCTGTTTAAAGTCTCTTTCCTTTGCCTCCCTTTCCGCTGGAGCCTCCCTTTCCACTTGAGTCGCCCTTGCCTCCCTTGCCGCTGGAGTCGCCTTTGCCTCCCTTGCCGCTGGAGTCGCCTTTGCCTCCCTTGCCGCTGGAGTCGCCCTTGCCTCCCTTTCCGCTGGAGTCGCCCTTGCCTCCCTTGCCGCTGGAGTCGCCTTTGCCTCCCTTGCCGCTGGAGTCGCCCTTGCCTCCCTTGCCGCTGGAGTCGCCTTTGCCTCCCTTGCCGCTGGAGTCGCCTTTGCCTCCCTTGCCGCTGGAATCGCCTTTGCCTCCCTTGCCAGATTTGCTCATTCCCTTGCCAGTGGAGTCGCCCTTTCCTCCCTTGCCAGATTTGCTCATTCCCTTGCCAGTGGAGTCGCCCTTTCCTCCCTTGCCGGATTTGCTCATTCCTTTTCCGCTGGAGTCGCCCTTGCCTCCCTTTCCGGACTTGGAACCTCCCTTGCCAGATTTGCTCATTCCCTTTCCTCCTTTGCTAATTCCTTTTCCGGACTTGGATCCTCCCTTGCCCTTTCCAGACTTGGAACCTCCCTTTCCTCCTTTGCTCATTCCCTTTCCTCCTTTGCTCGTTCCCTTTCCTCCTTTGCTCGTTCCCTTTCCTCCTTTGCTCATTCCCTTTCCTCCTTTGCTCATTCCCTTTCCTCCTTTGCTCATTCCCTTTCCTCCTTTGCTCATTTCCTTTCCTCCTTTGCTCATTCCCTTTCCTCCTTTGCTCATTCCCTTTCCTCCTTTGCTAATTCCTTTTCCGGAGTCACCCTTGCCAGAAGAGTGTCCCTTTCCTCCCTTGCTCATTCCCTTACCAGTTGGTGCGGGGGCAGGCTCATCGTCGCTTGGCTCATGGGGAACGGGCTCGTCTTCACTGGGTTCGTGGTGGTGAACGGGTTCATCTTCACTGGGTTCCGGATGAGAGTGGCCCATGCCCATGCTCTTTTGCCGTGGCTCACATACGTGGGTGTATCCACCATACCCATTGGCATGCTGTAGCTTCCATGAGATCCGGTGGCTAGAAATCTATCCCATTCGATCACGTGCTCGGAAAGAAGTCACTCGCAGGAGCCGCTGCGTTGCTGCGATCCGATTGCACGACCTGGACGCGTCGTCTGCGTCGCAGAGCTTCCTTCTCTTCCTCGGCATGCGAGCTGACAAATAGTGCTACCACAAGGAGCGTACACACTCGGTTGAAAGTATTCATGTTGTTGCAACTTGTTGATTATTTTTGTAACAAATTGAGATTGTGAATGAAAGGAGGAGGATTTGCCAAATCGCGTCTCCGACAGATGTGAATGGAAGTCCAGCCCCCCGAGCTGGCAAGATTTTTTCCCACCAATCTTTTTGGAGGGAAAAGGCCATCATGGCCCTAATTGTCAAACAGGTACAATCACAACTACAGAGCAGCGGCGTTTCAAATTATTTAGCCTCTTAAGTACAAGAAGTAAGACTAATAAGTATTTATCTGAACGGATACTAGCTCCCATTTTTCTCCTCTGAGATTTTTCCGTTCATGGATTGAGGTAGTAATCGATGCCGAAAACTACACGCATATAGTGCTTCGTCAGCATGCCCACGAATGTTTGCCTAAGTGAATAGGCTTCAAAATAATTCAGATCTTTTTTTAAGTATGTCTGGGACACGGTTCGAGAATTTACTAGCAAATAGTATTGATGCGATCTTTCAAATCTAACTCATGGTTCGGAGATATTTTGAAGTTTTACACTCTTTCGTTTTTGAGTCATGGCGAATTCGTCTAATTAAATTTTTGAGACGTTATTTGCAGTTAATCTGCTACTCCCTGTTTTTTGCAAATTTCGGCCTTTCTCCAGATTTCTGTAACGTTTTTGTCCCCTGATTTTTACTTCGTTGGTGGGAGTACAAGAATTTGGAGACACATCGACGAAAGTTAGGTAAAAAGGCTTTCGAAAGTCATCCAACAGTCATTTGCTGATTCACAATTAGGAAAGGTCAACTAAATCTTTCGGCCATCTTCGACAACCCATAAACAAAGAAAGCCCAAACTATTGTTCTTTGTTCTGTATTCCAGTACCGTATTTGTTTCCGCTTCCGTTCTTTCTTCTTTCGTCACGAGTGAATGCGAATCTGCTAATTTCTCGTACCAGTACTGTACCTTCCGGAAGCTGACTGGACCGTGATTCATTCCACCTATTTCTGGGTCTTGGATGTTGACGCCAGACAACGGCAAATAATGGCAAATCGCAAATCGCACAGACGCGCGCAGCAATCATTCACATCCTCATGCAGCTATGTCCAAGTTTATTCGTTCCGTTCCGTCAAGTCCACCACGACTCAAAACACCTGCCGGACCCAAGACGACTCTTCCTCGTTATCAAGGTTTGACCGATGTTTCAACACGGCCATCAATATCCGTTGATAAGCGCTCGAGAAGCGGAATGTTGGCAATGAGACGTGAGACGACTGGATGCCAAATTCATGAAGGATGTTGAAGGATACTTAGAAACGCACCAGAACTCATTTGTAGGATTTGGACTTGACCAGAAACATGTTTCAGTCTTTCTTTAACTATCTTTTGATTGAAATATGGGATTGCGTCTACGTCGTCTCGAGAATTGATGAGAGGTGCTTAAAACAGTTCGCTACCAGAGAGACACGGGAACGCACCTCTGCTTGGTACATTTCTCTACTGGCGCCTACGTGAATGTACACTTTTTCCCGTACCTTCCAGTAAGGTTACGGTTCTGTAACGCCGTCCGTCGTCGCCCGTCACCAGATGTCCTCCCCAAAGTGGAGGAACATCATTCAAAAATAATTGCTCGAAAAATGGCGACCATGACAATAGTCGAACGAAATATCATCCTTGCCATGCAAAACGGCTGTCAACTTCCACAAACTACCCCGCCTTTTTTACAAAAATGAAAGGAATAGTCATAGAATTACCACCGAGTTTAGCACAAGAATTACGTGAAGGGAAGATAGACGACGAATGGCAACAAGTCATTCCTTTGCCGCCCGTCGAAGAAGCACCCTTTCGCAATCATCATCCTAACCATCATAATGATGATGATGACGACGATGATTTTTCCCTGCCATCGACCATGCCGGCGGTTCGCATGGATTGGGAGAATGTTTTAGGGTACATTCCTTCTCCCGAAGAGGATCTGTCGCCGGTCGCGGAAGCCCTCTGGTCGTCGAACGACGCTCTCGAAAAATTACTCAATGCAGGAGTGGCTCGTCACACGGTATCCGGCGCAACCGTCGAGAGACGGTTCGGCTGTGTTGAATATCCCCATTTTTGTTGATTGAAGACCAACTCGTTTCGACGGCCCGTATATGGAAAGCGATTGTGCAACGACACGACATTCCCGTCGTTGAACATCTCTTGCAACATTTACGCCATTGTCATCGCACCTTGCCATGGAAATACGCCATGCAGAGCGAAATTCGATCCTTGGCGGCCTCGGAAACATCTTATCAAAAAATGCAAGAATGGAAACGGAAACGGCCGCAGCAATTGCAAGAATTGTACGCGATGCGGGAGACGATGGAAGAAATTTATCAAGACTCTCGTCAGAAAGTGGAAGCACTAGACGACGAACGACGGCGTCGAGCACAGTTCGAATATAGGAAACAGTCCAACAATGATGATCTTTTGGATTTGTTTCCCAGAGACGACGAATCATCCGACATAATGTATCCAGACGATTACTTGGGCGACGAATACAATGTGAAGGATGTTTCCAGTAGTGAAGCTAGTCAACAATCATGGGTAGATGAAGAAGACGAAGTCCCCGTTGCGGAACAGGTGGCTACAGAGGAATCGGTGGCTGTTGTTACTTCGGATGTGGCATCCCATACTTCTCCGCAAGCGGAGGATCACCACCAGAGAAAGGAAGCCTGGACAAACTCTACGTCGAACCAACAACGGACACTGGAGGATTACCTGGCTTTATTTACTACCACTGAACTCCGTAGGGCCCAAGCCGCCTCCACTGTTTTGAGAGAAAAATTGAAAAATATTGACGAATTGTTGGAAACCCTACAAGACGAAGAATGGGCGGCCGAAGAAGAAGAAGAAGACGAAGAAGAAGGCGAAGTAGAGGACGTTACTCCGGATGTCAACGAATTCGGTTTATTGGATCAGATTCTCGCCATGATCTTGGGTGCGACGGATTTATCGTCGCACGAAGTATTTCGAGAACACGCAGATATCGTTCAAGACTGGAAAGCGTATTTTGGACGCTTGCCGCCCTCTTCTGTTGATAGTAATAAGAAGACGGCACCACACAAAGACCCGACGGAATGGAAACAGACGTTGGGGATTGTGGACAATTTTGAGACGGACTGGGATAGTGAGCCCGAAGGAACTAAACCTGAAAAGACCGGATTGCGTCCCGGCGGTCGTATTGTCATGCCGTAACACACACTGGAGAATCAATCGTTTCGTCCTGTGCCAGTGTGGACGACGACGACACCGCCGCCTCACGTTATCTCCCATCCCATCGACACTCAAGCGAAATATGAATCTTCGTAAGGTGCACGCTATGAAATTGAAAGGAAAAATCATGCCAAGTAGAGGTTCTAGCTTTCGATCTAGCTTGTGATCAATAGGGCCCTTTCTAGAGAGCTCGGAGGAGGAATGTCGTCGGGCGCGCCTCTCAAAACGTTGAATAGTATGGATTAGAAAGCAGTTTGTGTAACGCTAAGACATATTTTAAGGTGACCGCACCCTACACCCACTACTAGAACGCCAAAATAATGACGATTTAGTTTTTATAATTTGCATCACAACCAAAGACCGGCCTCGTCGTTGGAGCTATTTTGCTGTAACAAAATTCGTCATCATTCTGATTGCGAGTCGCTTTCGTTCCAGCAGGCAAATGGATTTCGTTCTATTTGCCGGAACGGCCGTATTGGGACGTTACTTTGTCACGCCACGCAAGACTTCGACGACGACGACGACGACAATGTCCGTCGCGGCAATTTCCTTGGAAACCTTGCAACAACAGAATGCCGTCACCAGCAATACCCTACTCGAAGAATACAAAGATTCGCGTCGGTTTGCCAAGTTAGCGGCTTATGAAGGTGATTTGACCATTCAGCGTGATCAAGAAGATGCCAGTAAATTAATCAAGGGAATTGAATTTGCGCAACAAAAAGGAGTGATTGATCCGCATTTTGTGCCGGAACCGTACATTCCCATGGATGTTTTGGGAAAAACACCCGATCAAGTGGCGGAGCTCATATTACAACATGTCGAAGAACACCAAACGACGGAACAGAATGGATTGGTGCTGGTGTTGGTAGGCTTGTCAGGCACTGGTAAAGGCACTACCGTCGCCAAATTGAACGAAAAATTGCAACGCCAAGGCTTATCCGTCACAACCTGGTCCAATGGGAATGTCTTTCGGAGTGTCACTTTGTTGGCGACGACATGGTGTGAACAACATCAGAATGATGACTTGGAAGCAGCCTTGACCAAAGACAACTTGGCGTCCTGGATGTCCATGTTGTCCTTCGGTAAAAATCCGGAAGGCGTATACGATATACGCATTCAAGGATTGGGATTGGATTGTTATGTTTCCAAAATTCAAAATACGCTCTTAAAGTCACCTACCGTCTCGAAGTACATTCCCACGGTAGCACAATACACGCAGGGAGAAGTCATTGTGTTTGCCGCTCAAGCGGTCGAAATCTTGCAACGTGCTGGCATTTGTGTCTTGCTGGAGGGCCGCGAATTGACCGTCAATTACGTCCGGACGCCGCATCGATTTGTCTTACATTTATCGGACGAAAGTTTGATCGGAAAACGTCGGGCGGCCCAGCGTCTCATGGCGGCGGCCTTGCATGATGCCGAACAACGAGCCGACACTACTTCCGTGAAAGAAATACTGGAGGCGGCGCTGGATCGACTCGTGGAAGATATTACCCAGAACTAGAGTGAAGCATGTATGTTTTGTTTGGACCTCAAGGTTAAACTAATGATATTGATGAACTAATCATGAATGTTACTGTCGATCAAACGAAAGCTTTCAAAGAAACCCCGGAATAAATTGTAGCCATGCGTCAAATCGGTAATGCCCATGACTTCGCGACACGAATGCATCGAGAGTTGGGGCATGCCGGCATCGACGACGCGAATGCCCAATCGAGCCGAAATGGTGGGACCAATGGTGCTTCCACAGGGACAGTCGTTACGGACTGAAAATGGAGAGAAGTGTAAGACTTGGTTTTCAACGCTGATTTGACAAGTAACACTTCATTGCTGCTTATTCACATACCTGCAAATTCTTGAATCGGAATATCTTTCTTACGAGCAATTTCTCGTACGACAAACCCCGTTAAGGAGTTGGTAGTGTATCTTTGATTGCAATTGGTCTTGACGACAAGTCCATTGTTCAACACGGGAGCATGTTGACTGTCGTGCTTACTGGCGTAATTGGGATGTACCGCATGAGCTTGGTCGATCGACAAACAAAACGATTTCGCCTTGATGGTACTCAATTCCGTGACACCCAATGCCGCACTGACGCGACGAATGGCTTCCCCCATGACCGGTGAACCGGCACCATGACTCGATACACTCCCCACTTCCTCATGATCGAAACAACAGATCATGGCAATATCCGTGTCATCTGCAGGATCGTGAGCCGCCAGGGCTTCAACGGCACAAAACACCGTGGCCAAATTATCCAAACGAGCCGAGTACAAGAATTCTTGATTCAAGCCACCGATGGCCGCCGGTTGTGTATCGTATAAGGAAAGTTCAAAATCGGCAATTTGATGAACATCGATTTGCAATTCACGCGCAATCCGCTGCATCAGTGCCGGTTCTTGTCCTTGTTGCCACGCGTCCAATTGTTCTGTCGCTCCTTTCTCCAATTCGTGCTGAGCAGTCGTGGCAGTAGTAGTCGCTAAAATAGGACTCGTATGATCTTCGGTATTGACTTTAAAGGCCGCTCGTTCGTCTGGACTCTGCAAATGAATACACAAGGTCGAAACACGGGCTACGGGGTCTCGGATCTGCACCAGTTTCGGTTCCAGTCTTTCCCCGTTGCGAATCAACACTTTTCCCGATACACTCAAATCCCGATCAAACCACGTATGCCACAATCCACCTCCATAGCATGCTACCGCCAGTTGCACACACCCATTTTTCGGCGGTTTCTTGCTGTTGGGTTTGACGGCCAAATTGGGACTGTCCGTGTGTCCGCCAATGAGATGAAATCCAAAGTCATCGTCCGCCAGTTTATTGCCAATGGTAAACGCCACCAACGTCGAGTGATGTACCGTGTAGTAGTATTTGCCTCCTTTTTGGAGGGCGGGAAAATTGTGACGATACTGCAGTGCTTGGAAGCCCGCGGCTTCCAATTTTTGGATCGCGTGATGCACGGCATGAAACGGATCTGTCGATGCACTCAGAAACGAGCAGGCCTTTTCGGCCAACGCCAGACGTGAATTTGTCATGACAAGACAGGTTTTTTTTGCAATAGAGGCACGAAAAGAAGGAATAATTGCTAGAAAGGGGACGGCACGTAAGGGGGACGTGTTGTTAGTTGTTGCGGAGTGTGTGTTGCTTGTTGTTGTTTCGTTGATGCCCGCATTTTTATACCTTTCTGATTTCTGACTGGGTCAGACGTGTGACGGTGTGACGGTATACATCGTACCGGTATACATTCACATAATCCAGATTAGATTTGAGTACCGAATGATTTATCCGCCTCGCTACTTTTGAACGGAAACTACAGCGTTAGATGACCAATGCCCTTTGATCCAACGGATATTTGCTTACGGCTATTTTTCTCGAGATCCGCTACCCACTCCCAACGCCCGACACGGCGGTGCGCGAACCGCAAAAAAATCCGCAACAGTTGAACGTTCCAACGCCACATTTTGGAGGGAGGAGCGAGCAAGGCCGTCCGCGAGCCTTTTTTTTCTTTCCATACAACCGATCACACTCCCCTTTCGTGAAACGCTTCTCATACATTAAGCCTAAGGCCGTGCTGCATTGACTACATTTTATTATTAGAGAAAAGCAACAATGACCTCAACAGAACGTACAAAAGAAGAGGAAACGACCTCGCGGTCGGTGGCCTTGGATGACAAACAAAAGACCAGTCAAGGTGCGGATCTGTTGCTTTCGTTAGCCGAAACAGCTAGTGAACATGCGCAACTATCTGTGAACTACGAGGCTGACACGAATTGTCGAAGCATCACTGAGAAATCACCATTCTACAGCGAAACAGAAATCCAGTTGGGAGCCCCCGAAAGCAGCCGCAGTCATCATTTACCACATCCGTACGGCTGGCACCGACCCTACTATTACCATCATCCTTACGGAGGGATGCATCCTCTGACACACTATCCTCCTCACTATCCGATGCCAACCGAAGAACTTCCTTCTTCGCCACTGCGAAAGCGTGTTGTTCTAGAATCCATCGATATCTCGCCAGATGATGATGTGAAACGGCCTCGATTGGAAGAAAGTCGACAAGAATCATCACCTACTTCTCAATCCCCACGCTCCACGACGGACTATCCAGACGAAAAAGGCGCTACGAAACGGGAATCCGTCATTTCTCCTTCGTCTTCCTCTTCCAATGAAACAACACAGCAAGGAGGCACCGACAACGATTCACAGACGGCCCGGCCAACGTCTCGCCATTCAACACCAGGACTCACTTCGGATCCGTCGCGACAATATCCAGGTTATCATGGACCGCCTTACATGGGTTACACTCCCGGCTTTCCTCATTATCAGTATGGAGCACATCCCTCCATAGCCTATCCTTATTGTGCTCCTTCGTTTTACTACCGAGGAGGAATGATGCAATCCTACAACAACAATACAAATCATAAACCCACCGTCTCGCCCACGTCCCCAATTGACGATCGAAACGCTATGAAGGGCTTAGTACTCGCGGCTCGGTCTGATTTACTCAAATCATTTCCCGCGAGCGATAGAAACTGCCACCGATGCATTCCATTGAAACAGCCATTACCGGGACGTCGTTGGTCGTAAGTGATGAATGATTTTTATCACCCAAAGTATCTTCCTTTCTAACTTGTTTCTTTTCTCGTGCTCATAGACGTGATGCCGATCAGGCCCAGCAAAGCGCCATGCCCGAATTCAGCCAGCTCGTGAACTTTCCCGATTACCTTGCCCGCGGCCGAGAAGGCAAGACGGGCGCCGCCGCGACGGGCAAGAAAAAATTGTGTCATGTGTGGCAAGTTGCGACCTTGTTCCGCCACTACCATGAATCGCCGTGGGAGTACCGACGGTGAAGACGATGGAGCCATGCACATCATTCCTCGTCAAAACAAAGGCGTGTGCACAGCCTGTGATGTTGCCGTTTGGGCCGTGGCGGGAGCCAAGCTAGAGGATGGTACGCCCATTGAAATTAAGTGGTGCAAAGGCTGCAAAAACTTCCGTCCGTGGGCTGCCTTTGGTGATAAGGGAATGGCAACGAAATGCGTGCGCTGTCGCACGCGTCAAAAAAGAAAAAGTATGCCGCTGCCAAAGAGTCAGTGAAACTTGAGTTGCCGCACGCCATTGAAGCGTACGCTCGTTGAAGCGGCTGACTAGCTAGCTTTATAGGATCGTATCAACGACTGGCTGCGACGGTCGTAGCATTCTTGCTTTTGAGTAGGCGCAATGGGCGTAGCCAATCACTTTTGCTTTCATAACATAATGAAAAGATTAAAAAGCACAATAGCTAATTTAGTTTTATAATGAGCACCCGACTTCAAACAGTTCTACATGAGTTTCTTTTTGTGAAAGTACCTTTTCAAGTAGGTCACTTGAATGTAAGTTACTGCCAGCAGTATACTCACGGAAAGATAGGAAAACCAGTGCACACGGGAGTTGATACTATCCGTTGTTTTTCTCATGCGCTGCTCTCTCTGCTCCATGTATCTCATTTCGCGCAATATATTCTCCGCCGATGTGATACTATCCTTCAGTGACTCTTCTAATGGAGTCAGGTGGCTGTCTACGGAAAAACCGTCGGCTTGATCCAAATCGTTCGGTACATCCTCACTGATCAAGACAATATCTAACACAATCTGGTAATATTTTTCATCATCACGGTTCTGTACACAGAGACCGTATCCATCAATTTCCGCGTCTTCGGCATTTGCCCATCCCTTTCGTTTCGAACGGGCATTCGTGGTGCGACTGATAAAATTGACCACCAGCGGTTTGAATACTTTCGCGGTGTACTGATTGTGATGCTTCTTGTCATCGTCCGCGGGGCGGTTCGTGAGGGTGACAATGAGCGGACTACCACCGCCTTGCGTTTTCTGATGATATTCGGACATGTGCGCCGCGACGTGTCCCGGCATTTCCTCCGGAAACTCGCGGGGTATGATATTTTTGTCGTTTTTGGCCTTGGTCAACTTGTAGACCTGATCAAAGTACCAACTTTCGACCTTCTCGTCCGGAATCTCTTCTTCACTGGGTAAAACCACGGCCACCAAATTGGCATCATCACCCATTGGGATTTGAAATTGAAAGCATCGTTCGGCGCCTTCATCGATTTGCATTAGCACCGGGTAGGCATAAATGGAACGCGTTACGAAGGAAAGCGCCAATGATAAGGTAACGACCCACAGAGTCATTTTTAATACAACTCTCCGGCTTTCACACTTGCTTCAAGAGCTATTGCTGTTTATCAAACACTTGGAAAGCGTGCAAGAGCAAGGAGCAAGTCGTCTCTTTGCTAGCAAATGACGGTGATAGCTTACTTTGTATAGTAGTCGGCTTCGGGCGATAGATTTCGGCGTACAAGTATGAACGGGCGGTCACTTGACGGACCGAGTCGTACAGGCACTAGATAAAGAACACCTTAATAGAGAAAGTGAATGACACAACGACACCCTACCTGGTATTGGATTACAATTAGGTCTTGAACACGACACACGACTCATCAGGAAACGTCCTTGTAATCGAAGGCACCAGTACCTGGTAACGGAGGCTTCATTTTGTTGTAGATTGGTCTTTTTTGAGTAAACTAGCGCATTGATCCACACTAGGCTATAATTAAATAAAGTAAACTTATAGAGGGACAACGTCAGCGGGGGCAAGATGCTGAGCTAGGAACATTTTCAAATCAGATACGACCTGAAAAGTTGAGACATTGAGAAGAGGATGTGCTAATACTCTTTAATCAGGAACAAAAAGGATAACAAGATAGCGAGTGTATTTTAATATTCATGCTTAAACTAAGGTTGAAGTGCACAAGAAACCACTTGTTGTGTCATTTCCATCATGCAGGTCAGTTGCCGTACCATGCCATTTTCGTTTCGACATGAAGTATAGTCTGTAAAACATGACCTCGTCTCCTGCTCATTTTTAGTATTGGTACATACAAGCCGACCAGAAGCATCAAAAAGAGTGCGTTGCACCCGCCACAGTAGTCGTCGACACAAGATTCATACGGCTCATCGCACTGGATAGCATCACAAGGTCGAATCAAGCAATCCACCGTCTCCGCTTCCATGTCTTCGGAAGAACAGGAGCTCTCACTGCATACCATACCGCAGAATCCATTTTCACATGTTCGATAACCGATGCATTGAGGTACAAAATGTTCATTCGAGGGGTTCATGCAGTCTGTCACGGTCTCACAGGATCCAAAGGGTCGACAGCTTCCTCTGGAGCAAAACTCGCTGTCAGCAGCACAATCACTGTCGAAAGAGCAATCATAGAGGCTTTCTTCCAAACGATGCCCATCATGAAGCCTCGCATGAGCCATCTGGAGCGCTAGTGACAATCCCAGTATTTGTATCAAAGTTGTGCGTTTCATTTGAAATGTCTTGTAGATAGTGTTTGTTGGAAACGTAAAATTTATTATGCGAAAAGATATGATGAAGTTGTGGGGACGGTTACACGGTTGTGAACTGTTCTCAATCGTTGACGAAAATATTGTGGTGAGCGAAAAACGGTGTCTGCGCGCGTGTGATGTGAGATGCTTCGATCTTTTCCCAGCTCAATCAGTCGTGGTTCCTGGTTCGTGAATGGTAATTCGTCATTCGTGATGTCAATCTCCACAGAAAATCGGAGCTCATGGACGTGGATTTTTTGATGCACGTTCATGATTTCATGATGACTTAGACCAAGAACTAGAGTGCGTTTCCTAGCTTCACCTCTTACATCAAGAATGATAACCAGAAAGGGAGAAGAAACTAGGTTATTAAGACACTTATAAAGCTACCTTGTTACCTACGGAGTATTAAATTTTTATGCAATCGTTTTTAGTTCTGAATGAGCCGACAAATTCTGGTCCGGATAAATACCTTAGCTTTGCACATGGACTGTTGCCATGCATCCGTTTGCTCGCACTGTTCCACGACACCGCAGTCACCATTGGGTCGTGCCTCTTCGCAAACGCGTTGACCGGCGGCATTAAAAAATATGCCTCTACATGTTCCACAGAAGTTATCAACACAAGATGCTGCTTCTTCTGTACAAGTTGTTACGTCACACGGAGGAGCATAACACTGGACGGCTTCTTCCAATAAACACTCGTTGTCCGAGCAGGTCTTCTCACAGGTACCGGCGACGCAGGTTGTGTATCCATTGCAGCCAATATCCATGTACGCGTTGGATGGGTTCAGACAGTCTACTGTGTCTTCGCATGTTCCGATTTCAGCACATTGACCATTCCTACAATACATATCCTCACCGCAGTCCATGTCACTGCTGCAGCCTGGTTCGACGGAATCATTTTCAATCACACACGCTTGTTCACCCGAGGCCGTGAAAAAGCGGGCATTGCAGCCCCCGCAGTCATCATTGACACACGAAACATAGTCTTCGGAACATTCGGTGACATTACAGGGCAAGCGTTCGCTGCAATCGACTTCGTCGTAATTTGGACAATGGCTACCCGCACACTGTACGAGACACTCGTTATCGCTGCTGCAGTACAAAAAGCCCAGGCACTCGATCATCGAATACAGATTCGATGGATTCTGGCAATCGAGAGCATCCTCACAATAACCACCGGGTCGACAGAGGCCGCGGTTGCAGTAGTCTCCAGAGGCACATTCGTCGTCAGAATTACATGTTATTTGCAGTACGCGATGAGAATGCTGATTGTTTTGTTCCATAGGAACGGAATGATGCGTGATGGCTTCACATCGCATCATCAACAGTGCGAGGCTTAGGAATCTGTAAGGTATCATCTTGAGGATTGCGCTCTAGTTGTGCAGACTTTGATAGAGCGCGAAGTATGTTGCTTGTATGATTTGTTGGTTTTGCCTTATTATTTTTTATGTTGACCTTGCACTTCGTTTCTCGTTGACGACTACTCTGTATCAAGAATCAAGAAGAGATCCTGTTCCTTTCGCACGTTCGCATTTTCCGACTTCGTTGGACACGACTGGAAGAAAAGGAGATAGATAGAGGTCCAATGAGATCGTTACATTTTCAACTGGATCCTGTTACTTAAGTACTTATATTGTGAATAGCCTAATTTAACCGCTGGATAGATGCACTATCGTATTTGACGTTAAATAACCATCATCCGTTGCAGTATTTAAATAAATTTAGAATCTCATGCAGGCCCTTGATACTTTCTTATCAATAGCGGTCGAGGGGCACGTGCAATCGAATCTATGTGACAAAGGGCACTAAAAGAAATAATGTATTTAGTTGAAGAGTACTTGTACCCTCCGCAGAATAACTTAACGGACCAAGGACCAGGATAGAGACGTCGTAGTGGCATTGCCGGACCCATTGCAGATCGCACCTTTTTCGCGCCATTCGCAAAAAGTGGCACAAAGAATTATAGGCTGCCGCCCTCGAACTTTTGGATGAGAATACGAATCCCTCCATGGGATACAAAACCAATTTCGATATTTGGCTGTTCCGTTCCTCTTTTTTTCAATTTTGCAAAGCAGTCCATCAAAGAACTACTCAGCCAATCGGCATTGAGTTTTTTGTGGGTCAAGTCGCTTTTTAAAAGGCGTTTCTATAAACAATTCAAGAATGATGGCTGCAAATGAGATCAATTCTCAAAGTGGCTCGACTCTTGAAAAAAAGAAAATCGTTCCTTCTGTCGACAATCATTCTCCTTTTGAAAATATTGAAAAACAAGAAGACAGCACCGATGATGCATCCCGACCTGACGACTCGATCGAGTGCGAAGCCGAGTCGTCATCGTCTAGTAGGGGAGCTTTCGTTCGAGAGACCGTCCTCTACATTCCGATGCTGATGCAATCTTTTCTCGCAAACCTGTATCGTTCGTTATTTTGGGGAGAGGAGGTGGTTACGCTGATCTTTCATAAAAGCTCTCCGCTGTGGTTGCGGCGATGTCAAACCTTTTACTGAAACCAGGTGTATGGCCTCCTCCCTCGTTTCAACTTCTGGTAGCTCTGACATTGATCTCTCTGGTCGTGCATCCGGACGGATTTACGTGGGTACTTTTGGGGAAAATGAGGTACGTAGTTGTGGACTATGATTGTTGGTTTTGAAGAGGTTGACATTTGGTTAGGTTACTCAGTTTGGAAAAAGCGCACTTGATGTCAACGAAATGTCGGGAATATTTCGACGCGCCCGATTTTCACTAAACGCATTTTCTTCTTTTCGCAAAATTAAAGAAACGGAATTTCATCCATTGCAGAAAATACTCGAATAGGGTGGGATATCATCATCAACGAGCTTGGGGCAATCCTTTCTTCCATATTGGCGTTGGCAACTTTTGCTGGGTTATGTTTTCTGGCATATATATTGAAAAGGACCCTTTCACCCCGCAAAGCACCAGAAACAGTAACGGGGGACAAGAACAATAGTGGAAGAAGTCAAGTGAAGAAGAAAAAAACGGAAAGGAGGCAATGGCCGTAGCAATCACCGCTTGGGTAAAAGTAAACCTAGATCTGAGTCGTGCGATTTTGTTGACAAATCTTCGACAGGCAAGGAATCGTCATCCGCAGCTTTATCATCGACAACGTTGCAGCACGAAAAGAACAGCGGACGCTTGACACTACGCAAGAACAAAGGTTTGCAGATGATCATCTACCGGTTTTCTCTAGACCTTTGAGCCCGACATCCGAGAGGCCCCAGAACGCCGCCAACCCTACGACGACTACAGCCTCCGACGTATCCGTACGCAAAGAAAAGTCTATGTCATGTTCTACAATTTCTGATAGCCGGGATATACACCAATCAATGGAGCGAATGTCACATTCGACAAAATCTGAGGATTTTCAGCGTGATCTGACCAGATTCAGCAAAAGCGGAAAGCTAACAAGTGATCAGCCTGGAGCTAGAAAAAGAATATTCGACGCGGACCTATACGAAAGTTTGCGTGTAATGATTCCTTTTCGAAGCAAACGATTGTTGCCTCGCATAATGGTTCTCCAGCACGCCCCAAAAGTCAACACGACAACTTGAAATCTTCTAGATCCACGTTTTGCCGGACTGTTGAGTTGCATGAAAGAGACAGTCATCCAAATCGATCATCGGCGGTTATTAGTTCCCCGAAAGAAACTCAGTATAAGGATCAGCCGATGCCATCCAGTGGAAAGATCCGTTTGGACGCCACGTCTTCGGATTATGTAAGAATCTCGTCAAGCGCAATCCAGTCAAGTGACAGCGTTCCAGCGCGACCGGCTATTCCCCTACCGCGATGCTCCTACTGAGCATTTCTCTCCGTTTTATCAGGCGCCTACGACATCTGATTCGATTCAACAGCAACCCATGGACGGAAACTGGGACCAGCGCGGGACTTATTTTCCAGGATCGTTGAACTCTTCGGTGCACATTATCCCGGCTCCACCGGGATTGAGTCACCAGTTGGTTGGAACTATCCGGGTACGGCAACTGGAATCCCCTTTGGCGAACCCAGTGCATCATCCGCCTATGGTTGGAAGTGTCATGAAACAACGAATCATCGATTGAAGGAAAACCCGTTTGAATCGTCCTGTTCGGTTGACGAAGAAGATCGGATTGACGCCGAGTTGCAAGAGCTGGGAGGGCGCATGGTGGGCAGTATCTTGGATTTCTAATTAGTTTTGGTTCATTGTCGATTACGTTTTGCTTGGTTGATGAAGATGAATGAAGGAAAGCAATCAAATACAGCTAAGGACTTTAGAACGCCATCGTTAACTCCCCCAACTCTACAGTGTTCATTTTAATATGGTACACATAGTACCCAATGACTGTGATTGTCAGTCACGAGTCACGAGTGAAAGCCTCTTGTAGCGATGACCATGACTTTTCGTTTTCAAAAAAAAATACGGATTGCTCGTACCGTACCTGGTACCAGGTAAGGTTATAATAGTTGGCATTCGATGCAAATATCATCAATATTAATAGAACTTCCACATCTTCAATTCAAAACCCCTGATTACACAGAAAAAGCATCACGCTCTCTGACTCCGATCACCCCTTAAATATCGAGAAAGCGACGATGGTATCCGTGAAGCGACCCAATCCGTATTCGACTCCAAACAAACCGAAACGGTCATCCTTCCTCACGATTCGAAATGTGCTCATTGTTTTGATTGTTTGGCAAGTCGTCAGCTTTTTGCTGAAATCGAAAGGAGACAGTCAGAATTTACGATCCTCTGGTGGTTTACAAGATGCTTTGAAGGATTTTGAGAAAAAGGCCCTCCAAATGGAAAGCAACGTACAAGCGAGCATCCAAGATGAAATCCAGCATTTGGTACACGACGACAACAAAAAGCCAATCAACATTGAAAAAGTACCAGAACATCTACCTCATGAGGAAATACACCGAAGTGACCATATCGAAACGGAAGAAAAAACCGAAATCATACATTACAAGGAAATGGGCATTCCGGAACCACTAAAAGTGGAACCCGTCGTACAGCAAATAGAAGTGAATGTCAATGCCAATATGGAACATTCGACGACTGTTTTGACCAAACATGGAACTGGACCTACCAAGGTAGGCTTTGTTGCTGACTTTGAACACGATCGCCAGCATGCGGCGTTCCGTCAACATCCGTTACCGAAAAAGGGTCGACATATTCATAAAGTGGCCGAATTGCTCAACGAAGACGTCAATTCCATACACGATTGTGAATACATTGAGGATCGCCGTTGGCGACAGCACAAAACATGCCGCGATCCGGATACCGAACTCGTCGTGTACAATCCAGCCGCGTTTCCCAAAATATTCTGCGGCCATCAAGTCAAGCCGTTGCAGGCCGTGAAATTGCCCGAACATTGTCACGAACCGATTCATTTGTCACCTGACGAAAAAGATCCGCCAATTCATGGTCCCGGAATGCATCCCGTGATTATTCAGACGACGTTCGGTACCAAAGTCCACGAAGATGTCCACAAAGTGAAACATTGTGATATTCCTTGTCAAATCGAAGGAGGTGCCTTTAAGGCACGCGAGTTGTTCATTGCGGGATCCGACTGGCGCATTTCTCGCATCTGGGACGATCCGTACATCAATCCGAATGCACGAGTGGAGCGGACGGACTATCGCCGAGACATTTTTTACTCGACCACATCGTTCGATTCCTCTATACCACTGACATTCTACGACTTTGCGAAATATAATTTACGCGAGTCTCCTATATTGGAGTTTGATAAGTTGAGCAACAAAGCAACTTATCTATTAGATGCCAAATGCAACGCTTCTCCCATTCGGCGTCAGAAGTGGTTCGCGGCTGTGGATGCGGTCATGGAAACGGAAGCGTACGGGTCCTGTTATCACAACAAGGATTTAGAGGAGGGAGAAACTATCGAAACAATGGAAGGGCGAATAAAACTTTATCAGAAAAACCGAATCGCTCTTGTATTTGAAACGGGTAGTGAGAAAGATCACATTACAGAAATGGTGTGGGAGTCGTTGATGTCGGGATCGGTCCCTGCTATTTTGGGTGCTAGCAATCTCGCAAAGCACTTACCACGAAACTCAGCAATTTTCGCTTCGGACTTCAATAGTTGGGACAAGTTTGCGAATTACACGAAATACGTTGCATCAGACAAGAACTTGTGGGAATCGTATCAAGCATGGAAAAAGGACGAAAAAGAGCTGGCAGCATTTGAAGACCGCTATTCGTTCGCAAGGACCGATGAGAACTGTAGAATGTGTCGTTGGGCATATTCAAAGCTGTATGGACTGGGCTGGAACCACGCCAAGCAAGAAGTAACTGCAACACATATCGAACGCAAACTATGCGTCGATGCAGAAACGAAACGGGTCGTTCATCCGTTCACGGAACATTGGACTGACGCATCGCCCATTCTGGACAAAAATGAAGAATGCCCGGGGTACGGGGTAGCTTCTGACGCTGAGATTAAATTGCCTGGTGCTACCATAAAGCGAACTGTGTATCATCACGATGGTGTGACAGATATGGTATTTCACGACATCGAAGGTGTCGACGATGATATTGTCTTGAGAATCGAAATAGCGGTGAAAAACCCCGAGGGCGCATTTTTTCGAGATACTCATACTTTGGTAAAAGGATCACATACTCCGTTAGTCAGCAGTGCCACAATTCAAGATCGTTATTCAAAGGTAACAGTCCTCGCAAATTGGGAAACAACGATTATTAGCCCCAAAGAGGGCGTTGTTGAGATTCACTTTCCTTCTCACAAAGACGATGACGCTGATACTGAGCTGAGAAGAGTTCGTGTCGTGACAGAAGATCTTATTGAACTTTATGACAAGTTGACAGAGTATTATCCATCTTCATTCACGAAAACAATGATACAGGATTTCATGGATCCGCTTGAGATGTACTACATAGGTATAGAAGATAAGTAAACATTTATTCAATTGGGGTTCTAAGAAGGCTTGTTTCGTTATGCATACTCGCGGTTCAAAGGAATGGTCCTAGGTTACATACATTTGCTATCGCCCCATTCTTAGCCAACGACTCGTTTCCATTTTTACCGTATCCACTGAATTCGCCTGCATTGCAACAATAGACCGCGCACTAGTCTCGGGACCGCCTATTGTCCAGTCCAAAAGATGAATATTATCAACAGGTATAAACGTAACAGCCGGAAAATTATTCAGTAAGGATCCCATGGCAAAGCTAAAGGCACTTCGAACCAAAGTGGAATCCATATACTTCGAAGAGTAATAGACGCGGATATTCATCATTCCTTCGACATCAAAAGAAATTCCTCTCTCAGATTTACGTTTCAACATCTCCAGCATTCGACCAAAAAGATTCGTCGCGTTGATGTCTAGGATTTCATCATCAATCATACTTGCTGTTACAATAGCGCTAGAAATAGCTCCCATGTCTGCTGTCCTACAAATCATCTTCACTTCTAGTCGAGGATCGGTTTGTGTCGACTTTTCAGGGACAAATAAGTATCCCGTATCCCAGCCAAGATCAGGATAGGCTTTGTTGACGGTACTGTCGCTTGGCGCCAAGGTACGTTTAAAAACATGATTCTCCAGATCAATTGTACTGGCATAACCACGACTTAACGCCATGACCTCCACTTCGGCAAGAGCACCGACAGGTAGCTCTGGAACTGATACGACTAATAATGGAAGAAATTTCGCTCCTGGACGATCATCTACAACTACACTCGAGGTATTCGTCATTTCTCTCATTGTTTCCTCGTCTTCATATCCATCATACGGATCAACTTCCTGGTGATTGTTATTGATAGAATCGATAGCCCCGGATAGAACCCCTCCGTTGCTTTGCAGCTGTTCCATACAAATGGATTCAAGCTGGATCAGAGTATCTGGATCACTCAGCTGAATTGCTTTTGATGAGCAATACACGAGTCCAGACATCAAATGATCTAGTGATGTGGCGTCCAGAGCATCCAGAACACGCGCCAGATTTTTCCAAGCCTGTTTCAGTTGCAAGGACCACGATTCGGATACGAGGGTCATCGTCGCTGGTACCAGTCCAATCTGACCTGCAACAAAGTGCAACACGCTGCGAATTGTATTCACCTGACTGTAGGGTCCAACACAAACGGGTGCCCAATGAGACCTCGATTGTACATGAAGAACCTCACGCAACTTGGAAGTCTTATTCGTCAAAGCCGCAACAACTGCACGATCCAAATTTGCGGCGTCGTCCAATTGAGACGGATCAATTCGCAAAGAGGCACCACTAGCATGTTGGACCACACAATCCATACTCACTCTCCGCCCCCCGGGTAGAACGCCAACCGCTACACACGATCGAGAGGGTGGCAACATAGTCCCAAAAACTCTTGATAATGCTGATTGATTAGAACAAAATGTGACATGCGCGACAGGTACAAATGCACCATGACCACATCTTGGGCCGTGCAACCGTGTTTGTGCAACACACGTTTGAGCAAAGAAAATATTTCCAGCATTTCATAGACGGCTTGATTGGCTTCAAATTCTTCTACCTGTTGTAAAGTCGCGTCGAGTACACCCGGAGATGGGCTCATGATTTCCGACACATGCCATAGTCCACCGTTGGAAATACAAACATGAGGCAAAAAGCCGAGATGCAAAGGCGCTGTGCTTCGATGAAGCGAAGGCACCGGATGGAGAGTCGAAATGGGTGTGACCTTTGGCTGGGTATACACAAAAGATCGCCCGCCGTTCTTATCTTCCGCATGACAAGCGCGGATGAGAAGTTCACCCGTTCCATCCTCGGCCGCACGGATTTCGACGTCATCCAGAACGAGCTTTTTATGATATAAAGGACAATCCAGCACCAAACTTTCGTATTCTCCTCCTTCACCACAAACATGCATCTGATATTGCTGATGGAGTTTCCAAAACAGAGGTTGCAACTCATGCAATGTCTTATTGAGGTGACGATGGGGTACTAAACCCGGTGGAGCCGCGACACGGACTAGTACAGCATGAATTTGATCGTCTTGGATCATACGTAGCATTATTTGTTTTTGATCGGCCAGTCGCCAAAGAAACGACAATGACTGCAAACCCAGTCTTCCGCATACAACATGCTCAATGCGAACACGTTGATAAGTAGATAAAATAGCACCCGAACACACGGCGGATACTGTCGGAAACCGCTCGACCGCCATTTGTAAAGCATGATACAAATCTTCGACTTCATCCGATGCATCTTGCTGTGAATAGGTCAAACTAGTATGAACACTTCTTCCTTGACGAGGATACAAGATCAGAGGAACTTGCAAGCATTCTTCCACTAGTACTTGGAGGGCTTCCGAGGCGGCAGTTTGGTACATGTACGACTCTTCTTCGACCGCTGTGGGTCGTCCCAGATGTACACACGCCACCAACTGATGGCCCAATCGACAAGCCTCCAGAATGGAGTAGATCGAGTCTTTGCCACCGGAAACAAGTGCTACAAAGTCCATCTTGCAGCGTGTTTGTCTATGTTCAGGCAGGAACAAGTCATGAAAATGCGTCGAGAGCAAAGTAGACATCGATCCTTTTCGAAAGAAAAATAATAATGAGGAAATTATGCATTATATTCGGCGAGATGATCGTCGTGGATTTTCCGTCACAACGGTCATCTGACAGACGAAACGGTACTACTTAAATCGCCGTAAAAAAATAATACGGTGGCTCGATCCGCTAAGGTAGAAGAGAGAAATAATGAAATCATCACCGACTTATTTTTTCATTAAGTTCGTTCGCACAGAATGAACAAACTCACTTATTGAGCAAGACGGACATATTCCTCACCAAACCAATGCAACTAGTATACTATTAAACAGTTTTGGTGAGAGACGACAGAGAATTCTCATTTCGTAAATAAGCCATTGCGATATAATGCATTCGAGATCTACGCTATTTTAAACGCGTGCGTGCTGAGATCACCATCGCCACCAATTAAACGAAGGAACGATCTATTGCATCCATCAACGAACGTTAGTTAAGTCGGCATCATTTTAAAACGTTTCTTAAAGATTCAATGAAACATAACTGGGATCTTGACGACGCTCCAAGCTGCGACTGAAAATGGCGGCGACGGGTGTATTGCGCTGTTGTTGTAAACGACGCAACTCTACCAACTTTTCGTGTGGAAGAGTGGATCCTACTGCCGCCGTGGCATTCGTCACAACATTGAGCAAAAAGAACGCCAAGATGGGCGAAAAGTCCAAACCAAAGATGGGAGGGACGACGCCGCGAAAGAGATTTAGGAATGGATCTGTAATGGCGTAGACTGGTTGCAACGCCGCCACGCCTTGGGCCTGTGGGAACCAGGAAAGCAGAATGCGTGCCGTAATAATCAGATTGTAGATGCTGAGAAAATTGGAGAATCCTCCGACAAAGACTTGTTCGGCAATGCCGTTTCCGGGAATGGCCATGGCCGTGACGGCAGACGCACGGTTCTTTCGCAGCAAGCAACGTAAATCGGTGCGAGTTTCGACAAAGGAGCGGGAGCCGCGGAATGTCGTGGACGTCGAGGTGTGAGGTAAAAAGACCGAAGCTTGCACCGTCATGGCCAATAGACAGCAGCAGCTCAATATCAATTGTGCCGTAAGGAATTTCATGATGCAAATACAAAGTAGAGTAATAAGTAATTTGTTTATTGGTAAGCCAGTAACCTTGTGACGGTCTTGAGATTGTGTTTTTTCAGTCAGAGACAAGAGACCACGATGAAAAGAGAGAACCGACAATGCATCCGATCGCTGACGTCCGCGGTCAAAACGAGGACGAAAAAAATAACATTCGTATGCGGCACTCGTTCGTCTGTGACTCCGTGCGTTTGTGACGTGTCAATAGTCAATTCCCTGACGACTGACTCGTGAAACCCGATAACCATGACTCGAAACGTTGTTGTCGTTCTTTTTTTGCCGGCAAAAAAAAAAAAGAAAAAACAACGACAACATTTTCTGCAAACCCTACAACTTCTTCTTCTTTGTTGTTGTTTACAACAGCTCGTGCGGCGATGACACTGCAGTTGACACATGTTCTCGAGAATACCTGTCAACATCAACCGGAAGCTATCTGTGCGACGTTCGGAGACGAATCGTTATCATTGACGTATCGACAAGCTTGCCGCTCTCTGGCCGAGCACAAAGTGTGGCTAAAGCAAGAAATACTGACCGGAAACGACGTAGCGATTGCCTATCTTGCAAACAACTCGATTGACTTGATTTTGTCGGTATTGGCTTCTTCCATCGTGGAATTTCCTTGCTTGTTGTTGAATACGCGATGGAGTGCATCAGACATCGGGACGGCGGTGAGTTCTCCCAACACCTCCGCTGTCACATTTCTCCTTTATGGAACCGAATTCCGGGAACGCATACCAGAAATTGAGAAGTACATGAATCATACTCTCGTATCGCTTCCGATTCCGACGTTTGCGCTCCAGCGCATGGAGTCTTCAACTTCGAACGCAATCCAGCGACAAAGGAAACAGCCACCAATAGTAGAGCAACGTGCTCTCTATTCGAAGTATTCACGAAAAGATGCAGTCATCGTCTTTACTTCCGGAACGAGTAAAGGACGTGCCAAAGGAGTGAGATTGAGCCATCAAGCCATTGCTATTCAATGTTGGGCTAAGTGTCAACTTCCCTGTGGATATTCACAAAACACCAAAATGCTGGCGTCTACGGTTCCATTCTTTCACATTGGCGGTATTTCTAGTTTACTAGCGGTTTGGATGGCGGGAGGTCACGTAGTACTACCCCGCCAAGTTGGATTTGATCCGGAAAGCGTTTGGAAATTCATTACACCATCGATGAATGACCCTACTGTCGCGAGAGCGAATACGCTGGTGGTCGTACCCGCAATGCTATTTATGATGCAACAACATAAAACCAGCATAACTCCGAATCATGCCGTTCAACTAATTTTGGTCGGTGGACAATCAATCACAGAATCACAAAAATCCTTTCTTCATGCTGCGTTCCCAGTGGCGCGTGTGGTGCAGACCTACGCTTGCACCGAGGCCGCGTCTTCGCTGACATTCCATTCCGTCAACTACGATCCATTTCCGGCCAAAACCAATGCACAACAATTGAGCGGTGATTGCGTTGGATCCCCTCCGGAACACGTTGATATTTGTCTCGTGGACAAAGACTTGTGGATCGAGAAAAATAAAATTAGCATTATCAAGTGTCCGTTTTCCATGGGCATCATTGCCACGAGAGGTCCTCATGTCATGAATGGATACTGGAGGCGGGGAGTGGAGGAGCAGAAAGACCGAAATCCTGATCAGTACTTTGTGACGAACGATTTGGCTTATTGGGACAAGAATGGACAACTGTTTTTGCGGGACGCGTCAATGACTCTATTCGCACGGGCGGGGAAACAGTATTGTCCAGCGAAGTAGAGCGTGTACTTCAACTTCATCCTTTGATTGATGAATGCGCCGTCTTTCCCGTTCCTGACCCGAAATTTGGAGAAGCCGTGGCGTGTGCTATCGTACAAAGTCACGGTGGCGTAACGCTGCAGAAGATTCGTGAGTGGTGCCAAGAAAATGGTCTATCAGACTACAAGCACCCTCGCCATATTATGATGATGAAACAACTACCAAAAAATTCATCTGGAAAAACGCTCAAGTATCTTCTAATTGAGCAATTTAGTTCTAAGCCACGAAGCAAACTGTAGCACTGTTGCGCGCTTCTTTTCTTCATTTACGAAGGATGTACAGAGCAACTGCGAATAGGAGGATCTCGGACGGTTAGCAGCAAGGAAGCAACCAGTTTATAGTTTGCTTCTTCTTTGTGACCCCAGCGTTTCCAGTTCTTGATCTACAGGTCGAAAAAACGATTCCACATACTCTGCTGTGACATCTTCGAGTGTGGCCGGGTCCCACGAAGGGCTTCTATCCTTATCTACAACGGCAGCTCGCACGCCTTCGTAAAAATCCGATCTACGGCTTCCTGTTGCGCGCAAGCATCCTTGCGTCATCCGAAATTCCATTCGTAACGCATCGCCGATGTTGGTCGCCGCCGCACCACGTTCAAGACCCAGAAACGTTATTTTCAGACTTGTGGGCGACATTTTACTCATAATCGAACGAGTTTTCCCGGCAAAGGAATCTGGATCCGATCCCGAAAGTGCTGTCATAATATCTTCGACACTCTTTGGGGTGCCGAAATATTTGTCAATATCCTTTCTATCTTGAGCTAGGGAGCATTCGTCGGGCCTAGGATGGGTTATTTCGTGAAAAGCGTCGAGTACGGAGTCGAAGGGATTTGCAGAGTCACTTGTACTCGCTGTGACTAACTCTTGCTCGAGCTGACCCAGTTTCTCTGACGACACGTAGTGCGTCGCCAAACCGGTGTAGATCAAATCTGCGGGCATGAGACGTCGTCCAGTTAGTGCTATGTAACGAGCCAGTGGCAGCGACAGCATGCGCGGCATCCAAAACATCGATCCGATGTCGGGGAACAAGCCGATGCTTGTCTCTGGCATGGCAAACACCGTTCTCTCTGTTGCAATTCTGTACTTTCCGTAGATTGAAATACCCACGCCTCCTCCCATGACGATGCCATCCCAGAACGAAATGACCACAGGATTTTTTCTGTGTATCGGAATACCGTTGTCCTGATAAGAAGCCATAGAAGACGTTGTTAACGCTGCTAGGTAATCGTTCAGTAGGTATATTTGACGAAAAAATTCAGAAGCATGTGGCGGTGGCTTGCCTCGTCCGCAATGTGTTTCTGCTACATCCTCTTCATACAAACGCTTCAGATCTCCACCAGCACAGAATGCAGGAATCATACCATTCTCTTTAATCGACTTTATTAATATTCCGGAAGGACAATTGTCTTGCTGAATCCATTCCTCTAGGGCGTCGCGTATGCAATTTATCATGTCGAGGGACACGGCATTCAGTGTCTTCGAATTATTAAGCAGAAGCACGCCCAAGTTTGCCGATCGCGAAGGCAATAGGTGCGGCGTGAGTCGCATCTCTTTATGAATATACAGGAAACGAATTTTAATTGAAGATCATCAATTAGATTGGCATTTCAAAATGCAGGCATGTGACTTGAGCGAAAACGAGCTAATTTTTGTTAAAGCTGGGACGAAGAAAAGGAGAACAAACTCGTGTCTCCGTCTTGTAGTACTCTAACACGTTTTGTATTACTGGTTGAGTGAAGAACACATCGGCTTTCTCCGTCGCTGTAGACGTTGGATGCTCTCTAGAGGGTGAAGTTTGATCCACAAGCTCTGTTATGCTGAGACTTTTACTGAAATGATAGCGACAGGACAAGCTAAATAGCCACCGATACCGTTTATTAAGTGGCGCAAAAATTCATTCCATGCAGCACGTGATTCAGTAAGGATACGGATTGACAATTCTCCTCGCCGCCATCACCTTATGTTGTTCTTCCATTCCAGGAAACTCCAGTTCGTGCTCTATAGGTTCAAAAAAGGATTCCACATACTCTGCTGTGACATCTTCGAGTGTGGCCGGATTCCAAGAAGGATTTCTATCTTTGTCGACAAGGGCAGCTCGGACACCCTCATAAAAATCCGATCTACGGCTTCCTGTTGCGCGCAAGCATCCTTGAGCCATGCGATATTCCATTCGTAGGGCGTCGCTCATGCTGGTCGCCGCCGCACCACGTTCAAGACCCAGAAACGTTATTTTCAGACTTGTGGGCGACATTTTACTCATAATCGAACGAGTTTTCCCGGCAAAGGAATCTGGATCCGATCCCGAAAGTGCTGTCATAATATCTTCGACACTCTTTGGGGTGCCGAAATATTTGTCAATATCCTTTCTATCTTGAGCTAGGGAGCATTCGTCGGGCCTAGGATGGGTTATTTCGTGAAAAGCGTCGAGTACGGAGTCGAAGGGATTTGCAGAGTCACTTGTACTCGCTGTGACTAACTCTTGCTCGAGCTGACCCAGTTTCTCTGACGACACGTAGTGCGTCGCCAAACCGGTGTAGATCAAATCTGCGGGCATGAGACGTCGTCCAGTTAGTGCTATGTAACGAGCCAGTGGCAGCGACAACATGCGCGGCATCCAAAAGGTGGACCCTATGTCGGGGAACAAACCGATGCTTGTCTCTGGCATGGCAAACACCGTTCTCTCTGTTGCTATTCTGTACTTTCCATAGATGGAAATACCCACACCTCCTCCCATGACGATGCCATCCCAGAAAGAAAGCACAGTGGGATTTTTGGAATACCTCGGAAAAGGGTTGTCGTGATAAGATGCCAACGCGGACGTTGTGAAAGAAGCAAGAAAGTTGTTCAGAAGATATTCTTGTCGAAAAAATTCAGAAGAATGGAGCCCTGGTTTTCCTTGACCGACACCTTCCTCCGTCAAACCGGTCTGATAGAGATGTTTGATGTCGCCGCCAGCACAGAATGCAGGAGCTTTATTCTCGTCCTTTGATGATTTTATGAGAACTCCCGAGGGGCAGTCTTCTTGCTTCACCCATTCATTCAATACATCTTGCATACACTGGATCATCTCAAGAGATACGGCGTTCAGAGCCTTCGGATTGTTGAGCAGCAGGACCCCGAGGTTGGAGGATCGAGATGGCAATAAGTGAGGAGTGAAACGCATGATTCCTCAAAACTTAAATATCAATAGAATTATCGATAATTTTAGTAACTGAATTGAATCATGAATGATTCATTATTATTATAAACTATTGAATAGGATAGCAACGAACGAATTTATTAGGATGGCATGAAGTCATTTCTATTTTTCGATCTTTGTCGAAGTTGCAAATCGTAACTTCGCACTGGTACTTTCACACTAGTATATACTGTACCCCTACCGTCGTTTGGCGTCTGGCCTTCACGCCTAGTCTTCGCGATCGCCGAACTCAACGCCGCGCCAAAACGTTGCGCCAAACACATGCTGTCGTCGTCCGTCGACGCGTCCATCCTACTTCCACCACCTTTTTTTTCATCTTGTTTCTCAATTCAACGGCGTTTGACGGAATAACAACAATAGGAAACAAACGACCGAATCTTTTGTATGATAACAAGATCGAACCAAATTCGCAAAGGAAGGTCTCCAGCCGGTGAGAAGGCCCACGGGGGCTTTCATTGCAAGTTTCATTTTATCATTATTTGGCTCTTCCTTCACGTGCCGTCAATTGCTGTTCGACCTTCATTCTCCAGAAGCTCTTCATCAAACTTGCGATCACCTGTTGGTTTTGATAGCACACAATTCTTTCGAATTGCGAATTTTTATGTTGTCAATGACGGAAATTCGACTCACGTCAAACAAGATGATCAACTTTCCCGATGGGGATTTGATACAGAGATGAAGGAGTCGAGTGTAGATGATTACATCGAGTTTCTCAACAGACGTCACTACCACTTGACGAGTGAAAGGGACGAGTCGGAAAGCGAACTGCGATTTTATTTGCGAAAATGGCTCACAAAAAGCGTGCAAGGGGCAATGCGCTACCACTGCGGCACCCCTCTTTACTACCTCTGGAACAGGCGCCTCTACCGAAAAACGATTTGAAGCGGCCTCGAAATGCTTTTTTGACTGCCGTAAATACGAACTTTAGAAAGCTAGTCAAATTTTGGTCAGAACAGATGACGCGCACAGTCAAGTTGGCTCAGCGCCACCTACAGGAGTTACCCGCGACTCTTCGAAAATATGGCTCTTGGTTAAAAATACTTATGCAGTCATTAAGCAACCTCTTCATCGGGGGCTCCAGGACGAGAAGGATTGAGTGACAAGCAACTACTTTTCCCCAATCAAGCGAGCAGCAGCTTTGGGTTGCGCCTCAAGATCTTGATTCTCGATTGGTGAAACTGCATGTTGTATATATGTTATAATGTTGTTAAATTATGTTGTTTCTTACCAAATCCTTGAAATTAGACTAAGGTTAGTAAAAGCCGTTCCCACCGAGGCACTAACATCTTGAGTGCATGGCTTTAATTTTTACCGACGCTATCCACGCTGGTAAAAGTACACAAACAGTTGTATCGCAAAATCGACCGCAATGGTATATTCGGTGTTTAAATTATACCGAAATTGTCACACTCTTCCATAGAAAGTAGTGGCCTTCAAGTTGCGTTTTGGAACTTGGCATCTGGCACCTAATCTCAAAACGGAAGGTAGAGTCTCCACTATACGCTCGAAAGTACAAGGACCAAAGGTTGGAATTCTAAATAATGGAATAATCGTGAAGCATCGGAGAAGCGCAGGAATGAAAAAGTCCGCGAATTAAAATTTTGGATCCCATAAACAAAAACTCCCCCATCTCCAATGCATCTTTTATTTTTACACAAACTAGACGATCCATACAACCAGAGATACAACAACAATACTATCAACAGCATGAAAGCGAAGCACCTGTTACATTTATTTTCAGCGTACTTACTCGCGACCGTATCATACGCTTTGCAAGGGCGAGTTGCACCTTTGAGAGAGTTCACTAGACTGAATTACAAAGAGGAATACATTGTTGCCCATCATGTGCAATCTTCGGAGCAGCAGGAAAGTGTCGATGCATATTTGGAGTTCCTTCACAATCGATACAGTCGAATGAATGACGAAACAGAGCTTATTGTAGGCAGCACTGGAAGAAAAAGCTCGCCTACATGGCAACATTCAAGCTTCGAAGACGTTGGCGCCTTGGAGGCGCTCGGTTTATCCAGTCTTGCTAGCCAAAAGCTTTTGCATAAATATCACATGACATCAAAGACTCCATCAATTGAAAGCAAACTGAGCTCAGGACTAAGCAAGGTTACGGGCGTACTTGTTCTACTTAGGAAACGCTTCATCGCTCTTTATGAAGCCAAACTTCGCGCCCTTTCGTCAGTTCTGCTGCACGCAATAAGGACAATGCCTCAGAGTTTCAAGAAATTGATTACTCTTGGTGGCGGGAAGCAGTCCCTTTGTTGTCCATGTCTTTGATATCTGTTTTTCTCTTTTCAGTTGTTCGCCCGTTGAATCAGAGTCTTCTCAACGGCGCTTTGCAGCAAGTTACTAGAGCCTGAAGAAGTTTATGCGCGGTTTTGAGAGGATCACTAAAGGAATATATGTTGGATTTTGCAAGTGTTAACGGGTGCAGCGTCAAGAGCGCGATTTTTCATAAAGAACAAGTGATCACACTGAGCTCCGGGTTGTCCTGGATTCGAAACTCATTATACACCTAGAATACGATAGACGATAAACACATAAATAACAATTAAATCTTTGATTCAGTTGTCCCTTTTTCTCTCTCTCTTTAAGAGCTCTTGCCTCGTCTCGATCCATCATCTTTCATCGCCCGAAGCATCACCTAGAAAATGGTCCCCCCTCAGTACGCTTAACTACATTTTGTTATAGACTAATCACATAGTACCGTATTAAGTAGGGGTCGTGACCGTTCGCCAATTTTGGTCCGTTGCTGTTGAGCGCTGTGCAACCAGGCGTTATAGGTCCTTGCTACCAGGATAGGACGTTAAAATTCTGCCTCCAAGTACAAGATTCTACGTAGAGTCGACGACGAGGCAGAATTTTAACTTTAACGCCGTTCGCTGGGAACGTATTTACTTCCGCCCAACGTTTGTCGCGAGTCGCGAGGACATCTGTGTCCGTAGGAAACGTAAGCTAGAATTTCTTAGAATTAGTTTTCATTTAAGTCAATAGGTGCCTGTCTAAGATACTATGCAGACTCTCGACGAGCTCTTCCCAGTGCGACTGTTGCTATTTGACGTTGCAGCAGTCCGGCGTCGATGTTCGGCTGCACGCTGGTCCTCTTCTGCTTGCAGTTGACAGGCCAGATGGAGACTCTCCTGTTCAAAATTGTTGTTCTGTTTCTCTTGAAGCTGTATAGCCAAAAGTCGATCGGTGTCTTCATGTGATTCCGGTTGGTTAACTGGGGGTGGTTTCCGAGCGTCGTCCGGTAATACATCATTCATTCCAGGAGGAGGTTCAACGATGCCGTGATATTCCCGTAAGCTTGCTTCCGTCGCTGCCGCCATGAGCTTGCCTTCCTGCTCGTCCAATCTCTGCTGCAGCGGTTTTTCTCCGGTAGCCGCCCGTCCTGACAATTCCAAAGCCAGCTGATAATCAGCATCTTCTTGACTGCTCATCGCCATCATTTGTTCAGGCGTCAGAGTAGGACCAAGCGAAAGGATTTGATCCTGCGATCCCAATGCCTTAAAATCACTATTTACATAATCCGTATCCCCATCAATCACATCCAAACGCTCCCACACAATCGCTGGCGAATTGGCATATCCGAGATCCGTCACCAACAAGTACAAATGTCCATCTTCGTGCTTGGTCAACGTTCCAAAGTGATTATTGCGGAAAAAGACACACAACTCGTTTACTTGAACGTTTTCACGCAACAGCTCCAATCCATAGTGAGTCAGCTGATGGCTCGTTTGATCCAAAAATTGTTGAGCCAGCAAAGCATCGTGCATTTCTTTTCCAGAAGCTCCGATTTCGTTTGCAGATCGTCCAGAGGGCTCATCAGTTCACTTTCTGAATTGACGTGCAATGCATCGATTCGACTTTTTATTTGCAACAGTTCCTCTCCTTTCTCTTGTGCATGAATGATTCTATCTATCAGAATGTTGTACGTATCGGAACCAACCGCACGAAACGTCGCTTCGTCCGTTATATCCACCAACCACCCGTGCACTAATTTACAGCGTAACATATCAAATGCCGTCAACTGCGCCGTATACTCGTAACCTGTAATCCCTTTGGTAAAAGCAGGATTCACATCCATTCCAAATTGAAACTTCGGAATGTGTTCCATCAATTCATCGACATAGACCGCATGATCGTGTTCCGAGTTCGACATGGCGTGTTCGGCCAACATGTTGGCTATATTATCCAATGATGCGATCCCTTTCCGGACCGCTTCCGATGGCAGAGTGCAGTCGCCTCGTAACAACAAGCAATTTGCTGCCGCTAAAAGAGGACAGGGTCCATTCTCGTTCTGTAACAATATAAATCGATCGTGATTCTTAAAGACGCAACAAAATAGACTGGCTCAGGTTGATGTAGAAATAACGCTGCATTGCAGGACGCTGATGTGAAACCGAATCAAGTGTTCGTTTGGATGATTTGCTTACCTGATATTGCACCGTCTTCAATCGATACACCATCGTGATCGAGGGTGAACTATTCTCATTGCTCATGGGTTTCAACTTGTTATTACTCTACCTCGTGGCTAGTTCTTTCCAGCTTTGGATGTTATGATGTTACGTAATATGAGAGAAGGATAATTGTTTCCAAGCTTCAGCTGCGTTTACTCACAAACGGAAATCACTCGTGCATATCCACTTTTTTCTCGATCTCGATCGTTGCATCGAAAGTCCAAAAACGGTCGGTTATGGATCTTGCCTGGAATGCCTGGAATGTACTCTCCGCACAAGAGTAGATCGGTTGCGGGAAAACCGGCATCGATGCGACGAAAACACGATCCTCCCGTCGCATCTTTCCCACAAATTATCAATCGATGCGACAAAACGCGCCGCCGTATCTTGTTTCACAAACGTAACTTGCATTGCAGCGAAAGAAAAAGCAACATGTACTTTTCAAACAGACGCATAACTGCATGTACACTGCTGCTTTGCTGTATTCTAGGAAAGGATTGCACAGCCTTTACACCGGCTGATGTAGCTTCTCGAAAGTCTTTGTCAATTCGAGCGTTTCAGGATCCGGGCGAGGATGATTTTTCCTCCTTTATTGATCAGAACCGAAGGAAATTGTGGATCCAAGGTGTCACTCGCACACTCTCGGTCGGAGTACTCACAGCGGCACTGTTTTCGTGGACGCGACCGGTTTGGGCGGGAACACGTTCGAGAACAGATGGATATTCCGTGCAGAAATCAGAGGAAGCATGGAAAAAGCAACTCAGTGAGATGCAGTATTTTGTCTTGCGACAGGGTGGTACCGAACGACCGGGATACAGTATATTGGTAAAAGAGAAACGTTCGGGTGTGTACAAATGCGCGGGATGCGGTGCCGAGCTCTTCGCGTCCGGTGATAAATTTGCGTCGGGGACCGGTTGGCCGTCCTTTGCGCGGGGATTGATGGGTGTGGAAACGGAGATTGTTGATCCCATCACTGCGAAACTTTCCGGTGCCGAATTGCGATGCAAAACATGTGGAGGTCATCTCGGCGACGTATTTCAGGATGGCTTTTTGTTTGTTGGGACGGAAGCGTTCAAAACAGGCAAACGTTATTGTATCGATGGTGCAGCTTTAGTTTTTGAATCAGAAGATGGTTCATTCTTGCGCGGAGATATTGCAGCAGAACAAAAGGAACCAGACTGGATGAATTCACCTAAGATTGCCTCGCGTAGTCGCGAGGACCCATGAAGTCCCGATGAGATGTTGCGTTGCCAAGTTGTTATTTCTTTATTTTTGGTTGCGCTTTTTTATGGTTAAATGACGGAATCAAGATTTTAAATAACTTCATTTCTCCGTATTCTTTGAGCTGTTTTTATTAGACAATTCGTGACTGGGATGCGTGACCGGCGAGTGGGCAACAATTATTGCCTAACGCCTAACCTTATTAAAACGTTTGACAATAACGACAACAAAACGATAAGATCCCAAGACGAAGGAGTGTATTACTCATTGCAATTCACGACATGTCAATTCCCGTTGTTTCTAGAGACCCACGATTCCGAGCAGGCCGAACCTTGCTGCAACGAGGGCAGTGCGAACAAGCGACCAGTATCTTTGCCACACTGCTCGAAGAGGCGCGGACCAAATTCGGACAGGATAGTATCGAAACAGCTCCGGCGTATTATGAATACGGAAATGCTTTGTTTCGTACACATCAACAGCAACTACAAATACAAGAAGAACAACAAGGGGAACAAGCAATCAAAGAAGAGAAGCTACATGCACGAGAAGCGGCCGCGGCAGCAGCCGAATTTCGTCTGAAAGGAAATACGGCTCAAAACGATACGAAGTATAACAATGTTCAACCACTTAAAATTGAATCAAAGGAGTTGCCTCTAAACGAGGCTCAGTCTGACGACGAAAATGATGCAGAGCTAGCTTTGGAAATGATGGAAACTGCTTGGTCAATTTTAGATAATTATTCGGAGAGCCCTCTTTCCGACTATTACTCCACATGGCTCACAGAGCAGTCTCCTCGAGTTCTAGTTGGTATAGGAGACGTCTTGTCTTGTTTAGAGCGACATGCCGATGCCGCCGATGTGTACCTACGAGCACTCGCCTTACGTCAGAAAGCGGTGTCGGAGGCGAAAGATGCAGCCACGGAATCCATCGAGCTTCTTCGATACCGGAGACTGGTAGTTGAGGCAAATATACTCGTAGCCGAAGAACTGCTAGCATGCCCCCAAGAGAAAGATGTAGTGACGACGGAGACGAAAGTAACTCTTGTTAGTGCTACCGAAAGGGTAGAATACGCGAGAGGCTACTATGAAAATGCTAGAGAAGAGCTGCAAGAGACTGTATTACTGATGGGTGCGTTAGCAGCGAAAGGCTTTGATGTTAGCGAAGAAAAAGAGGATATCTGTAATGTCTCTGTCATGGTCATGGGGGTCGGGATCACTTTCGCACAAATGGACGAACAGAGCAGCACCGCCGCAGAAGAGTCTCCCAAGAAAAAGCCACGAAAGTCGTAACTGTGGCTTTGTAACTACAGTTCATCAAATAATCGGCCTTTAAAAGTCTACCTTCTTTTGTTTGGAAGATACTTTGTACCGGTACCTGGTATTCTACACAATGTTCCGCAGACGCTAATGTTTATCTATACTTGTACTTTTACGGCAGGTTTTCGCACGTTTCGTTTTTTGGTGCCGCTACGAGCGTTTTTCGTTTTACGATCTCCGCGAAAAATCGCCAGATCCGCGACATCCCAGGCAAAAAAAACTCATGCCACCGCGCTACCTGGTATTATTATTACGTAGTATGTGACGATGACCATGACGCGTTGGCCCCGTCAGGCTCATTTATGTTTAATTCTTTGCTAAAAAGTTATCTTTTCAAAGTTACTGCAATAGTTTGTCCATGGTGACTCATTCGGTACGTGACATATGTTTGAAACTACCAAGTCCGAAAAGAATTCTCTCTGACTGGCACGATTCATCACCTGGTGTCTTCTCAGGCTACTGGTAGCTCGAACCATCCCGACTTTTCAAAAAAGGAGGAATTTCGTCGTTATTTGGAGAAATCAGGAGTTTTGGATGCTCTGACAAAAGTACTTGTGAGTTTGTACGAGGGTGCGTAATACTCTGTTGTTAAAGTCCATTTGGGATCGTTTTTAAGTTCTCACCTCGTACACAGAGCCTGAACGCCCCAAAAATGCAATCGACTACGTGAAGAAATTTCTCGGCGCACCTACTTCTGTAGATATTGATGGTTTGCGTAGAGAAAACGAAGAGCTCAAGAAACAGTTAGAGACGGTGCGAAAGCAATCCGGGACGCGAAAGTGATATTTTTTGTTTATATAGACTATTGATAGTCAAACTCGTAAGAGCTTCTTTTCCTAAACAAAGCATAGTGTTTAATTGAAATGGAAAAGCAATCATTCTTGGTCATTATCATACTTGGCACAAGCTAGGGATAAATTGTTGCGACAATACCAAATTGACGCCAATTTCGTAAACAACTTTGGTACACTTAGACGATCCCCAATGTCTGTAGTACGGGTAGCTTGTTGTTGCCTTAGATTGGAAGTGTTGTGTCTACTCCTGTTTTGAGAAGGATCTGGTTGCAATACCCTCTGGGCGTTTGGCGGGACTGCATCGGGACTTCACAATCTAGCCGGTAAAAACGTTAAATCAACTGGAAATATTAAACTTACTACAGTACATTACAACTTGTCTCTATAATCTATAGCAAAACGCATGCCCGCTTCCATCCACATTATTTTTAATTGCTACACGACGCGCAAGGAAAAAGGAGAAAAAAAACGGAGAACGAATGGTTGATACTAATGGTAGACGAATGAAATCATCGAGTCCAACGAGCAGCTCATTTACATTAGTGGCCGTCGCATTATCCTCAGCGTTGTGCGCATCCGCATTATCTTACTGGTTGACAGAGAGGAGAAGATCGAATGAAATTGCTATTCTGAAAGAGAGACGTCAAGAGGAGCGGACGGGACGAATCCGTGCGGAAATCAAGCTTCGCACGGCTTTAAAAGAATGTATCAAACAGACCTCAACACTAGATGCTGAAGTAGAGAGTTTACGTGCGCTTTCGTCTTCTCCCACGCCCTCTCCCAAGTCCGACCCATTGAGCATGCAATTACGCGCCATTGGAACAATTGTTTCACCGTACACGAAGCGAATGGGGACGCCACGGCAGCCTCAGTTAGTACCATCGTCGCGGGGCTTCATTGATTTGGACCAAGTTCCGCAGGCAAGTGTGGTGGGAATAACGGACTACAGTCATATCTGGATCATTTTTGAGTTTCATGCCAACACTGACTTGAATACTACCAAGCGTACAAAAATTCGACCACCGAGAGGGGGAGGGATCAAAGTTGGACAACTAGCAACTCGTTCGCCGCATCGCCCGAATCCGATAGGATTGTCTTTGGTAAAAGTCGAAAAGTGGGACGAAACACACAGACGATTGTACATCTCGGGCCTGGATCTTGTCCACGGGACACCTGTATTTGATATCAAACCATGCGTTCCGTGGGATATTCCGGGTTATCCTCATCGACCAGATCGCTTTTTAAAAGTCCCACAATGGGATTCGCAAGACGATGAACTTTCAGAGGTGTATTTTACCGATCACGCGCTGCAACAACTACAACGAATGGTTATCGAAGGCCGTCTGGAACCATTGTACACTTCAGAGAACGATGGATTTGAAGGTGCTCGTCAAACGTTAACCGAAGTACTAGCACAGGATCCCAGGAGCTCTCACAAAGGGTTAAGGGAAAATGCGAGAGGGACGACCCGGAAAAACGGAGAGCGTGATTCGACCTACAAGCTGGTTTTCGGGAAATGCCAAGTTGAATTTGTTGTAGAAGAAACGGAAGGAAAGAGGAGCTTTGCCAAGGTAATAGATGTCGTTGCTATTGATTTTCACCCCGATAGTTTTGTGGACGGAGTTCCCTTGATGTCCGAAACTCTGGCCTTCAAGGAAAGCTTCTCTTCTGAATAGGAAAGAATAGGATTGCACCAGGGCACGATACATTGTATCGTAGAAATAGTTTAGATTTGCAAAACTCCCCATGATTTCAACCTTAGTGAAAGACGATGTTGCGCAATAATGCGGTCTGTATGTCATCCGCATTCGCGATGGGATGATGAACAACACCAAAAACGCGCGAAAAAGGGAGACCTACCGTAGTCTACCTTTGTCTCTTTGTCAAAGTGTTCAAAATGGAACCGCAAAATTCAGCGAAATCATGACTTTGATGGAAGTGGAAGTATCCGATCAGATACAGCGTCTCTTGTCACTGCGAGCAGAAGGACGGAGCAATTCTGTAGACTTTTTCCGTCGTGTTTCGAAGAAACGCTCACGACTTGAAAGGCAACTTTATCCTAGACTTCACAATGACGGTATAGTGCTATCGATGGAGGTATGTGCACAGGGCCGATATCTCCTTTCTGGCGATAAAAAGGAATTATTTCGGTACACGATCTTTCGCCATGGGGATCACAGAAGCATTTAATTCATAAGAAAGGAGTCTCAGATGATTCGTGCAGAACTCATCGTCCTATTCAACAAGCCCAAGCGCCTCGGAGTACTTACATTGTATCCACACAATGGTATCCGGAAGATACTGGGATGTTTTTTTCAGCGGCGCGGAGTGGCGTGTTTCACGTTTGGGACACCAATGAGATGCTGCCTGTCTTGAATGTGAAGCCCTACCAACACGAGGCCGTCGGTGCCAATTTAAGCTGTATGGAAATATCGAAACTCTCACATTCCGTAGCTGTCGGCTCTCCGCAATTGGGCAAGATCAAATTGGTTGATTTTCGATCGGGCGCTTCTTCGCATACTTTGACAGGGCACAGCAAAGGCGTTTTGGATGTAGCATGGTCACCGGTCTCTCCTTACATGCTCGCCAGTGGCGGTCTTGACTCTTGTATCATGCTATGGGATATCCGAAAATCGGGAAGTCTCGCTTGTATTACTGTTTTAGATGTTGATCGACGAGATGAAGCTGGTGTGCGCCGCCCTCATTTTTTTGACGGAAGACATCTACGTCGATCTTTGACAAAAAGAGCAGATCCAAAATCTGCGAAAGAGATACCTTCACCAAACAATTTTCAAGCGAACGGAAAACAGCAATTGCTCCCTTTATCGCATTCGGGTGGCGTCGTTGGCTTGAGTTTTGATCCGTCAGGGAAGAACTTGGTCAGCGCTGGAGGGAACGGTGAGCTGAGTGTGTGGGATTTGAGCGGTACAGGATGCCGGATCCCGCGTCGGTTTGTATCAGCTGGTGGAGGCAGACCGGCAGATCCGTCTTTGAATGGCCGTGTGCCTCTAACAATCACGGGGCCGGTGAGCGAGGATATGGCGATCTGGACAAGGCATGGATCAAACCTTTGCGGCTATTCACTGGAAAATGGTGGTAAGCCAAGCACAGTGCTAAAGGGACATTTAGGATCCATACACACAATTGCTCCAATCGAGGTGTCTGGCCAACTCGTTTCATCGGCTACGGATGGACTGATCCTTCTTTGGGGTCCATCATCACCATCTTTCAAGAACTCTGAAGTATTTTATCAACGACAATCAAAGCGTCATCTTATTTACGATATGGATGACTGGTAGCATATTACAGGAGCTGATGATACTATTGATTTTGGAGTATTTCGTTGGAATCTTAGTGTCTCGTACTTATTAGGGACTGAGTTAGGTTCATATCGACGCAGTAGAAACATACGTAGAAAGTGTACTGGTGCCAAATCAACCCCCAGTCCGCACTCCGCAGTCCGCACTGCTGTGTACTTTGTACTTTGCATTCATCACGCTGCGGGCCGCCACGCCAAAAAAATTCCCGTGTGTTTTTTCGCCGCGCGGGCATCAAAAACGCAACGGTTCGTCGCAGCAACGACTCTAAAAAAGTACGCTTATAGATTACTGGTACCGGTACCGTGACCATGGCGATGACTTGGAATCGAAACGCTTTGCTAACTACCCTTTTCCTTTGGGTGCTGCTACTTGTGCAAAGCACACCGACCAGCAACTATGGCGGTCGAAAGCTGTTCGGTATTCGGAAACGCCGTGAACGGCGTAAAAGAGAAGCCGCTGCTTACATCAAACTCCGACAAGCGGGTATTTCCGAGGTCGGTCACACGAAAGAAGCAAAGGCTCTCCGAGACTACAAGCTGCGAAAGAAAAAGAGAAAGGGTTTGGGTGTCCTTCGCAGGGTGATAAAAGCCTCGCGGCTTCCCTTTTCCCAGGAGTCACTCCCGAGGCTTACCAGCCCGGAGAGAAAGTTTTCATGATTACGGAGCTGATCCAGTCGAAGAAAACGCACGTTCCTTTTCAGTTTTATGATCTTCCCGGATGTGGGGAACCCTCGTTTCTCAAGACCTTTGAGCGACAAGCAAAGCGCCACCAACGAAAGAATTTGGGTGCCCGTTTGCAAGGTATGGGTCTGAACCCAGCTCCATTTGAAATGAGGGTACTTGAAAACAAAGGCTGTACAGCTCTATGTGAAGTTAATTTGCCGGCGAGACCAATCAAGTGGTTGCGCAAGTTGATCAATCAACAATATCGCATTCACCTTTCATTCGACCAACTGCCAGTTTTAATGAGATCTTCGAAAATGAACTATGCTGTTAGAGGGTACCCAATCGGGTTCAAAGCTCCTCCATCATACACCGGTAGATCACAAGACGAGTTCTTTCTCTACAATCATCTCAAGTTTATGATTCATTACCAGAAAGATGCTCAGTCGGGCGGCGTCTTTATCACAGGGTTCGATGTGTATCCGGTATCATATACGCATGCTACTGATGGCGCCACCTGTCCCGGCTCAGGATCCTCCCACTTTCGTAGAAGACTCGATGAAGACGATGATTTCGACGACGAAAATGAAGGAGTAGTGGTTGAAGACGACGATCAAAATGAAGAGGAATCTACTGAGGAGGACACCGAGGAAGACGGCATCACCGAAATTGTTAATGATCCGGAGACTTACTTGCAGTTACGAGTAGGCGCAGAGGGAGAGGCGCTAAGAGTCGTCTACTCATATGAAATTCATTGGGAGGAATCTGATCTTTCGTGGGCAGACCGGTGGGACGTGTATTTGATTGGCAGCGCTGATGATGACATCCATTTCTTTGCCATTATCAACTCTTTAATGATTGTTTTGTTTCTGACGGGCGCAATCGCTACTATTATGATCCGTACGCTGAAGAAAGATATCTCGGCATACAATGATGTCCTTCTATTGGAAGATGGAACTGAAGAAACCGGATGGAAGCTTATTCACGGAGATGTATTCAGATCGCCTTCGACATCACCTCTTGCATTATCAGTATTGGTTGGAACAGGTTCTCAAATTGGCATGGCATTCTTCATTACGCTCATGGCTGCATGCTTCAGACTTGTCAATCCGATCAAGAAGGGACAGTTTCTAACAGCCATATTGATCGTCTACGTCTTATGTGGTTCTATTTCTGGCTATGTTAGCGCAAGGATATACAAATTCTGCGACGGAAAGAACTGGAAAATGAACACGATGCTTACAGCTGGAGCACTTCCTGGTTCCTTGTTTGGTATTTTTACCGTCCTTAACTTGCTTCTCGGTCTTCGTGGAGCTTCAACGGCTGTTTCTTTCCTGACTCTGCTGGGAATATTTGCTCTCTGGGTGTGTGTCTCGTCACCGCTTGTGTTCGTGGGTAGCTTTTTTGGCTATCGCGCCGATCGAGTTGAAATCCCATCCAAAGTCAATCAGATAGCTAGAGTTATACCGGACTCTCCATGGTACAGTACACCGCCTCTTTCGTATTTCCTCGGCGGCATTCTTCCTTTCGGAAGCGTTTGCATCGAACTCTTCTTTATCATGAGTGCTTTGTGGCTGCATCAGATCTACTACGTCATGGGGTTCTTGCTGACTGTCTTACTCGTGTTGGCGGCAACATGCGCAGAAGTCACCATTGTGATGACTTATCTACAGCTTTGTGCCGAGGATCACCGATGGTGGTGGAAGTCTTTCGCCAACTGCGCGTCTGCAGGCGTCTATCTATTTGGATACAGTCTCTGGTTTCTCTGGACTCGTTTGGAGCTAGAAGGGTTTCTCCCGAGACTCGTATATATTTCTTATATGGGCATGATCAGTCTTTGCTTCGGTATCTGCTGCGGCAGTCTTGGTTTTTGTGTGCCTTTTATTTCAACAAGACAATTTATGGAGCCCTGAAATTTGATTAAAGGCAATTGTTCTGACATTCTTACATGACATAAACATTCTTTGAGCGCATACATGGCGTAGGCACAACTTGGAAGAGTGCACGTGAGGACTTATTTGAGGCCGGACATCTTTTAATTCTCTCTCAAATGTAGCAGTTGCCTCCCTAGTATTTTAACTCTAGTAGCTAGAGGGACATGTTTCAAGTTTCAAGTAGAATTTCGTCACCCCGTCAACCGCCATTTGGTTTTGACGGGACTCATACTCTGTCTTACAATGTAGAAAACATGATGTGTCATTCTTTGCACTAAGGTCCAAACAGTTACACGCGGTGCGTCAGCGGTTAGCGAAACGACGCGCCGCAAGAGCGAGCAGTGTGCTGTGTGCTGCATTCGGGGCTGTTACCTGGTACCCTGTTACGCCTTTTGTTGTTGTGCAAAAGGGAAGGATTCATAAAAGTACTAGTCATTTCTTTTCTGAGTTTTGTTTTCTTATCGGGGTTGAAATATGGCTCTTGAACTATTCACTAAGAAGTTTATGGACGTGGCTGCTAAGGCTTACAAGGGAGCCGTCGCGTCCGAGCTCAACAAAATTGGTGGGTATTCTCCGTGATCATTATTATCTGTTCATATTGTATGTCGGTCTCGCCTTCTCACGATGTTGCCCCCCTTCGTTCGTATTCATTCAACTATGAAGGCTTACGATACGAAGACTTGCTAAATAGTAGTAAGCCTTCTGTCGAAGAAGCACTGGCTCTTGCGGATCCGGACGTTTTGAACGGCCGCATGCGTCGGTTGAAGCGTGCTTCGGACCTTTGCGTGAAGCAAAAGCGATACATCGATTACGCCGAGCCATTGCCTGTGGAAGAAGTTTTTAAACTCGAACTGTCTCACGATGTAGATAAGATAGAGGCTCGCGATTTCGAGTTCCAAGCTTTGAACTTGCACAAGAAATAATACAATAACACAACTTTATTTTACTTGTGCCGATGATTAGAGATGATGGTACCTTACGTCGTGCATGTCGTTAATGGGATAGTTTACACATTAATTTATAATTCGACACGTTGATTTACGGGCCCAACTATAATCGAAAAATCACGTGACAGTCTCTAGAGTGTACTCGACCCGTAAAAGACGAGAAAAGTGATCAATGTTTGTCATATTTGATTAATCATAGCTTAAATGTTAAGGCCTACCGGAGGCTTTCATCACATCAATTCGATTTGCACTTTGAATAAGTGTCACTGACGTGTTCTATTTCTGGCGCTGGACGATCCTCTCTGGATAACGACTTTACCATGTACCACATGGTGCAATCCAACGAAGAGCATGTGACTGTTTTCTTATATCCCATTTTCTCGTATAATTTCACAGCTGCTTCATTTTCTTGATTCACGTACAGTCCCAAGGCATCCGCTTGCCATTGACTACGGGCATAGCGTTGCGCTGATTGCAACAGTCGCGTAGCGACACCACGACGCCGCCACGCGGGCGCAGTGGCCAAGTTGGAAATGGCGAGTGCGAATCCGTCGACCAGTGGATTTTCCAGCAGGGCAATTTCACAAAAGCCAAAGATCTCCCCGGTGACCGGATCTTCGGCGGTCATTTGAATGTGCTGGAACCATGTTTTGCACCGGGGCGTTAAAGCAAAATTGTGATTGCACCATACGTTGTTCTCACCTGTGCATGTTGCCGCTCTCTGTATGAGTGTTTTGAAGGTCCCAGTGGAGCCAAGACTCCACCAATACTGCAGTAAAAGTTGATCGGATACATCCTCCAGAGAATTAATCTTATTTCCGTCGATGTCTATTGTCGTGATACGCTGTCTCAGTTGCTCTCGGGCACGAGAAAAAGATGATTTTCCTGATTCAATAGCACGACATCTACCCTTTAGGAGCTCTTCGATATCACTTTGGGCAAACATTTGGTCTAGTTTGGACGACAAAGAAAACCATCCTCCTCGGTCGGGTGTAGAAGCCGTGGAAAGAAACACCGCTGCTTTCGCCAGATCTTCTTCCCGAGCTGTCCGTATGCGTAATCGAGACGAGTCGACCGATGTTGGTTTGATGTTAGTGGTCTTCGGAAGATTTATGAAAAAGGCGGTCGTTGCACTCGGTTGACTCATCGATGCAAAAGCAAGTAAGACAAGCCGACTGGCCCACGGATAGTTCAGGAATCGAGTCATTAGAAATTCTTTTATCGATAAAGCGTACGAAATTCCAGCTGTCTATAAAGCTAAGAGGGTTAATAAAAGATTGCCAACGCCAATGGTCATACTTCTCGTTTTATGATGTTGACTTTCAACGAAAGCAAAAGGTACGTCCTCCTCCGGGTTTGTTATAGAGTAGTTCAACCTTTAACCCTTTCGGCCTTAATTCCTATAATTCGACTTAGCAGAGAAGGTTGATAGAAACTTGTTAACTGTGTTTCAATGAAACGTCGCCACGTTGTCGCGGTGGAAACACTGATCAAAATAGAAAAAAAGACTGCTGACATTTCAGTTTCGCTAGCCGGAAAGTCTCATGATTGAAATCCGTTCTCCGTGAATTTGTGAGTCAAAACATTCAAAAATGCATCAAGACTGGACCGACCCATTCATCCTGTCACCATAGGTTACTACTTCCTCGATGAAAGGGTATATAAGAATCTCCATAAAGTTGCATGCGCAACAGTTCCTGTGCACCGATTACCAGAATCACAAATAAAAGTCCCGCATAGAGAGTTTCGGCAAGTTCGTAGTCTGACTCCACTAAATGAGCAAACCATTTCAGAAAAGGTCCGTTTTTCTTGCTTTTAGGATCGAAGAACGGCGTATCCAAAAAAGCATCTACCTTCTTTTGGAAAGACTCACGGCCGCTATTGGTCTCGTTCTCGTCGCTGTCGGTTGCATATAAGCCCGATAGACGTCCCTCAACGTCACTTTTTCGCAATGTTGTCGCAGAAGAATGAAGAAGAAACGCAGTGCATCTTGTAGAGAAGCATACAAGTGTCAGGAATACAAAATCCAATTTCATTTTCCCCCCATTATCCAGTATGGACAACTTCTGCTTTCTCACTGTTTTGTAAAACGGGTGTTGTTTTGTTACTTTGTATTGTGGGTGCACACTCGCTATAGAGTCAGTGTGGGCGGGCGGGGTAGATCGTGGGCGGGCGGGTCGAGTGATCTGGCGTCTGTCATTGTACGGAATGTTGGTCTAAAAAATTCGAAGAAGATGTTCGTGTTTCAAACTACTGTGCGTACAAAGTAGGAAAGCACCATCGATGATGATTCTGAATGATCTTGCATAACCAGCAAAACGTTTCGTCTTCGTTGTTCATGAATCATGAATAATTCATGAGAGATGATGCAATGCAATGCAATGCATGTCATTCATTCGTCACATTCTAATACCTGGTATCTTGTCATCTCATTGACCTTCCTACATTGTAGAGATTCTTCGCGAAGTTCAGGATAAATTGTTCTGTCCTCCCATGCAACAAGGATGTTCATTCCGATACCTTTTCATTCGTACTTGCTGAGGAAATTGTCAGAGGACGAATCTCTGGGGGGAGATTTGGATGTTTTCGATGATTTCGACTTTGCGAAACGTCAACTGGAAGCAGATTTAAGCAGCACTCACGACGAAACTGAGGTTAGCAGTCTTGTTTGGGAAGTGGAGAGCAGAAGGGAGTCGTCGTCACTGGAAGAAGCAGAAGTATACACAAACTACCTTGATTCGGAATCACTAGCAGAGCCTATCCACCTGCTTCCTTTTCTTTCGATTCACTTGCGTGATCGCGATCAATTCTCCTCACCTGCCACAACCCAAACTATAGATGATGAAGTCGAAAAACATTGCAGTATTTCAACGATTAATGGCTATGAAATATGGTGGGGAGTTGAAGAAGCGACGAGTCCTTTTTGTAATCCGCCAATAGCTCCGACAATAGACATCTTATCGGTGACGGGGTATTCTTCCGACGGTTCATCCACGGAAATAACGGATAACGTTACGCAAGGTGAAAAATCAACGTTACAATCCCAAGAATCTGGTGTACATCGATCGCCAGCAATTCCTAGGATTATTGAATTTAAGTCCGACCAACAATCAGCTGCCGTTCATCAAGATAGCTGGTTGTTCGATCCTGTAGAAAATCTCGTTTTTGGGAAGCCTCCCTTGACATGTAATGATGATGATGCACTGGGGTTGGCATGCTCTCAACTGCAAGAGTTTCTCGCAAGCCACGTTAAGTTCCGACGATCGGAAACTACATGCGCAAGCATTTGTAAGACTTTACATCAGTATCCGCAGATCGCACAAGTGCGGTATCATGTGTCATTGGTAGACCAACAGGAAGATGAAAAGAGTTTTAACGTACCCTGCTATCCATTATCAATATTCAGTGCCACTGGTCATCTTCAAGGCGTTAAATCATTTTATGAAGCGTTTCCAGAAGCCATTGGCTTTTTTTGACAAAGGGCTAGGAACAGCTCTGCATTATGCATGCTATTGCAGTGAAAGCGTCTCGGTCGTTCAGTTCTTACTCGATCGATTTCCCGACGCTGCAAGAATCACAAATCGCCAGTATCAATCGCCATTACACCTGGCATGTTCTGCCAGTTCGGTGCAAAATAGAATAAGGTGCTCGCAGCTTCGAATCGTTGAGCTTCTTTTGGAATATTTTCCAGCTGCAGTGCGGCTGCTTGACGAAAATGGATGCACCCCCTTTCACATGGCTTGTCAAGCTGGAGCACCTGAAAATGTTCTTGCTGCACTTGTACGTTCTAGTGCCGTAGTCATTCAAATGACTACTCGAACTCTCGAAAAACCGCTTCACGTCGCGGCCGCTCGTAGCGAATGCAATGCCACCGTTCGATATTTGTTAAACTTGGATCCTTCGCAAGCAGCGGCAATTGATGACAGATGCAAACGCCGTTGCACAAGGCGTGCACGGCGCAGCCCATATCACCAGAAATTGTTCGCACTCTTGTCAACGCTTACCCCAATGCGTTGACTATGAGAGATGATAACATAGAGACGCCATACGATATCGCACTTCGGTTAGGACACGCATCACCAGAACTTCTCCGCGTTCTCAGCACCGAATAACCCGTATTGCTGGATACAGTTAAGAAGAAGGAAATAAAAACAGAGATAACGAAACGACTTGTCTACAAGCTACAAGCGGTTCCGTTCAACAATGTAACAGCCTAACAACATTACTTTTTGTTGTACCTTCTCTTTAGTCGTAGTGTGTCCTCAATTCCCGCACGAAATCTCTTGATTAAAGATGACTCCCACACCTTCTACTGTGTGGAATTTCTTTGCAGAATCGAACAATACGTCGGCCAAATATTCGTTTCCAACACTTGTGCATTCGTCAAGACGGGTTCGACACTGACGGGAATATCGTCTTGCACCTTCAAGACCCCCGCCAAGGGCGTCTGATCCGTCGGTGGTGTCGTGACAAACGAATCGAGATTTTGCGAAGGCACGACCATATGCCGCAAGGGAAACCAACCGTACTTGTCATCTTGATCAAAACCGGTGTGTACGGCAAGGCGCAAATGGGGAAACCGGGGTGTCACAAAGGGTTCTCCCGTGGCAGTATCAAAGATACGAAGTTCTGGAATGACGTTGTGGACCAAATGAACGTAGTTGACGTCATTGGTGGCTTCGGGCGTAATCAAAATATTGGCTTTGGTCAATTCCAAAGCGGCTTTCAAAGCTTGTTGGGCTTTGGAAGGGTCCTTCTTGGCGACCAAAGGATCAAGCGTATACAGCACCAAGCCTGATTTGGAGCACGCGAATTGAAGGACCATCTGTCGAGAAGAAGAAAACAAAAGACTGTGAGAGGAGATGTCTCTGTGTATGTTATTGAGACTCTATGCAAACTCAACTTGTTCGGAAAAGTGTTGCGGCATCCACGAAAGTACGACATCACCGGCCGTGAAACCCATTTCCAAGAAACCAATGGCCAACGACTCGGAATAATATTGCACATGACGAGTCGTCCAAGTAATGTTCTTGTGTTCGTAACGAACGACATCGAGATTGGGATTCGCCGATGCGAGGGCATCGACTTGACTGCCTCCGGCCGCAGCAAATGTTCGAACTGCAACGCTTCGTCGTGCCCGTAACGCGTTCGCCGCAATCGATCGAAGCATATTGAGAGAAAAAAAAGCAATGAAGAGTAATCAATTCGACGAAATGAGAAATATTTGATGCTTTTGTTGTTGTTATTGGCAAATAGATAAGAAACCGCAACAATAAACGTCGGCACCTAACGGACGGAGGACATACTAAAGACTCAATACTGCCCTGGTTCCCGAATATGACGTGGATCCTAAGGTTATGAGTTCATTAATTCCACCCCAACCAACTTTTTTTTTTTCTCGTTGCGGACAGATACCAGTAACGAGCACTTCGTCATTATGGTTGTTCTGTTCTTCCTGTGAAGACAAAACACACAAAGAACTGATCTCGTTAAATATTCAGAGCATGGGAAAGAAAGAGAAAAGCAAACGCCAGTCCGATTCTTCACAGCAACCGCCAGAGGTTGTTGAAGAAACGCGAAAACGATCGGTTTCCGACGACGAAGAACAAAAACGAACAAGAAAAAGAGCAAACGGCAGTCGGATATCACTGAGACTTCCGAGCATTCGAACACCGACGAAAAACCCAATTTCTTTTCGAAGGAACTCTTTTCCGAGTTGCCATTATGTGAAAAGACACAAAAGGCTTTGCAGGAAATGAAGATGGAACGGATGACGCAAATTCAATCACGAGCGATTCCGGCCCTATTGACCGGAAAAGATGTCATTGGGGCGGCCAAGACCGGTAGCGGGAAAACACTAGCGTTTTTGTTACCGTCTTTGGAATTGCTACATCAGGCCAAATTCTCCTCGAAAAATGGGACGGGTGTCGTCGTGATTACGCCCACACGCGAATTGGCGATGCAGATTTACGGTGTCTTGCAAGAATTGTGCCAATACCATAGTCATACCTATGGGTTGATTATGGGTGGAGCGAACCGTAAAACGGAGGCAGAGAAATTACAGAAAGGTGTCAATTTGGTTGTCTGCACACCGGGTCGACTTTTAGATCACTTGCAGAATACAAAAGGCTTCAATTATCGAAACTTGTTGGCGTTAGTCATGGATGAAGCCGATCGAATTTTGGAACAAGGATTTGAGGATGATTTGCGAGCCATCTTGAAGCTACTGCCCAAGGAACGACAAACGATGTTGTTCTCGGCGACCCAAACCAAGAAAGTAGAGGATTTGGCGCGTTTGTCCGTGAATTTTGAAAATTCCATCTTTGTGGATGTCCCCAATGAAACGAAACTGGCGACTGCGGCGGGTTTGGAACAAGGATTTGTCACCTGCCCGTCGGATCAACGATTTCTGTTGCTTTTAACCTTTCTCAAAAAGAACAAGAAAAAGAAGATTATGGTTTTCTTCTCGTCCTGTAACTCTGTCAAGTTCCACGGAGAGCTCCTCAACTATATAGATGTACCCGTCATGGATATCCATGGTCGACAAAAGCAAGTCAAGCGCACAACAACCTTTTTTCAATTCTGTAAGGCCAAGACGGGCACGTTGTTGTGCACCGATGTCGCAGCCCGTGGCTTAGATATTCCCGAGGTAGACTGGATCATTCAATTTGATCCGCCGGATGATCCGAAAGAGTACATTCACCGCGTTGGTCGAACGGCTCGAGGAGCCACCGGCTCGGGACGAGCCTTATTGTTTTTGACTCCTGAAGAAACTGGATTTCTCAAGTACTTGCAAGCGGCCAAGGTGTCCCTGAATGAATACGAGTTGCCCAAAACAGCCAACGTTCAATCACAATTACAGCGTCTGATTGAAACCAACTATTATTTGAATCGGGCCGCACGTGATGCTTACCGCAGCTATTTGCTAGCGTATGCGAGTCACTCACACCGCGATATCTTCAACGTGCACGCATTGGACTTGCAGGCTGTGGGAGCCGCCTTTGGTTTCACGACACCACCGCGGGTGGATGTGGCTTTTGGGAAAGAATCGAAACGTAAAAAAAGTGGTCAGTGGAAAAAGGCAACGGGTACGGGACACGCTTTCTCCGCTTCCAATCCGTACGGAAAACGGAGCAAGGATGATAAGCGGCAATTCTCTCATTAATCCGACGCAAAAGAATAGTACTCTGTATTAATGTAGCGATGTCGTAATGTCTTTCTGGTTGTATACTTGGATCAAACTTCCTACGTAGTACATTTTTACGAAAAGATCGAACAGTACAGACGTAGTTTACTTGAATTAATTCTACATAGAAACACTTGTTCACCTTCAGTGTTCTCCCATGGTGTTACGCACCATGCCATTTCGCACGAACGTTGCGAATCATTCTCGTCACAAAGGAAGTAATAATTCCGGGACGACGACGACGACGACGACGAGGAGGCACCGGACGCGTGTGATAGACGGATGTGATCACAACTGCTGGCGGATCCTTTTCCACGACCGGTTCCACTTGACGCTCCAATTGATCCGCCATGTCGCGAATGATGCTCACCAGTTGTTGCGTCCAGCGAATCTTGACTTCTTGGGCTTGTGGACGAATTGCTTCCATCGCGGCTTGGACCAACTGAAAGACGTAGGTTCCTGTACGAAAAGCATTCTGTTCAATCATGGTCTCCAAACGCTCCATTTCATCAAAGACAGCTCGTTCCATCGTTTCGGGGGATTGCCATTGTTGCGAAAGTTGCGGAAGTGACCATTTCGAGAGAGGTTCTACCACAGTAGTTTTCCAAAATTGCAACGAACGTTCTCCCGTCGTTTGTGCACTTTGTTCAATTTGCAATTCCAGATGCTGCATAGCCGAAAAGACTGTTTGTTCCCATTCATCAGGACGGCTTGGGCTATTCGTCTTGATAGATGAAGGAAGAATCATCATCTCCTTCGGAACCTCTTGTAACGACAGTTCACTTAATTCTATTTTGGCTTGCTTCAACATAGCCATTGCCGACACCATACCGTCTTCCTCCTTACGAAATCGACGAGGAATCCAGCCGAATGATCGCAGTTCGTGATCCAAAGCTGCAGAAGAATGAAGACCGGTCTTAGACACAACGCGTTGCATCTGCGGAAGCAAGCCCTCCGCGACGATGAAAAAGAAAGAAAAGCTCAAAGCAAATTTCATTTTCGAATAGTCAATAGAATCAAGAAAAGGATAAAGAGCTTTTCACCCTTATTATGAAAGAGGAATGTGAGGGGAATAAATGTTAGGAAACGAACGCTAAAAGCTATGCGCCGTTTGCCGAAGAGTTCGGTGGGTGGAGGACGAGCACGCGAGCGCCGCATGGCACGTATAGTAGTTATCTATTAATTTATTTAGATCAGTGGTCTAAGCGAAAAAAATCATGTAAAATTCCGTTGGAGTATGGGACCTCGAAAGGAAGACACGTTTCCCGTTGAAGCTAAATCCATACAAAAACTGTACACGTGTAAAAATGCTTCATTCAAAAATTCCAGGTGATCCGTTGTATGTACCTGGGAAGGACGTTAAAATTCTGCCTCCAGTACAAGATTCTACGTAGCGTCCACGACGAGGCAGAATTTTAACGCCGTTTCCAGGTACTACCTGGTACCGTCACTCTCTAGTCCCAGTCTAGCATCCATTCTAGTTCTAGATTCTAATAAAGTTCCATGTCCATTTATTTCCTTCCTTTATCTATTCAATCATTCATTCAATAGCCTACAGTATGGAGGCATTCCATAAAGACATTGACGTCCACCCGCGCTTTCGGATTGCCCTGTTTGGCCATTTCCGCCACCATCAACAGTTGCTTGATACCAATCGGTTTCGCAATAGCCTTGGCGATGCTTTTCGATTCCTTTTCACCCATATGTGCCGCGACACGTAAGACTTCCATAATTTGGCTAGGTTGATCCAACAGCGGAACACTCTGTTGAATGCCAAAGGCCGACGTCAAGCCTAAATCTTCCAACAGGTGCGGGACCGAAGTAGTACCAATGACAAGCAAACGACGTCCGTCATCGGGAGGAACTTTCTTCAACAACACCAGCAGGGTTTGCAACACGGTGTTACTGAAACGCGGTCCAATCGGGACATATTCGATCAATCGCTCAATGTCGTCCAAAAAGATAATCGACAAGGATGACTTGTACGAATCCATGAAAGCTTTGTGAATCATTTGCGATTTCGATGTTTCGGAATAACCAATCATTTCGTCCGCCGACACCATGCGGACAAAGGGGAAACCCGAATCGACGGCGATTTTGGCCGCAATGGCGGTCTTGCCCGTATTCGCATGACCGGCCAGCAATACGGTCATGAGGGGTGTCTTGGAGGATGTGCGCACTTGATTGACGAGACGTTCCAACGTGCCCATGAACAAATCGAACGAGTCACCGTACGGAACAAAGCCGTTGCGATAGCAGGCCTTGAGTTCTTGGGACTTGGCACCAAATTTGGGTTCCACATCTCCCAAGGCGCGTTCAAAGTCTTCGTACTGCAAAATTAACTTTTTCGTGTCGGGTGCCTTTTTCAAATCCTTCACATCGACACAACGAGTGAGTGCGTACGACGACGCTGCCTTGACCAGACCTTCAATTTCGGCACCGGAAAAGTTCTTGCACTTCTCGGCAATTTCCGGGAGTCGATCCAAGACTTCGGGCGTAATGCGCTTGGCTTCTCGCATGTTGCGCGTGTGAATGCCGAGAATTTGCAAACGTCCCTGCAAATCGGGCAAGCCAATTTCCACGTGGACTTCCAAACGACCCGGTCGGAGCAAGGCATCATCAATCATATCTTTTCGGTTGGTCATACCAATCAACAAAATGTTGTTGAGGGAATCGACACCATCAATTTTGGACAGCAACTGATTCACAACGGAATCGGAGACACCGGTTCCATCTTTGACTGTACCACGTTGCTTGCAAATAGCATCCATTTCATCCATAATGATAATATGCAACATACTTTGGTCTCCCATTTCGTTCTGTTCTTTTTCTGCTTCCACAAAGAGTTCTCTGATTTTCTCTTCACTGCCACCTACAAATTTGTTAAGGACTTCGGGACCGTTCACTGCACGAAAGACAAAGTAAGCATGGAATGGAATGGAATGAATGCATGATTGTGTAAGTTGAATGTCAACGAGCAACACTGAATCCATCATTTCCACTTACCAATTTTTGGTTCACGCGCATTGAGTGCTTTCCCAATTTGTCGCGCAATCAATGTTTTCCCACATCCCGGTGGTCCATAGAGCAACATTCCTCGGACATGATTGATTCCCATTTGTTTGATGATATGAGCGGGCCAGATCCGACTCGCAAAGGCCCGTCGAAAGATTTGATTGAATTCGGCATCGAGTCCTCCGATGCCCAATTTTTCGAAATCAAAATCATTGACAAAGATCGAATTGGCTCCACCACCACCACCAGCACCTTCGACAATGAATTCGCCCGTCAACACAAAAGCGGTGGTGCCTTCGGCTCGTTTGAATCGAATTTGTGTCGATGACACCAATTGTCCCATATTCGTATCCAAAGTGGGAATTTCTCCCGTATTTTCTTTACTTTTCCGCCGTTGTTGCGGATCAATGGCGGCCAATTTGTGGACAGTAATTTCCAATTTCGTACCTTCAAAATCAATGGCCATGGACTGTCCAGTCGCGAGCACTTGTTCTTCGAGGACTAACAAGACGGTTTGCGCCAATCGTTCGGTATCCAAATCGTGTGGACGCGATCCTTTGGCGGCCGCCGCTTTGCTCAAGGTATCCACCGTCATTTCCAACAAGGCCAACGATGCAACTGGTCGAGGGAGTGGCGTTAATGTGACGGCCGCTGCTAATGATAATTTGGCAAAGCGTCGTTGTAAGCCATTGAGGGCGACTTGTTCGTCTGTAATACCCGAATTGGCTTCGACAGCGTACGGATGATGTCCATTGAGAATAATCAAATGAGCCGTCCCTCCGCAAACAGGTTCCACTTGATGCTGTGCAAAGAACTGTATCATCTGTGTCATATTATTGGGACTGATATAAATTTTGTTCGTCAAGGCCAACCGGTTGGATGGTAAATTGGCGACTTGGAGTTTTAATTTGAACATTTGTTTTTTTTTGGCTTTTTCAAGGAATGCGTACCTGGTACTTTGAAGAGTGAATAGTAGTTGAGACGTCAAAAGGGGTTTCAAGAGAGAGTCCTGCAAATGAGAGGGGTGTTATTATTTATTACCAGTATCTATCGTTGCTATCGTTGCTATTGTTGCTATTTATTAATCGTTAATCGATGTACTGTAGACTCAATCACACCGCAACGGATCACCTAAAAATAAATCAAATATTCAAACACACGACGAGAGGACGAAACCAAGGACCTATAATAGGACGAAACAGGAAAAACGGACGTAAAATACGTACTCCGTAGTAAATAAATGGAAGTCGCACGAGCGGCACGAGAATGACCCCTTGATGACCGACACTCCGTTACTGGTACTACGGAGTAGTAGACTTTACATACACTCATCAGCCTCTCTTCAACGCACACAAGGTACAACATCGGACGACGGTGGGACGTAGTCAGTCCCGAACGCGACACGCGACTGTTCTGAGTGACGGAGTAGCTGACAGACGGACGCGCCATCGTTCTTTCAGCTTTTCGCATCTCGCGCAACCCCCCCACAAAAAACCGCATTATTGGCCCATTCTTCTTCTTTTTTTTTTTATTACGGAGTATTATTCTTATGGATCAGGAATCATGACAGTCACAACACCTCTTACCGGAGGACGTCCTCGATCGTCTTCCGTTGGAACCGATTCTTCATTCAAAATATCTCCTTCCTATTCTCCTTTGCGACCCGAACAACAACAACAACAACAACAACAACAACTGCCTCATCATCATCATCATCACTCGTATGGAGCCACGACAGCGCCGTTATTGCCACTGCATCCATTACAGGAAGATACGGTACAACAACAACAACAACAACAACAACAAGTACTACCAACATGCTATCGCATTTTGCAATATTTCGTATACGCAACCATCAATGTGGTAATTGGTGTACCGGGATTGTACGGATACGCTTCCGTCATCTTTCATCATCCCATCTTTCAACCGCACATGAATGCATTGAGTAAATTGGTACTATTGAGTAGCTTCTTGCATCAATTGGCGTTTACTCTGTGCAGCAGTTTACCCTTTGCTATTGGCATGGTTCAAGATGCCGGTTTGATCTTTTGAGTTCCATGAGTACGTCCGTGGCGGAACAATTGACCGAGTATTATGCGGCGCAACAAGATCATCACGTCAAAGAACGTGCCATTCTCAGTACGACCATTGTACTGTTATCGGGAGGTACCGCGTGTTTGGGAGTGGTCCTCGTCGTTATGGGAAAATTCAAACTGGCCAATGCCGTCGCCTATTTGCCGATGCCCGTCGTTGGAGGATATTTAGCCTTCATTGGTTATTTTTGTTTTCAAGCCGGTGTCGCCCTCTGTATCAGTCAACCCATGACGCGTGTCGAAGATTGGGTCTTGTTGGTGCAATGGCCGTTCCTCAAATTGGCGTTACCGGGATTGGCCGCAGCTGCGGTCTTTACGTGGATTGCGCGACATCCGAAGTATGATGCGTGGTTGCCCCTGGCCATGATGACCGTTCCGGCTGCCTTTTATATTGTTGTGTGTGGCATTACGCGAGTTGGTTTAGACGGTGCTCGAGAACAAGGGTGGGTCGGACCCGAATCACCCAGTGTGCCGGTATCGGAACTCTTTCATTTGGTCGATTGGTCGTTAGTGCATTGGTCTTGTGTCGCGGATCTCTTGTTGACTTGGGTGGGAATGGTATTTGTGGTCTCCCTTTGCGTCGTGTCTCGATGTTGCGGCCATTGCGATGGATATGGGAGAAGCACTGGATACGAACAAGGAATTGGTCACCGTCGGGATAGGGAATGTATTGTCGGGACTTGGATTTGGGTTCACGGGGTCGTACATTTTCTCGCAAACGATTTTCACGTATCGCACCAATGTACATTCCCGCTGGATCGGTGTACTCGTTATGGTGGCCTATTTGTACATTGTCACATCACCCGTCAATCTTTTGCAAGTGTGTCCCCTATTCTTCTTGGGTTCGACGTTGATTTTTATTGGGTATGATTTGCTGTACGAATGGCTTTTACTGATTCGACACAAGATTTTCCGCTCGGAGTATTTGATTGTATGGGCCACTTTCTTGGCCATTCAAGTTGTGGGAATGGATGCGGGGATTGTATTGGGTATTTTGGTGAGTTTGGTCGATCATGTTGTGACTTCGGCCAAGTTGGTGCAAGTGACTCGTGTTTCCAAGAAATCACGTGCCGTGTGGTCGCCCCTCGAATCCAAAATATTGAATGAGCAAGCCTATCATTCCCAATCACCAAAAGTGATCGTTCTTGAAATTAGTGGCACTGTTTTCTTTGGAAGTTCCTTGCAGTTATTCCAACGAATGTTGGAAGAAACTCAATTGAGTTTTGAGAGTGATGATGCGCATCACCATCCGTTTCACCAACCCGGATGGCAATCACCGCATACCAATTCGACTGCCTTGACACAAATTCGATCCCCCAAATCACCCAACGGACACCACAATGGCGCTCCACCATCACAGCATCGAGTCCTGTTTCGTCCTCCGCAATTCATTGTCTTGGATTTGACCCAATTGTCCGAACTGGATGCGTCGGCGTGTCGTGGTTGCTTTTTGCAGTTTGTGAGTATCTGCTCCAAACACAACGTGTTAGTGTGTGCGGCCGGACCGTCCCAACGTACGGATTGGATGTTGCGCAGTCACAATGTATGTTATTCGACCTTCCAAGAAGAAGAAAAGCTGAAAGCGCAATGTTTGCAATCCCACTATGCCACTACACCGCTCAATACGAAAATTGACAAGATGCTCGTCTTTGTCACAACGTTGGAAGCACTGGAATTTTGTGAAACGACTTTGTTACAACGGGCACACCGCACGACGGTCCTATCTCCACTGCAACGACGTATACAACAAGGACAAAGTTTGACGGTGGCGTCGATTTTTCAACTCTTGTTAGATGCAACGGAGGAAGAAGAGGAATTGTTGAAACTGTTGGAAAGTGGTCGCTATCATGATGAAATTTCCTTCCAAGCGGGTGATGTCGTGTTTGCAAAAGACACTCACGCCGATGCCTTTTATGTGGTTCTTCAAGGAAGTGTGGCGATTGTGTCCTCGTCCAGCACCCATCGTCGAAAATCCTTTCGACAACCCTTTCCGGGGACGAATGCTGGTGCTTTGATAACACCGACATTGCCCACCACCACGACGACGACGACGACCCGCCTGGACCCGGACTTAGCGGCTCACGCAACGAGTGTGTGGCCGACCGGAGGCGTCTTTGGATTTGTTGATTTTTGGTTGCAACGCCCTCGGGTCTTTCAAGTGGTGTGTTGCACGCAATCTCCTACTATATGCGCCAAAATGACGCATTCCCATTGGAATTTGTTGCAACAAGAGAATGAAGCACTCGCGGCTTTGGTGCAGCGCGTTTTGTTGCATGCGAGCGTCGCAGATTTGGCGAATTGTACGTGCAGTGAAACATAATAAAAAGAATGCATAGACCCAAGGGAGCATCGACTAAGATGCGTTATTATCATTACTACTAGTACCACTGGAAGTATTCTTTTCCGCTTGTTCTTGTATTCGCTGGGAATGAAATTCACGCAAGGGTTCACTGAAAATATAATGACCAGAAACAACCCCCACACCGGCCGCGACAAACAAATGCAACAAACTGCCCGGTCCAGTACGTGTCCGACGAAATCCCGGTCGCATACCAATGGCGCGTAAGAAGCCTTGCCAGTACATCTTGATGCAGAAGATAGTGTAGATTGATGAGGTGTTAAAGAGAACAGAATGATAGGAATGGGAATCAATGAAAGTGCGCAACGTTTATCATGTTTTGCCTAGTCGAACGAACGTTGTAACTCCATCACATATTTTTTTGCTATCGCGGTCACGGCGCACCGCTCTCGTCAGCCCGTCGATCCATTATTCTTCTATGCGCTATACACGCTTCTGCTATTATCGATCGAGTTAAGGTTACATTCTAAGGATGCTATGCATCGAAGAGGCATCAAAAAGAGCTAATTAACCTGTCAAGTAAATTAAAACTCACAATTCAGGAAACAGGTTTCTTCCACTTCTTTGCAGGCGATGCGGGTACCCCTCCTAGCCAATCCGTGTTCAAATGTTCTCCTCCAGCTATCTGCTTTTCTTCACGAGTTGTAGGTTTCGACCACCGTCGTTCCTTTTCGACTCCTAACAAAGCATCACTGTCTCCGCCAATCCATCCGCTGTGTCGCATGCCGGGTACACCGGCCTCCGGTTTGTCCGGAACTCCATAGGGAGACTCGTCGATGGCGCTAGTTAGTGTCGTCGTCGCGACTGGCTTTGAATTGGAGACTTGTACTGATTTTGATTCCGAAGCCTCTGTGCTGTCGACGGTCTTTTGAGTGGATGGGCAATGTGTTGATTGTTGCTGCGGTGAAGACACATCAATCGGTGCACTGTTCACTGTCGCCCCGGATTGTTTCCATGTTCGGACTGGCGACAACATGGCCGTTCCACCAATCCAATCACTGTTGGACTTTCCTGTCGCAGCCGGTTTTGTCCATTTCTTGGCGGGCGAAGCCGGCTCTCCTCCCAGCCAGTCCGTGTTCAAGTGTTCTCCTCCAGCCTCATGCTTTTCTTGACGTGTGGTAGGTTTCGACCATCGTCGCTCCTTTTTGACTTCTAGCAACGCATCGCTATCTCCACCAATCCAACCCCCGTGTCTCATGCCGGGTACACCGGCTTCTGGTTTATCCGGAACTCCATATTCGTAATCTTGTTTATCGGGTGCTGTTGCCTCACTGGTTTCGGGAGTTTCATCGGGGACATCACTCGACAATTCTGTCTCGCTCCATAGTTCTACCTTCACTTCCGTTTTAGGTTGTGGAGCAGATGCATCGTCAGCTTCATGGGGTTCTGTATGACCAGATACTGGTAATTCTGACACCTGAACGGATGCGACTGAATTAATCACCGCGTCTATCGCTGTTGATTCAGTAGGAGAATGCTCATCCAACGTCGTCGTGGTTGCTTTCGCTCCCGATTGTTTCCATGTTCGGACCGGCGACAACATGGCCGTTCCGCCAATCCAATCACTGTTCAACTTCTCGGTTGCGGCCGGTTTCGTCCACTTTTTCACGGGCGATGTTGGAACTCCTAGCCATTCCGTACACAAGCGTTCTCCTCCAGCCTCGTGCTTTTCTTGACGTGTGGTAGGTTTCGACCATCGTCGCTCCTTTTTGACTCCTAGCAACGCATCGCTATCTCCACCGATCCATCCGCTGTGTCTCATCCCTGGTACGCCCCCTTCGGGTTTGTCGGGAACTCCGTATTCATAATCTTGTTTATCCGTCGTCTCACTGGGTTCGGGGGTTTCATCCGGGACGAGCGGAGGTGCCGGATCGTCTTTCGCGACAGGTACATTGATTTCTGGCTGCTTCGAAGTAGTTGTTTCGACGCTTGATTCCGTCTCTTGGGCTTCTGTCTTGACGGGCGAAGCCACCACAATACGGTCGCTTTTGAGTTCATCCGGCTTTTTCCATTTCTTCGTGGATGCAGCGGAACTTCCCAACCATTCCGTATTCAACAGTTCTCTTTCGTGATGATCTGGCGCTACGGGCTTGGTCCATTTCTTTTCCTTTGAGACTCCCAACATGGCGTCACTGTCTCCACCAATCCAGCCTCCATGACTCATGCTGGGGCTCTTCTCGGGCTTATCCGGGACGCCATAAGGACTGTCTTCTGTTTCGTTTGTCATAGCAACTGATTATATTGGAAGTGCTATGGGCATTGACACTCTTGGTGATCCTCTTAGCTTCTCGTTTGCAAAGCAAATCAACAAGTGTTTCGTCTCGAAAGGCGTCCTCTGTGGAGACATACTTGTAGAAGAGGCATTTGTGACTTGTGACTTTTCGTAAAGGCGATCTTATTATTATTTCTTCTTGTCCCATCCGGTCAGACTTCTCACTTCTTTAGTCAGTGTACTACGAAACGCTATTTTCTTAGCCTTGGTCCACTGCGTGTTTATTGTCTCTCTTCGAAAAGTACCGTCCGTACATCGACAGGTTCCAAGAACTCTAGTTGGTCTGTCTGTTGTACGCATCGACAATGGATCAAGGCCAAGGCAGCGTTTTTCCTTCGAATTCGAAGAGGTTCATTGTGAGTGTGTGCTAGAGGGCAACCAGCATCTACTCCATTGCAAACAATATTCGAAAGATTACAAGAATATAGCCTATCGCATGAGAATGCAAAAGAGTCATAGAGCTTCCGTGACCAACACTCTACAATGAATGCGCCTACTTTGAATTTTGTGGAGGCAACTGAGGTGCGTATCGCAGCCAGCGTAGATGCAAGACGTTCTTTTTCCAATGAAGGATGCGTTGTTCTACATGAGATTGCTTACTCGTCTCGGTTTCGAGATGTTGTGGTGAGAAACTCTATTTTATGCAGCGGAGGAAAATACATGACAGCCTTGTGTAGTTTCAATGACGATTACTACGCAATCAGATGTTAGACTCTTTGGACTGAATCATTCCATGTCGACACTTTATGTACGCTAGATAGTATCTGAGAAACCTCCAGGAGATTGCTGTCGGCGCAATTTATTTATCGTCGTCATTTCGTTTGCACGACTTGCTGAATTAGTCCCCGTACTGGTAGTCCTGACCTTGCTTCTATCTTTTCTTCTTTTCCAACAAAAGACTGAAATAACTGTTGAATTCAAGCCCCTGGTCGAACCAGGTGTGGCTTACAAACTTCAATGGAAGAACTATGCACAAGATTGGTTATCTGCCGCGGGGAATGAGAAAAAGGTCACACCTGGCGGCAATTTAACGACCAAGGCCATTGCCACCAATTTAGAGCCCGGTCAAACATATTGTGTGCGATTGCTGGTAATAGACAGTGCTACCGGCGTCGAAAAGGGTCCTCCGGGAAAAGAGTTAGTCTTGGATACCGAACAAGTCGGGTGTACGCCCAAAACTAAGAAGGGATGCGTGATTCTGTGATGAGTATTCTTGGAAGTTCATGCTGATATCTTCATGTCATTAAGATCAATCTTGACTGGTTTCGCTTCGAAGGGTGTAGGTTAACCTCGAGACTAGAATTAGGCTAAAAAACCATTTCCGGCATCAATCTAAGCATTAACAAGTACTCCTACATAAAATAGAACCGGGCCATGATACGCGCCCAATTCCAACCGAATCCCAGGGGGTATCCCACAAGTATAGCGCAATAGCAAACTACAACGGCCACAATCGGAAACAAAAACACCTCCGTGTGCGACAAGAATGGCAAGGCTCTGTATCCTAAATGTGTAATATACCAATACCAGCTCAAGGCACCTGCGTAGATCGAATTTGCGATGACCAAGGAGAGTAATCCTTCTTGCAAAATGACGGGGAGAAGGAAAAATTGAACAACATCTGTGATACAAGGTGTCAGAATCCACACGACAAAAATGAGATCATGTTTGCAACCATTTGTATGAACTTACACAAGAGTACGAATACAGGGAAGAAGGAATTGCAGTGAATATCAAATGCGTAGAGCCATTCGACCTGCTGTCGCACGTGACTGGTCGATTGTTGCACCACTAGCTGACGGTTTGCGATCTCTCGACAAATGGTAGCAATCAAAAGTCCCAAACCCAACCAGTTCCATAATACGGTGTATAACAAAAAGGAAATAGCTCCTTGTAGAGAGATTCGAAACGCTACAGAATAAGCAATCCCCGCCACCACGAGAAAGACGGCCTGCATGGCCACAAAGGCCGGGTCATCCCGAGCCCAATGATTTTTAGTTTGTTTCCGATAATAGCTCGTCTTATAGACAAGTTGCGGACGGGTCGATATTAAAGTCTTCATTTGATCCAAAGCCGACTGAATATCCATTTGCCGCACATCCGTCAATCGCTGAAAGTATTGCAAAGGTCGGTTCGCGGCCGGTACACGTGGTGCCGGATTCGCCAAGGGATCCGCGCCCGACGGGACGGCGAGTCTCGATTTTCGAGAGTGAGCGGCTTCAGTGGACATTCTGACTGCTTGTCTTTAGTAACAATTGAATTAAATGAAAGGATTAACTTGTGCGTTTGTTTTTTGTTGTTTTGTTTTGGTGCGCTTGACGACAACGATGCGATGCGAAGAGAGCGCTGTACTTTGTAGACGGCGGATCGTGCAATGCGCATTGTTGTCATTCGTGGCGGCGCCAGGTACAATTTCACCTACACTTTATATTAGTACCGATCCGATTATATTTTCAATAACTGTGGCCTTAAACACTAACCTCAATTCATTGATTTCATCGCTTAGCTACGTACTCGATTGTTCTATCCTTTGTCGCTTCTTTGCCTGCTAGTGAAGGAAACGAGAATACCTTGTACTTGTACGACCAAAAGAAATGTAGCTTTTATCAAAGTCGAACCTTGAACGGGATAAGTAAATACAGCTGGTGTCTTATTCTTCCATTGCGTCACGATCCTGTTGCAGTTTTTTCTTGGCCGTATAAATCAGTGACTTGACCATTGCTCTGATTTGTGCGTCTGTCATTACTTGCGAGTTTCGAATGGCATTTTGTATGACAATGGTGTATTCCGAAAGCGTGCTATTGAGCCACACGAATCCGTTGACCCCAATGGCAACTTCAAATTCGATCTTGGCAGCCGCAAGTTCTTGTAAAACGACGTTATCCGGTTGCAGCAGCTGACGAGCCAAGCCTGTAGATATCCGAATCAAATTTCCACCTTTGAGTTCTCCGTAACATCCCTCCGATGTCATCCAGTCTTTTCGTGGCATTCCAGCGTCATGGGGTCCTAACAAACAAGATAACGATGGTTCGAGCAAGCCTTCATTTAATGACGAGACCCGTGCGTAAACGACTTGACCAACCTGTAAGTGTGGCTTGTTGCGTTTAGTGGCACCTTCAAACGACAAGTTTGACAGAATCGCTAAATGAGACGCGCCGATATTGACACGATAATAGTCTCCTCCGTTGCCATCTTGTCCCATACGATCTTCCACAATCCCAACGACTCTATCTTCTGCATGAGGTCGGTAGCGGGAAAGGTTGACTTGAACGAAATAGGTGTTTTTGCTTTGTTGCGACAACCAGCCCGCCAGTGTCGCGTACACTTGTTGCGAAGCGGCGTCGTAACGCAGACCCGTTCCTAGTTTCGACGACAACGGAATGCGTTCCGTCACATTGTCACCCGGTAAAACGGCGACTGTGGTTTGTGTCGATTTCGCCATGTTGACTGGTTGTCACTGGAAAAGAAAAGATTGAAGGGAGTATAGCACGACGGCATCAACGACAAATATTTTTTTCTTCATTGTTTTTATGCAAACGCGGAACGGCCAGACGGCGATCACGATCGTAGATCAGAGACCCGGATCTATTGTCGTACAGGGTACAGGGCAGGAGAGAGTGAATGGCGCTCACCAAGTTTCTCGCGAAAACCGAAAACGGAGAATGCACAAGACCATGGTGCGATGCGCAGCGAGAAGCTCGGATTTCGTTTTGCGGTAGAGTCATCGATGAATAAAAAACCGCACTTGTTTTCTTTCAATAAACATAAACGAAGTGGTAGTTGATCACTATCATCAATATACTGTTGGGTCAACTCTCATCGGATTGGGAGTTCGCTTACGCCTATTGAGAATGGACGATCGAATAGCCATGCGCCGCCTTGAATCGTCGGGGGAAAATATGGATGGTCTCTTGGCTCTTTTGATTATGATGGTTTTTATTTTCTGTGCTGCATGGTATGTATATGAATGCTCATCGCTTTCTGAATTTATACCGTCGCTTTCACACAGAAAGCTGTTCTCACAATCGTATCAATCAGGGCTCCGACGTGTATTCGAAGATGTTATCGTCGATCTGACGCTGCCAGTCAAGGTCGAGGATCCTCTGCTATGGATCCTAGGATGGAAGCAGAAATTGAAATGTTCCGTCGCATAATGGAAGAAGCAGTCTTTGCAATGGCACCACGAGAGGGTATGACTGTTGATGCTCGGCGTGAGTACATTTTGAATTGCTTGATGACCAAGGTACGTATGAAAAATTTGAGTGGACACACACAGACTGAATCTCACGTCAAAACGAGCAGCACATTATTGCTTGCGATAAGCAAAATACTGATACAACAACTGCGGCGATGAACGAAAGAGACGACGTTGTACTGAATTTGGGTAAGGATCGTGAAGATGAGGAGGATGACCCGAAAACGACTTGCGCTATATGCTTAAGCGAATACGAAGATGGCGACGAAATTTCTTGGTCCCACAATCCGAGTTGCCCCCACTTTTTTCATCGCACCTGCATAGCAGAATGGCTTCTATCACACGAAGAGTGCCCGTGTTGCCGTTTTGATTTCCTGCGCTTTGACGATGATGACGAACAAGTAGATATAGAAACAGGATCCCGAAATTTGCGTGTTCCTCCTATCAGCAACAATGATCCTAATGGCTCAAACGCCCACTTTGCGCGGAGTTTACAGCTTTTCTTTGAAATGATGGCAAATCGCCGGCAGGCCGCCGATGTGTCGAGCACAAGTGAAGTCCGTAATCAAGCTACTGCAACGTCACCACCGCAGGAAACTCCACGTGAGAACGATTTTACGACGGAAGATGCCATTAATAGCTAAGAGCAAGCATCGCTCTCGAGGGAACAAGGTGTACTGAGTAGCGACTGAGAAACGCCGTCATAGACCGTACCCCTTTGTGCATAGAGCATGGATCTTCCAGCATCGGAGCTTTGTCGAAAAAGCAAAATTGTGGCTTCTTCTTTTGTGTCGTGTAGTTGCGATTCACGTTTGAAGGGCACAACAAGTTAAGAAAGAGAGGCAGCATTCAACTAAAAAGTCCTCTGTTAAAAGCACTTAAAGTATCAGATAACTAGCTACCCATCATGCTATATGTTAAGACTTAGCAAAAGTCGTAGCATGCCACGTGAGAGAACCACCAAAAAAGTGGTATCAGTACCAGGAAAGCATTCATTCATACGAACTAGTATTGACTGGTGAATGAAGTCTGCTTGCTAGGTCTACATGATTCTTTTCTTTGGAACCATAACAAAAGTTGATGGTTGCCGCGTGAGAGAACCATGAAGGAGGTGATGAGCATTCATTTTTACAAACTACTAGTGACTAGTGAACGAAGCCTGCTAGCTAGGTCTAAATTCTTTCTTTGGAACTTGTTAGGGTTCCCATTTCCCAGATCGCACTCCGTACTCCGTAGTGTTGTTTCATCGAGTCATAACTCTCAACTCATAAAACACACAACTCTCTTTATTCTTGCTTCAAAATCGATCGATAACCTTAACCTCAAACCTCAAGCCTCAAGCATTCGGATTTGGCTTTCGGCTTTCAGCTTTGAGGCTCAGTTTTCAGTACATTAGTCAAAGCTGTTAGGCGGCGAGATAAGTTAGTACAAGGTTAGAGAATAAAGAACGGAGAAGCAAGGCGGTTGATGGTTGATGGGTGGAAGTCGGCGGTCGGCGGCTGATGGCTGATGGCGGATGGCAAACGACAACACGAGGAATAAGGAATAAGCATCATGAATTTATGTGTGTCGGATGTCGGATGTCGGATATCGGATATGATTACGAATAGAGAATAGACAATATGCTGACCAACACGCAATAAGGACTCTAGGGCAAACACATCGTGATGTTGTAATATTGTACATTGTAGCGTTATATCTTAAGGCACGTAGGATTTAGCTCTAATCAAAAGTCCCGTGTCCCGTGTCCCGAGGACAATTCTACGTGTTCCGTCTTCTAAAAACCATTCACGGGAACTGGGTCTGAAGTTTATGGCACATAAAGCCATTCTCTTCCGTGTGCAGTCGCAGTTCGCAACCCATAAAGCGCAATGCGCAAAGGACAAAGCTGATGGAGACAGGCGTTTTCAGTGCTGTAATAACAATCCAAACGAAAAAACTTGCAGGGTTTTCGATAATGTGGCATGAAATAATGACGTTAGGCACGCATTGTGAATTGTATAGCCCCAAAGAGAAAGAGACATTTTTTTCTTTTCAAGACGAGGCGAGACAAACGACTGGCTTATTTTCTTTTTAGCATCATCATCGAATTCCTGAAACAATGGCACCAAAGTTATCCAATATAAACCGCAGGTGGCGTAGCACCGCTCTTGAAAAGGGGCAGAACGCTGAAAACACAGAGAGGAAAGGGTCATCCATCACTCAAGAGGAGACTGCTTCGGATTCATCGACGTTCCAAGTTGAGAGCATTGATCTGGATGATTTTGCATTGGCCATGAAAGACAATCCCTTAAAAGCTTCAGAGTGTGCTGTCATCAACAACGTCGAGCATAAGTCATTGCATGGGAGAAAAGCAGCCGTTAATGAATGTGATAAAACGATTCGAACTTTACCGGAACCGACAAGGACACAATTGACTCCAGAAAACATGCTCATCATGTTTGGTGACGTCTCGATTAGCGACGATGACATTTCCGTCACTAGTTTTGCATCAGAGAATACTTTACCATTGTATTGTCGAGATACACGGAGAAGTCCTTCTGATTCTCCTGACTTTTACACCGCGATTGCGCTTCAAGAGCAGGAGCTCATTCGTCTTGCTTTACAAATAAGCCTGTATGATGTATAACATAAGAATTAAAGTGCTAATCTTTTAGGTCTATGTCGAGTGACGAATTTCATCTGAGTGATTCAAGCTTAGTGTTTTGCAATGATAGTCATCATTGTAGATTAAGCAGTAAGTTCTTTCCTTGTTCGGCTGGTTGCAAAGTAGCCCCCGAACCAAAGAAATGAAGTGATTCCCAATCAACTCACTTTCACCATATCACTCAAGCAATAACGACCAATCCAACTAACGAAGTCACCACGATTACTCGTCTACTGGTAGCCAATTTCTCGTAATCATCTGCATCAGTTCATTATCAGAGATCACTTCGACTCCTTGAATCGCAAAGAATTTGTTCACGCGCTCGATATCACGATTGAGTAGATCCATAGCGCCCGGGTGCTTATGATCCACAGCCTGTCCGAAGTCGATGAAAACTACATGTAACTCGTCAAGGTCTTTCTTTGACGATTCGTCACACCGATTCCCGAATGTAGATGCAGAAGCGATCAGAATGTTGTATTCACTGAGATCTCCATGTACTAAGTGAGCGTTGGAGTACAATCTGGCATTAATAGTTGAGGAAATGAAAAAAGTATTCATATGCGACAGCATGTAATCTCACCTCTGAAGTGCTAATACGACTTGTTCATACAACGTTGACCAACGCGAGCTACCACGCCTTAAGTCGAGCTCACGCAATTGAGGTGCGGGCCAACCATCTTCACCGATAAATTGCATGAACAGAATGTTTTCTTTCACCAGAAGCGGAGCAGGTACAGGGACACCGGCTCGCTCAGCACGGACTATATTTCGATACTCCTTTTCGGCCCACAAAGCCAGCTGCTCGTGGGGGATGCCTTTCGGAACGATTCTCTTCTATAGCGCGGATCTCCATCTACATAATCGCCTCGAGCGCGAAACTCCTGGATTTTCTTGAATATTTTTACAGCCACATCACTAGTACTCGTCTTAATTCCATCCGCATGATGAATAACCGCCTCTTTCCCTTCTTTAACAATACCATTCAAATGCTCGATGACGCCGTTGTTGATAGCATGAGTAATACATAATCTCACAGAAGAATCCATTCCGCGCTTGGTGTTGTCTGCATCCGAATTGGCTCGCCCAGTTCCATGAGCAGCCACGCCTTTGTTTGTACTACTTCTCTTCAGTGAGCTCATGAACGAGTTATACGCACGATTGCCAACAATAACATCCTCATCATAGCGATGATCCAAACCTAATCGGTGAGCATTGGAAATACCATTCAACTCGACATCATGCTTTGTCCTTATTTCATTGTCAGGCCCTATCACAGAGCTCTGATTTTGCCTAGCCCACTCGAGTCTTCCAGCTGTATTCATTCGAAAGCCGGGATCTTGTTCCTGGGTCTCGTCCTCGACCAATCGTGGAGTGTTCTTTCGTAAAGGCCATGCATCCATTTCTGCCTGCACCTCTGCACGAGTTTTAATTCGAACATTCCCCGTTGAAGCTTCTTGTCGTTGACGAGCAAATATCGTCTCCTTTTCCTGTTCTTCTTGTGCTAAGCGTATCGCAAGCTCTATTGATCGTTTATGTTCCATCTCGTCAGCCTCAAGTAGTGCTTTTTGTATTGCCAATTGATCTTCCAGAGATAACTCTTGGTCCGAAAAGGCAGGTGAGAAATGGGTGTCACTTTCGTCTGTCGCTCCAGAAGGTATTAAATTCTCTCCGTTTTCATATCGATTCCTATTGGAATCTCCGACTAATTGCAGTAAAGCGCTATCACTTTGAACACTTGGGTCGAATTTCCCCTCCGTATTTACCGCACTGGCCTCAATGAGTGAAAGTCGTACTGCTTGCTGAAAATACTCATCTTCATCTTCGTGATCGACAGCGGAAATCTCGCCATCATTCTTTGAACGTTCGATGGCCAATAACAAAGCTTGGTCTTCCTCATCCATCTCCGAATGCATTGCTGTTTCCGCACGCTTGCCGTCTTCTTCTTCCTTGAGTATCGACGCAAAACTCGTCACAGGACCTCTTGAATGAGCCTCAACGCCCCATATTCTGCTTCCAGTGTTTCCCGCGTTCATGATCTGTGCACTTCAGTAAAAGTATCTTGCTAGGAAGGATTTTTTTGGTGTCGTTCACAGGATTGACCTGTATCGATGATCACGAGAAAATTTAATCAATCGTGAGCCACGAAAGGGTGCGGGTATGTTGATTTTTGGTTGGGTTTGGGTTCGCTCTTCTGCGAAGGCTTGTCGTAGCAGCACCTATTCGCCTAAGTAAGGCCGACAAAGACATTTTGAGTACTACGTACTTGAAACCCCAGTATTGCGTACCGGCAACGGCTCTCTACATCATGAACGAGGGTGAGACTAAGTCTGTCGTACCACGAAAGGGTCTACACACGCCTCCACCTCCACGTAATAACCCAACGCTCCTTGAAAGCCAACGAGAGTTTAACTGGTTCACCACCCGCGCTATTATCGCCACCTACATTCTAGTCGAAATGGATGGGTGTTAGTGACGAAAAAGTATAAAAAACGAAGCTTCTTGTAAGAAATAAGTTTTTCGTCATTATCGCACCTTTTGAAATCAAATGGTGGATCACCGAGAACGAAGAAAGAATAGAGCATATACGCGCACTTCAACTGCACCTTTTCGTGTCACCTTGCGATATGTTGTTGCTCTTATTCTTTTACAATTGACGATGGGGTTCTCTCCTCATCTCATGAACCGTTTCGTACTCAAACGAGATTCGACGACTTCTTGTAAAGTGCTGAACGGTGGAAATCAACCAATAATGACATCCTCGACGATCCAGTTTATGAGTCCGACGGAAGAATTTGTCGATGCTCAAACAACCAATAGCTCCGATGGAATCCCTCCTCCTTTTTCTGTCACCTTAGAAAAAGATGACTATTCGTACAAGGAAGCGGTCCTCAGAACGCTGGGATGGGTTAGCTTAGCTGGTGTTTTCGGTTGTGTTCTATGGGCCGTGGGCGGGTCGACGGTAGGGGAAGAATTTTTGCGGGTTACCTTGTAGAGCAGAGTCTCTCGGTAGACAATCTATTCGTTTTTCTCTTGCTCTTTGAATATTTCAAGGTTCCTGTAAAACTGCAGGATCGAGTGTTAAATTGGGGTATTTATGGAGCTATTATTATGCGGGCTGTGATGATCGGTCTCGGAGCGGCTGCCTTGCAACAGTTTCATGCCATCTTGCTAGTATTTGCGTCCATTCTTATCTACAGCTCTGCGAAGTTTTTTATTGGAGACGAGGAAGGGGAGGAAGAAGATCCTAGTCAAAACACAATTGTCAAGTTTTCACGGAGTCTTATACCATCTACAGACGAATTTCACGGCAAGAAATTTTTCACTATCGAGGATGGAATGAAGAAAGCGACTCCATTATTTATCTGCATGATTGCTGTTGAAATCAGCGATGTCGTCTTTGCCGTTGATAGCATTCCTGCGGTTTTCGGTGTCACCGAGGTGAGTATTCTTTAGGCTCACTCGTCTAGTGCGGATACCCAGAATCTCATATTTCCTCATCCAGAATCCGTTGATAGTTTTCTCCTCTAACATGTTTGCCATCATGGGTTTACGGAGCATGTACACGATTCTGTCAAAGGCCGCAACAGATCTAAAGTATTTGGAACCAGCAGTCGCTTTAGTCTTGGGTTTCATCGGGTCGAAAATGGTTGCCGAGTACTTTAACTACGAGATACCTACCAATATCGCACTTGGTGTTGTTGCCTCACTCCTTATCTCAGGAGTTGGTGCGTCAATTTGGGATAAGCAGCAGCGAAAGAACGACCAGAATGAGTAGTAATCTGCTTTTTCCTCAGAATTGCTATATTTTGATCGAAATACAGAACTTTTTATCATTAGTCAAATCATAAAAATCCGTCCAATATCTTATTATACCGTACCCTAAACCAGTGCCAATCTCAGCAGAACCATAGTCATTTACTATGCAGAATCATTGATGAGTCAAAATAAGTAAGCAGTAACATATTCGCTTTACTTTAATCATTATTGTTTTGCAACTTCACCGCCAGAAGTTTTCGACGTGATACCCTAAATTGAAAAACTAGAGAATGGAGCAAGGGCACCCGGCATTCGTCTGTGGTGTATTCGACGAGTTCTGCGCGTTTCGTGAGTTGTTGACTGATGTTGAACCACTGGAAAGCTTCTTATCTTTCGCATCGCTAGTTGATTCAAGGGCGGGTTTTATCGAGACATTGATCGGAGTGGGATGTGTCTTAAAGCTTGGAATTTGAATGTCCTCTAGCGTGCGTGAATCTGGCATAAGAAAACCCTTTCCCATACATACCAACCGTAGATTTTCTCCACTCGCACATGAGGGAGCATCTTTTGAAAGAGGCATACGTCAAAAATGGTGAGGGCGCATTTGTGTGCGAGTGGCGGTATCAGCGTTACTTACCTTCAGGCCAGGCTGACAGTAGCGCCCCCTTCACATCACCAACTGTGTCGCTAGGATTACATTCAATTGTTACGGCTAAGCCATCTCGGTTAGCAAAAAGAAATCGAAGCGTTATTTTGTTCGGATCGTATTTGAAAGATGGCCGTGACTTTTTCGACGATGAAATGATCGGGGTTGATAGACTTGCCGTCGCCTCGTCAATTTTTGGCACTGATACCTCCAAGGTATCATTTGCTTTGTTTTCTGTAATGCTATTCTCTTTCATGGTGTCCGAATTCTCCTTTAACCCATCCTGACTAGAAGTTGGCGCACCGTCTTCTCCTACTATCCCTGAACGTGCCTGGTCACGATCAATGTCTCCATTTGTACGTTCGTTAGAGGCAACGCTCTTCACATTCGGTTCGTGTTCTGAGACTTCCCTTTGGTTCAAATCGGAAGCAAAAGAGTAGTCTCTATCTCGTCCGCTGTTGAAGGTTTGTCCTCAGCTGTGTCTGCTGCTGCTTTGTGGTCTCTCTCCACATCTACTTCGGCCCCGCTTTCGGCCTCTAGAGCTTCTTCAGGCTTTTCTGGTTTTTCCATCATTAGAAACGATACTATCGCTGTTGAATTGCGTATGCTGCCGTCGACACAGTGGCAAGGTCTGATTTTCGAACGACTCGATCAACGTTTCATCAACCTTTTGTTGGCTACGTCGTAAGCCACTTGTCGCTATACGTAATGTTTTTCTTTCAGCTTGTTCAGCAGCGTGCTGATTAGAACACCACTGACGAAACTAGCAAGCGTTTGGTATAACTTTTGTGTGCCTTATGCATTCTTTGCACTTCGTTGCAGCAGCGTTTTGCTCGCAATTTTTCTGCGACGGAAGAAAACGGAGAATACGGAAAAGAGTGTGCATTTTTTAGGTCATAAGCGAAAGACCCGTATCCTATCGGTACCAAGCCTCGAAGCGTCGTGTCCGAGAGGTTCTCACCAGTCATTTTCATTTTTGTCATTCCGAGTACGGTAGATGATGCATGATGCATGATACATGATACTGGTACATGGCTCCAATTGAAACTACTGAGTAACAACAGCTAGGGCGAAACAAATCATCCGTTGAACTATGACTAAATGATAAGGCTTGACGAGAGAAATCAGACAGAAATTATTTGGTTCTCTACGGAGCATCATGTCAGATCTATTTGTTCGTCACTTTATGCTCCCCATAGCCGCCAGCAGCTTTTAATATACGTGATACTTCGAACGAACCAGCAAAGAAGCCAATGTGACTTTGTTGCGCATTGAGTAATATTTGAAGGTATGGTCTCTATCCGAATTGGATACTCAACAATCAGCTAGGTCAAAGTGGTGGGCGGCAATTACGAACTACGACGCCCGAGGTGTGGAGTTGTTATAGTTCTTTGGTTGAATTCGGTGTGCAGACGTAGTATTTTTTCGTTGTCTAGTTCGACAGGATACCAATTGAGCGAAGAAACTAAAGTCATATTGCAAGAGACTTGTGTAAAGTTAACAACGAGGCTTCTTTCGGATTGATTTCGAATTTAATCAAGTTTAGCTTATAGACTGTGCACACAAAGGTTCTAGAGTCACACACTATTGATCGTAATGTACTTAACTCGATAATTTAGCGTGATTGGTAATCGCAGCTTCGATCGCTTCAGCGTTAGCGCCATTGACCACGTCAACCTTTTCTCCATTCACGAAATAATGAAACGATGGAACCGATCGAACACCTTCCCGCTTCATTAGCTTGGATGCTTCGGGGGAAGCATCACCAATAACCTTGAGGAAAACGGCATCGGGGTACTTTTCCGAAAGTTCTTCGAATTTTGGGGCAATTACTTTGCAGGGCCCACACCAAGTGGTCGAGTAGTCGACAACAACCAAGGCGCTACCCGCATTCTTAATTGTGCTATCGAAGGCCGATTCGCTTGCAATATCGATGACTGCCATATCAAGTGGAGCGTGTTTTACCGTTCGGGTCACGGCAAATGGGTGCGCCGGCGAGAAAGCCGCCGACAGTGATAGGAGCGACGCCAACGTGGTGAGAAGGCAAGCTTTGCGGATCATGTTAGATACTTGTTTTGACGTAATGCGGTGAAACAGGATCGATTAAGGTAACTCAAAGGTCGATCACCAAATTTGCTGTCAATCTTTTCAGTGTCTCGAGGAGGATCGTTCTTCGCGTCAATGGAACTGTTGGATGTACTTGTATGGCACTGCGACCGCGTGTATTCGAATGTTGTCGCCGTCGTCGGCGCCGAAGCTGGTACTTGTACAAAATACTTAGACAATAGTAGTACCGTAAAGACAATCCTGATGCACATTTCGATACATCTTATTCTATTCTCACACCGTATCCGGTGATGAATTCTCTTCAATGAGAAAGTGCAAGAAAAAAGTGTGCTTCGCTTTTCTTCAGTCACGCTCGTGTCTAGCAGGATCCAATAGGTTATGAGTTGTTTGGAAGCCGCACTTGCGATCGGATGAGATCCGTTCGAAAACGCGAGACACGCACAAAATCCGATCTTTTCGGTTCTTGACGATCATTAACGAATTATCGTGAATTCACCTAACTTTTAAACATGTGGTCTGCTGGAACTGTTCTGCTAGTGTTGTCCATGCCGCTTTCGGCGATGGGTTTTCTGCCAGGGCTGGCGGCAGCTCATGGAAGCCGCGTACAATCCGATGATGCAAACTTCCGTCTTTTGGCCTCCGATACGCCAGAGGTCCTTCCTGAGTTTGCTGACAAGAAAGAATACATGGAGTACATGGAGACTGTCTCGTCGTTGCCAGAAGGATTTGCAGTCGGTACCGCGAAAGGCGTAAGTTCAACGTTGATTACGGCAAAGGGAAGACTTCTGCGCTGACATGTTGATGTTTTGCAGACATTTGTATCGGAAGAAGCCCCTCTTCTAGGAAACCTCCCCATCAAAGCGACAGTGATTCACCTAACAAAAGGACCCTCGGACAACTGGGCTGCTGTTTTCACCAAAAACAGGGTAGGTTTCCTTCAGCATCAATGAAATTATCTTACTGAGTCGTCTCAATTGTCAATTGTTTACTCAAAAAGTTCCCTGGAGCGCCTGTGATTGTCGGTCGAAAGCGCCTTGCTAGCAGGGGTCCGCTGCACGCCCTGGTAATCAACAACAAAGTATCCAATGTGTGTTCTGGTGGCGACGGAGTCGGGAACTCGGAGCTTGTCTGTCAAGCTGTTGCCGATGTGCTTGACTTGCCTGGGGGAGCTGCAACTGTCTTACCAAGTAGTACTGGAGTGATTGGTTGGCGGCTGCCGGCCAAGGAGTTGGCGAATGACATTGTTCCTAAAGCTGCAGAAAATCTGCAGTCTTCTTCCGCGTTGGCGGCAGCGGAAGCGATTTGTACTACAGATCGTTATCCAAAGGTGCGAAGCAAGACTCTTTCGAATGGAGCCCGCTTAGTCGGCATTGCGAAAGGTGCTGGAATGATTGAACCGAACATGGCAACCATGCTGTGTTATATTATGACCGACGCTACTATTCCCAAAACGAAATTACAATCCATGCTATCGGAATCGGTCAACCAATCGTTCAACTCAATTTCAGTCGATGGAGACGAATCTACGAGCGACACAGTAGTACTTGTCTCATCAAACCAGAAAGGGGGAAGTCCCCGACGAAGAGTTCCGAGCGGCTCTCGATTTCGTCTGCAAAGGCTTGTCGGCAGATATTGTGCGCAACGGAGAAGGTACCGGCCACGTGATTCGAGTTCAGATTGATAACTTCCCTGGATCCGACCATTTGGCTCGTCGCTTAGGACGTCATGTAGTAAATTCACCACTCTTCAAATGTGCCGTTTCGGGTAATGATCCAAACACAGGACGGCTTGCTGCTGCTGTGGGTTCCTTCATGGGCAAGTTTGCAAACGACGAGGACATTTCAGGTATGACTTTGACTCTTGGTGGTCGTGTCATTTTTTCGAAAGGCAAATTCGTGCTAGAAGGCGATGCCGTAGAAAAGGAAATCAGTCAACACATGTCTAATGCACAATTCGACGAGCATTCAGACTATCCTCCTCATCAGCGATTTGTGGAGATCGGAATTAATTTTAATGGAGCAGGATCGGGCAAAGCGGTTGTCATGGGAAGCGATTTAACTGCCGAGTACGTTGCTGTCAATGCGGATTATCGAAGCTAAGTCATACGGAGTATAGACAAAATTGCAATCGATTTTCACTTTTAAACGTACACACATGCTACTATCGTGAGTTAGGGCCTTTTTTCTCCCTGTAAATGTGCTTTCTGTTTTTCTTCAGCTTTAATGACTTGTTTGAGAAGCCAAATCATTTCACTCTTATGCTCGTTCATTTCGTCGATCTCGGCTTTAGCATCGGCGAGCTCCTGTTTGAGACGTTCCGTCTCTTCATTGACTTCAGGTGTAATGGGCTCTTCAGCGGGTTCCGCGACTTGTCTGGCGTTTTCTCTCTCGGCCCGTCTCTCTTCCTGTTCTTTTCTTAAGCGCTGTCTCCTTTCGTCGAATTCTGTTTTCATTTCAGCCTCCCATTCCCTCTTTCGCTCTTTGATTTTGTCTTGGTGTTCTTTCCATAATTTTTGCTCTAGTGTCTTTATTTCTCGTTCCATCTCTTGTCTTCGCAAGGTTTCGATATCTTCTAGGCTTTCCTTTTTCTTCTCCAGCAGTTCCTCGTAAAGTTGTTGACATTCAATTATTTTGCGTTGCATTTCCTGAATTTTGCGATGGTATTGTTTTCGAAATGCAGGTTCTTGGATTCGCGAAGACTTCCCCGCAATCCGCGATCGAATGGCTTGATACGTATTGACATCAATGCGGTCCGACTTCAATCGAAACATGGGATTGACTTGACTACGACTTCCGACGGCAGCCACGCGCGCGGAGTGTCGGGGATCAGTCGATAAAATCCACACCGGAGGCGACCATGATTCGCCTTCGCCTGTTTCCCCGGTGGGGTCGAGTCGGGGCATCAGGGCGGATAAGGAGTAATCGAATGGTTTTAAATACGCGCAGACAATTTTTCGAAATTTACTCCGACTCCGCTAGAAGCTAATACAGGAACTGTTCTTATTCTAAACAACCTTTGGTGAACTGATACAACTTTATTGATTGCTATATAAGAGGGTTTATTGAGCGGCGGATGCCCTCTCGATGATGATGATGATTCATTCTCGATACGGACGACTAACGTGCCATAGGCCAGACGAAACGTGTTCGATTTGCCGTACGGGTTTACCAGGTAGTGTCGCGAACGAAAAATTCGATGTTGAATAAAACATCTGAAAGCAAATGAAGCAGGAAGCATAACTCAAAACTCACATGTATAAACTGCACAACGTTCTTCCTCAACGAAAGCAGCAACAAACGTAGTGGAAGCCAGCGTTAAAAGGCTTGAGTGTAATCGAGTAAGATGAGGTAAGTGTTTCTTTTGCGCAATTGACCGATTCTGATAGCATGGCACATACTATTTACCCTTCGAAAAATAGCACTTCTCTTAAATCACGTGATCGGCTTCCGAAAGATTCTTGTGATAGTCTCAAGGCCACACCAGAAATGTGTATCCACTGCTTTGACGTTTTGATTCACAAATTAACGACGACAAGTAAAACAGCAAATGGGAGAGCCCCACCCATTTTTGTGGGTCAACTAGCAGATGACTCCATTCAGTGCCCACTTTTTGTTACATGGCAAATCAGAAATATCCCGTCTGATACCTACGAACTTCGTGGCTGCATAGGAACTCTGTCACCAAGACCGTTGGCAACGTCGATCGGCGCATATGCGTTGACCAGTGCATTTAGTGATAGGCGTTTTTCGCCCATTACTTTGCCGGAAATTCCGTCCTTGTGTGTATCCGTCTCTTTGCTGGTTCAGTACGAGGATTGTGAACACTGCCTTGATTGGATAGTTGGTGTTCATGGTATTATGATCGAATGGTACGATGCGCAACAGGAGCACTATTCCGCCACGTATTTGCCCGAAGTAGCTTCGGACCAGGGTTGGGATCAGAAGAAAACGGTCAAGTCACTGATACGAAAAGCCGGATATCATCGTACCATAAATGATGCGCTACTACAGAATATCAAGTGTACGCGATATCAAAGCTCGAAACAGTCGATCACATATGATGAGTATATCCAGCAAAAGGAGATGATTCTGTACGAGATGTACTACAGCAAGTGTTGAACAGTCACGGTGACAAGAAAGATTGCTCTCTGATATAATTTCATCAAGCAAAATATCTGAGACGGTAGAATTATACAGGTTATCGATATTTTACTCTTGTTTCACAAGCGTTCGGTTCATTCGTCGTATTTAAGGTCATCCTCTAGTGCGCTCGCAAAAACTCTGCATTGATCAGCGAACTCTTCATCCGCAACATCCATATCATCTTCGCTGTTGCACAGTAGTTCGTACGCAACTTCCACCATGCTCACCTTTCCTTTCGAGGAGCAAGATATTATGTCTGTCACAAGGACTCGCTTCTGTCGAGGTGACAGAGCTCCCTGATTGGACAACCTCCGCAATGCTGCAACACAATCTAAGCGATTCTTTTGCTTCGCACCCGCTGACTCAACATTTGTTTTTCTGCTGTTTCTCGACGAGGACGCAGGTGATGCATTGTGACTCCATTGTTTGATTATGGCAACCGCCTCAGTTTGTGATCCCTCGTCCCCTTCATCATCGTCATCTAACATGCTATCGTCGGCGTCATCATCAGCATCGTCTAGATCTAGATTATCGATTCCGCTTTCCATGTTTTCGTCATCGTTTAACTCGTTATCGACATCATTCAATAAGTCATGCAAGTCGCCGTTTAATATGTCTGACAGGCTACCAAGAACAATGCGTTTCACTGGTTTTTTTCGGGAGCAATGGTCTCGTCCCCCAATATGGGGCCAAAGTTTTTGATTCCAAGTATTCCATCCATTCCTATTTCGTCTTCTTTTTCTTCCGTTTGTGCCGTTTTACTCTTTAGTTTGGTCGGCTGCGACGCCGCTCGAAGAGCTTGCTTCGCAGCCTCAGAATCAGCATGCCACGACGCATGATGATGGCAAAGAAGCCATTTTCCTGCCACTTTTCGGAAAATATTGGTCGCCGTCAGTTTGTTGATGAGCTCTGTTTGTCGTTTTTGCCCGCGAACGAAGCGTCTTGCGTATACGTGCTCGTCACAAGAGACGATGGCTGTGGAAGCACCTTGAATCGATAACCGAATGTTGTGTGGTTCCATCCAATTCTTTTGAAAGCTCCCTTGCGTTGCCGCGAACATACGTTGCCAGCTGTGTAGCACCTGCTTCGAACCAACCAACGGGCGACTACTCGGATGAATGCAAGTCGCTGTGCCGTCTTTCAGCCATACCGCCTCCATTTCTTCATAGCTTTTGTGAGAAAATGCTTTATAAAAGGCAGCATTCACCTGTAAAACATCTCCACAGTCATCAATGTGACCTTGGTCGATTTCAACTTTTATTTGTGCCGCTTGTCGGTAATCTTGGCTCTTCACTGCTTTGTAGAGTTGTTCTTCCAGCTGCGCTATATTTTCTTCCTTCGCTTCGTCGGCGGAAGGTACGGGAGGGGCAATACTCACGACCTTTTTCAACTCCGCTTCTAAATCGAGAGGAGCGTTCGGGGCCTTCAAAATTCGATCGATTTCCGCTTGGGCTTTTGCCACGCGAATCTTCTTTTCGACAGCGGCTGTTGTGTTCATTTGTCTAAGCGATGGATGATCGTGTCTGTCTTTCTCTTCATTGTAATTCGCTTCAAACAGAAATGTCGTCCTCCTTATTGATTTAAACGTGGAAGGTCCAGTCCAACATTTCGAAGGTGTCCCTACAAAAGATAGAACCAGCAGTGCCGCTATGAATCTGGTCATGGTGTTAAAGTTACGGAACAGAGGTTTGTGCCTTGAGACTCTCTGACTTGCGAATAGGTATGAGATGATGTTCTTGTAGCATGCGAAGAATACCAGGTAATGAAAACATCACAAGTGCTATGTCGAACATCATCAGTCTTTCGTGTTTTCCGTCGTCGGCTCGGAGCCTTTTCCCATCGCGAAAAGTTTAGGTGGATGGATGACGTTCGACGTCTTGCATGCAGCTCGTAGTTCCAACTTCCAACCTGATGTGATACCGACCGCTACCGTACAAGTACCGTACCTGGTAGTAGTGTGGTCCAAGAACGTACCAAGTACAGAGTGGTGCGTGCATGACGCATCGCATGACAACAGGTCAAACCAAATGTCGCACCGTTATTATTACTCCGTAGTAATGTCGGATATGACGTCACTCAATGTGGCAGCCAAAGCAGATGCGTGTTGGATGTCGGATGCTGTTGGAAATAGCCGTGTTGTTGGTTTTTTCATTAGTTGACAACCTTGATCGATTGAACAGTCGTTTGTTTACAGAATTACATATAAACGGTAGTAAATCCTGACTAGAACTGAAAACTGTGCGAGAGAAAAGCAGAAATTTGAAAGGAAAATGCGAAAAATTCTCCTTGCTCTAATCGTAACGTGCTCAGCCTTCCAACCAACAACCTTTATTCAAAACAAAGGGCAATTTCGACCTTTGCTCGCCATCGAAAAGCCTGAAAACGACGAGCCTGAGGTGAAAAAATTTCGCTTCCCTCAATTTCTCAAACACTGGCGCACTTATGCCACGTTTACTGCTTTTTTCGTTGACGGGCGTCGTAACGCCTTGGGCAGCGCAGGCGTCTGCTCCAGTCATGGCGATACCCAGGGCGGAACAGCGTGACCCCATAACGGATGCACTGATTGAGCACCAACGCCGTCAAACAGTAGAAGCACAGCAGGAGCTTCAGAGAATGGCGCAGCAGGCTCGAGAGATAGAAGCTACACAGGGGGAAGCTGCTCGTTTGAACTTTGAAAAGAGTATTATCGCCAGAAGGAAGAAGCAGCTACCGCTAAGAAAGTTGGGTTGAGGAAGTTGAAACTTGAACTTCTCGAACAAGGCATTGATCCATTCACCGACATTGAAGGCCAGCGGCAGCTTATCTTGTATGAAAAGGGTGTTGACTTGGCCGACGTTTCGGGTACACCGTTCAATCTGGAAAAGGAGATGGCGAGGCGATCCCCGAAAAAGACGGTTGCTTTTCAAAAAGCTCCTCACCGTAAAATCATTGCCTGCATGGTTCAAGAACTGAACAACCGTGGAGAAGATCCGATCGAATACTTCCAAAAGCATCAAGATAAGACTAGCAAAATCATGGAGATGCCGTATGAGAAGGCCGCCCTACTTGCACAGCAATTTTCCGCGAATTTGGAACAGTATGGACAGGTTCGTAAACCTGCTGAAGGTGAAAAGAGCGTCAAGGAAATGATGGTGAAAGATCCCGCTCAGATCAAGGCGGAGAGAGATGCTTTGGCACAAGCGGCTAAATTAAAAGCCAAAGCGGAGAAAGAAGCTGCAAAGGCTGCCGCCAAGGCAGAAAAAAGAAGCTAGAAAGGCACAAGCGGAACTTGAGAAAATGGCTAGTGCTGCATCTGCAATGGATACTGAATCTCTTGGCTCTGACGTTGTAGAGGACGAACAGCCTGTGAGGGATGATGCTATAGCCAGCATCCCGGCGCCGATTCCTTCCAAGGCAGCGACGGAAAAGAAAATTCCACCCATTCTACCCGTCTCTGCAACCATCGTGACCGTTGCTGGAGGTGGGTATGCCATCAATTTGATACGCGAGAAACGCGCTGAAGCAGAAGCGGAGCGGCAGCGGCAGTTTAAGTTGCTTATGGGAGTAGATGACGAGAATGATGAAGATGACAGTCTAGATACTGACTACAGCCCGCAGAAATCCATACAGAATAATGCAACATCGGGAAATACCTCCACGATGAAGAAGGAACTGCCGACCTCTGAACAGCAAGACGCGCCTGCGCCCAAAAAACGTCGCCTTGGAATTAAAGGTGTCTTTGGCAAAAAGGGCAGTGGGCGCGCGACTGATTTGAGTGCCTTAGTCGGACCTGGTGGAAACTTTCCACAGTTCGCCGCTCTTTTGGCAAAGCTCTTGACTTTTGGAGCGCCAGGTCGGTTCCCCAACGTTGTGAAGCTCCCAGGAGGAATGCCGATGGATGAATTTGATTTTGAGAAGGCCAAACAACTACTCACTGAAGCGAGAGAGTCGTCTGGTCTGGAGCTAGCAGACTCAGCGGAAATCTTTGCGAATGTTGTAAACTGCATGTTGATTGATATTGTCGATTTGGCATCCACGTCATTGAAAGAAAAAGGTGATGTCACTGTCAAATCCATCAATATTGTTGTTGACTTTATGAACCATGCTGCTTCGCTTTATGAATCTGTAGCCGAAGGTGTGGTTATCAAACCGGTTGTCTACGAGGGAGATTTGAGCAAGGCCAAGTTAGAACAGATGTATAGCACCTACACTGTATCTGGAATGATGGGCATGTTTGGAGGCGATGGTGGAACTGCTGTGTCGGAAGACTTTGACAGCCGAGTAGCCTTACTGCAAGATGTTTTCCAAATCAACGAGAAGAAAGCTGAGGGACTTATGATGAAAGCAGTACAAAAGAATATGCTGGAAATGATGAAAGAAGGGAAAAATTTGGAAGGCATGGAAGAAATGTTGAAGGGATTGGGTGGCATGGACGGAATGAACGGATTGGCGGGTTTGATGGGCGAAGACGGTGAAGGCCCTAGTCCTGAACAGCTAAAGGAAATGCTGATTTCCCTCAAGCAAATGAAAGATTCTGGATCGATTCCTCCGAACGAATTCGAAGAAGTGAAGAAGCAGTTCAAAGAGGCTTTCGGCTCAAGTTTAGATGATGTTGTAAAGGACGCAAGCAAAGATGGCGAGTTGAGTAGCACAGAGAAAGAGTTGTTGGAGCTAATGAAGGCAATAATGGATGACTAGAATTATATTATTTTACCAGAACGAGTATGACATGCTTAGACCTAGTTAGCTCTTGAAAAGCAGTAACTAAATGTAAAGTTTTACATTTTTTGTCGTCCTAATTCTAAGGTAATGTAACTTGTTGATTGGTAATTTATTCTGGCGGTGAGTCAATCATGCCCAAGTCGACCAATATACGATATGCGCGCTCCTTCAAAGGAAGTGCAATATATTTCTTTTGCAACTCAGCCTCCTCGTCGGGGCTGAGAGGTTGCCGTCGATACTGTTTTTTCCTTCCGATGGTTGAGCTCATATCAGTTGATGTTTCACTTGCTTCATCTGTCACAAATTTTTTGTTATTGAGAGGCATCGGCACATTTATCTCTGGTATTTTTTCTTGTTCGGGTATGACATTCTCAGCTTGCACGGTGTTTGCATCTTCAATTTTTTCAGCGCTCGCTTGATCATCCTTTTGGTTTCGGTCAAAAGGCTTTCTTGCTTCAATCTTTCTTCGAGCAATGCCCTTCGAGCCGCTTCTTCTTCCTTACTCTTTCTTAATCTTGTCTCCTCTTCAAGTCGTCTAGCTTCTTCTTTCAGTCTTTCTTCCAATATAGCACGACGAGTGGCTTCTTCCTTTTTAAAAGGGAAGAAGCTTCTGCGGTCTTTTGATATCATCTTCCTGTACAGGTTCACCCAGACTCAAGTCGTTCTTGCTCTTATAATCTAGTTCGTCTGCCAACCCATTGCTTCCCTCATTGTTTTGCGTGAAACCCACTGACTCGGTCCCTTTACGCTTCTTGACTACTTGGTCTGTTGCTTGTAATTGTTCTTCTATGGCCTCTTCCTTCTTTTCCGACATTTTTCCTTGATCCATCGTGGCATCCTTTTTCACATTCCTGTCTTGCAAATCTTCCTGGATTCTCGGGGTCACTTTTTGACGGCTTCAATTCCTTTGGGCTTGGTCTTTGCCGGGCTTTCTTTCTCGATAATATCGGCAGAGGGATCCGAAATGACTCTTACGTCTTCCTCGATCAGAGGCACACTGGATCTTACAAACTTCTCGGCATCATCTGTCTCGGAAGCTTTGGCAGTCTTGTCACCGCCAAAAAGTTGCTCCAGTTCGCGAAAAGCTTCCTTGGAAATCGACGACGGCAAATGCTGTACTTGCAATTCCGAAAGAGAAGGAGCACTTTTTCATTCATTTCATCTTCGTCATCGCTGATCGGGGGTACCAGCGACAGCCCTAATACCGTGCCACCACCTGCAGCAAGCATGATGACTCTGCGTTTCGTCCAAAAAGTTCCTTTTTTAGATGAGACCGGAATTGTGGCTAGTTGAGTCTCTCTATTGAAGCTAGTTGATGTCAACTGCACCGTTCCTCGCAGTGTGATACCATTCGAAGACGCCCGCAGTTCTTCAGATGTTGCAGTATCGTCTTTTGAAGGAAGTGCGCCGACTGGACGGGAAAATGTGAAGGATGCAGCGAGTACCAAGGATGCCAATGCCCGTCTCTTCTTCTTGTTTGCTGTTGGACGAAACCACGTTGGTAAAATCGACACCAGTCGATGACGCCATTGTCCTTTTCTATCTACATCAGCTTCTTCGTTCATCGTAGTCACGGGTAAAAAAGAAAAGGCCGAGAAACGGGGTGACGGATAGGACGGCACGAATGCGTGAGAGCATCGCAGTAAGCATAGCAACAGAACGAGCGCGCTTGTAACTTTCATCATGGAAGAATACAGCAACGGACGGGTCTAAGATGAGAGTGAGTATTGTATTTATAGCTTGGGTTGATGGTTTGGGTGTCAGTGTAGCATTAATTGCTTTTGTAGACTCCTTTCAAAGATCTCAATCTGAATCATCATCACAGGATCGCAATCATTGCGACAAGTAGCTGGTGCCGGTAATCTTTTTTTCAATATTCTATTCCATGTTCGTGCATAATTCATACATAGGCGAACCAACCTGAACGACATTCAGTTCTTAAGTATCATGTACCAGTGCCGACGACCACCAGACCTGTCCGTGTTCCCAAGTTATTTTCGACAACCATTTCAAGAACGGCATGGCTTTCATATCTCTAGTTCGAGGAGAACCTTGAATTGATACAAGGGCATCTAAAGCTTGGGTATGATTTTGACAAATCACAGCTAAGATGACGAGACCACGACCAGTCCTCAGTGTACTCATGAGCTTGTTAGCACTAGCCAACGGTTTCACGACAATTATCCAGCCCCGATCATGCACATGGGAGTCTTCGCTGTGGATGCAATCGTGGCATCGCTTGAGTCCCCAAAAGCCTTGTGTCGTTACATACTTTCAAGTGGACGACACGGAACTGGATTTTGAAGAGACCGAAACGCCTGTCAGTAAATATTTCGACCAAATAAAGAGCATGATATACTTTTTATGGATGCGAAGCGCGGTTGCTTTCATGTGTGCGCGGAGTCAAGGGACGCGGCTTCGCGCGTCGAAGATGCACCTGCAACTACTGAAGCTATCGGAAATGCTAATGAAATTCCGCAAGAGGTCACAGAAAAGAATTGACACCCGAAACTGGAAACGAAAATTTGAATCATTTAGATGTAGTCGAGGCGAACGAAATATCAAGTGAAAATCAAGTACCGGTGATCAATTCAGCGAATAAAACGTCAATAGAAGATGAGAGCAGCGAACTTACGAGTGGCCCAGTAAAGGAGGAAAAGCAAGTTACAATCGATAGTGAGCGGCCATCCACAATGCATGCTAGAGAAGGTGACCGCGTTGTTGCCCTTAAGGATGAATTTTTCGATCCCATGTTAGAGGCAATCTCACTAGATTTTGGTCGACCATTAGAAATTATTGAGACCGGAGTTCCTCCGTTGCGCGAAAAGTCAAACCCTGACGAAAGCTAGACATAAATTACTGAGTATCAAGTATTGTAGGGAACATGGGAGTGTCATATTCGCTATTTAGATAATAATACTTTGATCCCTATCACCCTACAAATCATCTACTTGTTGAATCCTTGTCCCATGACTGGAAGCTTCGGAGTAAGTGGAAGAGTCAGCCCTTCATTAGCAACGCGTTTGTTGATCTCAGCGCGAAGGCTTCTGATGACTTCCACCGGTCGTGCAAACGGACCGGAAGCATTGACCGTTTCCTGAAGGTCAGCAATTTCTTCTTCGCTCCATCCCCCAAACCAACCATCTGTGAAATGTAAACGCTGTTTTTGCTTAGTGGACAATCCGGTGTCAGACTCAGAACAGCAGCGACTTGTTCTCGATCAAGGCTGCAGACAACTTCTTGGTTTTGGCTTCCATACAGGATCCCGTTAGTGCGCTGAAGCTTTCCAATTTTTACAACAACTCCACTTTCCGTCTTTAGGTCGACAAGAGCACCCAATCGAGCCTCAAGAATCTGAATGCGTGCTACCGACTCCCGGACTACGAAACGTAAATTATCTCCTGGAGGACAACTCTCTGACATTTCAACGAGATCGGAGAACTTTGGAATTGTGAGGCGCACCGGCTCTTCTCTCACATATTCGTGGCTTTGAATCAGGGGCGACGAAAGGAGCTTTACATACACCACGCGTAGGTCCTCGGGGGATTTCTGATTCGGCTTAAGACCAATCTGGATTCGATGACTGCCCAAAACTTCAATTGCAAATACCAGATCACCCTTACTATCGGGACCGCTCGCTGGCTCTAACCCGATGATACGGATGCCACTAAGTTCCTCCATTACAGCAACAAGCTTTTCATAGAATTCTTGTACTTCATCGAGACGCTGCACTTCGCTTTCGAGCTTTTTGTTTTCGAGTCGCAATTGCTCGAGGTGGGTCGGGTTTAAGTTCTCACCGTCAACCTCTAGCTTTTCGATTCCGATTTCCAATTCCCTGGACGCATTTTCAACTTTGGCAATCTCTGCTTTCAATGACGCAGCTCGTTGTTGCAAAAGAAGTAGCTGCTCTTCTTGATTTGCCAGTTCTTCTTCATCGACGTCGGTGTCATCTTCCATAGAATCGTCTTCTATTGCTGTATTCATGTTTTCCATCTCCTTCATGAGTTGATGCAAATTGTCGCGTTTAGTTGTGAAATGCGCGTACTTGCTTTGCAAATCAGCCTTCGCCGTTTGAAAGTTGTGAATTTGTGCGACCAGATTCGAAAAGACTTCTCGCTGTCGCATTTCCAACGCTACTTGCTCCTCTTTTGTTGGTGCCTCGATACTCGGGGTATCTTTTCCCGCTTCAGCAATGAAAGCATGAAGGATACGACGTTTCAGGTACTCGTCGCGGACTTGCTCATAGCGAGGCAAAAGAGTCGCGGAATCGAAAGGAGTGGTGTGAAATTGCTCGTCGATATCAAAGTCTTTCAGTGCTTCAAGAGTCTCTCGAACCTTGCGTAAGTCTACGGAAGTCATTTTCTCTAATCGTTGTCTTTATTATTATTTTTGTTGGTCAAGTTGATCGTAAGTACTTGCTCTGTATATATTGTTGTGGAGAGAAGAAGACGCACATTGCACAGTGCAGGTTTGCAGGACCTTTGTCAACAAAACACGCGTTTGATTACATTTGGCGCGGTGCGTGCTCGCGTTTTTAGTGAGTTTCTTTTAAATTCAACGGCCTCGCGCGCGCCTGATCACTCACTTAATGGAATCATCAATTATTTAACTTAATGCCGAAACGTCAACAACTTAGAAACGTTAACATGAAACATAACTTTACTTAGCTTCCTTACTAAGGTTAGGCGTACCCTTGTGAGCACTTCGACTCTCATGATAAGGTTTATCATCATCATCTAATGTCTCTAGTTAGTTCCTCGGTTTAGTTAAGAGTTTAAAATCAATTGAGTCAAATCAATATAAAAAACCGTATTAATAGCCAATGATAGATAGATAGATAGTATGTTGCTTGTCACTTTCGCTAGCTAAAAAACACTACACATTTCGAACGCAATAAGGGAGTAAAAGGATTGGTCCTCGAGGTTGACTCGGGCCACCAGAGACTGCTGTGGAATAAAGCGTTGTTACTGCGGGTAATACTGTACTGTGAATAGAATGACTACGCAACAATGATCTCTTAGTACTACGGGCGGAAGCCAGCAGTCGTACGTGATAATCAGGTGCATTGCTTTTCACTACCGGCGATTGAACATGATTTATGGACGTCTACTACCTTTGTGTGCACATTATTTGGCTACTTTTTGTAAGGCTACCGTTCCCAGCGACTCTCCGTCACTTTGTTGCTGTCGTCTTTGTACATCCAGTTGTCAGCTTGAATCGACTGCAATAAGCCTCTGAGCGACTGCAACTTGGCTTTTAGAAGCTCCCGGTGACTGTTTGCCGCCGCTTCTTCATGCACGTGCTCCTCACTGATAGTATTGAGGCGGTCTTCGTGCTCCTGAGGGGATATCTCGTGATTCTGCTGTTGATCCAGACGACGTAGAAAAGAATTACCAGTCGATTGCATTGTTAGCAGTTATTCCCCGTATGATATAGGAGAGAAAACTCTGGTCCGAGGTAGTTTTTTTACTTTACTCGACGAAAACCGACAGAATGGTGTTTATGTTGTATGGAACGCTCTGTAGATACCAGCGATTGATTAAGTGCGCGATCGTCTTGTTTCTTCCATGTTCCATGGTCGTGGTTTTTGCGAGGACCGAGCGGTGGTGCCTTTTACAGACTAGACTAAGGTTAGTGGATTTACAAAAGGGCTCATTTTTTGTTTTTACTTTGGTACCAGGTACCGGTACCGGTACCCGTCGCGTGGAAAGCACCACGATCTCCCATAGGCCTCATTGAAACCCAAGAAACAATACCCTGTAATGGCAAATTGTCGCATAAAATTGTAAACTCAATTCAATGACAGGGGGTAAGGGATTCCGTCGCGGCTTCTTGCTTGAAAAGCCGAAAAAAGCGATAAAGAGAGCATCTCCCAAGAACACTAACGTATCATCAGCACTTTTAGATATAGAAAGTCCTTCGCGTTCTGTTTTCGAGGTGACTGCTGTTGACCAAGGAACTGACATTTTCGCAGCTGAGCCTGAGCCTGAGCGGCCTTGGAAAAGGATGAGTCGTCGTCGTTATTTACCGCGGTAAAGACAACTTCCCGATCACCTCCTTTCGTCAACAGGTTAGAGGTTCCCGAAGAACAGCTTATAACCGAAAACGCGACAACAACAATTTTGAAGACCTCGGTTGCAAATGAAGCAGTAACCCTTGTGATTCCCGAACCAAGGCCAAAATGGCTACTTGCAGAAGAGCCCTCTCGAAATGACGACGACTCTCACGTGCCAAAAAGCGAACTTACAATTCAGGAATTTCTAATGGAGGATGACAACGACATAAACGAAGATCTTGCAAAAACCCTTCTTCGGATCAAACGAAGTAATGACTGGCGGAAAGTCGGATCGCATTTCGTCCAGGCGCATTTGCACACTGCGAAAAAGCGAAATAGCGTTTGGAATCTACTTTTCGATGGTGACTTTACTCTACCGAAATCTCGTCTCGCCCTGTGCTTATTATTGCATCATGGACTCGATCCACTAACAAAAGGCTTGGAAGATACAGGAAGCAAATCAGCGCGTTGTCGTGTGATGAAATATATTGCTCTAATTGAGTATCATCTGGATCAAGAGGGTGTTGCTTCTGATCTCGTTGAAATTTTGCTACCTAAAATTGCTTATGTGGTAAAGTCAGAAAAGAAAAGGACCTATCTAGCACAACAGGCTATGGAGGTTGCCATTAAACTGATATCTGCAGCAGCCATTATTGGCACAAGCGATACCGATATTGCCACGTTGCTTCACAATTACGTAGCAACTGTTGACGAACTTCTCTGCACGCAAATGGCTTGGTTCGGCGATGATGTAAACTGGTTCACTGCTGAAGGCGCACGACAATGGTGCAAGTTCGTTGTTTTAACATCCTGGCAGGATGTGAACGAAACTCATAGAGGCCGGGGAAAGGCAATAGATTGGTGTAGAGCGCTGCAGGGGACTAGCTCACACAACCTGAAGGTTTCAAGCTTTTCTGCGACTCTTCTTTCACCCCCGAATTTCCCCTTAATAGCTTCATTACCTCACTCCGGGTATCGCTCGAAGCAAATGACCTTAAATATACAAGTTTCTTTAATGTCTTCCTAGCCTGGTTAGGTCGCAAAGCGAGCCGGGTTCAGATCGACCTCAACGACAAGCGAGATTGTATTGAGGATCTTTTGCTCGAGCTCTTGAAGCAGACAGCTCAACCACTCTCACTTGTTGCCGCTCTGTAAGTGATTTGACAATCCTATTGTAAAATCATGCGCAAAATCATCTGATCGCTGTCTTGTTCCAGGAATGCTCTATGGTCAAGTAGTGGTTTCGTTCCAGGCGATGTGCTTCGCACGCCGATTCCAATCACGCGCCTTCCGCACTCACTGGAATGCATTCTTTCTCTTGTTTCGAGTAAGAAAGCTGATACTACCAAAGAATACGGGATGGTTCGATCCTTTGCGCTAAACACGCTATCCTGCTCATTTAAACTAGTAGGGTCGAGTTTATTGGATTTTCTGCCTCGTCATGACATTGACCCAGATTTCATCGAAGAATGTGTATCTCATCAAAATTAACCACGCTTCACACCTTTTGCGGATCCAGAGTCGGCTTTCACTTTCTGACAACATCGACAGAGGCGCGTGACTATAGTCGACTCGGTACTTGCCCACTAATACAATAAAACAAAAACCGAGAATGTATCATACGCATGTCCTATCCCTATAAGATACCAGAAAACAACAACATCAGTAAAATTTGCCAATTGCTAGACCAATGATGAATGTATGCATCATGCCTGTCGTCTGATTAAGACTGACATCTTGACTAGGTCCGCGGCCGACATTGAGAATAACATGTTGACTTAACGAAAGTCAATAAAGATGACATTTGCTTGAGGCGCTTGCGAAATATTAGAACATGCTGTGTAAATTTGTCAAGAAAATCTTGATGCTAATTGCTAGACCAATGTTGAGTGTATTCATCACGGCTGTTATCTTGTCCAGACCGGCGGCCGAAAATTAGAATTGCATGTTGACTTGGCAGCAGTCAGTAAGGATGACGTTTGCTTGAGGCGCTTGCGAAAAATTGGTACAGACTGTGTAAATTGAGTATATCATTTAACATTTTTGTGCAGCCAAAAACCAACCAGAATGTGAGTTGATTTTTTCAGGACAAAGCATCGCGATCAAACTGAGCATCTTCTGTGAATAGATGCTCACTTAATTCAAGAACGCGTATTATGGCATAACTTTGTATGCCGTACACTTGATTCTGCCGTGACTGATGGGTGCGACTGTCAATTCAAGGGTGCGACTATATAGTTCAATGTGCGTTAAAGGCTCTACTAGCTTATCATAAGCCTTCTTAAGCCCGTACAATTTTTTTCAATATTCAAGAAAATAAGAATTAAATTAATTTCGAAGTATATCGGACAATGGATCAAAAGAAAAAATATTAGAAAAACAATAATGTTTTTTCTTTGAGGTTAAATCATTGAATTTTTGTGTAAGTAGCTCGTCTGTTCAACTAGTTATTAAGATTTATCTTCTCGCAACATTTTAAAGTTTAAACAAATTCAAACTCTCCTAAAAAAATCGTTTTTACTTGATATCGTAAACGAAGGGGTAAATCGACCTGCAAAAGTACTCCTGATGAATAGGAAGGGGTTGCGAAAAGAGTGGTGAATCGGATCGGGAGAAGCCTCGACGAAACAATAGAACTTATGTACAAATCCGGAAATAAGCAGTCTTTTCAAAGATAAGAATCTTAACAGAGACAAAGTGCATATATATGATTTTACCTGCACTTGAAATTATTTGGTTATTTTGACGAAAGGGTTATTTTTACCCCGGATGAACAGGGTCTCAAATGTTTTGCTTTAATCGTCGAAAAAGTCGATTCGCTCTTTTCCAAACCTTGAAATATTTGAAGTCATGTGGCTTTTTCTTTATTGCGAGAAAAGCACTTGTCACTTTCGAAAGACTACGTCTCAATAGAATTAACGATTCATGTTTATTTGAGCTCGACAGCAGAATTATGTTTCACACCATGGCATGCAAGGTTGAATTATTTTCGAAACTCCTTTGCTAATAGGGGGATTCAGTCATTAATTCTTAAAATGCTTAGTTAACGTAGAAAATTTCTTGAACATGGTCAGATACCTTTCAGATGATCACCCTATGAGACAACGGATCACAAAAATGCATAACTGTTATTTGAATGGAGAATTCGGGGAAATAGGTCACCGGACATCTTTTTCAAACACAAAAACTGACATGTTTGCATTTACGTTGGACATTTCCTAGGGTTTACCTGACAGAAATAGACGATGTCTTACTACTTATTCTGTTTTGACTTCCGAAACGGCTCAGTTATACCTTTTTGGTTTACTTTTAAAACAAGAGAATCTTTTTTGTGATTGCTTGTTTTAGGATGGGTTATGAAAGATTTAACGATGATAATATTTCAGCCCGATCAATTCATGTTCTTCTTACGATCCGCTTTTCGCCATGATCGCAGCCGCGATTTGACTTTTTTAGCCTTCTCAATTGATGGATTGTTGGCATAGCAAGCAGTTTCGGCAGCGATGCATTTTGGAGGGAAACGTCAGAGGAATTGGAACAAACGTAACTCAGAGATTTGAGGGTTTATCAGGGCTCGCATGGGCCTTTCTTTGGTCCGGTGCGTTGGCATGCTGCTTCGGAATCCAAGAGATGGAGGACCACGGAGCACGGAGATTCCTCCCTTACTTGGGTGGGTTCAGGACTCGCCCTTTTTTAGCACTAGTAGCTGGAGCTTACTCAGCACGGGGCCAGCTTGGACCATTTTTGAGAAAATGATAATGAACAACGAAAAAATCAGTCTGAATACCAAAGTTGTATTTTGACTTTGGGAAATTAGGGAATAAAACAATGTAGGATAGTTAGGTAATAAATCTATCCAGGTAAAGATGCTGAGTTGGATATGCTGCCTGTGTAACCATAAGCATGCTCTTCCATCTAATAATATTAATCCTAATTTTTTTAATCATCAGAATCTAATCTTGACATTCGACTTTCCATTTTTCATTCACATATATTTCAGTCTGATGACACTTCTCTGAGTAAGCTTTGGTTCTAACTCTCTAGCCTTAGTGCGCTAGTAGGGGGCCAGTCCCGAGCCCGTTTCCCAATGAGGGGGAATCCGTTTTGGCATTCCTTCTCTACAGGTTACGAGCTTGCTCGCAGCAGGAAACTGACTGATCGTAAAAAGAAATATTATTCCTCATCGGAGGAGCAGTCTAAATCTAAATTCACGAAGTCATTGTGTTGAAAAATGTTTGCAACCGGTTTGCGTGCTCCATTTAAGTTGTTTTTTGGTGAAGATGAAAGCAATGGCGGAATGGAATTGGTTGGTGTGTGATTTGCCTTGTCGTTTTTTGCTGCTTTATCTAGTTCGCGAAGAGTCGCATTCGCCATCGCCATCGCTGCTGAAGAGCGCAAGATCCTCCTCCCCTGGACAAGCCCTCCACAAGCCCGCTTGCTCGTCCTCTGTCGAACTCCCCCTTTCGTTTGTGCGATGTGGCAGCTGCCGACGACGCTTGGACCGCTCTGATTCTGTCGTTGATTGTTTGAAATAACGCTGCTATGAATATTCGTTGAAGATTTTATCGGAGTTCTCGGTTCCCGTGGTGTTGGTGGCAGTGGGCTATTTGTGTTTGTCGGGAAGACCATAGGACTTTGCTCTCTTTCTAAAAATAAATGCCCTGGAGAGTTCATTTGCTGCTGCTGAGTAGCAGGAGTGGGCATCCGCTCACTTCTACTCGTCGGAAACGTTGTAGTCGTCGTAGTCGTCTCTTCTGGTTCGTAAATTGCATCAAATTCATCACAATCCTCGCCCACACTCTCCAGAGACGACGTGAGCGTGTTTCGCTTTTCTATCCATTCAATGAATCGAGGATCGGCTGTGTCACCATCTTCCTCATTTGCCGGCGGAGACCAAACGCATTCAATATTCTGCTCACCAACGAGTAACATCCGCCCTATAATCATTTGCTTCGCTGGTCGCTTTGCTGTCGCTGCCTGGAGACGAATGAAGTAATATAGTGACCTCTTTCAACATCCATACCATCCCAATCCGAACATACTTGGGAAGCTTTTGCTCTTGTTCGACAAAGCGTGGCTTGATCCAAGCGTTAATGTTAGCACCGGTCTCATCCAGAAGTTCGACGACCCATAAAGTATCCGATCGCGCATCAATCGTATGCACCAAAACGAGGAGTGATTTGTTAGGGGAAGCTTCCAATCGACTTGGCCGCGAAGGATTTCCAGAATCATGACAAACTTGGGCGGCATAAAGCGACGAATCGTCGTGTATCGTTGTTGTTCTGATAGATAGGAGCGTAGCATCGGTGTCACGATTTGTAAATGGCAGAGCATGTCGACCCATGCGCGAGAGTAAAAGACCACACCCGATGTCGGAGCCTTTGTGTTTTCAGCAATACCTTGAGTAAATTCAATACCCCTTTCTTCCTCGTGACTCTCTTCGTTCATGCTGATGCTCAGAATGGACCCATTTTTGGCATTCAATTGCTCGCGCTGTGCCTGAAATAGAACACCGGCAGGTCCGACGGGTGCATAGCGACGACGATGACATTTTGCCTTCTTTTGTGGGTTGTGCGAAGACTGCAAGACTTGTGAAGTTACATCTGTCATTGCTGCTTAGTTGAGAAGCTTGAAATTCATCGAGATGATCTACACGGTTTATTATTATTTTATGATTACCAGGTATGAAAATAAAGAGGGATACCAGGTACTATTGTCGGCTTGATTTATTGTTACCTTGTATGATCGCAGCACGAGAGACGAAAAGTGCGCCAGTGAAAGGCAGTGAAGTGCGCGAAGAGTCGCCGCGCACAGCGTGCGGCCGCGTCGTTTCTTCTCCTCCACCTAACTCATACGGCGCCAACAAAAACACGACAGAATACAAAGGGCTTTATTTCTTTCCAACTTTTTGTATTCAACACATTCTTAATGTCATACATAAATGCACATAATAATGTTCTCCGACGAGGACTGGGCGGAAAGCTATTGAAAGCGGCAAAGTGGCGATATCAAGGGGGAAGGCCCGCCGCTGAATTTCACACACACGTTCACAGTCTTCTCCTTCGACAAGATCCGAATAGACGCGACCAAGAGGAAAAATTCCGCATGCAAGCTCTGCCACAGCCACAGGCTGTTTCCATTGCATCGTTTCATTCAAGTAGCGCCAATGAGAAAGCTGTTGCAATTATTTTGGGATTAGGTGCCGTTTCCGCGGCGTCTTACGCAGCTGCGAGTGGAATTAAAGCCTACAATGAGTGGAAGGCATCTTTACCAGAAGAGCCACCAGAGATAGAAAAGGAGGAAACGAAGGAAGCACCAAAAAAAGAAATGGAAGAAGAACAAGAGAAAGGTGACAGAGAAAACATTTTTGCGAAATGGTTCGGGGCTAGTGTTGGTGCTAAGTATTACGAAGGAGGTTTCGAGGAAGAGATGACCCGTCGCGAAGCTGCTCTGATCCTCGGTGTCCGTGAATCTAGTTCCCCTGCTCGAATCAAGGAAGCTCATAGAAAGCTTCTTGTTTTGAATCATCCTGATACAGGTGGCTCGACCTACATTGCTGGAAAACTCAACGAAGCAAAGGAGCTACTATTGAAAGGCAAGCGAATGTAATTCTAGACTCTAGCGTAATGCGCTAGTATAGTGTCTTTCGTTAAAACCTTAGTTAACAGTTACTCCGTAACATCATCGATCGTCAAAGATTGGAGTCGTGGCGACGACTCGTCCCTCCCGCCTCCCACATTTCCCGCCGTTGTGTCGCGGTTTCTATTTTTTCAATTTCTATGGAACAAAACTGGGCCTGCGCGATGATCAACCGCTTTTAACCGCTAGCTGTACCAGGACCGTTCATGCACTCTTATCCGGTATAGTCACCAAGTAATGATGGTACCGGTACGGAGTTCGGAGAAATAATGTTTGATAGGGTTTTCCAGCTTACGTACACTTTTCGCTGTGGTCAATGGACGTTTCTGTTTTTCCGTCCTTGCCTTCAAATTCCAGAGATCGCATAACAAAACCATCATTATCATTGAATGTAAATGATTAATCCTAGTCATCCATCCATCTGTGTCGAATCTTTCTCTGTTGCGTTTTAAGCGTCTTTCACGACGTTGTTGTATTTGTGAGTGTTAAGCTGATGGCATTAGCTGCCTCGGGCCGCCGCACTCATATGGGCTTCTCCGTGGTGTCGTCATTTTGCTGTACTGGGATCTCATCATTCTGTCATTTCCATCTTTTTTCTCTCTTTTCTTTTAAGTGAAATAATAAGCTCACAAACTAAGCCTGCTAAGTATGGAGAGCGCTCGATCTGCTGACGTCCCACGAAAACGGCCTCGTCGCGATGGAGCGAAACGCGCAAGGGCCGCATTGGTACGGCATTGTACTTGTTCTGCGGAAGAGTTTACATATGTTTCTCTGACTTTATTCTTTCTTCGACAGGGAGATGTGTCGAACGCAAGCGATAATGCTCGAAACCGCCACAGCGATATGCCGATGAAAGTCCGCAGAAGCTCTCGGCTTGCTGGACTTGACGAACTGAAAATGGAGACTGACGGAATCTCTCATTTCCATGAAATTCTTTCCAATGAGTTAGCCAAAAATCCCATTAAAGAACCTAAATTGAAACGGCGAAGAGTAGAGACACGCAGAAGCAACGTAAGCTCTATTTTCGGCGATGAGACTGACCACCACACGACAACCTTTGATATGAATGTTTCATCTCCTTTTGACTGTTCCAAGTACACCCTGGGATTTTCGCGGCACGACAAAAGCACGAAAGGAGATGTCCTTCAGGCTCCAGAGTACGTATGCGATATCTTTCAGCGCCTTTTCAAGATCGAGGTAAGCGACTCGTGAGCACTCTAGAAAATATACTCCTTGCGTATCAGCTCAATTATGACTGATTTTGTACATGGCAGTCCAAAGTGTTGGAAACTGCCTCCCGACTGGATCCTTCGATGGACAACCAAGCAGAACTCAACCCGACGATGCGTATGATCGTTATTGACTGGCTAGTTGAGGTCCATGCAAAGTTTCGTCTCGATCCTGCCACCCTTCATCTTTGTGTTCATATCTTCGATCGATTCCTGTCTGTTCAACAAGTCAGTCGAGGCCGAGTTCAACTCGTTGCTGTTACATCACTTTTGCTCGCTTCCAAGTACGAAGACATATACCCGCCACAGATCAAAGATTGCGTTTATGTCACAGATAGGGCCTATAGTCGCGAAGACATCCTTGAAATGGAGAGCGAAATCTTGGCCAAGCTAAACTTCAAAATCTCCGAGCCCACCGGCTACCCCTTTCTTCGGCGTTTTCTGTTCATCTCAAAAGCCACTCCGCTGATGGAAACTGCGGCGCATTATTACATGGATAGAATGCTTCAAGAACCAGACTATTTGAAACATCGCCCGTCCCTCTTCGCTGCCTCAGCGGTTTGTTTAGCAATCAACAATGAAGATATCCGATCCAGTGATGGTCTTGAATGCAAGCCCGGAATAGTAAGGAAATTCGCGCGTGTTTTCTTTGAACAAACCGACTACTCACTTTTTAACACCAAATCTTTGCAGCCTGTCTTGCTGTTGGAATATACTGGCTTTACAGCTGAAGAAATTATGGACGTCTCGAGCTTAATTGTCAAAAAACTTTCAAAATCGGTTGTCCTAGCTTCCAAACGGCAGTTGTATGCTGTCAAAGAAAAGTATTCACACCCGGATTACATGAGCATCGCTGTTGACATTGACTCACCCGAAATCGCAAGCTTGAGCGACCGACAGGGAAAGAAGCGAAACTAATAAGCACCGTAATACCCGCTTTACTCTCACTACATGTGACTGACGAATGAAGAGAGGCTTTGCCCCAGACGAGTCTGTTGTTCTGTGACAACAGTAGCAAGCATCGTAGATTCATTATACAAACTTTCATACCTAGAGCGGCCTAACTTGTATTGTATCATATCGAGATTTAGTAGTATACATTAGTTTTAAAGTATTTAAAAAATTTAGTCGAGCTATCTTGAGCTTCGCTCATTGATCTTGAGGGAAGCTATGCCTGCACGTGCGTACCATAATGCGATAACGATGCGACGATGGTGGCGAATTCCTAGGATGCGAGGCGAAAACAAGACTCCTCAACGTTCACGACTCGCGAAGTCCGACGTGAAAAATTGCTATGGGAGTGGAGCTCTGTCACAATCGGATGGAAAGGGAATAATTACTACGTACGGAGTACATTATAATTTTGATTGAGGATGGCGAGAGTTGTTCATTGCATGTAAATACACTCATTTATAAATCTGTTTTTAAATTGAAATCAGTGCTACTTGTTCTGGTCTTTCTTTTCCAGATTAACCAAAAATTGTGTACGAGGATGTCAAATAAGACTCCTCAGCATGTGCCGGCTTTTTCAATCCGACCACCGTTAACAGCAGGCGACAGGGGCGAGCCTTCCAAGTCTATTTTAAAAGATGTTGAGCGAATCTTTGCCTTGATAGAAGATGAGAGACATTTGATTGCCCATCGTCTTTACGAAAGCGTTCAACGTCGTATTCATCGAGTGCAGGATCAATTGCCAGTGAAGAAGAAAAGCCGTGGAAAGTTCAAAGGCTTCCTCAGAAAAGAAAACGCAGCTCTTACTAAAGAGCAAGAGGAACTAGAACTTGCTAAAAATATATTGAAAGAAAAGGAGAGTGCGCTTCATAAACTGGAGGTAGGTTTGCGTACTGTGGTTGGCCAAGCCATTGTGCTGAACTCACAGACAAAGAAACTTGACCATTTGTGATAGAATGTTAGCAGAATCTTTTATGGCGCGCTCAAAAATTTAAACACAGACGAAGACTGGACATTTGCGTCATTGCATTTTGGGATAACAACTTACTATCGCCGCGAGGGAGGACGGAAGTTTGAGTGTCAAACTTGAGGGGGGAGCTCACGGGCGTTCCACTTTTCGAACAGATTGCTGTGCTACGGGCTGGGGATTTACATTATAAATGGGTACCATTTTGTTCGTCGTCAATGATAATAGCTCAGTTGGGAAAGCTTGACATTATAAACTGGTTTATGATCGGAATCCCTCAATTCGGACTGGCGAGAGATGGTTGCTATCGAGCCATTGGTTGCGACAACATGTCTGAAGATGGTAGTATTATCATCGCTGGACAAGGTATTAACGACGTAATGCCAGGGGATCATCCTCCCAAAGATCCCTTTCTTTCCAATGATCCTGCTGTTTCTGCACTCAACATCCCTCCGGCACCGACAAAAGGGGCAACGGTCGAATGACCATTCGAAAGTTTGAAACTGTTGTAAACATTACGTCACCCACTTCAGCCAAGACCAGAATAGTGGCCAACTTGAACCCAAATATTGCTTTTCTCTCTCAAGGGATCATCGATTTTGCGTTGAAACATCTTGCTGGGGTCGTATTAGCCAAGCTCCAGTCCGCAGCGAAAAAGGTCGTGAAGAACCCAGCCACAAACCATCATGCTCAACAAATGCGCGAAGAGCCCGACTTTTATCAGACATGGTTAATGGCAAAATTTAAAGCTTTTTGTGATGAGAAAGGATGGGAAATGCCGAGGGTGTCTGCGTTTACCGTAAATGAAGAGCAGCTGGCACACAACCGCAGGTATACAGACCGCAAAACAAGAAAGCTAAATACGTTTGGTGGGCATGATAGCTTCGTTTCGGATAGAGTTGATCAAGCTTCGGTACAAAGCGCTTGCAATATGAAAGCAGAAAAGAGCGACGACTCAGTTTCGGAGATCACCGCGAAAACCAGCGTGTCGATGTGGCAAAACAATCCAGTCTCCAACTACATGCAAGCTGTCAAGGTTCGCAAAACGCAAGAAAAAGAATCCAAAATCGCGCAGGTTCGGCAACGCGTGACGGATATGATGAAGCCCAAGATGCTATCGTTTGAGCAGCAAGATCGTCTTGAGGAGCTTCGTCTTGCCAAACAGCGGAGAATGGAGGGGATGGGCCTTTTTCGCGCGATAACTCGGCAGCTACAGGTACAGCTCCAGGTGCTGCATCGAGTACTTCACTAAGTGTATCACAGCATCATCCTTTCAGAAAGAAAATCAATTTACAGCTATACGAGCATGGGAAGTGGACTAGGATCTCTGTTATGACAGTATTCATCGCTCTACTATTCGTCTTGTTGCACCCTTCATTGCTGGCGATCACCTTTTTAGATGATTCGCTTTCGCGAGGAGGACATGAAACGACGAGCGAATGGACACGAGACTTTTATACGATTTTGTATATCGCTCTATGCACACTCTTGCATTGTTGCCTCTGTGACGTATGCCTCGTCTACACGTTCTCTTCGCTCGAACTTGGCAGTAAAACTGGTCAGCAAATACGTAGCTTCTATGGGACAAATGTGAGAATTGGTGCTCTTGTCTTGTCTGTCGGTATAGCTGTTTTTAGTGTGGTGAAGGCGTCACTGCGGGCTCTATTGTTTATCTCTTTCCGGACAGCAACACAGCTACCATCGTTGGCGCAAACCACAGCGAGATCGAGTCTTAATAAAATCGAAATTTTCTTATCCGGGACCGACAGGGAGGTTGCTGGTTTCGCACTGCTGATGCTTCGCTGGCTTCGACGTACTTTAAGTTTCTCGTGGGAACGATTTGATGCGTTTCTTGTCCGTATCCCCATCTCTGACGCTAAGCTCGGCCTTCTGGGTGAGATCGTTGAAACAATACACGACACTGCCTTGTATCCTTTTACAGTCGCTGCTAGATTTCTTTCATACGGCTCGATGAATAATAGGAGCTGGAATATGCACATGGGTTGGAGGCATAATATATTTTCGACAGCAAAGGATCTATTCTCGTATTCAGCAGTTTTCCTAGTTACGGTGGTTCTTTTGTTCCTTTTGACTGCCCCGAGAACGAGGCAGGGTGGATCCTGTAAAGTGCTTTCAATAGATAAGGACGCAAATGCACTGGAAGGAAGTCAGGTACTGGTCACTGCCAGTGACTCGGGTAGCTCAGGAATTATCAAGGTGAACCAACTGAATTCTGTTCCTAGTTCAGTCGGGGTGTTTGAGAATGAAGGAGAAGGTCGCCAATGAAACAGTTAACCTAAGGCTTTCTGATTTAGGAGATTAGTTTGAAATCATTATGGTTTAAGACATCACTTGCACACTTCAGCTAGTTCCGTCGAATAAAAGTGGCTACCGGTACCGTACGGCTAGTGTAGGAAACGGCGTTAAAATTCTGCCTCTTCGTAGACGCTAGGTAGAATTATGTACTGGAGGCAGAATTTTAACGTCCTTTCCTGGTACTGGGCGGTACCCGTACCGGTACCGGTACGGTACCTTGTAATTCTAAGGTACGTAGTACTTGTCGGGATTTTTCCGTTGATAGCCAACTTCAATACCGCTAAGACTTGATACCGACTATCCTTTATCTGGACGCCGAGAGCCACTGTTTTTCCCTTTCTCTTCCCGAACCGAAACTTCCGGAGCCTTCTGTTTCTCCTCTGCCTGACCATTTTGTTCCTCTTTCGTTCGGCTTTTCGTGTCTTATTCTGCAATACCTTCTGTTGTCACTTACTACGTATTTCGCAACTGAATAACTTAAGGAGTCGCACAATGTTTTTAAGGCGATACCTCTTCCTGTTATGTGGCTGCTTGACGATCGTTCCGACGAGCGCGTTTGTTGGGTTTTCTTCCAGTCATCGACCGATGGTTTTTCTTCAGAGCACTCCAGGACGTAACGAAAACGAATGGGGGATACCTTACAGCGAAGACTTGCCTCCATTGGCTGACAATCGTATGCCGGTTGCGAGTCAACTACCAAACGGAGGTCAAGTAACACTCTTGGGAAGTAAGTATAGCAGGGAAGAGGGATGATGGTTACTGTAGAATCGGCATGTTGTCTGTTATTTCTATATCGGCAACTTCTCATAGAAAATATTGACTTCTCCTTTTACAGGTGGCCCTGGCGATCCCGACTTGCTGACTGTGGCCGCTTTTAAGTTGCTGACGAAAAAAGACCCGAATACCTTAGTAATCGTAGATAGGTTAGTCTCCCAAGAAATTCTGGACTTGATTCCCAATGAAATAAAAATTGCGAGGAAGCTTCCGGGTTGTGCCGATCTCGCTCAGGAAGAAATTTATTGGTGGGCTTATCAAGCGTTGAATAAAGGAAAGCACGTGATTCGTCTGAAGATTGGAGATCCGTTTGTGTTCGGTCGTGGAGGAGAAGAAGTCTTGAAGTTTCGGTGTTTTGGTGTCGAGGCTAAAGTCGTTCCGGTAAGTATTCTAGCACAGTCGTTAACAACAACCACAAGGCACGGCAATTCTCACATTCGAATGAATATGATAGGGAGTTTCAGCTGCCTTTTCCGCGCCCCTTTTGGGGATGATCCCTGTGACTCACCGAGGTTATGCCAACCAAGTGGTGATGTGCACTGGATACGGCCGTGACAATAGCTCTCCTGATTTGATACAGTATCATAAGGAACAGACGGTTGTATTTCTCATGGCGGTGGGGCGGTTGCAGCAGCTTTGCACGAGTCTGATCGAAAAAGCCAACTATCCACCGAGCACTCCCGTAGCGATTATTGAAAAAGCCGGCTGCCCCGACCAAAGAACCGTTGTCGGCGACATGACAAACATCGCCGATATTGCCGAGCAACACAAAATAAAACCACCAAGTACGATAGTGGTCGGCGAAGTAGTGCATGCATTGCTGGATAATGGACAGATGGACGGCAAACGCATTTCGGGATTGATACAAAGTGCTCTCAAAAATTCTTTGAATTGAAACAGGCTGAGAAACGATTTTAGGACGATGGGGTGAATTCGTGTGGTAGTTCGGAGCGATCTTCTGAGTTGCGGCGTCTCTTTATTGGATAAGAATACCTCTCGCTCTTACGGATTCGATAAGAACCTGTTGATTGTGGCTGGAAAAGAACGTTTCCGTCCTGTGTTCTTTGTACAACTCCCGATTTTGAATGAAAGACTGTACCATGATCCGCACCAAACCGTGGTTAATGTATAAATATCCAGTTTGTGAAAAAAAAGATTCTTGTAAACCAAGTAAGCGATGTTTGCGTTAGCTAGACTATTTAATCTCCAATCCTTTCTCTTTAAGCGATTTCAAAGTTGGTTCGGGAGGAACTTTACCAGTGCAGGCACGAACCATACGACCGGCAAGATTGATTTGACAAGTGGCACAGTCGCCTCTGCGGAAAGTCGGTGAGGGGGGACGCATTACAGAACTTTTGATGAGAATCCTAGCACTCACTTTTTACACGAATATTTGACGGGAACCCCCAAGCTCGCACAAGCTTTTGAAAGAGGACTTCCGGGTGGAAAATCTTTCTTTTACCCCGAAATGTCAGTGTTGTCATGTGCAGCGACGAGGTGGAAGTAGCCGATGGTTGTGTGAGCACAACAAAGGACGAGACCGAGGCCAAGAGCGTCAGTAACAACACCAGGAACTTCATTTTGCACGTGGGTTAAAATGAAACTGATAGGGGATTGAAAGAATTAAAAATGAAGTATTCCTACTTCGTCTTCGTTCGTGTACAGATGAATATTGATTTTTTCTGTTGCGATTTGCGATTGAGATGATGATGTGGACGATGGAGTTTTTCGGTTGTTTCACAAACTTGCGTACTTTTCTACTGTACATGTACGTAGTTTTTATACTCCACAAGACGAGAAAGGTAAGAAATGCGTGAAGACGGACGAAGGTCAGCTTGTTGCATCCGTTCTCACTTGTAAGCTTGTAAGTTGTATGTACATTCTGAATTCCAAATTCCTCTCGCACTGGTAAGAAATGCGTGAAGACGGACGAAGGTCAGCTTGTTGCATCCGTTCTCACTTGTAAGTTGTATGTACATTCTGAATTCCAAATTCTCCTGAACTTTTCAGTGCGAGAAACCAGAGCGCGTACAAAGTGCCAGGTACTTTGTATGCAGCGCACGATAATTCCCGATTGAAGTTCAAACATGACTGAAATTTCATCGACAACGGCGGGTAGACTACGTAAAAATCGCGTACGTCACCGCATATCTTTTCTCACACGTGAGCGGCCAACGTGCGAACGCAAACAAGGCCGCCGCACGCATCGTCCGGCCCATCGCCCAGCAGCAAAACCGTCTCTCACCATTGATTACCACGGCAACACAAACTAATCAATATCGACCATGAGATTCCTTGTCACGGCCGCTCTTCTTGCAGTTGTATCTGCTTTCACAACTCAACAACCTGGTTTGGCGCACCGCACGCGTCAAGCGACCGTCGTTTTTGACGGTAAAGCCAATGGTGAGTTTCGTTCGTAGCGTGTACTAGTAGTGGCAGAGAGCGCAAAAAATAATGACCTTTGAGGTGAATAATACACAATATACTGGTGAAGAAATATAATGAAAAGCAAAGAGATTAGGGTATTTTGAAGAATGAATAAGTGATGACGATGAAAGCTGATCATGCACTTTGACCGTTACGTGAGGCATTCTCGTTAGAGATCGATTGAAGTGCCGTTCCATTCACGATCCTTGGGAATCAACATTCAAATTCCGAACCTTTTTTTTCAAAGATCTCTCACACTCTTCATTTCTGTTCTCCTCCAGCTATCCGCGACCGTATCAAGAATGTAAAGAACACGGGAAAGATCACCAAGGCCATGAAACTGGTAGCGGCGGCCAAAGTACGACGTGCGCAAGACGCTGTCTTGGCCACCCGTCCTTTCTCGGAGACTCTTCAATCGGTGTTTGGCGGTTTGATTCAGCGACTTGACGGAGAAGCTGTCGATCTTCCTCTTTTGACGCAGCGTGAAGTCAAAAAGTCACTCTCACAGTCATTACTGGTGATCGTGGTCTGTGCGGTGGATACAACTCCTTCATGATCAAGAAAGCCGAAGCTCGTTTCGCGCAACTCAAGAAAAGTGGAGTCGATGTCGATATGGTATTGGTGGGGAACAAAGGTATTAAGTACTTTCAGCGACGCAACTACCCCATCCGAAAGACCTTTCAGACCGGCCAGAACCCCAGCGCCAAGCAGGCCCTGGCTATCTCCGATGAGTTGTTGAACACTTTCCTTTCGGGCGAAAGTGATGCCGTGGAGCTTTTTTACACCAAATTCGAGTCGCTCATTTCGTCCTCGCCCAGTGTGCGTACTTTGGTGCCCTTCTCGGCCAGTGACATCACCCAGAAGGCCGACGAGGTTTTCCAGCTTACGTCGGACCACGGTGCCTTTGGTGTCACCCGTGAGGAATTGGATGTTGCCGCTCCCCAGGAGTTCCCCAACGACATGATCTTCGAGCAAGACCCTCTCCAGATTGTCAACTCCATCCTTCCCCTGTACTTGAACGGCCAGATCCTCCGTTGTTTGCAGGAATCCGTCGCTTCTGAGCTGGCGGCCCGTATGCAGTCCATGCAGAGTGCCAGTGACAACGCTTCGCAGCTGGCCAAGTCGTTGACTCTCGAGTACAACCGTGCTCGTCAGGCGGCTGTAACACAAGAGATTTTGGAGATTGTTTCCGGCGCTAGTGCACTTGAGTAAAAAGTGATGAGTAAAGTATAAGCAAAAAAATCTTATGGTGTATTTTGACGAAAAGTCATTGTTTCTGGTTGCTGGGTCTTTGTAGATAACGAATAGATTGGGTGTCAAAATCGACGAGATACCCTTCCGCTTCATGAGTCGAAGTCGAGAGCGCGACTTGAAACGAGTCGTCCTCGGAATCGAAGCCAGCGGCTTGTGCTAGACCCACCACCGCACTCGGAAGATAAATAGCATGTCCCACAATCCACAGAGTACAATCCTCAGACGATTTTGTCTCTTTCAGATGGTTTACTATAGCGGTAGTGGTCTCGCGGGCATACGCTCCCAACAGTTGATGCATCAACTCACGCTCTTGTTGATTTTCGTTTTCCAAATAGTCCAAGAGTGGAGCATAACCAATTTTACGAAAAATGGCACTTCCACCCGGTTGCATCGTTCCATCATAAAGAGATTGTATTGGAAGTAAGGAGGCTGTAGGACAAAGAGTCGGGCCGTTTCCATCGTGCGCGGAGCGGGTGAAACGAGCAAAAAGGGATGAAACGGTTCGAGTTCTTTTCCAAAGGATTGACCGGCTTCAATTGCCTGTTGACGACCAATCTCACTCAGCGGACGCTCCCAGTCAATACTGGAAGGTAACGTGTTGCCGTGTCGAAGAAAGCCGATGCGTCTCACACCCACCGTGGCATCCTTGAAAGCTGGAATAGGGGCGACCCAATCCTGAAAGCCGCGGCAGGATGACGCGAGTTGGATGAATACAGAAGCGAACCGCGCCGATCCTTTTTCATTCGAAGCATGGGTTAATGATGAAGGAACGATAACTGAAATAATAATCATGAGGTATTTGATCAATAATATGAAAGCTTCATCGCGCAAAAGAAAAAGATCGGAGTGAACGAGGGTGTGAGTCACGGGTCAACCAGTCACGGGTCGCTCTATTTTTTTTATTGCGCGTCGACCGGACGGGACGCACGATGAAACGCGAATCTGTGCATTTTTGCATTATTTTTCGTCAAGGCTATTACAAAGCTACCTTTCCTCTGACAGATCTTATTCTATGCTCAGCGGGGTTATTTCTAGTGTATCGCTCTCAACAACCGAAGGCGCTGCTCCTTTCAAAATTCCTCCCTTTTCCTCATGCATTGGCTTTTGATTTGTTGCTGTTTGGGATCCATCGGAACCACCGTTTCTTTCTTATTTTCGGCTAGTACTACTGGTTTTCTGCAACCCAGAATCTCCATGACGACCGAAGACGACTTTGTACCGCTCAATCCGGAAAGTTTGTCGGCCACCTCTTGTCTTATCGAACAGACGCTATGTCAGCCTTCCTCCGAACGACCTCAATTGGCCAAAGATTTTCATTATGCATCCGCAGTTCTGGATGCGTGGCGGCAAGAAGAGCTGAACAGTGAAACTGCGTGGTGCGCGGAATACAAGTCGGTGATTTATCACGACAGTGATGGTACTCCTTTGTACGGTCACTGGGTACGAAAGCAAGGCAGCCACGAAAGTGATAACTTTGGGATTCTTTTGTTTCATACTGGAGCAGGACCACACGATATATTCTTGCTTTGGAAGGCGGCATCACTGGTCATGACGTTGGACTGCCAAGTGTTGATTGCGGACATCTTGTCCGACGAATCCGGATGGGCATGGGATCTAAATCGAAGTCGTTACGAAACGGTTCGTCAGCGAGTACTGGAAGGGGGCGAAACAAGACCGCTTCTGCAAAAACGCATCCATGCTGCAGTGTCCTTATTGAAGAATCAAGTGGACGAAAACCGTTTGGCGGCTCTGGGCTGGTGTCTGGGTGGGCATTCCATTCTGGAACTGGCGCGAATGACTTTACCGGAAATGCTTGCTATGGTAACCTTTCACGGGGTATTTGACGGCATTAAAGCTCCTGCCGAAAGTGTCGCGGTTTCATCAGCAGGTGCCGAAGTGTTGATCTGTAACGGTGTCGAAGACCCGTTTGTGTCGAGTCAAACGTTGGAGAATGCTTTGGCGACCTTTCAACAGTATGGATACCGTCTCTCACTGCTGCAATTAAAAGGTGCGAAACACGGATTCACCAATCCTGCTCAAGATTTCAATGACAATCCAGCATTTGCATTCCATACTGAGTCGGCTCGCAAATCATGGCACCAAGCTACCGCCCTTCTGAAACGAAGATGTTCCAACTTGCCATAAAATACTTCGTCTTGACCAACATAAAGAAATGTACTCTACTGTTTAAATAGTTTATGAAATACCTTTGTTCACTACAAGCTTAAATGAGAGATTCCTTCTGTTCCAAATCGCTTTCATTCAAAACGGTATCTTTCGTATTGATAATTGCACCGTCTTCTGACAATAAACACGAACAGCTCTGCAAATATTTCCGACATCGCTCCATATCTTCTCCAAATCCAAGCTCTTGTGCAACAAAGTCCAGTTCAACGGTCGGCCGATATACCCGACAAATTCTCTGTAAGCCATTGAATCGCATCGTTGGTATTATGTGATCCATTAAAAAGGCCCCCAAGTTGGGGCACGAAAGTCGTAAACGGAAGAACAAATGATAATTCAACTCGGCTACCGCTTCGCGAACCAGCAGCGCATGATGAATGGCGGGATCTTCCTCGTCCGTAGGACTCAAGGAAAGCATCAAATGAAACAAGTCAGACGAGCCACCCGTATACTTCTTATTCTCCATCAAAAACACATAATACAGCAAACGATAAGCAAGAAACTCGCGGATATTCTGGGTAGCTTCGGTGTCATCGTGTAAAGTACGATAGAGCTCCTTGAGCTGCGTTTGGCATTGATTGTACTCGTTCAAATCATTTTCTTCCAGAGCAATCCTCGCGTGTGTTTCGTACACGTCAATCGTAAAGGAATTCTGAATTCTTTGAACCGTACAATCTTGCCGGATAGCCTTAAGCTGCGAGCAAAACCAAATGTAATCTCTGCGGTTGGGGCGCCGTCGCTCTTGTTTCATGTTCTCCAGATGCTCCCGCAGAACAGCTTCTGGTCTCACCAGCTCCGGACGAGGAGGCGCGGTTAATCTCAAGTACTCTTTTTCCAACTCCAGACACGTACCCTTCACTGTCATCTTTTCAAAATCTTCTTCGGTCAATTTTCCCGTCTTTCCTCCGATTGTTTCTCTTCCCATGAAGCGTCCAAAATCCTCCACTGCACTGCTAGATGATGAGGCTTCGCCAATACCACCAGGACCCACAAACCGTTTCTCGCGACTCTTGAGTGCCAACGTAGACTGATCAAACCCATTGTCTTTGTGCTTCTTCGTTTGGTGTGTTTCAGAGATGTCCCCCGGTCCATAATAAGAAGGCGTGTTGTTTCTCTTCGTCGCGCTTTGGTACTGTATGGCAAAATGAGACATGTTAGCTGTTTCTGGAGACAAAGTTGGACCATAGTAACTGTGGTTCGACGAATTCTGCGATGCTTGCCAGTATCCAGGACTCGTGTACACGCTTTGCTGTTGTTGAAACGACGTGGATCGTGGTCTAACTAATGGCACTTGACTCCAATCTTTGATGTGAAGGTTGTTGGACATGATCGCTTCTTGTATAAGCTTTTGCACTTGTTCCATGACTTCATCCTTTTCATTCTGAGTTTTACAAGGCAACAAACAACGATGAACAAACACTTTCAGGCTTGCAGGCGAATCCTCTTGGCCACCCGATGCGGACGGCTGATCACTTGCAAAATTTTGGTTGTGAGATGATGTCAGACTACTGGAATGAATTACTTCTGTGTAATGAGCAGGTGGTGGAGGTAGATCAAAAGGGGCTATTGTAGCTCCAGGATTCTGATGGAAGAAATGTGCGGCTCGACTCGACTCATCTGCCTGATACTTAGCCCATCGATACTGCTGATCGGCATCACTTCGCATTTTAGGGTCGGGTGATTGTAAATGGGGTTCCCAACGCTGCGCCTGCTCCGTGTAGGCATGATAATATTCCGTGTAGAGCTGGACCAAATTCTTACCGTTCAAGCTTGTTTCGTAAGTTGTGTGTGTTGTGTGCAACGTTGCAGACGGCACCCACGATGTGCCGTTCCATGTCATTTCGGGTTGTTGTGCGGTAGCGTTTTGCTGGTAATTAGCGTACATGTTTTCGCGACGATTGTAAATTGGGGTCAAGCAAGTGAGTATCACTCGATTTTGATGAGGCACGCGGACAGAACCTATTAGAAAAATGATATGTTTCGAGAAAAATGGAAGGTGATGTAGCGAAGTGATAATAGTGAAGTTGTAGAATTACACACACGGGGCTGTTTCGTCTTATCGCACGGACTCAATGAGTTTAATGTTTTATGTTTCTGTTTCGTTGCAACGCAACAAAAAAAAATACTCCGTAATAATGGAGCGCAAAACCGCGAGGACTATTGTCCCCGCTACGACACACCCGAAACTGAAGCAAAGTGTTAAGGTCAGTAAGTCGTGATACGTAGTGCAATATTTTCATTTTTATCCTAATCATCTATCGCACCAGTACTAACGTATTATTTTGCAAATCATAATAATATCGTACAGAGAGATTTATTCGATCGATGGACCACAACGAAGGGTGACGTATCCGTGACGGTCGACCACGTCACGCGGAGCTTCAAACACCTACGTCACAGTGCCTCGTCCTCCGTACACATTGTCAGACACTGCTGGCGTCGTCAACTTTTCGCTGGCAGTTAGAATTCAGTCTTCCGAAAGCAATCTTTTTGACGTGACAGTAAAGCAAACTGTACACTCCGTTGTCGCCTACGACCCTTACGTACTTGGATCTTCGGATTGATGTAAAAAAAGCACCATGGCATCATCACGCCATAGTTTCTCATTGATTTCGTGCTCTCCCATTTGATTTGGAAACAAAAGAGAAAACATGGTCCGAATGATTTGCATTTTGCCTTTGGTGGCAGCGTTGATTGGTAGCGCGAATGCCCTTGTGGCCCCGGCCAACAACGTAGCAAAACAGGCGATGCCTCGTTTCTCGAACAACGTGGCAAAAAGCGCGGTGCCTCGTTTACTCACGTCCGAAGGAACTCGTTTATTCTCGTCCGAAGGCACTGGTTGGGATAGTTTCAAGGGTGTTCGAGACTTTACCAACATTCCTTCGGGAGAAGAGCAGCGGAAATTTCGTCGCACGGTCTACACTCACAAAGACTGGAAAAAGCACCGCTCGCAAGATCGTTTCATTTATTATCTTCTCGCCATTTTCAAGTCGGGAGTTTACAAAAACATTGGACGTGAAGTGATCACGATTACGGCGGTCGCTGCTCTTGTGTGTGTCTACAATTCGTTGGTGGGAGGATATACGGATCTCAACGGAGTTCAGCAAGCGGCTTTGCTCCAGAGTCAGTTTCTTCCCAAGTTGACACTTCCGCTGTCCTTGTTCACCATCACTTCGTCTTCGCTCGGTCTTCTTCTCGGTAAGTTCGTACTGACAGCTGATTGTAGTTGATTACTGCGATCGGCTTCAACTGACCTACCATTTTACAGTGTTCCGCACCAACACGTCTTACCAGCGTTGGGACGAAGCACGTAAAAACTGGGGGTAAGTTTTTCTTTCATCGTTGTCGAGTTCATTGCAACCAAGGCCGTCTTCTGACGCAATTATCTTCTACTCAGAATGAACATCAACCACACCCGTGATCTCGTGCGCATGGCGAATGCCTACTATGACAGCACAGGTGTTCCCCCGGAAGTCCGTGCCGATGACATGAACCACATCGCTCTTTGCACTTGGGCTTTTGTCCGTTGTATGAAGCGCCACTTGTCTCCGGAGGAAGAAGACGAACTCGATTTCCAAAAAGAAATTCTTGAAAAGCTTCCGAGAAAGCAGGCCGAGATGATCATTGCTGCTGCTCATCGTCCGAACCGTGCTTTGCAAGATCTTTCCTACGCCATTGATGACTTGCCGATGCATTTCATGCGAAAGAACGAGATCCACAGGGCTGTGACGATCTTTGAAGATAACCTTGGCAGTTCGGAACGTCTTCTCTCGTCCCCAGTCCCAGTGTTCTATTCTCGACACTTGGCTCGCTTCTTGGCTGTTTGGTTGTTGTTTGTCCCCTTTGCTCTGTACGACAGTTTTAACGCGTCGTGGAACCACATCGCCATGGTACCTGCCACTGCTGTCATGTCCATTTTCCTCGTGGGTATTGAAGAGCTCGGCACACAGCTAGAAGAACCTTTCACGATTCTTCCCATGCAGGGTTTCTGTGACAAGATTTACAACTGGTGCATGGAAATCGCATCGTGGCAGCCGGGTGACAATGGTCGATCCATGAGACCGGTCAAGCCAGAGCACGCCTATTTCACGTCGACTTCGGAAGGTGTCAACGGTTACTCCAACAACTACTACACGCCGCAGCAATCTTATTACAATGAACCCGCGCAGCCCCAACAGTCTTACTACAGTGAACCCACACCGGCTCCTCAGTACTACAACGAGCCTACTCCGGCCCAGCCTGCCGGAAACCAAGGCTGGGTGGACATGGCGGAGTTTTTGCGGCGACAAGGATCTGGAGTTTAAGCTTTGGTGATTTATATGGAAACAAGTTGTCGACATTCTAGCAAAATTATAAACAAATAACATAACTTGTGGTACCAACCACATGTTTGCGACAGTATGGTGTTGGTCACCTGACTTTTCTATTCAACATAGCTTGCAGCTACACCAGGAATTCATGTGGTGTGTAGTACTCCGGAGTAAGGTCTAGCAGTTGAAAAGTTAACCCTGCAATGGCGTTGAGAAATTGAACTATAAAAGCTGGACTAGGGTTCTTCAATCGTTGCTTGGCATTGATTCGTGGGCTTCGCTAATTTTAGATCCTGGGATGTAAGTTAGCGTCAGTATCCTTCATAATGGTAATTGATCGACTTTTACCGTGAACCGTGACCCGTGACGGCTCCAAGACTGAGATGATAGATGCTACTGGTACTGGTAGCCTTCTAACTAGCCGCGACAATCTATGAAAAAAGAAGCGCTCTGTACCAGATGGGGAGACTAGAGAGACAGAGAGGTCTTGTTAGCATGTTGATCACACAGCGGGATGAAGGCAGCGGACGTTTTAATGCGAAGTGTGAATCCTCATCAAAAATACGACGATTATTGCCCCAAGTATCGTATAAAAATTGAGCACTAAAAAACAAAAGTCAAGATAGCGAGAAAAACTGAGACAGGCGAGACAAGACCTCACAAGATCATAAATCTCGGGGATCCGGCTCCTAGATGTATTATTTGTCTTAAAAAGACATTTATTAGTACGATGCTAAATGTACATTACTGGGTTCTTACATTAATAAATTTGAGTAACGGTTACAAATCACATGTACTCAATTCGGTCACTTGCAAAGTCAACGGTCACGCCGAGTTGGCAGAGCAAACAATTTCACTTCTGAATCCTCACTGCATCATTTCTTTTTGTTTTGTTTGCTCTTGGAACGCCCATTTCACAATAAACAATTCCAATTAACCTGGAACACAATTGAAGACAATGTCAGAAGACACTTCTTACAACCTCTTTCAGGTCGAGACAGCTCCTCGACGATGGAAGAAGCCGACTCCCAATGAGCCCAAAAGCCCTACGGTGGGTCACCTCAACACAGATTGGCTCGGCAGTAGCTTCAGTGACTTATCGAGCTCCCCATTACGTCGAATCAGCAAAATCGACAATGCGTGGCTTGGAGCAGCGAATATACAACGCCCGGAACCTATCAAGATCGATGGGTCCTCCTCCGTCCGATCCAATCCCTTTTTTGGAAAGTAAAGTGGACTTTACTATTGCACAGAACGACAGAATATGAAGCCAATGCATTCTTACATAAAACTACATGATTACTGAAGTAGAATTTGCTTGCTATAGGTCTGTATTTCTCTTGTTCATTTGATGATTCGAAAATTGTACGGAGTGTATGAGAAAAGCGGGTGCTCCGCGACGTAGTACTCGTGACTGGAGCCATTTTTCGACCCTTCCTTTTTGCGTCTATCGTCCACCCAAATTTTCGACGACCTGCATCATTTTGCAAATGAAGGAGAACGGAATCGGATTTTGAAAAAAGGAAAGCTTTATAGTTCATTTTCACAAGTACACAGAGTCCAGAACTTCTCCAATGGCTTTTAGAAGTAATAGTGGCGATATTCCGCCTCCGAATGGTCAGGTCTTGTCGTTGATTTCGGCCTTTTCGAGCCCTGAAAATCATGAACTGCACGTACAAGCCATCCGAGCACTCGAAGAGGCGTTTGCCGGAGGTAGTTACGGAGATTTATGCCATCAGCTTGTCCTTTTTCTACTGTTAAGTGATCACAATCCTCCTGAGGAAATTTTTCATAAAATCGCTCCAGCTGATCTTGAAGGATGGCAAAGAACCGATGCTAGTTCCGTGGCGAAATTGCAGCAACAACCAGCGCAATGGGTCGTTCTCGGTCAACTGGCAGGATTTGTTATGAAAAATGCCTTGACTCGACCTCCGATAAATCCTCAATCATCACGGCCAGCCTTCGTGCCCGCTGGTCCGCTGGCCGAACATCTCAAGGAGTGCCTCTTGGTGGCTCTAGAATGTCAGCATGCCGAATTGAGAGCTGTGGCCAGTTCGATCATTGCTACATGCGCCGTGTCGGCCGATGGTGTACAGCCGGTCATGCATGTGAGTGGCTGGCCGCAACTCATACCACACCTATTGGCACCTTTGCAAAACCCAGGACATCACCCTAGGGCATTTCACGGTGCATTAGATACGGTCAAGAAAATGTTGGAAGATGGACCCAGTGATCTCGAACCGCGGGAATTGGATGACTTAGTTCTGGCGCTTATGCATTTGCTTCGAAACCAGGTACAGCTATTGGATGAAAGTTCTAAAACGGCTATTCTAGAGTCACTGTTGGCTGCAACTAGCATGGTGGATCGATCGGGTAGTCTCCAGAGCAGCGCCCTGACGGTACATGTCGAAGGCTACATACAAAGTCTATTAGCGCTCGCGAATGACGCTAGTGCAGTGATTCGTCAAACGGTCTGCCGAAGTCTCGTTACGTTGCTGGAAGTTCGGCCCGATCTATTTGGTCGGGAACTGAAAGTGTTTCAGACGGTCACCCAGGCCATGATCGAAAGATCGTCGGATACGGATCGCAATGTCGCATTGGAAGCCTGTGAATATTGGCTAACATTTTGTAGTCTCGATATTCACGAGAATGGAAACGACACTTCGGCGATGAAAGAATTTGTACAGTCGCTGTTTCCGAAATTGCTCATTGCCTTGTTGAACAACATTGTATATGGGCCGGACGAGCAATCGGAGTTGCTGCAAAAGAATGCCATGGAATCGGCTGGTACTGCCGTTGATAGTACCAGTGTTAAGCCTGTGTTCCATAAATCTCGGGCGCAGCACGTAGTGCACGCTCCCGACAAAGGTGATGACTCAGATAATGACGATTGGGACGATGAAGATGACGACGATGATGACGACGGTGATGACACAGATGAAGATGGAGGCAGCTTTTGGACGTTGCGAAAATGTTCTGCTGCGAGTCTTGACTCATTGGCTATTTTATTTGGAGCCAATGCTATTCTTCCTATATTGTGGCCTGCACTCGAACAAGGTTTGTCTTCCACCGAAGCAAACAAGGAATGGATTCAAGAGGCTTGCATCTTGGCCCTTGGTGCCGTGGCGGAAGGGTGCCATCTTGAGCTCGGTGAAGCTCAAATTTTAGGGCGTTTACATCCTTTTCTGCTCAGCCATTTAGATGTGGGTAATCTACCACAGCTACAAAATTCAGCGGCGTGGACACTTGGCAGATACGTTGCGTGGGCTGTGGAACAAGTCCAAACAGGAATGCAACGGGATTTATTGTGTCACATGACTCAACGTGTATTAGACTTGTTGGTTCGGACACCACATGCGTCGGTACAAGTTTCGGCTGTCACTGCTTTTGGGGTACTTGTTGAATCAGCTGGGGATCTTATGGTGCCCTACTTGGAACCAATATTTGAGCAGCTTGTGGTGGCGCTGCATAAGTTCTTTAGTCGATCTGGGAAAGTTGTGTTCCATCGCAGCTTACTATTACTTTTTGATACGTTTGGCATCATCGCTGACTGTTGTGGCCCAGCAATAGCCGAAGGCCACCTTCCCTCAATCTACATGCCTTCTTTGATGCAAACTTGGGATACGCTCGCATCGAATGCATTGCAAGATCCAAAAGTGAATACGGTCTTAATGCCCCTAATGGAAGGTCTGGCGAGCATAGCAGTAACATCGGGGTTAAACTATCAGCCTTATGCGCTCCGGTCATTTGATAATGCCATGTGCATAATCGAAATGACAACTTTGTCTGTCTCAACGCTTGATGGAGCAAACGAAGGCCAGCTGTTCGACAATGAGGTAGACTACGATCCCATAGTATGTTCTACTGATCTACTTGACGGGATGGTTGAAGGACTGAGGTCAAATTTTGCTGATCTGGTAAAAAGTAGTCATCGCTATGGTTCACATTTCCTATCCGTGGTTCATTCCCTGTGTCGGCATGACGTTGGAGGTGTTCGAATGAGTGCCTTGGCTCTTCTTGGCGACTTGGCGCATCATACGCCCGCTATGCTAGAACCTGCTTGGACACAGCTTCTTCATGAGGCAGTACGAAGCACCGATTCCCTTAGCCAGTCCACATCCGTTGCTGCCAATGCTGTCTGGGCTACAGGAGAAATAATAATACGCTGCCAGGGGAACGCAAAGTCACTCGAACCTATCGTCGAACCTCTCATCCAGAATTTGCTCGCAATTTTGGGGGATGGGACGGAAGGTTTGATTGAAAATGCAGCGGCGTGTACTGGTCGCCTGGCTATTGTTGTTCCAGACGTAGTCGCTCCCCATTTAGAACGTTTTCTTTTAGCGGGATGGTGTGACGCGATGGGAAGGTATCGGATCCCGACGAAAGACGGGATGCTTACGAGGGATTCTTGAGAGCGATCTATTTGAACTCGAACGCCATTCATCGGGTACATGGTCAAGATGTAATATCTGTGATTGTCAGCATAGTTCGATGTATCATGACATGGCACCTTCCCCCCGCACCCAATAGGAGACTCTAACGAAGCATACGAAAACCAATTTCGTCCTTTTCCACCGACCGAAGCGAAATTGGGTGACGCTTTATCGCAGCTGCTCATGAATATGAAGTCGTCGGTAGGAGATGAGACTTGGATGATGGTACACAGGCATTTGCCTGTGAACGCAAGAAAAGCTGCTAAGAGAGGCTTATCAATTATGAACGCAAGGGTTCTCTTGATAGCCATTCCGAGCGGTGGGAAGGGACGAACTAGGCTATGGAGTCGCTAGGACACGTAAAGTTACAAAACGCAAGTAAAAGAATCAAACTATAGAGCGGACATTTAACAAAACGAATGAAAAGAAACTATTTCTTCTCGTTGATCAAAGCCATTTCTTCATCATCTTCCGACAATTGAGAAGTTCCGTTCTCGGACTTTGATACCACAGGTGGTGATGCAGCAGGAGTCGTATCGAACGTATAATTACAAATCGAAATAACAACTTGTCCCGCGGCGATCATCATAGCGGGTGTTAAGGGTCCTCCCAGCCACACATGATCCAACACGGACGATAAAATGATGGCTCCTGTCGTGGCCAAAGTCTTGAGAATGGAGTCACCATATTTGATCGACAGTGCAACCAAAAGTCCACCGGCGGCCCCCAACGAAGCCACACCCCACGCCAGTGGTGTCCAACCCGCTCCTATTTCCGCCGGAGATGTTGTGAACGCCATAAACGCCAAGTACACGGGTACACTGCCAAATGCCAACTGAAAATTTCGTTCCCAAATAGAGAGTTGCAGAGGATCCGTCTTAATCACTTTTTCAAAGTAAATGGACGAGAAACCCGACAACGTGACTTCAATGAGTACAGCCGCCGTTCCCAATAGCACATTGGCGTCGGTATCCAATTCCGTCGATGTATCATTCTTATCCCAAATCGGTTGTGAAAATAAGAGCACCCCGAGCGACAAGGCAATCAAGGCCCTCCACTGCGTCCAAGAATACTGACGACGCAATATCAAACTGGAACAGGCGGCGGTCGTCAATATTTTACATTGCGCAAAGATGGTAAACATCCCGGCCCCAATATTTTTCAAAGAAATGAGACTCAAGGTATTCATGGCCCCGTAAATCAACGCCAGACCGATCATTTTTTGGCTCGTCGAAATGAGATATCCCAGTCGTTGTTGCATTGTTCGGTGTTTCCCTGTCGTCGTAATGGTATCTTCACTTTTCACAATCATGTAGGCCGAAAAGATCATTTTCATGATTTCACTCACCAGTAACACTTCATATTTGGAGTACTTTTCTTGTCGCGTTCCCAACGAATAACGTCGAATTACTGTAAAGAGCGAATTTTGTAGACATAGAACCACGAGAACGACCATGCGGATACTGTTCATGCAAGAAAAGATCGACTTGTTGTTGTCGCTCATGATGAGAGAAGAAGGTTTGGAAGATGCGCGTGGTGGAGTGTCGTCTTTGTAGAATGTTTCTTGAACTCGTTTCGAGGTTTTACGGTGGTGTTGACCCAAATCCATAAACACTCGAGTTCTTTTTTGAAATACTAATGGAAGTTGTTCGCAGCGCAGGCAAATATTATTCTTCTGCGGAGTAGTTAGTTCGTCCCGTCGAACTATACTAAATAAAAAAAAAATAATGTCGATGATCCTTTTGGCAATAACAATTTATCGACTCTCGTGACTGCGAAGTGCGAAGACAGACGAGTGGAAAAATTTAAGAACCTGTACGACGCGTGGGGAGAAACTAATACTGCAATCCAGTACCAGTACCAGTAGAGAAGACACATGCGCGTCATGTCATCCGCATCATCCGCAATCCGGACATGACAATAAATGAACAACCTTCCAACCAATAAAGAACGGCATTTCGTCAATTAAACTGCTAATAACTCTCCTTCTCTTCACCTTGTTGTTCAAAATGACATCGTGGCTGCAATTGGCTCAAAAGACAGCTATAGTTACAGGAGCCGGATCGGGGATCGGGGCTATGGGTTGCGTATATAGTATCATATGATCCTATTCTTTTGCCGAAATCGTCATCCATACTCATTATATTTTCCCTTCAATCTCCCCTGCATATAGACAGTCGTTCGTTCTTTACTTAATCAACAATGTCGTGTCATTCTCGTAGATCGTGATGATGCCTCGTTGCAACACATCACGAAAGACGCGTCGGTGGCCCTGTGTGACGTCTCACAAGAGGATCAAGTACGAGACGTCTTTGCCCAATATTCGCATCAAAATCCGTCCATCCTCATCAATTGTGCCGGTATTATACGCGATGGATGGATCTCGAATTTGTCCGTCAAGGATGATTGGGACTCGGTTTTGGATATTAATCTCAAGGGAACCTTTTTGATGTGCCGTGAATTCATCCGTCGGCAGAATCAGAGATTGAAACAAGGAGAAGCCCGTCAGGCCTGTTCTATTATCAATGTCGGATCAGTTGTTTCGGAATTGGGTAATTTAGGGCAAACCAATTATGCCGCCAGTAAAGGAGGAGTGCTTGGATTGACACGAGCGTTGGCCAAAGAAGCGGCCCGCAGCGATGTACGCGTCAACGCGGTAGTTCCGGGCTTTATTGATACTCCCATGGCGCAACAGGTGCCGGTCCACGTGCAAGAACAAATTGTGAACAAAATTCCGTTGGGTCGGTTCGGGCAACCGGTAGAAGTGGCGGATCTCATTCTGTTCTTGGCATCACCGAGAAGTAGTTACATCACGGGAGAATGCATCAAAGTGAGTGGAATGATTTCATTATAGAGTGCGACGTTGCACATTCTACAAACTATTCTTTGGTATAAATTATGCTAAAATGGTTAATCATCTAATCTGGGTCAAACAATACAAACGGTGGGTGTGGAAACACTTTCAAATTTCATTTTCAATCGTTACTTCTCTCTCGAGGAGATGATAACAATGTCATTCTGCGCCAGTGCGCGAAACTCGATATTGGATTCCACGTGGGGAGCGATTCACTCGGGTGTACATCATCCGATCAAATACACTTCTAGCAATCGCTCCCATTACCGTCCTCATCCACCCAGTTTGCAATTAGCATCACCTAATTGACTCACGCCTCGAATATTTGCACCACCACGTCCCAAAGGTTTTCCATTTCCAGTCGACCGATACGATCGACCTTGATTCCGATTACCGTACGTTCGATTCTTCGTAGACGAAAACACGTGTTCGTATGCAACTATCAGAGAACGTCGCTAGATTTATAAAAAAAAATGCGAGTTCGAAGCACTTACCGACGAGGACGAATGATTCTCAAGAGCTTGTGGGTTGAAAATTGTCGTGAAAAACAGTGCCACCAGCGTATAAATACCTGCAAAACACTTGAGAGAAAGTAATAGACGGTCATTCGACACAAACGGCCTGCGAAACGTACCTCCGAGAAAGTCCGTGAACGACTTCCACAGTGACTTTTGCCGCCTACCGTGCCGTCTGCGGAAACATACACCATACTATTATCTTTTCCAAAGAATAGAGAAGTTAAAGGGTAAAGGTACGAGTGTAATGATGACATCGAAGAGTTGTATCTGGTAATATGCATGCCTGCAGGCGATAAAACACGACCGGACAATTCGTTACCGCTATGACGTGAAATCAGCGTCCGTCCATCCACCCACCGTTCCGAAGCAGCGCAGCAGCAGCAGCACTTTTACGCACAAAAACAACCCCCGTTGACCAAAATCTTTCTTGTTTCATCTATTTTGATCCAAAATGCGACTTTCTACCAAACGAGACTATCTTTCAAGCTCCCAGAACGATTTGGCGACAGATGATTGCAAGCGACAGCGCACGGAAAGCCCTATTCAGTCGTTGTTCGCTTCTCTTCGATCACCTTTCGACTGTCGAGATGATAACAATGATGATGTCCCCTTTCTCTCCGATTGCGATGCAGGTGTTGCGGAATCGCTCGTTCCTGGTGAATCGATTCCTGATAACGAGATGTCTTTCATTTTATCGTTTGCGGAATCGCGTGAAGAGATGCAGTCGTGGATTTACGAGAACGAGAACGCCGCTTGGGCACAGAGCACTGTTCAGGCGCTGCTTTCGTTGAATGTCACTTCGTCTCGTGGCTCTTCAAGCAGCTCTTTTCTTGAAAATCATCGTGCGTCTCGCCGTGTACAATTTGTGCCTGGTTTCTACACTGTCAAGGAGATTCCTCATCATAATTCATTGACCGCCGATGAAAAGCGCTTCGTTGTATCGTAACAAGCGTACGTTGCAGGCAGAGAAGGATGAAATTTGCCTGGAGATCAGGTTTGAGCGTCGTTTACGTCTTTGCGGCGCCGCTGATGCGCTGGAAGAAGGGTGTTTCTTCCGCAACCATCTTGGAGAGTTGGTCCATCCAGCACACTGGCTCGTGTATGTGAATGAAATTCTTCCAAGTCTTCCCCTCGATACTCCCGTCGTTGGCTTTTCCTCACTGAACGAGTACAAACAAAGTGATGAGTTGTCCAAGTATGAGCAATACTTTGGCAACGCCATGCGGAAAAGAGTCTTCCATCCTCGATCCCTTGATTTGTAAGCGTTTTCTCGACTGGGCGTATTTTGTCTCGTTTTCCTGTATTGTGCTCCCCGTAGTGGCGATTTGAAACGATTCAACCGCTCTTGTTATATGTCAAGTGTTAAGTAGTGATTATTTTAGATGATTCTTTAAAAAATACTCCGTATTCAGTTTAATAGCTATGAACTGCCTCTCCTTAGTTTTCTTGGTAACGTTGTCTTTTGTTGTTGTGTATCGTACCGTATGGTATCGTATCGTATTGTATCGTCGTCTTTTGTTGCAGCTTGCAGCGCAAGGTGACTTTTCACACAGTGCGCGTTGTGCTTTCAAATCAATTCGTAATTATTAGAGATCTTTCGAAAAGAAATCAAGCTCTTCAAAGCTTTATTCCGTTTACTCTCGTCGAAACTCGTCCTCGCTCCTCGCTCTCGTTTCTTCATGAGTAAACGTTTGTGTACCAGCTCTACGTGAGAGCTGGTTACACGATTTTGTACCAGGGCAGTCGTAGAAAATTAGTCGTTCCGTCAGCCGTCAGTCAGTCCGCAGCAAGCCTTTTAATGTATTCACTCTCGCGCACAAAACAACCCCGTTTTACCAAATTCCTCATTGTTTCATCTATTTTGAATCAAAATGCAAGTTTACAGCAAACAAAACCACCTTTCATGCTCCAAGAGTCCCTCGGAGACGATTTTCGACACGCTACAGCGACTGACAAGCCCTCTGTGGTCGTTGCAAGCCGAAAATGTTGACGATGTTCCCTGTCTCTCTGATTGCGACGCGGGTGCCGCGGAATCGTTGCTTCCACGTGATTTCGATGTCGACAATGATGATGAAATCTCTTCTTTCCTTCTGTCCCTTACAGGATCGCGTGAAGAACCGCTGTTGACGGTGAACAAGACTCAAAAGGGAGTATTAAAGACAAGCACTAGTATTCTTCCGGTGACGATACACTCTTTGCTCAAGATTGCTCCATCCAGTCATCCTGCGCCTCGTCGTGTTCGATTTGCTTCGGATCTTACGACGGTGAAAGAGATTCCCCATCATTGTTCGTTCACAACCGAGCAAAAGCATTCGTTATATCGTGACCTCGAGACTTTGCAAGCCGAGAGTGATGTCATTTGTCAGGAGATTGAATTTGAATGCAGTCTGTATGGCGATGAATGCCTCGAGACTGTGTTGGAAGAAGACGCCTATTTCCGGAATCGTCGTGGCGAATTGGTTCATCCAGCCCACTGGAGTGCTTTCACGGATGAGATCGTTGACAGCCTGGACGTCGACCCAACATCCATACCCTCTGGTTTCTCGTCGGTAGAAGCTTACAAGAAGTATTTGTTCAAATACGAGCACTTCTATGATCATGTCCTTCCAAATCGTGCGTTTGTATCATCCGGTCGATGAAAGAGAAGTGTTGCTTTGTCGTTGCGTATATTATTACCAGTGTTCGTCGTTCTATGTGTTGTGATGATTTAATTGCTCTTTGTTAGATGTTATGAGAAATAATGATGTAATCATAGATGATATTTTGTAAAGAGAGACTTCTTAGCTTGTCTAGTGTGTAGCTGTGCGTGGGCGACGTTGTCTTGAAAACGTAGGCGCACGCTCCTTATCTAAAAAGTACGTTGAGAACGACGGTAAATGCAAGCTTAAAATTCTTGGTATAACTTCGTGAGAGCAAGCTTAAAAGAGTTATAGCTACAAAGCAACATCTTATTGCAGCTTGTTTCTGTTTCCTATTATTTGCCTAGTAATAGAAGCTGATTGAACTCCGTATTACTGCCTATTTTCTGGTGTGAACATACCAGGTAGCGCTATTGTACCAGGTAAAGCGTAACCTGTGGCATTCGACTTGGTGTACAACATAATCTCTCAGTATCGTTACCACTAAGACATAGTCCACACTTTGCAGCCCGCAGCAGCAACGTACCTGGTATGCTTTATTATTCTCACACAAAAAAACACCCCATTTTACCGATATCTTTATTGTTTCATCAATTCTGCACCAATCATGAAAGTTTCTTGCCGTTTTAACTACCTTCGACGTCCCAAAAGTCATCAGAAGACAATGGAAAAGCGTCGACAAACGATTCGTCCTTTCCGCAAGCTGTTGGCTGCATTCCGTTCTCGCCACGACGCCGGAGATGATGTTGTATCGTTTGACCGTGAAGCTGCTGCTCCGGAAAGTGTCCCTCGCAATCCTTATCGTATCATTATTTGGGATATTGATAATTCTCGTCCTCGTGGTGGGGAGCTGCTGTCCGAAGCACCGGAATATGACTATCTGGCAGCGGAAGATTGCCCTGGCGTTGCTGCGGTCCCCGGTCGACAAGCGTTGCGTTTCGCTTGTGATTACGACGCCGCTCTTGACGACTTTTTCAGTCCTCCCACTCGTCGTGTCACCTTCGCACAGCATGTGACTGTTGTACCCATTCAAAGCCATCAGTCGTTGACGGAAGACGAGAAGCGTTTTTGTATGGCGTCAAGAGTACCAAGAAGGAGAAGAGCCTAAAGGAGCAGCAATATGAAGACAGCAAGCACTGCATTGAAAATGCACTAGAGGAAGAGATGTTCTATCCAAATCACGAGGGCAAGTTGGTCCATCCAGCCCATTTTCGTTCGTTTGTGCGTAAAATCCTTCCAACCCTTCCTCGCGACATCAAGGTACCGGTACCTGGTTTCTTGTCCTTTGAAGAATATTACGGCCTCCTGGAATGTTACGCGCGTAAGTACAATACATCCATTGCCGAAGAAATGATCCAAGATGATGCCTTCGAAGTGTGACAAGCTGAAGTCGTTGTGTTTGCTTGCTGTGTTGTGTTTTGTAATCAATCGTTATCATCGTATTTATTTGCGTTGTCGTTTTCATTGAGCTCCCTTGGGACATGGGAAATCATCCACAGCAGATCGAGCAATTAAGAATCGATTTAAAAATAATATAGTTTGTTCATGCGTTAAACAGTTTTAATACTTCGTACGATAAATGTTGTTTGTTGGCATTCTGATGAACGGTCTACTCAGTTGACTACTCCCTATGTTTGTACTTCGGCAGTATTCGCACCTCTTAGCTGCAGACAATGCAGATGTCCATATCAAATGGCAACTTTGATGGAACGTAACGCATCAACTAGACCTAGCTAGGGAGACGAAAGTTTGAATTATTTCGCATTGACGTATTTTCTTTGTTGTGCTCCGTAAGAATCAATCAATCAATCAATCTATCAATCAACTCTTTAGCAGACTGTACATCATAAACTCGGAGTGCTGGCAATGATGATTCTTCTTCTTGCACGAGTCTGTTCTACATCTCGCCATGCTTTTGCTTTAGAACGTGATCAATTTACTTGGTATGCACCTATCTGGTACCGGTACCGGTGACTCTTTTGGTGTAGCTCTATTCCGCTTTGCGCATCGTCCAGGTTTCGGCTTTGCTGTAGATGTGAGCTTTTTCCTCTGGTATGCACCTACCAAAGTAGGGACGTTTGGGGATGATTTAACCGCTCTTTGTATGAAGAGCTCTTCTCCGGTGGCATGGTTTGCTACTTGTCTAATGTGGAGCTTTTGTATCTGTATTACCGATGACATCTCGTGATCCGCTGTCGTGAAGCACCAAATGCATTCAAAAACATGCGGTTGCGATCTTATTGTGCGATTTTCTCGCCAGTGGACGTCTGCTGCTGGGACGACTCAGAGGCTGCAAGAAGTACTGCCCCGCCTATAACTGAACCTCCAACAAAGCCATACATACCCATAGTTTCGCCGAGAAGAAAGTAAGCAAAGATAGCGGTGAATATTGGCTGCAGCGAGTAAATCAAATTTGCATCAGCTGGTTTGACACGGCGCTGTCCGAAGCTTTGAGCGAAGGTTGTGTAAGCAGTAGAGATAAGACCAGTCCATAGCACTGCACCCACTGCAAGCCGTATAGACGAAGTGGTAAGGGTCCCACTCACAATGCGTTCTTGTAGCGTTTCGAAAAAAGTGCTAATTTCTAGTCCTGTTTCCTGTGCGAAGGTCAGCAAGCCAGCTTCTGGCACGATCCCACCCGTCGACGACGGAGCCACTGAGGTCAGTAATAGCAAAGCAATAATACTCAAAATCAGCTCAGTCAAAGCCTTAAAAGCTACCAGTTTCAGGGGTGAAGTTTCATTCGCCCATCTTCCAAGTCGCACAACGTGCAAACTGTACACCACGGCAGCACCTAGAATGAGAAAGTCCCCATCCTTCAGACTGGGCCACGAAAAAGAACTCATTTGTGTTTTAAGTATTTCTCCATCGTATCCCATGATTGAAATTCCTGCTAATGCCAGCACACAAGCGATCCACGTACGGCTCGATACCGAACTTCTCAATAAAGCAGCTTGTACAATGGGTACAATGATTGTCGTCACTGCCAAAAAATCTCAGGTCAGACTACAGACGCATTAGTCCACGTTGATGATACAGTATCTGCTACTCACATTGCACCAAAAAGCCGGCTCGCTCGGAGGTTATCGTTTTTAGACCCAATACCTGTAAAGAGTTTCCAAGAAATAAATAAAAACCTAGCTCCAAACCAGCTTGCAAAACAACCCAGCCGTCGTCGGAAGACAATGATGATTCATTTGATGGCTGAAAAGACAACAATCCGAACGCTGATACTGCAGCCACGGCAAAGTATGCGGTCGAAAAAACAAAGCCTGGAATGGGTGGGTCGATTTCATAAAGACCTTTCACAACGGGGACGTAAGTTCCCCAAACGACTGGGACCTTTAAAATTAAAGTCAGTGTTTTGCATTGAATACAACACTGTACTTTTCGTTAGAACGTACTGTTGCCAGAACAAAGATTCCGATTTGTTTTTCAGATACTCCGGGTAGAAACTTTGTTGGAGTGCTTCTTGTCGAATCGCTGACCTCGATACTGTCTTTAAAGACGAGGCTATTATCTTTTTGCTGAGAAATATAGATTGATCATCTTTGACTTGTTGTTGAAAGAGCGGTTGTGCGCGTGGTGCTTTTTTCAAGATGCAAGACGAGGTGAAGCCAGCGAAGGTGACTACAGAGGCGATGAGTAAACAGCATGTAGTTCTCCACAATAATGGCATCTCTGATCACCAATGTCGAAATAGAGTCACAGCGAGCGGTAAGGTTGTATTGAAAGACGCTCACTGGATTAATATATTACGGAGTATCATAAATGTATAGTAAACGCCATGGTCGAGGCGATGATCGCGACTCGCGACATTGCTGCAAAGTTGCTTTGTGACGTCATCATTGTCTCACCAACAACAACATCTTGTACGGAATACTCCGTATACGTATGCGCCTAGAGACCTAGACTAATTGATTCCAATGATAATAGTTTACGTTGTTATGAACTTGAATTCTTATGAACACAACACAGATGTATGCTGTTGATCAGATTGCGACGCAAGAATGAGATCGATGTTTCTCACTAATGCCTGATAAATAGCGTCCATTCCGTGAAATGTTCTTCGTCCCAAGATGACCCCCATCAACTTTGCTTGAAATCCCAGATCATGGTTCTGACAACGAATAGTGGCTATTCTCTTGTTCCAAGTGTTTGCTTCGAGCCGCGGAGCTATTTTAGACTTCCAAATATCGCTTTTCATTATGCCGGGTTCGGCAATGAGTTGCTCTAGATGCGAGTTATGGGACAGCAGACGCGACAGACGATGCCCACGATCCAAAGATGGGTTCGAACTACAGAACTGAAAGGACACAATGCTGGGGTGTTCGGAGATTGCATCAAATACAAGGTCAGCGTCGTCTTCACAAAGGTTGGGACCGAACCAAAGTATGATCGATTGGGTAGCTCTCGAGTTCTTGCGAAGTGATTGTGCGAGTTGCAAGCAAATTTTGTGACACTGAGCTTCATCTGCTTTGGCGTGGACCATTAATGAAAGTTTGGCAAGTCCAGTGCTCGAACGAAGAGCGAAACAAAGCTGCTGAGCCACGTCGGTGTTGCTGTCAGCTCGGCGATCGACAAAGCATAGTTCCTTGGGTCCCATACCTTGTTCCATGGCGTATGTAAAAGTATTCGGATGCGTCATGGAACAATTGCTCATTTTCAAGCTTTTTACTTGACAAGAGCCGATCAGTCGACACGCCTCTTCGCCTGCGATATCGATCGAAGTATACTGAATGAAGAGTTCTGCGGCAGTTTCGTATCGAGCAAGAATAGCCAAAAATTTCAGCCAGCATTCGTCTGAAAAGGAATGTTTCGACTGATACTGATTCCTCGAAACACAAAGCCGGTCTGTTTACGACATAATTCTTCGAAGCCTTCTACAAAGAGTGCTCCTCCGTCATCAAATTTATCGTTCGCAAACCAGAGGGACGAGTTAACTTGGCCCAGTATTTCCTGAGTGCGCTCCCGAGATAAGTGCATGGTCACCGAATAACACGAGAAACTATATGTAGGCTGACCAGCTCCTTCGTTTTTCTTGGATATGATTGGAAAGATGATACCAGGTAACACAATGAGGATGAGAAATAGAAAGTCATTTTCATTCTTTTCCGGCCATGACGCTGGTGGATGTCATCCAAGAAATCGGTACTGATCGGATAGCTACACGTTTCGCAGAACGACAGCTGTGATTTCGTTTTTCCGCAAAGAGTTCGGCAAAGACAAGCCAACATTCGCTGACGTTCGGTTCTACTTTTCGCACTAGTGTGAGAGTACCGCGAAAAAGTGGAGACGCACGGTGCAAATAACATAATTGAAATTGTTCTACGAAGTGCGATCTTGCGCAACACAAAGAGTTCTTCTCGTTTTTCTCTGTTACCTTCATTTTTAACACTTGAACCCTGTTATTGCACTGACAACTAACACATTATGACTTCGGTGGCTGCTTTGACCGACGGTGAGGACCGTGCAGAGTACTTTCGTCCCAACAAGATTCAGCGCACGTCGAGAGAAGACGGCACACCGCGGCCTTTCCCTGATCGTTGGGAGATTCAAAAGAAGGGTATGAACTTTCTTACATGGGACTGTTTCAGAACTCGAAAGGAACTCCAGATGAATCGTGTTGATACAGACAGCGACCAGTTGTGGGAAAAAACTTTGACAAGTTAGTAGAATACAAAGCACTGTCTGGAGATGCGAATGTACCGGTTTACTTCAAAGACCGTGAGTTAGTTGCGTGGGTAGAGGAACAGCGAAGTGAGTAGCTTGGTTACCTCATTAGCTCGGTTTTTTATCGAAGTCGCACTCACGTTGTTTGGTCTCCTTTAGAGGCTTTTCATAATGGTTCTCTTCCGCTCTCTCTACTTGTACGGCTTCAAGAGCTGAACTTTGTGTTTCATGCTACTGACGACAATAACAAAGAAATCTATGTCACAACGCCTGAAGACTTGAACATTCTAAATGGTCAAAACCAGGTAACGACCAAATCTGTGTCGAGTTCACCGGATCCTGCGATTAGTCTTCGAGACTTGAGATTTGGCATGTCTTCGCCGTCGATCAAGAACCCTTACGCAAAACCCCTTCCTCGTTCCACTTTTAGAGATCCAGGTGCTCGAGAATGGGATTTTGCGTCGCGCTTGCAAAGTACTTCAAATAGTCAAGTTGAGGTTTCGGACAACTCTTCGAGACGTCCTCCTGTTGCTGCTTCTTCGTTGGAGGAAGCAAGTGGTTCACCCAAGAACATCCTAGAACGACTCCAGCCCCATCCTCCAACTCCCGAAATGGTCGAACATGATGCAAAGAATGCAACAGAAAAGGCATCTGCTAGTCTACGTGACGAACGGGCTACTGATGAGCAAGCCGTGTTGAACATTACGGACGATACGGACAACATCAGTGCTCTTTCGAAGGATGGAGGCGATGAAGAAGATCCCTTTTTGGAGGAAGCTTCCAGTGGTAACATCCTTACCCACTCTTTTAATAATCTCTGCTGCAGTGGTTCAGCATTCCTGGTCCGTATTTCCAATATTGGATCGGGTGTCTTTTTCCGCCTGATGTTGATAATGCATGTGTTGCGCAGTTTTATCGCTGCAATGAAGCATGCTCACGGCAAGGAAGACAAAGGCATGAACACAAAGGATCAAGAAGATAAAAATGATGGACAACTTGCTGGCGAAGAAGAAGAAAATGTCCCTTTCGAACAGGATATGGCAGCCAAAAACTCGTATTTTACCAACATTCTTCGTCAAGGCGTTATGGTCCTCTGGTTTTGTCTTCACCAAGCTGGTTGGTTGTTGGTGTCTTGCGTTACATTTATACTTTACGCACTGGGCTTCTCGGCCGGTGTAGGAATCGTTATGGGTTATTTGATACTACTTGGTAAGATCGATGTCCCTGCCGTCAATGATGCATTGGGAGTGCATTGTGCCATGAGAATGAATTAAACATATTAACTAAAATAGCATTGTATCTGAATTAGGATCGTTTGTTGTAATCCCTACTGTCTTTTTATTCGTCAGCCAGTGCGCTCTTCTCATTGGTTCGCTCGTCGGATTAGTTTGCTCCATCCTTACTTTGTGCCAGCCCGGCCTCGGGTTTAAACGATTGAAAGTGCACCACTTGTGTCATCATCCCATCCTCATTGTATGTATAATCAATGCAAGTAATACTCGCCGTAGCGACTTTGATCTGTGCCATTTCGTGTGTGGGGATTCCCAGCGCATCCGACAAGACACACCGCGTCACTTGCAAATGCGACACAACACAGGCGGCTTCTTCCATTTCGAGCAGAGACAAGGCTTTATCCCGCGCTTCCAAAACGCGCTGTTTTAACGCCGCATACGATTCACCACCGTCCGGTGTCACATTTTCGTCACCGGCATCGAACCGCGCCAGATTCTCGGGTCCGATTTCTTCCTTGGTCAAGCCACACCAAGCTCCTCGATCAAGTTCTTTGAATCCTTCCAGTTGAATCACACCCGAGTCCTGTAATGATTGACGTTTCCACACTTGTTCTCCTCCATAGATAGCCCGTTGCAAAGGACTCGCAAAAACCCGCCGCAGTGCATACTGTTGCAAATAGTCTCCGGCCGCTTGGGCTTCCAATTCACCTAATTTCGAAAGAGGCACATCGAGTGCACCGTAATATACCGATCGATCCGGACCACCCGGATTGATGACTTCACCGTGTCGGACCCAAAAGATGCGTTTGGCGTTGTTGGCGATCCAAGGAACCATGTGCAGTGAGGAGGAGTAGGAGGAGGAGGATGATCGGCGTCGTATCGAAGAAGTAAACCCACGAGTCGTCGTTGTGCGGGTCAGAAACATGAAGAATAGAGCTACCACACGATTGATCTTTCGGGTAATCATAGTAAAGATTCGCTCGACTCCTCTATAGAAAGAAATGGATGGAAGAATATATAAAGGCGAAAAAAAAACGACGAATGAGATTCGAAACCGCATCAAACGGAAACCGGCGGTCAATTGGATGCTGCAGGAGTTCGGTAAGGTGCAGGTTACATGTAGACGTTCTATTAATAACGTCTGCAGTACCATAGTGATGCGATGTTGCGACACTGCACAGCGGTGCCCTTTTCTGCAAGCGACAGTACAAGTACTGGTAGGCTCGCGATTTCCGTGTGAAAAATGTTTGTCTTGAATGATGGTGATGATATTATTATGATGATTCATTTCTTCATTTTTCATTTCCTAAAGTTTGAACTTCATACAGTAAAGGACCAGTACATAGTTGAAGATGAGAAGGAAACAGAGGTGAGGTACACAATAGCAGAGCTTTGTTTCAGTAGCTTCAGAAACGACTTTTAAACGACGGGTCTTTTCGTCGTTGACGAGAACGTGTTGCATTGAAAATGACGAGTCTCTCCAACGATGTGGTCCAAGAACACAGTTCTTCTTCAACTGGGGACGATGAGACCGCGGCCTTTCACTTGAATCATCATTCTGATCATTCATCCCTTCGCTCAATCGATCAAGTACTCGAGCAAGCCCTACCCGACAAACCATTACTACAGCAATGGAGATATTGGGTCATTTTCCTCAGTCTCGGTGTTGCCAATTCATCCGATGCGGCCGAAATATTAGGGATATCGTACATATTATCCAATGCTACCTTTGACGAACACATCTTGGGTGGCAGTGCCTCGAAGGCCTCTTTGTTGGCAGCTACCGTCTTTGCTGGTATGCTGTTCGGCGGATTGATTGTTGGTGGAGGCATCAGTGATGTCGTAGGTCGTCGTCCGGTGCTTCTCTTTGGATTAGCGCTCAACAGTGTCGCGGGACTGCTGTCCGCAGCAGCGTGGAATGTGTATTCTTTGAGTTTCTTACGGTTTGTCGCCGGCATTGGCATTGGGACCACCATACCGCCACTCTTTACCTTGTGCAGTGAATTGGCGCCACCGCAACATCGGGGATTGTGTGTGACACTCGCGGCGAGTTTTTGGATGGTGGGCAGTATGTATGTGGCGATCCTGGCGTGGTGGGGTCAGGGCAATTCGTGGCGGGTCTTTGCCATGACGTGTGCGATTCCGAGTGCCGTGGGATGGTGGCTCGTCCAACAAAGTGTACCCGAGAGTCCACGCTTTCTCTTGCTGCAGGGACGATATGATGAAGCAGTCTTGGTGGTACGGGATTTGACCGAGCGCGCCCAATTTCAAGGTCTTGCTTGGACGCTGGAGGAAGCACAGGCCCATGGTGCTCCCATCTTGACACAAAGAGCACTGACCTGGGGTCTTCTGAGGACCTCATTGTGGAATTTTGGCTCCAGTGCGCAGCAACTGTATTTACCGGAAACACGACAAGTGACACTCGCTTTGCAATTGGTTTGGTTCGGGCTTTCGTTCGGAACCTATGGACTGTATACGTGGATCAACAAGTTGTTTTTGGAAGTACATTTGCAAAACGTGTATTTCAACGCTCTATTATTTTCCGCAAGCAATCTACCAGGAAATCTGCTATCCGCATTTCTCATGGATCGAATAGGACGATCGAAAATGTTGGTGGGGAGTACGTTGGCATCGGTTCTATCGTTGATGGTATTTGCCTACGTCGTGTTTCGTGATGAGTCAGCCGTTGGGTTGAGTGATTCTCCCCATTACCCGTAGAGTGGATTGTTTTGGCCTCGTGCGCCTTTCAGATGTGTACCATCGTGTCTTGGAACACGATTGACGTACTCACGTCTGAGCTCTTTCCAACATTTGTCAGAGCTACAGGAATGGGAGTTTGCGCCGGTTGTGGAAGGATAGGAGCCATGTTGGCGCAGTTTATCAACGGAGCGCTCGTTGTGCGCCCCGTATCTTTGTTGCTAGTTGCCGCTTTCACTTTACTCATAGCGGCGATCATGCCAATCTTTCTTCCGGCAGATCAAACAGGTCATCCCGTACGTGACACTGTGTCCGAGAAAAGGCATAGAAAAGAAGACCGCTCGTCGGAGCTAACCGTTCGGGCCCCGCATCGAAACTACTCATACCAACACCTGGATTTGAATGGTCAGCTAGACTAAAAAAGAGAGGGACGTTTAATGGCAGACGACCTCCTCGATACGTTTATAACTGAAACTAAACAAGATCAAAATGTGACTCTTTACCTCTTCGATAATTTTTAACTCATGATAAAATAAATTACAGTGTTCGCTAGCAAACTGCGATGCATCGGACATATTGGATCTCTTCATGGATAAATAGCTACGAAAGAACTAAGCATTAAAGCGATAATTCTTAACTCATGTTAAAATAACACTGTGTTCGCTAAGAAGACGAACATTTTCGTTAGCAAACTGCGATGCGTAAGTAGGTTGCAATGATGAAGACGAGCAACACGGACAACGGATTACTGGCTTCCGAAATTTCGCGGTTCGCTTTCAAAAAGTGTGGGGCGTTTAAAAGTCGGCGCTTAACTCGTAGGCAGCAACGCCTCCATAGCGGCTGCTGGAGTACTTTTGTTGACGGCTTTAAGCTCTTCACTGGCGGTACTCTTTTCACGGAGAATAGCTCGGGCGACAGGGATCACCTCTTCTTCACAGTAGTTGGCGTATTTTAACAGAGTAGGGCTCCAAGGATTGCGACCAACAACTCGTCGCGCGATGAAAACTGCGGCTGCGGCAAGTTGGCTGGGCAAATAGTGCAACAAATTGTAAGATTGAAGAGTTCCGTCTAAGATGTAACATGACAGCTGAACAATCTTCTTGTCGGCATGTCCGGCTTTCAAGAAGCGAACAAGGAAAGCATGTGCACTCGGAATGGTAACGTTGTACTCCAACGTCTTTAAGATGAGTTCCTCCATTTGAAGAATCTAAAGAAAAGAATGATCGTGAGCAAAATGTATTAGGCGGGCACATGCTCCTTGTGAAAGTCGATAACTTACATCTTGCTTCGTGTACGCTTTGTCGCAAATATAGACTAAGTCGCGGAGCTCAGGAGGAAAAATCTCTTCATACTTCGAAGCGATCAAGAGACTTGTGACTCCGACAAGCTGCAGGCGAGGACGAGAAACGCGCTCCTTTTCAAGAAAGCGATCAATCATATTGATAGTCAGATACAAAGTCTCCGGCACCAATTTGAACTTCAAGTGGACCTCAACCAACCAGTCAACCAAGATAGATCGCATACGTTCATTGATGTGAGTTTGGTTTTCCATGTAAATCGGTCGAACTGAAGAGAAAACTTCCTTTTCACGGAAATGAACATACATATCGTTGACGTATGAAGTTGTGCATAATGGGTCGTCACTATCGCGATCGTCAATGTTGTCGACCGTTCCCGTCATCTGATACGAACTAGGATCTGCCTGCAAGGCTGCCCGTAGCTGCATCGCATTATCACGATCGTCTGCCATAGGATTTCGCTGCTCCATGCGATTGACGAAAGCCCCGGACGCGCAACAACGACGTCGTTTCCAACAGCTGGTGCATCAGCCGCCATAGATCGTGTCTTCACGCCGTTCATGCGTTTCGCCATCTTTGCTCCCTTACTACTTCCATTTCGACTGGCATTGGTAACATCCTGTATTAGAGAAGGAAGACAAGGAGAGAGACGTCAGCAATGAGTGAGATGCAAACCAAGGTTGACGCAAAGTCAAAATACGCCAGCTCACAGGTGCATATTTCGTTGCTGGCATTGCTCATGCACTGCACAATGCTTGAAGAATGCAAAGAACTCATACGATCCTTTTAGAGACGATTAGAACTTACCCGAAAGGCACGACGCCCGTTCGTTGGATTCGGAGCTGCGTTCGACGCGTTGGGTTGGTTGACTACGGATCGTGCAAACATGATTGTATTCCTGACAAATAAGCTGACAGTCCTTTTCTACTTGTCTCTAGCTGATAAGATCAATGCAATGAATCTGAAATGCTGAATTCTTTTTCGACAAAGGAAAAGTGAGCGTCTTCCTTGCCAATACTGTGAGAGTTTCCTTTGCGCTGATCCGAGGTTGGCGATGAGTAGCGATGAAAGTATGGCGATGATTTGTCAATCGCTAATTAACGAACAAAACGTGAACTTTTAAAATTGCTAAATGAAATCTGATTTCACCTATCTATCATGTCGTACAAGACAAAACTTTGTTTTTATGATAGGTTTTCGCCGGAAACAATAGGGCGGTTGGTTATATTAGTCTGTGTAGATGTGAACTCGATTCCGTTCTTAAATAGGAAACGTACGTTGTGCAAAGTCAAAAGCGCCGTTTGTCGCACCCTCAGTTCAATTCAGTTTCATTAAACTTTGGACGCTACTCTAAATAACCACCTTACTCTATAAATCAGTGTTTACTCATCAGCGGTCATTTCAAACTTCAAACGGAACATAACGGAATTGTTTCCTCTGTCGCAGCAATTTTTAAATTAAGTTTTAAATGCCGGTATGCTACATGACAGGTTACACTGCTTTTAAGCAATTTGGGTGCTCCTTATGAGTTTTTTGGTTGTGACAAAAACATTACGACCCATCCCTACATCATTGTTGCGCCAAACGCAAACGGCAAAACGACGAAGTGAAAAAAAGAATAGACAAACAAAATAAAAGTAGCGATGATCAAACGACATACGGCCATGAACAAATAACAGCAAAGTGATGCGCTTTCAAGAGCGACGACAGAAGAAATTGACCATTCATGTCACGAATGCTCCGGGTATGGAGAGATCTCGTCTTCTTTCTCTTTTTTCTGCGTGACGAATAGCAGCTGCGATGGAACCTGCAAAAAAATGGTCTCGTGCCTTGTGACTGGCGTCGCGGCTCGAATAAGTCTAAGCGAATTGAAAAGAACTGAATTCAGACGACTCGTTGCCGCACTGTTCTGAGTTACAATGTGTCGTGCTTCAAAGTGTGCAATGTCAAGCGGCGTTGGTTATCGGTTTTTCGTGCGCCCGTTGACAAGAATGTAACACAGAAGAAACAAAGTAGATGATTCAAAAGAACGTGAGCGATCGCTCAGTTGTCGTAAATCCGGTCTTTTCTACGTTTCACGCTCTCAACAAAGCACGCAATACAGTTTGTATAATCGAGAACGGAGGTCGTCGAGATTTCGGAAAAAGAAGACAGGCGGTGAAGTAAAAGTCGAGCATAAAAAGGCATAACAATCTATCCTTTCCTTCTTCAACTCAAGACCGAAACTTACCGGTAGAACTAAGATCTGTTTGGCTGTAAGACCGGTTCAATGGTTCAAAGAAGTCATTTGTCTGTTACAAAATAACCAGCAAAGTGCAAGCTCCGAGAAAAATTTTTGAATTTTGTAGGTCTTGCTATTAGATAATATAGAAATCAGGATTATGTGATTTTCTATTCATTCCTTTGTTCATGATTGCCTGAAAAATGGTGTGGTCTTGCTTGGAACGCGAAACGGAAATGGCTTAATTCTTCATGCTCTAACCGCAAACCACGCTCCAGTAGATCGAAGTTTTATGTTTCATGAAGAATGTTTATGGTCTACATTTGCGTTACGATTTACAAGGACTTTGTGGTAAAGGCACCATTGAAGCAAAATTTAAGCGCCGTTTCTCGCGACTATCTCACACTTTCGACAGAAAAGTGTCTTCAAGATAATAAAGAACAAGCAACGATGAAAGTTTACCAAGCAAGCATTAGCATTATTCTTCTTACCTTCATTCGACTCGGAGCATTAGAAGCATCGCAGGAGGGCCGCACGAGTCGCTTCGCAAACGGCGATTGGTTCGCAGAGTCCGGCGAGAAGGACCCTGTTTACGCTGATAAGGAGATTACATTCTTTTCGAACTTTGGTACTACGTTGAAGCGCAACAAAGAGAAAGGTCGTTTGGATTGCGATTGGGATCATCCCGAAAAGGTCAAGCATTGTCCTCCGGTTGCGGCGTCCCCATTTTTCGGAGGCGGTGGACCGCCTGGAGCACCTCCCAACGATGATGTGAACTGCCTCCGTACTCCAAATCATTCGCTTTGTCGAGATTTACAGTCTGGCACAGAAAATGTTACGAAAACGGAGACTAGCAGTGTTGTCAATGGCAACACCACTGATGGAACCGTGAAAATATCTATTAACGCGACACATAACGTTTCGGAGACCGAGGATGCCCCGAACTCTTTTGTTGCAGTATTTCCGGTTGCTTTCGTTGCAACGGAAGCTCCGACTCGAGATGATTGTTACGGTAATATGTTTGACGGCCGTTTCTGCGCGTCCTCCATGCCTTCTGTAACGGAGGAGCCGACGAAGGAACACAACGTGATTCCTTCGCGCGGAAAACTCAAAAAACCAACACCCTCGGAATCCGGTACTGATAGCGGTGGAGCGGAAATCCCGTCGCAAGGTGATTCAAATGCCGACCACGGAGAAGCATTAGTCCCTCCAGGTCACCTTGATAAAGACAACTCCAAGGTCCCTTCGCTTTCCAACAAACCAACTGCTAGCCCTTCTGATTCATTTAAGTACAACAGAGGCGGTGCAAAGTTGCCGACGTTTGCGTTACCCGAGCCAAGTGCTAGTCCTAGCACTATTCCAACGAACAATCCCACTCCTTTTCCTAGTCCAACTCCTTCATCTGCCCCCACAGGATGTGAAGATCGTGTTGCGGGTACCTTGGAGCGTCAACCTGGAAGCGAAGTTTGTGTTGAGGCATCGCTAGCAGTGACAACAGTGTCTCGTACGCACAAAACTGTTTCGTTCTCTGTCAAGCAAGATTTCACTCAGAGTTCGTTAACATGGATCGCAACGCAGTATGTTGGTGTCAATAAAATTGCTTCTTGTGACACTCAAAAGATCTACCCGCTGGACAGTCATTGACCTACACAGTCGCTTGCGACGAAAATTCCTGGGCTTTCATCAACATTTATGTCCACGACGAAGCGGCCAAGTCGGCCGCGTATGTTCCTGGCGAATGTTCAGTGGACTTGATAGATGGTGGTGCGTGCGCCTACACAATTCAACTTCCGTGTGATTGCTCGGGCCTTCCATTGTCACCACAATTGCCTCTTTCATCGCCCTACCTCAAAGCCGTTTGGGGGTTATACTGAAATCTTGAGTCTTCATCCTACTGCAGCACGGAGCTGACGAGCCAACTATAAATTTATCTGACATTCCTCACGGCAGAAATGACAGCTTTTCCGAGTTCAACGCCTATTATAGCACCTTCTAGTGGGCCCAGTGAAACACCAGCCACTTTCCCGGCAAGATCACGGCTTCTTCTCCCACCTCTAATCCATCTACTGCCAGCAACCAGCCGAGTTCAGAGCCCACGGAAGATCGTGTCGGTAGAGGATCTTCTTCCCCGACCAGCAGGCTTACAATATCTGGTGCTCCAATAAAACCCACCCTCGCAGCCCAGCTCCTTTCCAAGCATCTTTTCTTTTGATGCTTCTGACTCTGCCAACCAGCAGTCCCTCTTACGAATTTGTGGAATTGACATCTGGAAAGCCATTGCACGATCCTAGCGCTTTCCTATCTGCGTTCCCTTCAATTGGACCCCAACCAGCTCTTACACCTTCTGATAGCCCCTCGTCAACTCCAACTTTACTCCCCTCTATCGATCCTTCGGTAAAACCATCTAAAAATGACATTCCCAAAATTATAACACTACCACCATTGCCGGTACCCACCGGAACCCCTACCAACTTGCCCTCCAGCAACCCATCGAGCGAACCAACAGTTCTTTCCAGCGCCAGTCCGAGTGGATATCCATCAAATGCTTTTTCCAAAATACCTTCTGTGGCCCCCAGCAGAGAGCAAACAGAAATACCATCAATTAGACCAAGTAGCGGGTTGTCGACTGAACCAAGTTTCAATCCATCAAAAACTCCAGTTGATTTATCTTTGGTGCAGCCAACGAGCAGACCATCAGATATTCCTAGCTCCTATTTTAGTGACAACCCAACAAGTGCAATTACGCAGCAGCCAAGTAGTAATCCAAGACTCCCACTTTCGGCGGAACCTTTGGCTTTCAATCCTAGGAGTCCCATGGAACAAAAAAGTCCACAGACACCTGAAGAAGCAACTGCGGGTTCATCGGAGAAGCCTTTCAGTGGTCCAAGTCCTCACGAGAAGCCATCATTTTTGCCTTCGGAGTCCATCATCGAGCAACCCGGTCACACTTTCATTGGATACTCCTATGATTGGTGTGTCCAACGAAACCTAGTCCTATCAAGTCCGATGAGCCTTCGGACTTTCCAAGCAGTCTACCTACCGGTAAACTCAGCTTAGAGCCAAGATCTGAATCAACACCAAGCCCATCTGCATCGCCCTAGCAGCTCTTCCGCTTACCAGCCAACAGACCCGCCATATGAGAATTTGAGTGATAATCCCAGTGATGCTCCTAGCTTGTTATCATCCGAGCCAACTAGTAGTCCGCAAGCACCAACAAGTTCAGTGCCAATGGTCATAAATGACTCGCCAAGCAATTCTCCCACTTTTATTGCCAATGGACATCCAACTCCTGATTATAGTGATGAATCTTCGGTGGGACCAAGTTCACAACCAAGTGATATCCCTACTTTTCAACCAACTTTTCAGGGAGAGATTGCTCCAAGTGAAGTTCCGAGCTCTTCTTTTACTCAAACGATTCCACCAAGTGGAGAACCTTCTTCGTTTCCCTCCATCAACGTATGCAAGGAGTATGAACGAATCACTTTCAATAAAGATGGATTTGGCAATCCTATTGAAGCAGGATCTTTTGTGTCTTTGCAATGGATAAATTATGGCTTCAAGCTTAAAGCATCAGCGCAATCCGACAGTTCGGGGTGGATACATGGAGAACGGTTGGCCGAGAATATTTGATACAGTAAATCCAGGTTCAGAGATCACTGGTACACCTTCCTTGGTAGGTGATTTTGGTAATGTTCTGATTCTGCAACAGCAAAGAGACAAGGGTCAAGTGAAATGGCAAGCAAATGAGAACGGTGGAGTAATAGCTTTTGATTTTGAAACCGCACCACGAGGCAAAATTTTTGATATCGGACTCCATAATGTTGTAAAGAACGCTCAAATACAGCGTTGAAAACTTCGGACGGCCGTAGTAAACAAGTTTGACGTGGCTGCGCCAAGGAGAAAATGTTCCTGTCGTCCTACTGCTGAACGTTTTCAGTGTCAAAAGGTTGAAGTAATTATGCATGGACCCAGCGCCGTAACTTTCCTCGGTATTTGTTACCACAACAAAGGCCGTCTGTCGACAACAAGACCTGGAAACTTGTGGCCAACCGAACAGCCGAGTGTACCGCCAAGTCTAAGCCCAGTTCCCAGCCATTTGCCGACAACGACTCAGGTTCCAAGTATGATTCCAAGTTCAGTTCCGACTGCTGAGGGGGAAAGAGCACCCAGCAAGATTTCAAGCACCTTTCCAACCTCCACTTTTGTTCCAACATCCGTGTCTTCTCAACTACCAAGCATGTCACCCACAACTAGCCCAAGCTCCATGGAATCAGATGCACCGAGTGCGCAGCCAAGCAAGTCCCCAACCGCATTGCCATCTAGCCAACCGAGTACCAATCCGAGCTATGAGCCTTATGCAGCGCCTAGCATTTTGCCGTCTCAGAGCGCCATCGCTTTCTCCAACTTCCCTCCCAAGCCTCGCACCCGTGACTTCACCTTCTGGGGTGCCTAGCAGTTTCCGTTCTGTAATCCCCACATTGCCAAGTTTCACGCCCACATCTGAGCCAACTAGCACTCCAAGCTCTTCACCTGTCAGCGAACCGAGCAGCAACCCGGGCATCAGTCCCTCATGGTCACCATCAAGTACTCTGAGTTTAAGCCCTTCGGAAGAACCAAGCTCATTTCCATCAATAGATCCAAGCAGTGTTCCGTCTTCTCGACCTAGCAATGAGCCTAGCAGCCTACCGAGCATTGCACCTATTCTTATTCCAAGTACTGTACCGTCAGTATTACCCACGATCGAACCTAGCATGTTTCCAAGTACCATACCAACGCAGAGGGTGAGAAAGCACCAAGCGAGGTACCAAGTTTGACACCCACGGAGTCTACTGAACCCAGCAGCACTCCTACCCAGACCACGAGTGCTAGTCCAAGCTTTGAACCAACTGCAGAGTTGTCAAGCACCAAGCACTAGTCCGAGTGCGTCTCCTTCTTCTTGCCAAGTAGTTCGCCAATTGTTACATTGTCTGAACCTCCGAGTGAGACACCTGCTGAAAGACCAAGCACTCAACCGAGTACAGAGCCTTCTTTGACACCCACGATGGTACTTAGTCTTTTTCCTAGCACAGCCCCTAGCTCGACACCCACTAGTGAACAAAGCACCGACCCGACCATGGAGTTGTTGGCGAATCCTTCTACAAAGCCAAGTGTTGCTTCTTCTCTTACGCCAAGCACTTCATCGAGCGGAGAACCAAGTTCCTTTCCCAGCAGCAAACCAACTAGTCAATTGAGCTTGTCTCCAAGTGCCGAACTGACACAGGAAGGCGAGAAAGCGCCAAGCGAGCTACCGAGCGATGTACCGACAGAATTGTTGGCACCCAGTAGTGCTCCTACTCAGCCACAAAGCGAGGAACCGAGCGTAACTCCAACCGGATTGGCAAGCTGTACCGAGTCAACGGCCAACCTTTACTCCAACCAACCCAGAAGGTGAGTTATAATATGAGTGCAGACCAAGACGTTCCTTTTATCTGACCCACATATCACACCGCATCCAGACCAATCATTGGCACCTTCAGAGAGACCGACTTCTCTTCCCAGTGGCCTCTTGGCTCTTCCTAGTTCCGGTCCTTCATCTTTGCCATCGATCACACCATCTATCATTCTCAGTTTGGATCCCATAATGGTTGTTTCTACCAAGCCTTCTATTCCTCCGACTTCCTTTAATTCACTTTCACCGACAACCATCCCTACAACGTCTCCACTGTCGTCCATCCCTTCAATCAAGCCAACTAATGAAGTATTGAGTTTAAATGACCGGATATGCGTCCAAATAGCTCGTTTAGAAGACACTTCAGTTGCACTGGATGGAAGCGGCCTATACAGTGAGAACCCGATTAGTGTATCCAAGCAAACAGGTTCAACAGTATCTTTTGTCGTTAAACAGACCTGGAAAGATGTTGGCTCTATTCGGGCTATTAGCGTTGCATATGAGGACATGGATGAGCGTATGCAATGTCCTCAGAATGTAAATGTCACTGAGCAATCCCCGGTGTACACTGCTCATTGTATCGGCGGTGTTGCGAAAGTAGCAGTTTTGTCAGCGATGATTCCTTCAGCGGACTTACCGACGTATCTGACAGAATCCCTGCTTCATGCACTGATTCTAAGCCAGGCTTTGCTATGTTCATGTTCAGTGTTCCTTGCGATCCTAACGACAAAGATTTTTGTGTGGGTGACACACTGTGCCCTGAAACTTCACCGTTGGAGCTACCATCCTCAGTACCTAACAAGGCTCCAAGTGGAATCAAAAGTACAAAGAGAAGTGAATCTCTGAGCAAAGTTCTAAGTAGTGTTCCGTCTGTGAAACCATCAATTTCTCCAAGTTTGGATACGGTTCGGACCATCAAAAATCCCATCTGCTTGCAAAAGGCTCAACTGCAAGGAACATCAGTCAAGCAAGACGGACCGTACATGTACTCCTCAATGCCTGTTCGAATTGGATCCCAAACAAGTACAACTGTCACCTTTACGATTGAGAATACATGGACTGCCGATGACAATGGAAGTCTGGAAAACATTAATGCTGTATTCGAAGGGACTGGCAAAGCCATGGTGTGCTCTCAGAATGCAGCTGTTGTTGACTCCACACAAGAGCTTACTGCTGTGTGTGTCAACGGGCGTAGCCGACGTCATTTTGTTTATCACCGATTTGTCTTTTCATGGTGCAGAGAAGATCACCGACAACATCCCGTCCTTCTGTGAGAACTCAAATGATGAAGACACGGTCATGTTTGTGTTTGAATTCCCTGTGACCCAGCTGACGAGTCCTTTTGTGACAAAAAGTCCCTATGCCCGAAACTGAAGCACTAGAGACAGTCAGTGGGTCTTTGGTCTTGTGCCAACAAGAGGCTCGCTTGGATAGTGATTCCACTGACAAGGGCAAGCGTGGCATGTATGAGTCAAATCCTATCATTATTGCTGATCAGCAGCCAACAAGCATCTCTTTTAAGGTGAAGCAGTCGTGGAGCACTCCTGATGGAACTTTGGATGGTATGAGGCGTATACTATGAAGGTTCCAATGATGAAAAGATGATCTGCGATGAAATCACAAACATCAGGCAAGAAAGTCCATTCTATACTGCCAAATGCATGGATGGCGTCACGGAGATCGCTATCTTTGTTCATGACGGTTCCTTTCAAGGGCTCATGGATGTGTCAACCACGATTCCACCAACGTGCTCAAATGCTCGTGAATCTCCTGTTGGAAAACTAGCCGTTTTCTTCTTTACTATTCCATGCAATCCTTCCGATGAGAGCTATTGTATCAGCAGTGACAACGGGGTCAACAGTAGCAAACCTCTCAGCCGGCAAATGCGTGACGACCAAGAAGACCACATTGTCATTACATCCAATGAAATCCGCGGGGTAATTCACAAGGAAACGTTTGAAACACCCGGCGATGCCTTGTCATGGGAAGGAGGCATTTGACAACCCTGTTGTTCACAAAACGTTTCAAATGCCCGTCAAAGCCAACTCTGTTACCATCCAATTCAAGCTCTATGTGATCAACACAGCATCCAAACGAAGACACGCTGCAGTTCCATATTCAGAATTCTTGGGTGGACCTCCCTTTGACCTCAAAACGAAACAAATTACCATCAAGATGAAACCATCACCCTTCGTGATCGCGTCACGACAGATTGAGCTTCACGAGCACTTTTCAGGATGATTCTCACGTATGACATTGAAATCATCATTCCCAGACGATGGTGGGTGAACCACAACAAAATCTTGTCCTTTGGATTTCAGGTGCTTACAACAAATGCCATTCACCAAGACGGCTACGGAATTGACGATTTTACCATTGAAGTGGATTGCGGAACCCAGCGCCCGGCCGAAAAGTCTTTTGCAGGATCCTCAGAATGAACCAAGCAAAGAAGATGGCGTTTACTATTGTCAGTCAGCAGATTACCCGTGCGGCAAAGACATGGTGAATGTTTGTCACTATTCATCACGACAAGGATATCAAACATTTTGCATCCCTGAACAGGATTCGGAAGTCCTTCGTTTTTACAAAAATGATTACTGCGGACCGTGCGTGAACTACTTTCACGGAGACCCTCTTAATTAATTGATTTTGTTTTTAAATTAAACGTAAAACAAAGCACTTTCTCATCAATCATAACAGCAATAATGGGCCTTGTTTGACTTCAATGCTGTCATTTTCACAACAATGATGTCTTGGGTTACATGCACAAATAATGACGGTATGGTGCCGATAAGATTCTTAGAGTATACAAGTACCAAAGTAAATACTACTCTAGAGACGACGACTCCCCATACAATACAAAAACTTTGGCTAAACCGTCCGTCAGTCGTCCACAATGATGCTTTGTCTCGAAAAAAAACTGACGTCTTTCGAGATTCAACTTGTCATAACAACGCGGAAGTTGTGGTGGGAGATTCATTCTTTCGTCCCTTTGATGAAAAGATAGTCGTTTTGGTCTTTCGTATTATCATCATCATGGAGCTTCCGGCTGCTTTAACCTCGGTCCTTGATCAAGGACTCGAGTCGATCTATGGTCTCCGAGAAGTGTTCGAGCCGACCGTCGTCCTCGGTAAGACATCCCATTTGCTTTCTCATGCTCATTTCTGCTTTTTTTTTCTTTCTCACTCTTTCTACAATAGTCCCTTCCTTTGTCACAACATACGTTCAAAACCTCGCTGACAGTATCGGATTCGATGTCGAAACACTCAATTACACCCTCGGACTCTTCCTTTGCTACCCGCTGGGAATGATCATGAACACGCTCCCGTACGGCACGATGCGTCATTTATTTTCCTTCTTTTCGGGGCCTTTTTGTTGCAGTTCACTATCGGTGTCCAGTGGATTCATCAGCTCATCAATTGCGTCATTGCGTACGCCATGTTCGTCACGCTGCCCCGCCGTCTGTCGTGCAAACTCGTCCCGACCTTTGTCTTGTTGTACTTGGTCTTTGGGCATTTGCACCGCCAGTATATTAACTACTTGGGCTGGGATTTAGACTTTACGGGGGCACAAATGATTTTGACGCAAAAACTTTACATGATGGCCTTTAATCTGTACGATGGTGAGCTCTTGGCCCAAAACAAACCGTCCCGTGCGGCACAAAAGTGTGCGCCGTTTGCACTGAAAGAAATGCCTTCGTTTTTGGAATTTCTTGGTTACAACTTTTGCTTTGCCAATATTTTGGCCGGACCAGCCTACGAGTTTATCAGCTACAAACACGCGTGCGACGGAACACTTCTTTATTCGCCCGATGGCCAGCCGAAAGGAAAGATTCCCAGCAATGTATGGCCTTCGCTGAAACCATTTCTGATTAGTTTGTATTGCATGGGTGCGTTTGTCGTGATCGGTTCTAAGTTTCCCTTACAGGATCCGACGGACCCGCAGAAGAATTTGCCGGTCGTTGTGTCCGCCGATTTCTTGCAACAGCCGTGGTTCAAGCGCATGATATACCTTGTGGTGGGACTCTTCTTTCATCGTCACAAGTACTACTTTGCCTGGAAGAATGCGGAAGGCGCAAACAATATCTGGTATGTTGGATTTGAAGGATTTGATGACAAGGGTGAGCCCAAGGGATGGGACATTTCCAACAATGTCGACATTTTCGAATTTGAAACGGCCCCGAGTCTCAGTGTTCTGTCCCGGTCGTGGAACAAAAAGACATCTCTTTGGCTCAATCGTTACGTTTACATTCGAACCAACGGAAGTCTCTTGGCGGTGTACAGTCTTTCCGCGTTCTGGCATGGATTCTATCCCGGTTACTACCTCTTCTTCTTGTCCATCCCGTTGTTGACCGTGTGCGAGCGATTGGGACGCAAAAGATTTCACCCCTCTTTTCCACGAGCCGCTTCAGCCTGTACGGTATTATCTGCACACTGGTCACGGCAGCCTCGGCCAGTTACATGGTCTCGGCCTTTGTTCTGTTGGCCCTGGATCGATCGTGGGCCATTTGGAAGTCGTTCTACTTTGCCGGACACGTGCTCTGTGTCATCTTTTACTTGTTGGTCTCCAACCTACCCACGCCGAAAGCGAAAGAAAGCTAAGCAATTATAACAATCAGAAGCATTTCTTGTCAGTTATTTCGATATTGATTAGGAAACGATTTACTGTGTTGGGTCTGGTGACTCAATTTTTGTGTGGAAAAAACAGGGTACAGTCAACAAGTATACCCAACTATGACGTCGACTTCGTGACAGGTTTCACGTTTGAAAAACACGCACAACACCACCCATTTTTTCCACCGTTTGTATTTTCTACTGTGTTCAGAAGAAAGACATCAACAAGCATAATAGTCCCAAATATCGGCAAAAGCAGCCCCAAGAACATCCATTTTCTACCTTCTCTTTGCTGAATTCAACATAGATGATCATCATGGCGTGGAAACACACATATTTAATGAGCGTGATCGCTCAACTAATATTCCTACCGCCAACGGCATCCTTCACAACAGCACCGAGCGTTTCGGTTAAAACACCGACCTGGGCTCTCCCAAGCTCTCCTATCGACAACAACAGCCGTAAGAAGAAAACCAAATCAATTACTATCAAAGAATTGAGTCAAAAATAAAGAACAATCCGACGGTAGAAACTACGAAAAAGGCAAAATACCGTCGCTCGCGGAAACGAGTTGAGAATCCGAAACAGACGTACTTGTACAAAAGTCAACGGGAGCGATTGGAACGAACGGGGGAGTTGCCCGAAGAACTGAAAGAGTCATCACTACCGGATGTATTGGCGCAAGCAAAGGAGTTTGGAATGGTTCCTTCCGCTCAACATTGTGATCCGGACGGTACGGAACCACAAATTGTGGGGAGAATCAAGGTCAGTGATGAAGAAAATAGTGGTTCTTATGCTTATTTGATTGAAAAGCCAGCAGGTTGGGCTATTTTGGGAGGCGGTGGTGGATCGTCCAGTAAAAAGGTAGAGATCCATCGCAAAAGGATACGAAAAGCCAAAAGCATCGGGTCATAATTCAAGAGAAAGATGGAACAAAAGATGTCTTGGAGTACGACGAAAGCGATATTCTGGCATGGATGACCCCCGAGGAGATCGAGGAGTATAATGCTTCTCAGGAAGCCGAAGAAGAAACGAAACAGACATCGATCACCATTGTGGATCAAGACGACGACTCTGTCGACACAGTTTTAGACGACGACAGCGACGTCGTAGAAGTAATGGTAGATGATCGCGACGAAGAAGAGGATTTTGTTGAGATTTTCGAGTCCGGCCCCTCCTCATTTGAAACAGATGGGGCGCCTGACTTGAACGAAGAAGATATCGACCCGAAAACTCTGGAAAATCTTCGCCGTATCACCGCTCGCCGTCAAATGCAATCCCGAACTGCGTCGTTTGCTCCTTATTCTCGTCCATCCGTTGTTTCATGGCTCAAAGATATTAAGGCCAAGGAGGGGATGCCCGTTCGTGGCGGGAACTTTTGGACGGCTTTGGCTGGGGCCGCGGATGTCGACGACTCTGGTTTGGTTTTATTATGCCCAAAAGCAAATGCTGCGAACGTATTTGTTGAGCTGACAGAGTATGTCGCTGTACTTGGAACAGGCGGCTATGTTGCTCCAAAGTCTAAGCTGAAAGCGTCCAAAGGACTGGAAGAATCGATCGTCATTGAGGAGCTGTCGAGGATGCGGAAAGGACGTCTCGAAGATACGGTCCATATAGTGAAAGTGACTATTCCGGATCATGGTTCTACATGTGGCCACATCATCGATACTCTTCAGTCAAAGTACAAGGATGGTATAAGAGGCGATCCGTCCGCAAATCCCCTCGACCGTCGAGCACAGCGGCGTCTTGTGCATTGTGGCGCAATGACTGTTTCCAGTTTGATATGTGATGAGACTATCACGTACACCGTGCCTGCATTCCCTGACGATATCGCAATCTTAGTAGAACGAAGTACTGATCTGTTCAAAGCAGGCCGTTTCCGGGGGAGATCCGGTTTGATGGATAATCCGTTGACAACGTGCTATCGGGAAGTAAATGGGATTGCCGACGGTATTCCTGGCTGGACTGTCGATCGGTACGACAAGTGGCTATTTGTACAACATGACCCGCAACATCAAAGGGGCCCTCTCCCGTCCATCCATGACGGAAAAACCGCTGGGGTCTATTACTTGGAGGCTCGACAAGATCGAAGTGTGATGGGGTCTCAGGAGGGCATTAAGCCAAGGCTGCTCGAGGGACAGCCGCTAAAGGGTAATTTGACTGTTCTTGAGAATGGCATCAAGTATGTCGTAAGCCTTGATAAAGATTTTTCTACTGGCATTTTCCTTGACCAGCGTCCGCAGCGAGCCTGGCTGTCCCAGAACTGTGACGAAAACACACACGTTCTAAACTGCTTCGCCCACACAGGTGCATTTTCTGTTGCCGCTGCTTCTGCTGGCGCTTCCACTGTGAGCCTTGATCTTTCTCAAAAATGGCTAGGTCGACTCCCTGAACATTTCAAGGCCAACAACATACCATTTGATGAACGGCATGATTGCATTTACGGAGACTGCTTTGATTGGCTTGAGCGCTTGGCCAAGCGAGGAGAAAAGTATGATATAGTTATCCTCGATCCTCCAAGCTCAAGTGTCGGGGGTCGCAAAAAGAAACGATGGAGTATAAAAAGCGATCTGGACGAGCTTGTGTCACTCGCAGCAAAGCTAGTAAAAGATGGAGGATTACTTTGGACCACAACTAATAGTGCGACTTTGACTTCCGTAAAAATGGCAAAGATGTGCCTAAAAGGTTTAGAAGAAGCCGGAATTGAATCAGCACGGCTCGAGCGGATACAGCCGATGCCTTACGATTTCCCATCAACAGGCAGTCAACCTGTAAAAAACTTGATTTGGCGGATACGGTAAAGCCTACTTGTACCAACCCACCAACAAAGATTACATTCTGCGTCGGTTTATCTTCTAAATACTTCTGTCGACGTTCAGCTTTTGTAATGATAAGTACCTGTGAAAAGGCTTCTTTTTATGACACTCTAAGTCACAAGAAAGAGAAAGAAAACGACGACGAGGGTCCCGCTTCTTTCGCTTGTTCAATAACACTTTTCTTCGGCGCCTCGGCATCCTTCCAAGCTCTACATGTCCAAGTTGGTACTTTCAGAGCCTTGTTGAGAAATTCGGGGACCTGTTGTTTCAAAGCCTTTTAAATTCCTCCGATAAATGCTCCGGCTTTATACTTTCTTCTCTATCACGGCATCCACTAATTTGGTCAAGTTTCGTTTCCAAAAATTTGAGTGTATTCGAAAGGTTGCTATCACTGACATAATTGTGCGTGATAGCTATGTTCATTTTATCGAGATTCACCACCAGGTGCCACCACCCGTGTGGTACAAAGATAACATCGCCCGGCATCGCGGTACATTCCAGTGGTCGTTCGTGCCGAGGCGCCGATTGTTTGCGCTGTATGTGCTCGTCCCAAAACTGGAAAATCCATTCCCCCACCGATAAAGGCAATGTCACTTCATCTCCGTCCGCACTGGGATGGACTCCCGGTGGCGTTACCCCAGGCGGATAAAAAATCCATCGTTTTCTACCGCAAATAGCCGCATTCCACGCATGAGTACAATTGGGATCAATATGGAACACCGAGCCACTCCTCTTGGGACCAGCGATCAGCCATGTATGGTCCGGTCGTCGCCCTTCTCCCAATACTTGAAACAGATCGTGTCCGTTCGATTTCATGAGTTCTGGATCCCAGTACGGACACGATCTTTGTAAATCGTCCATATAATCATTCCACAAGTGTGATCCAGGCTCCAAAGCGGTTCGGTCGAACAGATACAACGGCGCTTCTTCCAGTATTGTCGACTCACAATAATCCAAATAAGCGTCAAGAGAAAAGTTACCGGGAAGGGGAGCTACACCACTGGTGGTTCGAAAGGTACGACCAGCTGCATGCTGCAGTAGATACTCGGGTTGATTCCACCGTTCAAACGCCTTCCAACCTTTCGCGGCCTCTTCGATGAGAAGGGGAATGTTGGGGTTTTCATAGCGAGACTTGAATCGTGATACGGTGAGATCTTTCACGGAAACTCGTTCCAAAGTATCCGTCGGGGATCGATCCAGCCAGACTAGAGGTGCACGTGAGAGATTGATATTTGCGAGACCGCCAATCACCTAGTCGCCTGACATACCTTTGGGAATACAAAAGATCGACACGAATGCAATCGATACATAGTATCCGAGTAAATTCCCGGAATGCTCATGGGTTGGTGCGGAGGAATCTCCGAATAAAAGAGTTTGACGTAGGTATCTTTCCACGTGGGACCGACGCTTCGAATGGGTCTCTTTTCCGTATGACATCGTCGCAACACCAGATCTCTCCACAGTTCGGGTGAATGACCGGCTTTCCGAGAAAGGTCAGTTGGGTCAATATAATTGCTGTAGTCTAGACCTGATTGCAGATAACTTACCTACGTAAAAATATCGACACACGCGAACCAACTGTTACGAGTCGTCGAATAATGAGATGAAAGCATCCTTTTGAGAAAATACTTGTCATACTACCACAACTTCTTTTACTTACAAACGCCAGATCACGTCCATTGCAATAACCTAGAATATGAAGCCAAGCATCATCATCGGGAAGAAGATCGGAAGGACGGATGGCTTGGCGGGCTTGTTCCGAGAAAAATACATTTCCACCGGGCAGGGCACCGTACGCTAATAGTGGGTCAGTCAAGTGTTGTTAGTTGTTTGATTCTTCCAGACAAAGGTGTACTTACGATGATGGTCTTCGAGCTCGGCAAAGTCGGAAGCTGTGACATCCAATCGAATCCGTTTCGATGGGCTCGTCCGTCTTTCACAAGGTTCTTCCGCCACTTCACTCTTTGATTTTCCCATCTCCTTTTGATTTGTAGGAGTCCTTCTCTCGTTTCGATAATTCAAAAAGTTGGTTGCTTCTCGTTTTGGTCCTTTGTAGAAAAACTAGAATAATTTCGTCGTTTTTGTTCTCCATGTTTTGCGGCCGTATTTGCTCTGCGTACGAAAGCAGACGACACAGTTGATAGAAGATGACGATTGACTTTAACTAAAAAACAAGAATCTGACTTACCGTTACTGATGCGTCTTTCACGCTTTTGAAGCAACTGGCAAAATTTTCATTGCTCAATCAAAATCGACTTCATTGACCTTTCGGAACTCTTGCATCGTTTCCTCATAATGTAACAATGTACAATGCAGCTTACAGAATTCAGCAGCGAATCATTCATGTTACGAGCGGAGAGCTGCTTCGCACGTTGCGAACTTGCAGATCTCACAATACTTGAGGTTGGCTGCTATTCTTGCTTCATCAAAGGAAAATGACAGGAATTGGTGGTTTCGTTTTGGATCCCCCAACGGTGCATCGGCAACGCTGGACGCGATGGTTGCGACGCGTCCGTCGTATTGTCTGGGGTCGAGACGATGCGGCCGTTCCCTTTGTGGTATTGTGTTATCCACGCACGGGCAGTAACTGGTTGTGTGGGATGCTCTATCAACATCCCGAAATTCTCATGCACAATGAAGTCTTTAATGAAAATTGTGTGCATACGTATTTTAAAGAAGACTTTCAAAGGAACCATTGGGACTACGAGAATCGCGATGTCGATCCCGAAGGCTTTGTTGATTTTATTTTTGACAGTCGATACTTCTCGAAAAAGCCGAAAGCCATCGGATACAAGAGTTTCCCGAATCATTATCAACAGAGATCGATTCCTCTCGCTACCTTGGAGGAAGTTTATAAACGACGCATTTTGGAAGATCCCGATGTCTTGAAAATCATTTTCCGTCGTGAGAATGTGCTCCGGGCGTATGTGAGTTTGTGTCGATCGTTTGAAACCGGAATGTACACGACCGCATCGTATCAAGATTGTCGAATTCATATCAATGTGGCTGAGATGCAGCGTTTCGTGGATCGCTACTCTGCTGCTTATGAGACTTATTGGAAACAAACACGGTGGCACCCGCGGTGTATAGTGACTTACGAAGACTTAATCCGAGACAACGAGTCGTTGAGAACTGCAATGGCCAAGATTTGGAAGTTGTTGGGCGTTCACGATATGGAACCGAAAGCATTGTCCGAGTGTCAACCGCAGAGTATCATCGAGGCGCCCTTGTGGGATGCCATCCGGAACTACGACGAGGTGGAATTTGCCTGCCGACACGATCCGAAGTTACGCCAGTGCTTCGCGTCCGGTCGTGTATCCAATGCAGGAAGAAGTCCTACAGTCGACCACTTTTCTCACACTATCCATCGAGACTTGAAAGTCACACCCGAAACCTATAAATGGGCACTCCTTATCCCTGTACGTTCGGGACGCAATGAATCCATTCACGAATGTGCGGGTCGTTTGAAGCGAATGTACATGTCGATCCTGACCACATCGAGGCCTGCATTACATGCTCCTCTCTTGTTATTCGGAGTGGATGACGATGATGACGCCTTGTTTAATGGGGATTTGATTCGATCAATTTTCAAAGACTTGCCTGTACAAGTTGAGGTGTTCAGCGGGCTTCAAGGGAAAATTTGTAAAATCTGGGGATTGTTGGCGGCGCTGGCATACGAAAAGCACGGCGCGCATTTTACTTGCCTCCTCGGCGATGATGTGGTGATACAAACAAGCCGCTGGCAAGAAAAGATTGAAAGCGAATTTAACGCCATTGCACGCGACGAAAGTCTTCCGTTGGGTGCGGCGTGCGTTGCATTCGTCGACGAATCATTCCGAGGCTTCCCGTCATTTCCAGTCATACATAAGTGGCATTTTGAGACATTTGGATCAGTGCTTCCTCCCAGCTTTACAAACCAAGGCGGTGACCCATTCCTTTTCGAGCTCTACAAGCGCCTCGGGGCCTCAAGATTCGCGTTGGACTGTTCCTTGGTAAATACTATAGGCGGAAAACATACAGCGCGATACACTAAGCAGAGCCTTCGTTTCGAAGGAGATATGTTGTCTTCAGCTATTTCCTCTCTCCTCAAAGCCATCGATAATTCCGTGGAGAATGGAACTAAAATTCAGCGACCCCTTTCATTGAAGCCTCGCATGTGTCTTGATGTTGTAGTGCCAACCTACCGATGTGATATTCAGAAACTAAGAACAATCACGTCATTACGGGCCTCGTGGCCAGCGCAAGTGAGCTTTTGGCTAGTTCTTGACAATCCAACCCACAGCAATGCACCAACAGTACGAGACATGCAGAACGTAGGACAAAACTACCAAGTGAATGTTCTGGAACAGTTTACCGCGACCGGGGTACCACGGAACGTCGGAGCTTCAGCTGCAAGAAATTTCGGAATGGCGTTAAGTATGGCAGACAATGTTGTACTCCTGGACGATGATGTCGAACCCGACGGGAATTTACTAGACGCCTATCTTGGCGCGATCATGCGTTGGCCAGATGCTAGTGTGTACGTTGGTTCGACCAAGATGCCCTATCCAACGAATTGGTTGACCCACGCTCTCGTAGCCGGGGACATGGTAGGAACTTATACGGTTGCCGAACGCATGCGCAATCCTCCATGGGGGGTTACAGCGAATCTCTGTGTCAAAGCCCGAACGAGTCGTATTCGGTTTGATTTGAGTTATCCAAAGACTGGTGGAGGCGAGGACCTCGACTATTGTGCAAGAGCCGCTAGACATGGTCCGATACATGCAGTACCTGGAGCAAAAGCCTTTCATCCATGGTGGCATGATGGCGAAATCTCTGCAATTCGGCATATTCTTGGTTGGGCGAAAGGTGAAATGCAGTGCGTTACCAAGCCATGGTTTCGCCAGCACACCTTCTTTTCAATGCCAAATGGCGCAGAGATACTCTTCATGATCGTTTTATTCGGAATCCCTTTGACATTGTTGTTGTGTCGCTTCAGGATGACTCTAAGGTTGCTATTATCCTGTTTTGCTATTCTTTGCTTTGAAATGTTTTGGCACGCGTCTCGAATAGGTGGTCATCGAATTCGAAGCCCCATGAAAGAATCGTTGGTGCGCTCCACCATGGTGCGACTCTTAGCTGCGTCAATCATGATGCTTCAAGAAGGGACACGATTTTGGCACGTTCTCCACTCCCCTTCTTGTATTCTTTGGAGGATCGACTGGCACTTTGGACAAAGTCCCGATTGGGTAGTCTACAGTAAGCGAAACAACTTCTTGCGAACTCTTCTTTTTATTGCATTGATCTATAAGATCGGAATGGCCAGCTAAGAACCACGATTGGTAAAACTGGCTTTTACATCTTATTTTTTCTCTATTATTATGTACGAATAAGTCAGAAAAAATCTCAATCTGAGTATCCACTAGCTAACTATTATCGTTTGGATCGAACGAGAGGGTATCGAAGACGTTAACAAAACAGCATCACCGTCCTTTAGCGCGAAGTTGGCAGGATCGTTGGCCTCATTGAGGACAACAATCGTATTATCACCAGTCGGAGTCTGAAAAGCACCCATCTGTTGGTATTGGAAGTAGAGTCTGTGTGAGATCACGGGAATTTAATCAACACTTAACTATATTTCATTGCCTTACCTGTAAAAACGGCCAACCGGTTGTCAGACAAACATCATCACCAAAATATCTCGATGACGCCTCTCCGCTGTTGAGATCAAGTGACCATTTTGCAGCCTCGCTCTCGCAGTCTCCTAAACTTATTTGTGCTCCACCGCGTGGACCATACGCCCCGCCTCCATTGCGCAGCTCTAAAATTACAAGGCACTCATCTCTCTTCTTCGCTTTCACGGGGTTCAACAGCTTCACAATGTACCGACCATCCGGATCGTCTGTCAATAAAAGCACATCGAAATTGCCAGCATGATTATCGTCACATTCATCCAATCGTAAGCCAAGCAAGTCAACGTCAGGTTCACGCCCAATACAGGAAGTGGTCGGTGTCCCTAACCAGTCATGTCCGTACACTTGAATGTGCTTCCTATCATCAATATTCCACTTGAACTGCTGCCTCGTAGAACCTTCACAGGGCCAAACAGTAAGTTCAATTCCATTACGAGACAAATCATTTTGACCACCACCCATCACAACGCTATCGGCGTGTCGAAAGATTTTACTCGAATTACCGAGACTTTCTTGAACTAAAGCGGACACAGCGTAAGATCCCGGGCGCACATGTCGCGAGATGTGTCCCATATAGAAATAGATTGGCTGAACCACAACGCCTACATCCAAAAATTTGGCTGGAAAGCCTAACGCATTCAATTCTTCACGAGTACGACCATCTCCCAAACTGACATTCCCGAACGGTTTTTGTTTTTCGAAAGATGGAAGGGGAGGATAATCTGGTGCCATGCCAACCGCGCGGTGAGGAACAGCGAGTATTGTTGCCTCACAGAGATTGTTCAAATGATTTGGACCGCCGATCCCATCCAGAATGAGATTCCACTCCACCCAGCCATGACTCCCGGCAGCCAAATCTGCCAAGATGGCGTGAGCATATCGTTCCGCTCGCGACCAATAGATTTCTGGGCTACCACCAGCATAACCTGTGGTTGGACAATGACACGACTCTGAACCCAGAACAATGTGTTCGGACAAGAGTCCATATTCTCGCAGCTGATCCTGCAAGCGATGCATATTCGGAATGCCCAAGGCGCCGTCGAGTAATCGGTCCATACCTTTTGTCGAATGTTTAGACTACAGTGACAATTCACGACCCAATAACTCACAAGACTTTTGGGCTTACATACCTCCCGCATACCAATGATACGCCGTTCCCGAAATATACGGTTTTGCTTGACTACTTTCATTCAGCATTGTATTCGCCCATTGATTGATGTGATCCTTGTTGTGATCAAAGGCCAGAATCTTGACATCCGGGTGGTCTTGTCGCAACCGAGGTCCCAGATGATTTGCTACAAAATCGTGTTGGGATTCCGGATCATACGCACACGCTTCCCATGGCGCCGGAAATTCGGGCTCGTTTTGAACTGTCACGGCTGACAAAGATAATCCAAGGTTTTTGTACGCGGTCAAGAACTTGGAAAAGTACAAAGCCCACGATTTTGCGTATTCCGAGTCGGGACCCACACCATCTTTCAAACAAACCGGCAATGCACTTCCCGTCATACTCGAGAACGTTTTGTTCTGTTCCCAGTGATAGGTTGGTGTCTTCATCCACGCGGGTGGAGACCACGGACTCGCATAGAGGAACATTTCACCATCATCAGCACCATCACTCCACGCTTGACGCAACGTCGAAACCGCACGCAACGCCATATCGACCATACCCGATTCCACATCATGATGTACGCCGGTATCAAAGTCTCTCAACTCGAAATCATCGGCCGTTTCATCAAACGTATACGATTTTACCGAAAAATCGCCTAGAAATTCGTGCTTGGAATGAGTAACCAACAAGCCACGTACAAAACAAAACCACGCGCCCACACTTACACGAATTGATCGGAAATCGTCCCAAAGTATATCCCAATCCACTTTTCCCAAACAAGAGTTCCATGACGGTTTCTTTGCCTTTGATGGACAATTGCCCAAAATTGAGTGCGGCCGCTTCGGTAAAGGCTCCACCAAAGCCTTTGATTTTACTGTGCTCAAAGACTGTATGTGACAAATTCGTCTGTAAGATGGCATCGGGCAATCCAAACGAATTGAGTTCGACGACAGTGTTTTGTGGGGCCTTGTCGCACGGCACCGCCGCCCAAGGATGATCGGGCGTTTGCATGGAGGTTTGTATTACCGAAACAGTCCGACCGTACGAGACACAATTCGGACGAATCAGCACTGCATCTTGTTCTTCGGGAAGCAATACAATAACTTTGGGTACAAGGACATGAGGAGAATGATTCTGACGCGTCAAGACGATTCCTGAAGCGATCAGTAATACTACAGCGACAACGGCTGTCGCGATCTTCTTGTCGATCGAACGTGGTGGTGGCTCGGTATCATTTTCGGTTACAGGGATGAATTCGTATCCCTCTCTCATGCTACTATACAGGATAACGTATATGAAGATGGGTCAATTATTTGTGTTTGATGTCCTTTTCACGATATCAAATTCATTTTTTCTATGTTCGATGCGATTTTTCTTCGGGTTGAGCCGACAAAGAAGATGCGGGTCGGCCATCTGTTGTTGCTGTTGCGGGACGGAACACCATCTGTACAAGGACAATCTAGTACCGGTAAGTCAGAAAGAGACTTTTGCTTACTCTAGCGGATAATGTACTGACGCTGCTTTGGTGGCGCTCTGCTCGAAAGCCACAACAAACGATTTCCTCATCGACCGCAACACCTTAACACAAAAGTCCTTGCTGTCCTCATTCCTCATTCTCCTCATTCTGCACGAACTGAACTTGGGAAAGAAAATGACTTAAACGATCAAACGCCTTCGAGAGGAAGGGCATTCTCGCCTCAGCAACTTGGACGGCGTCGAAAGTCTTGACGTCTTCTGGGCGGAAGTCAACAAAGTTGAGCGTCTTTATATTGAAGATACGGGTGTTTACGTTGCACCCACAAAACCAAAACGTCCAAAGGAGAGTTTGTTGGCTTGACTTGTCGACGCAATGGAGACTTTTTAACGAGTTTGGCATTTGTCGGAAATCTTGATGATGATATCGCCTTGCTGCGCTCTGTGGCAGTCCGAGTCCTTTGTCTTTCAGAAACAAACCCCCAAAGCATGGAACTACGAGGAAACATTACCTATTTAAGTAGACCCGGGGACAACTATGATCACTTGCTTTTAACGACAGAGCAATTGCGACATATCATATGCGCCTTTCCATCGCGGCAATACACTTTCCGTTTTCTGTGCTTCACACCAAAACAATCTGTGGAACTGGTTTCGCATCGAAAGTTTGCCATTGAAGTACACTCGTGTCAGTTCGAGGATAAAGGTCAAGCGATGGTAGATTGGCTCGAGAAGAGAGACGGGGCGGAAATTATCGATTCTTGCTATTTTCCTGACTGCGACTGCGTCGAAAAGATCCTCAAGTTTCTGAGCCGTTCCAGGTATCCCGTGTTTTATAAGCTTTACGTTCTTACCGGTGGAGCGCTTCTTAAACCTGAACTATCTCAATTGATCTCGGCAGCAAACGTTAGAACGGTAATGGCGGATATTCGTTTCTTTGCTTGTTGCGATGGCTGGCGAGCACCCTTACTGAAAGCTCTCCGTGAGGGAACATTCCGACCACAAACTCTCGAAATATGTTTCAGCTCCAACTTTCGTCTTTTTGATGAAGGTGATATTCCTATTTTCGGTAAGGTCGTCCGCAAGTTGTTTAAAGCAATATCATCTCCCGACTGCACTTTGAAAGAACGTCATTTGAAACATTTCGAATGCACCGAAATCGCCCATGACTTTGAAAGGTACTTGCTGAGTATGCTGCAGACGAATGAAAGGCTTGAAGTACTGGGTGTTTATAGCACTGTTGCGTTGTTGGAATTTCCACAGATGAGAATTATGGATGCCGCAACCAAACATCCGCGTCTTCGGAAAATGTGTTTCTATCCTCCGTCTTCTCATGACCCACCAGAAGTAGGATACGCCGAACCGTTTCAAATATGGGCGCAGAAAAACCGTTGCCACATCATACAGTTCAACGACTTCACTCACTCCGATAAGAAACCCTATCTCTCCAAGTGGCAAAATGCAGTCTTTGCTGTCTTCACGTCCAAGTTCGACGCTCTCCAACAAGTGGAGGACGACAAAGCCCGTTCCTATTTACTGGCAACGGCTATTGCGACGTTCCAACACATGCCTGATCGGATCTACAACCTTTTGACCGGAAATCTCGATGTTTTTGCGAGTTAATTTAAGAGTCACTCGCTTTCGCTTTTTCGTCTCGTTGAATGTTAATTGCCAGCGCACCTAGTACGACTATGTCGCAGCGATTCAATAGCAATAATGCAGTGAAAGGTGTGTACCTTTAGCTAAAAATGAAACCCACTTGGCACCTGTAACCGTGACTCTAATGTTGTGAGCCCGCGTATTATCTTTATTTTAGTCCCTTTTACTCGTGATTGCTGTGCTTAACGAAAAGAGCACTATCTGTAGATCGACGCTTGAGTACCGGTACGTCGAGTCACGGTGCGTGCTTACGCAATTGTCATTGCTCTGCTTGGAAGCTGCAGCCGTGAGCGTGTGCAAACTACTACGTACTTTGTTTTGGTGCGAAGTGCGAACAAGAACAAAATCATTTTTCCCATCGACCGCAACACGGGAGCCAACGAAAGCTTTTGCTCTTCCAGTATCCTCATACTCTTCATTCTTTACATACGATAAAGTAAAGATGCCTTATTCAATTAAGCGCCTTCGTGACGAAGGGCACTTCCGCTTGAGGAACTTGGACGGCGTCGAAAGTAGTGACGTCTTTTGGGCGGAAGCCATGAAGGTGAAGCGTCTTTATATCGAAGACACGGGTGTTTACGTCGCTCGTGCCAAAGACCGAATGCCAGGAGAATATGTTGGCTTGAAATATCATCGTAACGGTGACTACTCAACGCGATTAGCATTCGTGGGTAAACCTGATGATATTACGTCGTTGCGATCCGTGACATTTCGTATCCTTTGTCTACCCGAAACAGATGATCCCCAAAGCATGCATCTCGCCAGAAACTCATACACCCCCGGAAGACCCGTGAACGAACGCGATCAGCTGATTCTCACAGCTGCACAGTTGCGGTATGTCATTTGTGCCTATCCGTCGCGATGGTTTGGATTCAGTTATATGGCATTCAATGGGGACCAATCGGTGGAGCTTGTATCTCATCGCAAGTTTGAAATTGATCTTTTCAACTGTCGATTTCTTGATAAGGATTGAGAAATTGTCTAATGGCTGGAGAACAGAAACACAGCAGAGGTTTTTGATTACTTCGATTTTTACTTTGTGACTGTATCGAGGAAATCCTAACGTTCTTGAGCCGCTTCACGCACCCCGTGTTCAAGAAACTCTATGCAAAAGAAAGTGATGTACCTTGTTGACTATCTCCTTTGGTTGCTTTACAGCATTGGTAGTGAATATTCGCTTCTTCATTTATGACGAACATTGGAGAGCACCAATCGTAGAGGCTATCCGCGATGGAACTTTTCGACCACAAAGCCTTGAAATAGATTTCAGATCCCCGCTAATTCGCGTCGATTTCGAACGAAAAGAATGTCAGGCTATCGGCAGATTTCTATCCAACTTGTTCAAAATCATGTCGTCTCCCCAGTGCTCGTTGAAAGAATTTCAATTGAATCATTTCAATGTGTACGGCATCATGCAAAACTTCAAAAAGGACTTGGATTATATGCTGGAGAACAATCAAAGCCTTGTTGCACTGGGGAGTTTATAGTACTGCGCGTCCGCTGAAATTCCCACACATGAATTTCATCCTGCACGCTGCCGAGAACCATCCGCGTCTCCGGAAAATCTGTTTCTACCCCCCTACCGACGACCCACCCCAATTGGCGCAAATCGATATCTATCAGATGTGATTGCATCGAAACCTCTCGCGCGACTTTCAGTTTAGAGACTTTGGTTACTCGGATCTGAAAGCACATCTCTCAACTTGGCAGATGATAGTCTTCTCTGCGTTTACAAATTATTACGATTACCACGCTCTCCACCGGTTTCAGGACGAAAGCATCCGCTCTCATTTACTTGTGAAGGCACTTGCCACGTCTCGTCATATGCCAGATCGGATCTATTATTTGCTTTCCAAAAATCAGGATCTTATTGCGAATAAAAGTCTTTATTTTCGTCCCTTTTACTTGTACTCATGATTGCTTTTGCCTAGAATAACAGTCGAGTACCGGTAAGACGTAAAAACGATGCAATGCGCTCTAAAAGAGATTGTACTTGGTACTGTACTTTCCTACTACGTAGACTACAGTACCGGTACCTTACTTGTATGCTCGGAAAGCGGACGAAATCATTTTTCATCGACCGCAATACTGGTAAACACACGAAAGTCTTTGCTTTCCTCATTCTCTACAAACGAAAGTAAAGATGACTTATTCAATTAAGCGCCTTCGAGAGGAAGGGCACTTCCGCTTGAGGAATATGGATGGCGTCGACAGTCTCGACGTCTTTTGGGCGGAAGCCCTGAAGGTGAAGCGTCTTTATATCGAAGACACGGGTGTTTACGTTGCACCCAGAAACACCAAAAAATCCGAAGGAGAATTTGCTGGGTTGAAGTGTCACCACAACGAGGACTATTCCACGGAACTACAATTTGTTGGAAAACCCGATGATATTCCGTCTTTGCGATTCGTGACATTCCGTGTCCTTTGTCTGCCCGAGACAGATAACCTTAAAACCATGAGTTTCTCTAAGAACTCATACGCTCCGGGGAGACCCCTGAACGAGCGTGATCAGCTGATTCTCACGCCTGTGCAGATGCGCCACATCATTTGTGCTTATCCGTCGCGAACATTCAAGTTCAGTTATCTGTCATTCAATGGTGACCAATCGGTGGAGCTTGTATCTCATCGGAAGTTTCAAATCGAGCTTTTCGACTGTCGATTCCTTGATAAGGGCCGCGAAATCGTTGAATGGCTGGAAAACAGAAACATGGTAGAAATTTTCGATTATTTCGATTTCTACTATTGTGACTGCTTCGAGAAAATCCTGACCTTCTTGAGTCGCTCCACGCACCCCGTGTTCAAAAGGCTGTATGCGAACGAAGTTGATGTACCTTCTCGACTATCTCACTTGGTCGCTGGAGCAAATGTTACAGCATTGATAGTGAATATACGTTTCTTCATTTATGATGAGGGTTGGAGAGCACCAATCTTACAGGCCATCTGTGATGGAACATTTCGTCCACAAAGCCTCGAAATTCAATTCAGATGTGCTCCGATTCACGGGGATTACAGCCGAGAGGAACGTCAGGCAATCGGCAGATTTCTGTCCAAATTGTTCAAAATAATGTCTTTTGGCAACTGCTCGTTGAAAGAATTGCACCTTCATGACTTCAATGTGAGAGGCATCATGCAGGACTTCAAAGCGGACTTGGCTGACATGCTGCAGGACAATCGAAGCCTTCACGTGTTAGGAATTTATAGCACTGCACGTCCGTTGAAACTTCCACAGATAACTATCCTGCACGCTGCTGCGAAACATCCCCGTCTTCGGAAAATTTGTTTCTACCCCCCTATGAACGACGCACCGCGATCTGTGGATATTGATTTTATCCAGTTTTGGTTAAAGGAAAATCTCTCGCGCAACATTCAGTTCAAGGACTTTGGCTACTCGGACCTGAGAGCCCATCTCCCAATTTGGCAGAAGATAGTCTTGTCTGCGTTTACAGAAGATTTCGACGCTCTCAGGCAGGTTGAGAACGAAAGGTTCCGCTCTCATTTACTTGTTATGGCACTTGCCACGTTTCGTCATATGCCGGATCGAATCTATTATTTGCTTACCGGGAATCAGGATCTTATTGCGAAGTAGCACTGAAAAGGAGCAATTATAGCTCTGCTCGAACAGAAGTAAAGAGGGATATTGTACACCAACAAGGCCTTTATAATTAGCTCGAGTATATTCGTGTTGTGAATTAGATTCTCGTCTTTTCTTTTAAAAACGGTCAAGCCAATAGTATGTCAAGCCGACCTACTCTAGCTACATGATCAACTCGGCCCCCTTACCTCTTCAAAGACTCTAGACGACACCAATTTGAGCTCTAAAGACTATACCTGGTAGGACTACTAAATACCACTTGACTCTAGAGAGAAAATCGAAAATTGGTCTCTTTTCTCGTAAATACCATTTACCGTTGCGACAGATGCATGTACCGGGTAAAAAGGCAAGGAATAATAAAATGCAAAACCGCTCATTATTTATTTTCATTGCTTCGCTTGAGTCGTCCAATTTAGTTAGTGCAATCGACTTACTGAAAAATGAATTATTCTATCAAAAGACTCCGAGAGGAAGGGGCACTTCTGTTTGCGTAGCCTGGATAGCGTCGAAAGACTCGACATTTTTTGGACGGAAGCGAACAAAGTCGAGCGCCTTTAAATCGAGGATACGGGTGTATATGTTGCACCTTCTAACAAAACATCTCAAGAGGACTTTGTCGTTTTGAAATGTCATCGCGACGGTGACTACTCAACGCAAATAGCATTCGTGGGTAAACCTGATGATATTGCGTCATTGCGATCCGTAACATATCGTATTCTTTAGCTTCCCGAGGCAAATAGGCCCCAAAGCTTAACATTTTCAGGAAGCTCATACAGACCTGGTAGACTTATAGGGACACGTGATAACATACTAATCACAGCTGAACAATTGCGGCATATTTTACGCGCCTATCCGTCGCGGTGGTTCAAGTTCAATGGTTTATCGTTCAATGCCGAGCAATCTGTTGAGATTGTCTCTCATCGAAAGTTCAAAATTGAATCCTTCGACTGTCGATTTGATGACAAAGGTCGTGCGATTGTGGCTTGGTTGGAAAACAGAAACGAAACAGACATAATGGAATTTTGTGATCTTTTCCGTTGCGATTGTTATCTGGCAATGCTCAGGTTCTTGAGCCGTTCAATGTACCCCGTTTTCAAAAGGCTCTATTTGGACTCAATTGACATACCTTCTCAACTAACTCCCTATGTTGCTGCAGCAAATGTTAAGTCTTTAATTGTGGATATTCGGTTTTTGTCTGTGACAAAGGTTGGAGGACACCACTACTGCAAGCGCTTCGAGATGGAACATTTCGTCCAGAGATTCTCGACATCAGTTTCATTTGCGCGCCATGTCACGGAAAAATGAATAAGAAGGAAATTGTTATTGTGGTGGGTCAATTCTTACAAAAATTGCTTGCAGCTTTATCCTCACGAGAGTGCTCTTTGAAAGAATTGCACTTGTGGGATTTTTAATTTAAGAGGCATCGGACAAGAATTCAAAGATGATTTGATTGTCATGCTCCAAAAAAATAAAAGCCTTCGATCGCTCGGTGTTTATAGCACCATAGGTCTGTTTCGTTTTCCACAAATGAGCATTCTGAAGGTAGCAGCCATGCATCCACATCTTCGGCAACTCTGTTTCTATCCCCCGACTTCTGATCCACCCGAATCCAGGCCTTTCCAAATATGGGCGAGGAAAAATCGTTTTCATGATATCCAATTCGAAACCGCACGCGACCCAGAGATGAGGTTCAACGCGATAAGTGGCAGAGTGCTGTCTTTTCTATTTTCACGGGGGAGTATGCGGCTCTCAAGAAAGTCCAAGACCAGAATGCCCGATCTTATTTGCTCGTAACAGCTCTTGCTGCATGTCGCCAGATGCCTAAACGAATCTATTACTTGTTGTCCGACAATCAGGATGTTTTTGCGAAGTAATTACGTCAATAAATTAGAACACTGGTAGTCTAGTAAATGCGTTCACCTAGCAAAGTAATTAATGATTAGCTATGGATATGTTTATGTCGCAATCGACGACTCTGTTAGCTCTCTCAGTTTCTCCTCCTGATCTTTCGCAATCATGGCACTAATCATGCCATCGATATCACCGCTCAAAAATTGTTGTAGGGGAAAGTTTTGTCCGAGTCGATGATCACTACAGCGGGAGTCTTTCCAGTTGTAGGTACGGATCTTCTCACTACGACTACCCGTCCCTACCTGTGAACCGCGCCTTGCTCGCTCTTCTATCTCTCTTTTTCGTTTTCTAAGTCGTACAATTTCGACATGAGCATCTTCATAGCCAATTCTTTGTTCTTGAGCTGCGAGCGCTCTTGAGTGCACTTAATTCGAATACCTTTGATTTACAAAAAAAGTCAGGCACGAGTAACAATTAGCAGAGCAACAATCGGATCATCGATCAATACAATACACACCTGTTGGTTTGTGGAGCAAGTCAACTGCTGTCTCGACCTTGTTCACATTTTGTCCTCCAGCACCACCGGAGCGCATGGTCGACATTTCAATGTCTTTGGGATCAATTTTGACATCGACTTCATCGCATTCCGGCATGATGGCTACGGTGGCAGTGGAAGTGTGAACACGTCCCTGTGATTCGGTGGCCGGGACTCGTTGCACCCGATGCACACCGGCTTCCCATTTCAATTTGGAGTAGACGCGATCGCCCTTAATGTCGAGGACCGCGTTTTTGTAGCCCCCATCATCACCAGGAGCCGCATCGATCAAGGTACTCTGCCACCCCTGTGACGTAATATATTTGCGATACACATCTAACAAGTCACCGGCAAAAATATTGGCCTCAGAACCTCCCGTTCCGGCACGAATTTCGAGCAACACATTGCGATCGTCGTTGGGGTCACGAGGCAGCAACAAAACTTTGATTCTCTTCTCCAATTCCTCCATTTTCGGTTCAATTTCTTTCATTTCCTCCCGAGCCATTTCTTTCATGTCCGGATCGGCCAACAATTCTTTGGCGCCAGCGTAATCTTCCCCCAGAGACTTGTATTCTTCGTAGGCTGCTACCACATCTTCCGACTGTGCCCGATCACTCATTACTTGTCGTAATAAGGAGGAATCGGCAATGACGTCCGGATCACCCAATCGCTCTGTCAATGCTTGATACGAACGGCGAATATTCTCTAACCTGTCCATCATGGAATCATCCAGGACCATTTTTAAGGTCGACGACGACCGAACAAGAATCGAGGGAGGACCATTGTTTGAAAGGTGAACGAACGCCGCCGTTTGCCAGGCAGCGGAAGCGAAAAGTAGCAATTTCATACTTTCGAAGCGTTTTGTAAAGCGATGAATTGCTGTTTCGAGTATTATTGATTGAAGGAACCTGATATAACTTTATCGGCTCATTTGTTGTTTTTTATTGTTGACAGGTAAAACGTCGAGACGAAAAGTTTTGTGGCCGCGTCGTGAATGCGTCAGCGTCCGTCAGTCTGATCTTAGTACCGGTATGATACGTGAAATGTAGGAGCAAACCAGCGGACTTCATCGCTTCGCGCACTTTGAAAAAAATGACACGAGACACGAGACGCATTTTGCTCATTACAAAGTATTTATCTTTCTTGAGCTTGCTGCTAAAACAAATACGGAGTAACAAAAGCTCATTCTTGCATTACTCCTTTCCCTTGCCTTCTTTGTCAGTTAATTAGCTTCAAAGATCCTTCCCTTATTGATTGCGCAAGCATGCCTTTGGACGAATATGAAGACCGTGGCTATTTACTAGAAGTCATTCCGCCGTGCCTTTGTAATGCCGAGCAAGTGCCACGTTGGAACCACGGAAGAATTTCTCCCGTGTACCGGCTCAAAACGAAAACCTATCAATTTTCGAGAACTCAATCGATACGGGTACGGGATTGCTATCTGGCGGGAGAATGGGACTTTGTCTTATATCACGCCGTGTGATAGTAACGATTTTCCGTTGCACGATCTCCGTCGCCTGACAATCAGTTACAACGGCAATCATCCTATCCTGAACATTGTCGGTAGAAACAACGAAGTGGTAGCATAAACAGACGAATTCTTCATGAAATTGGAAACACCGATGAGTGACAGTTCTTCTGTCGTAATTGATAATACTCACTTTTACGGGTACGACTTTCGCCATGCTGGAGTTTCCTGTTTCCGGCATATGTTTGAAACTTGCCCGTCACGTGCGGTGTACTTTCGGAACATGACGGTTGTTCTAGCGACTCGCGCAAGACAGTTAAATTTGAGCGATTGTTCCTTTGAAGACGTCGGTAATTCGTTCATCAACGCTCTTGCGGGCCGTACTTCTTCCGTGGAATTGCTAACGTTTGAGGGCGAAAACGCACCAGAGGAGGAGAATGTGCGACTTTTGCTACGAAGTGGAAACGTGCAGAAGTTGACTCTACCGCAGTTGGATGGAGATATCGTAATGCTTCCTTTTTCTGCCAAAGTGGATTGTCTCGACTATGAAATAAGGTCGTCGTCAATACTGGATGGCGATGTTCAATCATTGAATATTGTGGCTAACAAACTCGCTTTCACAATATTTGAGGAGGGCGACGCTTTCCCAGTTGAAGCTACGCTGGCTTTTCTCCGGCGCTTGGTGACTTTAGGCCACTTTATAGAGTTGAAAGTCCGCTTCACTTTTGACGACGACGAAATGGAAGTAGAGATACCAGATTGCATGGTACAAGAAGTGATTTGCACCGCAATAGCCAACCCCAAATTACAAGTTTTAGATTTGACGCTTTTGAATTGGAAACAGCATGCAGAAACACTTTTGCAAGGCCTCGAAGTCCATAAAGGACTGCGTATTTTGAAGTTCAATGTGGACGAAGACGCTTTCGGTTCCAATTACGCCCTCCTTCGACAGTTCCTATCGGACAACAGAAACGTAACAGTGATGAATGAAGACGATGAAATATATACAGATGAAGCAGATATCAATCAACTCTATTCACTCAACCGCATTTACCTGGGCTCGGCAGATCTCGTAGTAATACCACTTAGAGAGATCATCGTTGATAGCGACCGCCTTGAGAAAAACGGCTTTAAGTGATTTCCGGCATTCCTCTCTTTTCCTCCCTGATCACGCGGATGCACTGTATGATCTCCTTCATCACGTCAGTGTCGAGGTAGAGGAACATAATAAGAATGATCCACTCAGCGCGATGCTCCGAAGCGAAATCAACTTTACAGCTTCAGTTCCTGGCTGATTGATAGACGAGCAGAAAGAAGCTGCATTTCAGTGCTTTGCGGCTATAAATGTCTCAAAGCTTGCATTTACCGTCGTCCTCAACGTACTTTTTAGATAAGGAGCGTGCGCCTACGTTTTCAAGACAACGTCGCCCACGCACAGCTACACACTAGACAAGCTAAGAAGTCTCTCTTTACAAAATATCATCTACGATTACATCATTATTTCTCATAACATCTAAAAAAGAGCAATTGAATCATCACAACACATAGAACGACGAACACTAGAGTAATACTATATGCAACAACAAAGCAACGCTTCTCTTTCATCGACCGGATGATACAAACGCACGATTTGGAAGGACATGATCATAGAAACGCTCGTATTTGAACAAATACTTCTTGTAAGCTTCTACCGACGAGAAACCAGGTGGTATGGATGTCGGGTCGACGTCAAGGCTGTCAACGATCTCATCCGTGAAAGCACTCCAGTGGGCTGGATGAACCAATTCGCCACAACGATTCCAAAAATAGGCGTCTTCTTCCAACACAGTCTCGAGGCATTCATCGCCATACAGACTGCGTTCAAATTCAATCTCCTGACAAATGACATCGCACTCCGCTTGCAAGGTCTCGAGGTCACGATATAACGAACGCTTTTGCTCGGCTGTAAACAAACAATGATGGGGAATCTCTTTCACCGTCGTAAGATCCGAAGCAAATCGAACACGACGAGGCACAGGATGACTGGATGGAGCAATCTTGAGCGAAGAGTGTAACGTCACCGAAGGAGTGCTCGTCTTTAATACTCCCTTTTGAGTCTTGTTCACCGTCAACAGCGGTTCTTCACGCAATACGGTAAGGGACAGAAGGAAAGAAGAGATTTCATCATCATTGTCGACATCGAAATCACGTGGAAGCAACGATTCCGCGACACCCGCGTCGCAATCAGAGAGACAGGGAACATCGTCAACATTTTCGGCTTGCAACGACCACAGAGGGCTTGTCAGTCGCTGTAGCGTGTCGAAAATCGTCTCTGAGGGACTCTTGGAGCATGAAAGGTGGTTTTGTTTGCTGTAAACTTGCATTTTGATTCAAAATAGATGAAACAATGAGGAATTTGGTAAAACGGGGTTGTTTTGTGCGCTAGAGTGAATACAGTAAAAGGCTTGCTGCGGACTGATCGACGGCTGACGGACCGACTAATTTTCTACGACTGCCCTGGTACAAAATCGTGTAAGTAGCTCTCACGTAGAGCTTGTAGACTAACGTTTACTCACGAAGAAACGAGAGCGAGGAGCGAGGACGGATTAAAGCTTTGAAGAGCCTGATTTCTTTTGAAAGATCTCTGATAATTACGAAGTGATTTGAAAGCACAACGCGTATTGTGTGAAAAGTCACCTTGCGCTGCAAGCTTCAACAAAAGACGACGATACAATACGATACAATACGGTACGATACACAACAACAAAGACGACGTTACCAAAAAAAACCAAGGGGAGGCAGTTCATAGCTATAAAACTGAATACGGAGTATTTTTTTTAAGAATCATCTACAATAATCACTACTTAACACTTGACATATAACAAGAGCGGTTGAATCATTTCAAATCGCCACTACGGGGAGCACAATACAGGGAAAACGAGACAAAATACGCAGTCGAGAAAACGCTTACGAATCAAGGGATCAAGGATGGAAGACTCTTTTCCGCATGGCGTTGTCAAAGTATTGCTCATACTTGGACAACTCATCACTTTGCTTGTACTCGTTCAGTGAGGAAAAGCCAACGACGGGAGTATCGAGGGGAAGACTTGGAAGAATTTCATTCACATACACGAGCCAGTGTGCTGGATGGACTAACTCTCCAAGATGGTTGCGGAAGAAACACCCTTCTTCCAGCGCATCAGCGGCGCCGCAAAGACGTAAACGACGCTCAAACCTGATCTCCAGGCAGATCTCATCCTTCTCTGCCTGCAACGCACGCTTGTCGCGATACAACGAACGCTTTTCCTCGGCCGTCAACGAATTATGATGGGGAATCTCCTTGACAGTGTAGAAACCGGGCACAAATTGTACACGGCGAGACGCACGATGATTTTCAAGAAAAGAACTGCTTGAAGAGCCACGAGACGAAGTGACATTCAACGAAAGCAGCGCCTGAACAGTGCTCTGTGCCCACGCGGCGTTCTCGTTCTCGCAAATCCACGACTGCATCTCTTCACGCGATTCCGCAAACGAAAGAATGAACGACATCTCGTTATCAGGAATCAATTCACAAGGAACGGAATCGGAGAGGAAGGGGACATCATCATCATTGTCGTCTCGAAAGTCGACAGGTGATCGAAGAGAAGCGAACAACGACTGAACAGGGCCTTCCGTGCGCTGCCGCTTGCAATCACTTGTCACCAAGTCGCTCTGGGAGCATGAAAGATAGTCTCGTTTGGTAGAAAGTCGCATTTTGATTCAAAATAGATGAAACAACAAGGATTTTGGTAATTGGGGTTGTTTTTGTGCGCTTTGCTGCTGCGCTGCTGCGGACCGATGGGCGGATGGACGGACGTATACGTGTACCACTAAGATATTGTAGTGGGATGCACGTCATTTGTTGGGTAGCGCTCCGATTTATTATGTACACTGTCTTGCAGAGTTAGTTAGTTAAAAGGAAGAAAAAAATACGCCGCACCGCAAATAATAATACACTCCCCAGCTAGACTAGGTCTAGACTAGTTGATGGGTACCTGTTAACGTTCCATTAAGAATGTCAATCTTGATATCGACATTTGCATTGTCAGCAGCTTCGAAGTGCGAATGAATAGTTTCTAGCTTCTAAGGTAGTTTGTAGTCGAATGAATAGTCCGTTCACCGGAATGCCACTTGACCAATCCTATAGAGTAAACGCAATGAATATACTATAGACTAATATTTTCAAAACAATTTCTAATTACTTGATATGATGTGGATGAAATTTAATGTCTTAAATGGATCGCAATGAAAACGACAACGCAAATAACTACGACGATAACGATTGATTACAAAACACAACGCAGAGAGCAAACACAACGACTCCAGCTCGTCACACTTCAACAGGATCATCTTGGATCAGTTCTTCGGCAATGGATGTATTGTATTTACGCGCATAAAATTCCAGGACGCCGTAATATTCTTCAAAGGACACGAAACCAGGTACCTTCATGTCGCGAGGAAGGGTTGGAAGGATTTCACGCACAAACGAACGAAAATGGGCTGGATGGACCAACTTGCCCTCGTGATTTGGATAGAACATCTCTTCCTCTAGTGCATTTTCAATGCAGTGCTTGCTGTCTTCATACTGCTGCTCCTTTAGGCTCTTCTCCTTCTTGGTACTCTTGACGCCATACAAGGAACGCTTCTCGTCTTCCGTCAACGACTGATGGCTTTGAATGGGTACAACAGTCACATGCTGTGCGAAAGTGACACGACGAGTGGGAGGACTGAAAAAGTCGTCAAGAGCGGCGTCATAATCACAAGCGAAACACAACGCTTGTCGACCGGGGACCGCAGCAACGCCAGGGCAACCTTCCGCTGCCAGATAGTCATATTCCGGTGCTTCGGACAGCAGCTCCTCACCACAAGGACGAGAATTATCAATATCCCAGACAATGATACGATTAGGATTGCGAGGGACACTTTCCGGAGCAGCAGCTTCACGGTCAAACGCTACGACATCATCTCCGGCGTCGTGGCGAGAACGGAATGCAGCCAACAGCTTGCGGAAAGGACGAATCGTTTGTCGACGCTTTTCCATTGTCTTCTGATGACTTTTGTTACGTCGAAGGTAGTTAAAACGGCAAGAAACTTTCATGTTTAGTTCAGAATTGATAAATCAATAAAGATATCGGTAAAATGGGGTGTTTTTTTTTTTGTGTGATTGAGAATAATAAGCATACGTTGCTGCTGCGGGCTGCGGAGTGTGGACTATGTCTTAGCGGTAACGATACTGAGAGATTATGTATACCAAGTCGAATGCAACAGGTTACGCTTTACCTGGTACAATAGCGCTACCTGGTATGTTCACACCAGAAAATAGGCAGTAATACGGAGTTCAATCAGCTTCTATTACTAGGCAAATAATAGGAAACAGAAACAAGCTGCAATAAGATGTCGCTTTGTAGCTATAACTGTTTTTAAGCTTGCTCTCACCAAGTTATACCAAGAATTTTTAAGCTTGCATTACCGTCGTTCTCAACGTACTTTTTAGATAAGGAGCGTGCGCCTACGTTTTCAAGACAACGTCGCCCACGCACAGCTACACACTAGACAAGCTAAGAAGTCTCTCTTTACAAAATATCATCTACGATTACATCAAAGCGAAATCAACTTTACAGCTTCAGTTCCTGGCTGATTGATAGACGAGCAGAAAGAAGCTGCATTTCAGTGCTTTGCGGCTATAAATGTCTCAAAGCTTGCATTTACCGTCGTCCTCAACGTACTTTTTAGATAAGGAGCGTGCGCCTACGTTTTCAAGACAACGTCGCCCACGCACAGCTACACACTAGACAAGCTAAGAAGTCTCTCTTTACAAAATATCATCTACGATTACATCATTATTTCTCATAACATCTAAAAAAGAGCAATTGAATCATCACAACACATAGAACGACGAACACTAGAGTAATACTATATGCAACAACAAAGCAACGCTTCTCTTTCATCGACCGGATGATACAAACGCACGATTTGGAAGGACATGATCATAGAAACGCTCGTATTTGAACAAATACTTCTTGTAAGCTTCTACCGACGAGAAACCAGGTGGTATGGATGTCGGGTCGACGTCAAGGCTGTCAACGATCTCATCCGTGAAAGCACTCCAGTGGGCTGGATGAACCAATTCGCCACAACGATTCCAAAAATAGGCGTCTTCTTCCAACACAGTCTCGAGGCATTCATCGCCATACAGACTGCGTTCAAATTCAATCTCCTGACAAATGACATCGCACTCCGCTTGCAAGGTCTCGAGGTCACGATATAACGAACGCTTTTGCTCGGCTGTAAACAAACAATGATGGGGAATCTCTTTCACCGTCGCAAGATCCGAAGCAAATTGAACACGACGAGGCACAGGATGACTGGACGGAGCAATCTTGAGCGAAGAGTGTAACGTCACCGAAGGAGTGCTCGTCTTTAATACTCCCTTTTGAGTCTTGTTCACCGTCAACAGCGGTTCTTCACGCAATACGGTAAGGGACAGAAGGAAAGAAGAGATTTCATCATCATTGTCGACATCGAAATCACGTGGAAGCAACGATTCCGCGACACCCGCGTCGCAATCAGAGAGACAGGGAACATCGTCAACATTTTCGGCTTGCAACGACCACAGACGGCTTGTCGGCCGCTGTCGCGTGTCGAAAATTGTCTCCAAGGGACTCTTGGAGCATGAAAGGCGGTTTTGTTTGCTGTAAACTTGCATTTTGATTCAAAATAGATGAAACAATGAGGAATTTGGTAAAACGGGGTTGTTTTGTGCGCTAGAGTGAATACAGTAAAAGGCTTGCTGCGGACTGATCGACGGCTGACGGACCGACTAATTTTCTACGACTGCCCTGGTACAAAATCGTGTAAGTAGCTCTCACGTAGAGCTTGTAGACTAACGTTTACTCACGAAGAAACGAGAGCGAGGAGCGAGGACGGATTAAAGCTTTGAAGAGCCTGATTTCTTTTTGAAAGATCTCTGATAATTACGAAGTGATTTGAAAGCACAACGCGTATTGTGTGAAAAGTCACCTTGCGCTGCAAGCTTCAACAAAAGACGACGATACAATACGATACAATACGGTACGATACACAACAACAAAGACGACGTTACCAAAAAAAACTAAGGAGAGGCAGTTCATAGCTATAAAACTGAATACGGAGTATTTTTTTTAAGAATCATCTACAATAATCACTACTTAACACTTGACATATAACAAGAGCGGTTGAATCATTTCAAATCGCTACTACGGGGAGCACAATACAGGGAAAACGAGACAAAATACGCAGTCGAGAAAACGCTTACGAATCAAGGGATCGAGGATGGAAGACTCTTTTCCGCATGGCGTTGTCAAAGTATTGCTCATACTTGGACAACTCATCACTTTGCTTGTACTCGTTCAGTGAGGAAAAGCCAACGACGGGAGTATCGAGGGGAAGACTTGGAAGAATTTCATTCACATACACGAGCCAGTGTGCTGGATGGACTAACTCTCCAAGATGGTTGCGGAAGAAACACCCTTCTTCCAGCGCATCAGCGGCGCCGCAAAGACGTAAACGACGCTCAAACCTGATCACCAGGCAAATTTCATCCTTCTCTGCCTGCAACGCACGCTTGTCGCGATACAACGAACGCTTTTCCTCGGCCGTCAACGAATTATGATGGGGAATCTCCTTGACAGTGTAGAAACCGGGCACAAATTGTACACGGCGAGACGCACGATGATTTTCAAGAAAAGAACTGCTTGAAGAGCCACGAGACGAAGTGACATTCAACGAAAGCAGCGCCTGAACAGTGCTCTGTGCCCACGCGGCGTTCTCGTTCTCGCAAATCCACGACTGCATCTCTTCACGCGATTCCGCAAACGAAAGAATGAACGACATCTCGTTATCAGGAATCAATTCACAAGGAACGGAATCGGAGAGGAAGGGGACATCATCATCATTGTCGTCTCGAAAGTCGACAGGTGATCGAAGAGAAGCGAACAACGACTGAACAGGGCCTTCCGTGCGCTGCCGCTTGCAATCACTTGTCACCAAGTCGCTCTGGGAGCATGAAAGATAGTCTCGTTTGGTAGAAAGTCGCATTTTGATTCAAAATAGATGAAACAACAAGGATTTTGGTAATTGGGGTTGTTTTTGTGCGCTTTGCTGCTGCGCTGCTGCGGACCGATGGGCGGATGGACGGACGTATACGTGTACCACTAAGATATTGTAGTGGGATGCACGTCATTTGTTGGGTAGCGCTCCGATTTATTATGTACACTGTCTTGCAGAGTTAGTTAGTTAAAAGGAAGAAAAAATACGCCGCACCGCAAATAATAATACACTCCCCAGCTAGACTAGGTCTAGACTAGTTGATGGGTACCTGTTAACGTTCCATTAAGAATGTCAATCTTGATATCGACATTTGCATTGTCAGCAGCTTCGAAGTGCGAATGAATAGTTTCTAGCTTCTAAGGTAGTTTGTAGTCGAATGAATAGTCCGTTCACCGGAATGCCACTTGACCAATCCTATAGAGTAAACGCAATGAATATACTATAGACTAATATTTTCAAAACAATTTCTAATTACTTGATATGATGTGGATGAAATTTAATGTCTTAAATGGATCGCAATGAAAACGACAACGCAAATAACTACGACGATAACGATTGATTACAAAACACAACGCAGAGAGCAAACACAACGACTCCAGCTCGTCACACTTCAACAGGATCATCTTGGATCAGTTCTTCGGCAATGGATGTATTGTATTTACGCGCATAAAATTCCAGGACGCCGTAATATTCTTCAAAGGACACGAAACCAGGTACCTTCATGTCGCGAGGAAGGGTTGGAAGGACTTCACGCACAAACGAACGAAAATGGGCTGGATGGACCAACTTGCCCTCGTGATTTGGATAGAACATCTCTTCCTCTAGTGCATTTTCAATGCAGTGCTTGCTGTCTTCATATTGCTGCTCCTTTAGGCTCTTCTCCTTCTTGGTACTCTTGACGCCATACAAGGAACGCTTCTCGTCTTCCGTCAACGACTGATGGCTTTGAATGGGTACAACAGTCACATGCTGTGCGAAAGTGACACGACGAGTGGGAGGACTGAAAAAGTCGTCAAGAGCGGCGTCATAATCACAAGCGAAACACAACGCTTGTCGACCGGGGACCGCAGCAACGCCAGGGCAACCTTCCGCTGCCAGATAGTCATATTCCGGTGCTTCGGACAGCAGCTCCCCACCACGAGGACGAGAATTATCAATATCCCAGACAATGATACGATAAGGATTGCGAGGGACACTTTCCGGAGCAGCAGCTTCACGGTCAAACGATACAACATCATCTCCGGCGTCGTGGCGAGAACGGAATGCAGCCAACAGCTTGCGGAAAGGACGAATCGTTTGTCGACGCTTTTCCATTGTCTTCTGATGACTTTTGGGACGTCGAAGGTAGTTAAAACGGCAAGAAACTTTCATGATTGGTGCAGAATTGATGAAACAATAAAGATATCGGTAAAATGGGGTGTTTTTTTGTGTGAGAATAATAAAGCATACCAGGTACGTTGCTGCTGCGGGCTGCAAAGTGTGGACTATGTCTTAGTGGTAACGATACTGAGAGATTATGTATACCAAGTCGAATGCAACAGGTTACGCTTTACCTGGTACAATAGCGCTACCTGGTATGTTCACACCAGAAAATAGGCAGTAATACGGAGTTCAATCAGCTTCTATTACTAGGCAAATAATAGGAAACAGAAACAAGCTGCAATAAGATGTTGCTTTGTAGCTATAACTGTTTTTAAGCTTGCTCTCACCAAGTTATACCAAGAATTTTTAAGCTTGCATTACCGTCGTCCTCAACGTACTTTTTTAGATAAGGAGCGTGCGCCTACGTTTTCAAGACAACGTCGCCCACGCACAGCTACACACTAGACAAGCTAAGAAGTCTCTCTTTACAAAATATCATCTACGATTACATCATTATTTCTCATAACATCTAAAAAAGAGCAATTGAATCATCACAACACATAGAACGACGAACACTAGAGTAATACTATATGCAACAACAAAGCAACGCTTCTCTTTCATCGACCGGATGATACAAACGCACGATTTGGAAGGACATGATCATAGAAACGCTCGTATTTGAACAAATACTTCTTGTAAGCTTCTACCGACGAGAAACCAGGTGGTATGGATGTCGGGTCGACGTCAAGGCTGTCAACGATCTCATCCGTGAAAGCACTCCAGTGGGCTGGATGAACCAATTCGCCACAACGATTCCAAAAATAGGCGTCTTCTTCCAACACAGTCTCGAGGCATTCATCGCCATACAGACTGCGTTCAAATTCAATCTCCTGACAAATGACATCGCACTCCGCTTGCAAGGTCTCGAGGTCACGATATAACGAACGCTTTTGCTCGGCTGTAAACAAACAATGATGGGGAATCTCTTTCACCGTCGTAAGATCCGAAGCAAATCGAACACGACGAGGCACAGGATGACTGGATGGAGCAATCTTGCGCGAAGAGTGTAACGTCACCGAAGGAGTGCTCGTCTTTAATACTCCCTTTTGAGTCTTGTTCACCGTCAACAGCGGTTCTTCACGCAATACGGTAAGGGACAGAAGGAAAGAAGAGATTTCATCATCATTGTCGACATCGAAATCACGTGGAAGCAACGATTCCGCGACACCCGCGTCGCAATCAGTGAGACAGGGAACATCGTCAACATTTTCGGCTTGCAACGACCACAGAGGGCTTGTCAGTCGCTGTAGCGTGTCGAAAATCGTCTCCGAGGGACTCTTGGAGCATGAAAGGTGGTTTTGTTTGCTGTAAACTTGCATTTTGATTCAAAATAGATGAAACAATGAGGAATTTGGTAAAACGGGGTTGTTTTGTGCGCTAGAGTGAATACAGTAAAAGGCTTGCTGCGGACTGATCGACGGCTGACGGACCGACTAATTTTCTACGACTGCCCTGGTACAAAATCGTGTAAGTAGCTCTCACGTAGAGCTTGTAGACTAACGTTTACTCACGAAGAAACGAGAGCGAGGAGCGAGGACGGATTAAAGCTTTGAAGAGCCTGATTTCTTTTTGAAAGATCTCTGATAATTACGAAGTGATTTGAAAGCACAACGCGTATTGTGTGAAAAGTCACCTTGCGCTGCAAGCTTCAACAAAAGACGACGATACAATACGATACGATACCATACCTTACGATACACAACAACAAAGACGACGTTACCAAGAAAACTAAGGAGAGGCAGTTCATAGCTATAAAACTGAATACGGAGTATTTTTTTTAAGAATCATCTACAATAATCACTACTTAAAACTTGACATATAACAAGAGCGGTTGAATCGTTTCAAATCGCTACTACGGGGAGCACAATACAGGGAAAACGAGACAAAATACGCAGTCGAGAAAACGCTTACGAATCAAGGGATCGAGGGATGGAAGACTCTTTTCCGCATGGCGTTGTCAAAGTATTGCTCATACTTGGACAACTCATCACTTTGCTTGTACTCGTTCAGTGAGGAAAAGCCAACGACGGGAGTATCGAGGGGAAGACTTGGAAGAATTTCATTCACATACACGAGCCAGTGTGCTGGATGGACTAACTCTCCAAGATGGTTGCGGAAGAAACACCCTTCTTCCAGCGCATCAGCGGCGCCGCAAAGACGTAAACGACGCTCAAACCTGATCTCCAGGCAGATCTCATCCTTCTCTGCCTGCAACGCACGCTTGTCGCGATACAACGAACGCTTTTCCTCGGCCGTCAACGAATTATGATGGGGAATCTCCTTGACAGTGTAGAAACCGGGCACAAATTGTACACGGCGAGACGCACGATGATTTTCAAGAAAAGAACTGCTTGAAGAGCCACGAGACGAAGTGACATTCAACGAAAGCAGCGCCTGAACAGTGCTCTGTGCCCACGCGGCGTTCTCGTTCTCGCAAATCCACGACTGCATCTCTTCACGCGATTCCGCAAACGAAAGAATGAACGACATCTCGTTATCAGGAATCAATTCACAAGGAACGGAATCGGAGAGGAAGGGGACATCATCATCATTGTCGTCTCGAAAGTCGACAGGTGATCGAAGAGAAGCGAACAACGACTGAACAGGGCCTTCCGTGCGCTGCCGCTTGCAATCACTTGTCACCAAGTCGCTCTGGGAGCATGAAAGATAGTCTCGTTTGGTAGAAAGTCGCATTTTGATTCAAAATAGATGAAACAACAAGGATTTTGGTAATTGGGGTTGTTTTTGTGCGCTTTGCTGCTGCGCTGCTGCGGACCGATGGGCGGATGGACGGACGTATACGTGTACCACTAAGATATTGTAGTGGGATGCACGTCATTTGTTGGGTAGCGCTCCGATTTATTATGTACACTGTCTTGCAGAGTTAGTTAGTTAAAAGGAAGAAAAAAATACGCCGCACCGCAAATAATAATACACTCCCCAGCTAGACTAGGTCTCTAGACTAGTTGATGGGTCCCTGTTAACGTTCCATTAAGAATGTCAATCTTGATATCGACATTTGCATTGTCAGCAGCTTCGAAGTGCGAATGAATAGTTTCTAGCTTCTAAGGTAGTTTGTAGTCGAATGAATAGTCCGTTCACCGGAATGCCACTTGACCAATCCTATAGAGTAAACGCAATGAATATACTATAGACTAATATTTTCAAAACAATTTCTAATTACTTGATATGATGTGGATGAAATTTAATGTCTTAAATGGATCGCAATGAAAACGACAACGCAAATAACTACGACGATAACGATTGATTACAAAACACAACGCAGAGAGCAAACACAACGACTCCAGCTCGTCACACTTCAACGGGATCATCTTGGATCAGTTCTTCGGCAATGGATGTATTGTATTTACGCGCATAAAATTCCAGGACGCCGTAATATTCTTCAAAGGACACGTAACCAGGTACCTTCATGTCGCGAGGAAGGGTTGGAAGGACTTCACGCACAAACGAACGAAAATGGGCTGGATGGACCAACTTGCCCTCGTGATTTGGATAGAACATCTCTTCCTCTAGTGCATTTTCAATGCAGTGCTTGCTGTCTTCATACTGCTGCTCCTTTAGGCTCTTCTCCTTCTTGGTACTCTTGACGCCATACAAGGAACGCTTCTCGTCTTCCGTCAACGACTGATGGCTTTGAATGGGTACAACAGTCACATGCTGTGCGAAAGTGACACGACGAGTGGGAGGACTGAAAAAGTCGTCAAGAGCGGCGTCATAATCACAAGCGAAACACAACGCTTGTCGACCGGGGACCGCAGCAACGCCAGGGCAACCTTCCGCTGCCAGATAGTCATATTCCGGTGCTTCGGACAGCAGCTCCTCACCACAAGGACGAGAATTATCAATATCCCAGACAATGATACGATTAGGATTGCGAGGGACACTTTCCGGAGCAGCAGCTTCACGGTCAAACGCTACGACATCATCTCCGGCGTCGTGGCGAGAACGGAATGCAGCCAACAGCTTGCGGAAAGGACGAATCGTTTGTCGACGCTTTTCCATTGTCTTCTGATGACTTTTGGGACGTCGAAGATAGCTAAAACGGCAAGAAACTTTCATGTTTGGTTCAGAATTGATGAATCAATAAAGATATCGGTAAATTGGGGTGTTTTTGTGCGAGAGTGCGGAAATCGAGGCGCTACTGCGGATTGCGGATGGACTGACGGTCGACGTCGCATTCGTAACTCAATTGAGTCAGTCACTTTTTTCGGATTTAGTCTTTATAGGAAGAGTAGGACGAAGCAACGCGAACTCCAGACATACACGGTTCTCCGAGCGTGCGAAGAAACAACAAACAGCAACAATTCTCATTTTTGACATTCTTTCTTTCCTTCTTTCGCCTTCATCGGCCACAATTGAGACAATTCATAGCAAATTCAACAATGACCGACACGACATCGTCCCATCCGGATTTAGAAGCCGGCGAATCATCCACATTACCGCCCAAACGCAGCGACAGTCGTCTCTTGAATGGTCTTCAACGACCCGGCACAAAAGCCCCGAAAGATGCCTTGAAGGCCGTCTATGCCGCGGGTGTCTACAAGGCGAATTTACCTCTCGATATACTGCTGGTACAAACCTTCATGGCCGGTTTTTATATCGCCATGGCGGGACAATTCTTTCTCAGTGTCGGTGGTGATTTTTTAGGAGCCGCCATGTTTCCTGTCGGGTTGGTGGCCGTCGTTTTAACAAGTGGGGAATTGTTTACCGGAGATGCGTTAGTCTTTATTACCGCATGGTTGGGACAAAAGTCACCTCCAAGCAGTTAGCGCGCAACTGGACTGTTGCGTGGCTCGGCAATTTCCTGGGCGCATTGACTTGGGCCTCCTTATTGAGTTACGCGTCGGATGCTCTGCACGACAAAGGACAAGTGGAATTAGCGATTCATATCGCGCAAAAGAAAGCCTTGCAACCATGGTTTCATATCTTTTTGAAAGGCATTGGGGCGAATGTCATGGTGTGTTTGGGAATATGGATGGCCACGTGTTCCGAAGAAGTGGCGGGCAAAATATTGGCCATTTGGTTCCCTACCACAGGCTTTGTGATCATGGGATTCGAACATTCCATTGCCAATCAATACTTTTTACCCCTCGGAATGATGTTGATGGCACAACATCCCGAAATTGAAGGTCCTCGCATCACGGTACAACACCTCCTTTTTAAGGCATTGTTGCCAGCGACCTTGGGAAATTTGGTCGGTGGCGGTATCTTCATTGGTGCCATTTATTGGTACGCCTTTGATTCGATGGAATCGATGAATCGCGTTAGAGAACGAATTGGGCGGGCGTGGTCGTCACGGCCGCATTATCATCACAAAAAGCAGGATCAACACGAACAGGCTTCTCAAGATAGTGCCTGAGATCCTATACGATGAATGACGTGAGACGTTGGCGAAGAAACTAACTTGTCAACAAAAACATCTCTAGTGTAACGTTTGTATCTATCATAGTAACCATCCCCTTTCATACAGCATGTGATTCTTCTATTCATTCAAATGCACCTTCACCATCACTGAAACCATCATTGTCACTACTAAACTGACAATATCCGGGTGTGACAAGTTCGCGGAATTCGTGGGACTTGTACAGTTTGGGCCAATCCAACAACATCAGATGCAAACGGACTAGATTCCATTCTTCTTGACCTTCGGCTTTGTTGGAAGTGGGCAACGATACAACACGACAGCGACCGCAACACAAAAGGCCGCTTTCCCCACACGTACAAACAGTGAAACAAGCGTGGGACTATCCGCATCTTGCGTTGACAGCAATTTCTGGGCCATGGGCGTCGTTCCCGATCGCCATTGATTCTGTCGAATAAACCACGTCAAAATTTGTCCATCTTCCAGCCATTCGTTGGGAAAACTGCGGGGTTGACCACGACCGGGTGTTTGTGGCATATTCACAAACAGAAAAAAGGCATTCTCCATTTCAATCAATCCGGAACGTTGCTGAAAATCGAGTTTTCCTCCCTCCGGTATAGGCAGGAACGGCATGACACAGCGATCTTTGGATTTGCCAACGTAAGCTCCCAGCAGCGAATCCATTCTCTTATGGAAGGTCGGTACATCGATCGAAATCATGTGTGATGGATATCGAACGATACCTTCTCGATCCGTGTAAGGCCGGTCACCTTCCATGTCCGATGGTCCCGATGGATAACGCGGCGGATCATCTCCTGTCGACCAGTCTATCATTATAGATTCGATTTGTGAGTCCTACGTCCACGCATCATTCATTATCATCACGTTTGCGACTTACGTTGATTCACCACAAAATGGTCACCAACCACTCGCTTAGCATTTAACTTTCGAATCACTTGAGCGTCGGTATCACTATCCAGAAAGAGAAAACGCCACGACACGAGCGTATTGAGAAACAATCGATCGTCTTTCCACCGTCCCACTTGAGGGTGATGAAAAAATCCGCATGGACCGCTTTCAGAAGGAGTTCCGTGATCACGGGTGTCACCGCCGCATCCAACGACGCGTACTCGATTTGTTCCATCGTAAGAGGACGTGCGGACCAATTGGAGCACTGTTCCTCTTTCTGTAGAGCCTTGCCTAAGAATGTTTCGCACAACCGACTAAGCGATGACGTCGCGGTTCGTGCATTCCGTTGTTTGTTGATGTGCATCACTCGTTTCGCCAGCACCGACGATTCCAAGACCGAATGAATGGTCTGCAGTGCCGTTATGTGGGGATAACTCGCCGCGAGCTGACGCAAATCGTGTACGACTTGGAATCCCGTTTTAATGAGACGTTGTGAAGTCAAGAGATCTGCCAACACTTGCGCCACAGCCATTTCTAGAAAATTCATGGGAGTACTCGTCATTTGCAAAGGCCGCAACAGGGCTTGCAAGTCAAGCAAATACACTTTTCGTAAGGGGTGCAACGAAATTTGCAAAAGCAACACCGGCTGTGGTTCCTGCCGTGATGTCGTGTAAAAACTCGGCAGCCATTCACAATCCAAACCCACCAGTCCTGTCGCAAAGCTATCGTCGGCCGTTTGTGTCGTCAATTGCAACAACATTTGGGACAAATCGTTCGAAAAGTGTTGTACCGTTTCCATCGTATCGACCACCAAAATATGCTTCTTGTAGTATTCTTCGACACGCTGCCCCGGCTCCGGCTCGTAAAGATCCTGCAGTTGCAAGTAAAGGGTTTCGTCTTCGGGAACCGATGTAACAATGACGGGACGTGGTCGAATCCCCAACACGCTGGATGCTTGTTTGGACCACAGTGATTTGGTGATTATCCCTTCCGCCGGATCATCCAATGTACTCAATATTTGGTACGAGTACACGACCAAATCCAAAGTCTGATTCAAAACCCAATTCCGTAATGAATCGTGACTTTGGACGTTGGTGCGGGCTTCGATGAGCAATAATTGTCCCGGTTTGAGCCGTCGAATGACGTGCGCCCCTTCTTCCGTGTTCAAGTCCATGTGTCGCATCAATGTTTTCCCCGCGATAATTTGCACCGCCATGTCTTGACCCGTTCCGGGACATCTCCAGGGATACAAAAGAGAATCATTCTCTATAGTCGGCGGCCCGAGATCCCCAAAGACGAGACACCGGGCCATTTTCCGAACACTGGTCAAACGTCCCACAATCGTCACATCCACATTCTGCAACGGATTCTCCACATCCGGATGACGATTCAAAATTTGTTTCACGACATCTACATTCGGTGGTTCGACCGAAAAGAAGGGTTTATAGTGGGGTTTTTCAGGAGGTTCATCATTATTGAAAGCCGCAATCGGCGCCGTCCGAACATGGGGTTGTTGCAAAAGATATTCCAAGGGCAGAACACACGAGAGTTCCGGATGTCCTCCGCCACCATATAGTAAGTGATGGTCGAGGAGGGAAGCATCCATCACGGTCATTACCGGCCATGGCTGTAAACCCAGCAAGGGAGGCACCGTTCCGGGAGCGAAACCGCACAATGGACACAATCGATCCGCAGGACAGAGTTTCAAAACCAGACCGGTCACGTGTTGCAATTGTGTGACGTCCACACGGTGTGTCGCGGGTAAAATGGCTAAAACATACGTCCCGTCGTCGGCTTCAAAGACAATGGAATTGACATGAATGGCTTCCGACGGAATGTCGCGATCGTGAACCAACGCGGCGTTCGGTGTGGCTTCGACCAGACGCGACAATCGTACGAAGGAATCATTCTCGATGGCCGTAAAGGATGTATTGTTGTTGTAATGAGAGTCTCCGTTCAGTGAATTCATTTGAAGGAACTTTTTTTGTCTTCTCGTATTAGCAATGAGAAACGACTCGGTCAAAATGCGACACGAAAGAAAAAAGCCCGAGAAGAAGACTATACAACATTGCGGAAGACGATCATGCAGTCACCCCGTCGTCGAACAGTAAATTATCGAATCATATACAAAGAAAGAGAGAACAAAACTGCCAAAAGGAATAGTCTTTGGTTGCGGCTCGAAGATAATAATGCATGCAATAAAGAAGAAAAAAGAACAGCCGGCGCGAATCTTGTCTTATAGCAAAAGCGAAAAATGCGCTGGAGGAGGGAGAACGCAAACACATTTTGTTCTGAGTTAGTTAGGTACCGCTTTTATATTATTAGGTATCGGCCATAAAAACCAACGGAAATGGGCAGCCTTGAGCTATAGGTCATTCACGGCATTTGAGACATGAATTAACAACCAATTAATTTTTTATTATTCATTTGACATACCAGTACACTACGCCGAATATTGCGGCACAACAGATAATACATGCGATCCGGCATGTAATGACAAGTCCTTAGTGCCATAACTAGCAAATGCGAACGGATTCTCAGGTCGCTCGCACATAGCATCGTCTCCATTTGAGTCGTAAAAACAGAAAAGACGGCATTCTTCCACTTTTCCAGGTGAGGCTGCTTTTCAATTTCGCCATAGTCTTTAAATTGAATGTCGATGGAAAAATTGTTCTGCAGCCACGTTCGAAAGGGTCTCCCTATTTCGGGTGGACGGGTCGTCGGAGGATAGAAGGAGATCTTCCGAAGATACGAATGTTGGGATGCCGCATTCAGAATCTTCATCGTCGGGAACTCCAACGGCGAAACGTTGCTATAGATGCCCAAGACTTCCAAGCTATGGTTGTTCCGTAGCACGGTCAGTAACGACTGTTCCAAGTCGCGGGCGATGCTTCTCATCGAGATTTGCTTCAGATGGAGTTCTCTCAAGTTACAGTACGGTGAAGCTATCGCATTCAGCAATTGACCCATAAACTGACCGATGGTACGAGCTTCGTCACGGTCCCAATCGTAAAACCGGGAGATTTCCAGAGTTTCTGGACGGAAGGTTCCGTTCCGAAGAGCCTCCAGGACGGATGATCTCCCAGCTCTGTCAAACACAAAGAAGCGAACATCCACCACCAGGGCCCGAACGTTAGCTTTCGAAGTCAAAAGAGAGAGTTGTGGTGCGACTTCGGGTCCACAAAGATACAGTCGTTCAAAAACGGGATGCTTCGCACGGCTCAAAAATGCAATCAGTTTTGTGACACAATTGCAATGTGGAAAATAGGTCGAAGGAAAGATTTCTTTCCCATTTTGACTTTCTAGCCAGTCCACGATAGCTTGGCCTTTGTCCTCAAAATGACACGCGTGCATGTCAATTTCAAACTTTCGATGAGACACCAACTCAACAGATTGTTCGGCGCTGATGGAAAGCCAGCAGAAACTGTACTTGCGCAGAGAATAGTTGCATATTATGTGTCGCAACTGCTCCGGTGTAAGAATCAAGGCGTCTTTCGTGAATGCTGAGTTTCCCTGGATTTCCAGCTGTTGAGGATCTGTATCGTGCAGACAAAGAACACGGAATGCTACGGAGCGTAACGACGCAATATCATCCACTTTACCCACAAACTGTAACTCCGTGGCAAAGTCCCCGTTGCGGCGGCAGCTTAAGCCGACCAGTTCTCCTTCGAATATTTTGGTTTTTGAAGGTGCAACATAAACACCCGTATCTTCGATGTAAAGACGCTCAACTTTGTTCGCTTCCGCCCAAAAGACGTCAAGACTTTCGACGTCGTCTAAACAACTCAGGCAAAGTGACCTTCCTCTCGGAGACGCTTAATTGAGTACTTCATGGTGCTTTGTGTTGATTGCGATGATTGAAGTGGGGAATGATTGGTAATGGTGCGTTTTCGCTTGCGTTTTTCGTGCATCTCGTTATACGTTCTTGGTGCATCTCATTTCTTTTGTCATTACGGGTGCGCGCGGCCGCATAGTCTATCGTTTACTGTACAAACAGAACGTGTCGCAACAGCACATAATACTACGGACTACGGACATTGATGATTATTATTATTATTTATTCTTTCTCGTGGTGTGCTCTCTATAGACTCTAAACCTCAGCTCAAACAATAGACCTTTTTTAAAAAGTTATACGTAAGGCTAAGGCGAATAAATGGTAAAGGCACTGAGGCGTCGATTGCCTAAATGAACTAGCTATAGCTAACTCCGCTCGACATGCTTTCGTCTGGACGCTTTCAAGAGGCACAAACACCTCAGGTTCCTCTGGCGAATACATCTTGATTTCCGCATAACAGATAATACATGCGATCCGGCATTTGGTGACAGGTCGCCAATGCCATAACCAGTAAATAGGAGCGAGTTTTCTCGTCTTGAATTTGTTTCAGAGAGTTAAACTCTTTCGTAGCGATTGCAAAGACGGCTTTCAGCCACTTGGAAAGGTGCGCCTTCTTTGCCGACTCATTGAAATCCTTGAATTGAATATCGATTGAACGGTTTTTCTTCATCCATAATTGGAAAGGCTCGGCTAGTTTGGTTCCTGGCGGATCAATCGGCGGGTAGAAACAAATCGTTCGCAGACGCGGGTGTTTGGCTGCCGCACTGAGAATTGCCATTGGCGGAAACTGCAATTGACCCACGTCGCTATAAATACCCAGCACTCGCAGGCTTTTGTTCTTCTGTAGCATGTCCAGCAAGTATCGTTCCAAGTCACTGGCGATTTCTATCATAGTAAATTGTTTCATATGTAGCTCCTTCAATGCGCATTCACGTGACGATAATGCAGTAAGCAGTTTACTCAAGAATCGACCGACTAGAGGAGTTTCGTCGTGATTAAAGTTGTAAAATTGGGAGAGTTCGAGACTTTGTGGACGGAATGTTCCATCCCGGAGAGCTTCGATAAGCGGTGCTCTCCAACTTCCATCACATAAGAAGGAACGGACATCGGAAACTAAAGCATGGGCATTTGCTGACGCAACCAAAGTAGAAAGTTTGGGGGTACTTCGGTTCCACTAAGATAGAGCCTTTTCAAAACGGGATGCATAGCACGGCTCAAAAACACGAGAAACTTCGCCATACAATCGCAACCAGGAAAATAGGCTGAATGCATAACTTCTCTCCCATTCCTCGTCTCTAGCCAGTCAACAATCGCTTGACCTTTGTCTTCAAACTAACAATCAAATACATCAATTTCGAATTTTCGATGGGATACAATCTCAATCGATTGTTCGGCAATGATAGACAGATTACCGAAGCTGTATTTGCGCGATGGAAAAGTGCAAATGAGATTCCGCAATTGTGTGGGTGTAAAGATTAAGGGGCGCTTCTTCATTATGAAAAACTTTCCTTCGATCTGCAACTTTTGGGAACTTGGATCCGGAAGACAAAGGACACGGTATGTCACCGAGCGCAATGTCACAGTATCATCATGTATACCGACGAACGATAAGCCTGTTGAGTGATCCTCGTTACGGCAACATTTTAAGCCAACAAAATCTCCTACTGGTATGTTTATTCCGAGCGGTGCAACGTACACATTCGTATCTTCAATGTAAAGCCGCGCAACCTTTTTGACTTCCGCCCAAAAGACGTCAACACTTTCGACGGCATCCAAATTACCCAAGCGGAAGTGCCCTTCCTCACGAAGGCGCTTAATCGAATAGGTCATTTTGCCGATGAAGACTAGCGAGAAGATTAAGCACGGATCATCAAACGAGCAGTGACAACGAGCACATCTCGTTCGGATGACATATTTTTTCTCGTTTCGTTTCGTTACAAAATAAAGCGCGACGATTATGAAGCGGGATCCGGAACCTGTTTTGTGCAAAAATAAACTGATCGCTACGGTACTCAACATTGTATGAAAGACCTAAGGTCGTTATTAGCTCTCTTTAAAGTGAAGTCGAGATTATAAACAATTAAACCGGGAACCTCAAAGTAAATATTAAGATCTCACGGTCCAAGAAAGTTGATCAGATCGATCTAAAGAGAGGGCAACCATATCCTGCGTAAACATCCTGATTTGCGGTCAATAGATAGTAAACCCGATCCGGCATCTTGCAAAAAGTAGCTAGTGTCGTTACAAGCAAATGCGAACGAATCCTTTCGTCTTCCACTAATTTCAGCGCATCAAACTCCCGCGAAAACACAGAAAAGACGGCTTTCTGCCACTTCGAGAGATGGGGTATCTTCTCCTCATGACCGAAATCTTTGAACTTTACGCTGTGCAAGCGATTTTTCTTAGCCCATACCTGGAACTGCTCCTCTTTTGTTGGATCTGGTGGGTCGTAAGATGTGGGAGGATAAGAACAAATCTTCCGCAAACGCGGATGCTTTGTTGCAGCATTCATTATTCTCATTTACGGAAATTCCAGAGGAGCAACAGTGCTAAACACACCGAATACACGGAGACTCTTATTTCGCCGTAGCATATAGAGCAAGTAGTTATTCAACCCACGTGATATTTCCGCGAATTCAAAATGTTTCAGATGAAGCTCTTTCAACGAGCACTCGGGAGACGATATTGCATCGAGTAACTGGAATAAAACCTGCCGAATAATGGAACGTCACTCTCCCCGCATTCAAAAAAGCCCTCGGACACACAACTGATTTCAAGGCTTCGTGGACGAAACGTTCCGTCACGAAGAGATTGAAGTAGCGGTGCTCTCCATCCCTCGTTACAAAGAAAGAACTTGATATCCACCATCAGAGTATTGACGCTAGCTGCCGCAATTAAATGAGATAGTGGAGCCTTCGACCCGACATCGCTTCCCGTAAAATAAAGCTAATCGAACACTGGATACAAAGATCGACTCAAAACCTTGAGAAGCTTTTTGACGCAATCGCATTCGGGGAAATAGCAAGAATACATGGTTTTCGTCTCATTCTTATCTTTCAGCCAATCAACGATCGCTTGGCCTTTGTCATCGAACTGACACATGTGTACTTCAAACTCAAACTTTCGATGCGATACAATTTCCACGGATTGTGCTTCGGTGAGAAACAAGCGACGGAAAGTGTACTGTCGCGATGGATGCGTGCATATAATATGCCGCAATTGCTCTACCGTTAAAATTAACCGATCGTATTTGTCTCCGGGTTTGCTTGACAAGAATTTGCTTCCTTCGATCTCCAACGTTTGAGGACTTGCATCTGGAAGACACAAAACACGGAATGCCACCGAGCGCCATGAAAACAATATCAACATTTTTACCAACGAAGATCAAGCACGTTGGACGATTACTCTCACGACGATATTTCAAGCCGACAAACTCGCCTTCGAATGTCTTGGTGTTTCTCGGAGCAACATAAACACCCGTATCCTCGATATAAAGACGCTCAACCTTTCTAGCCTTCCTCCAGAAGACGTCAATACTTTCGACGTCATCCAAATTACTCAAGCAAAAGTGCCCTTCCTCTCGAAGGCGTTTGATCGTATAAGTCATGCTATGTCAAGAAGGAGGAGAACAGGATTGAATCATTGCATTTTATAGACTAGTATGCGATGCTTGTTGTGTCATCTCTGATATCTTCGCGAAATAAAATCGAGCAATGACAATACTAAAAGGAAATATCTTAAGGTTAACGTTCAATTTTCTACATGCACCGCCCGTCGACCTTTTTGTATTTTTATACTACTCCGTACTTTTTATACTCCGTATAAAATTGCCCGCCAAAACCTAAAAGATTATCGTCGAAACCGATAGAAAAGCAGAAAGGCAGTGCATAAAAGGGGGCCTTTATTAGCTTTCCCTTTACAATGTGCTAGTTTAATGAGTGCTTGGCGACGATGCGTCGAACTCGCCAGAGTCACGGAGCCAGCTAGCTAGCCTAGGTGGATTTCGGTCCTACCCGAGATATTTCCGTGTCCCGTACTACGACCTTTAACAACGGTGGACCCGATGTTTGGCCCGGTATTACACCTCGGATGCCCCTTTTGGTGGGCAAAGTCGCGAGTCGTTCCAGAAAGGCCATAGACGAAGCATCCAAAACTTGTCCAATCACACGACGGTTCTTATCCAGCGACGGCACAGGCCCCGCAGTAATTAAAAATGTACTTTCATACGCTTCATCCACTTGCTCGAAACCGGTTCCACCGTGTCCCAAACCTTTGCGCGGGACCGACACGAGACCTGCAACGTTGTGTGGGCGTATGGTTTCGGCGTCGTTTACCACCATCGTCGGGTCTGCTCGATTTTGCGGCACAAAGTTGTCAATGCGTGAGAGGTTGCGGGATCGTCCATATGCCACCGATTGACTTGGGACACCGAAACTAACGGTAGTGCCCGGCACAATAGAATCGATGACACCTCCACGTTTCAACGAAACGGGCGCGGTGACACTGCCGATGGGTTCGTTACTGGAGGGAACAGAAAAACCTTCACTGGACAAAAACTCCAACAATTGCTGTACACTGGTCGGTGCATCATTTCCGTACAATCCCAATCGCAAAATTCCTACTTCCCCACGACCAATTTCAATTTGCAGGGCGGCCACATAAGTAATGTCGGAAGCTGGCGTCGGCACCGGTTGTCCTCGCAGCGGTTCGTCCCGTAATTTTCCGTCCGTACCACACAAAGGATCCGACGGATCGCATCGGTCTTTGCCGCCCCAATTCCATCCAACCGCACCGTCCCATTCGCCCACTTCCAAACAATTTCCAGCCTTGCGACAGGTGGATTCACTGCTGCCGACGGCTTGCACGACAGCGGCGTTAGCCAATTGCGATGGTACAAGGACGGAGACGACTGTTGAAGTGATTAGTTGTTGCATTGCCTGTCGGCGAGACGTGATTTCATTCATTTTAGTATCATCGTCTTGTGCATGCCGACGAGTCTGAAACAGAAAATGTCGAGTGAGCAATCGAGCCGATTGGTTTATCCATGCGTGACACGATGTTATTGAAGAGAAAAGAACAAGAGCAACTTTAACAAATCTTCTCATTTTCGGGATATATCAGTGGTCAAGCTAGTTTATTTTGTCGATTTTAGAATGATTTTGACAACAAGCGTTATCATATTACTTTGTATTGTTGCTCATGGAGTTGAGGTTTTGCCGATCTTGCACATGAGTGAAGTTTTGTACCAGGTTTTACGCATACTACAGTATGTACGTACAGGACAAAAGCTGACAGTACCGTTGCGAGACATTTCCAGCACTCCTTAGTCCCTGTCCGCTGTCCGCAGTCCGCAGCAGCATTTGTTTTCTCGCACAAAAACACCCCATTTTACCGAAATCTTTATTGATTCATCAATTCTGAACTAAACATGAAAGTTTCTTGCCGTTTTAACTACCTTCGACGTAACAAAAGTCATCAGAAGACAATGGAAAAGCGTCGACAAACGATTCGTCCTTTCCGCAAGCTGTTGGCTGCATTCCGTTCTCGCCACGACGCCGAAGATGATGTCGTAGCGTTTGACCGTGAAGCTGCTGCTCCGGAAAGTGTCCCTCGCAATCCTTATCGTATCATTGTCTGGGATATTGATAATTCTCGTCCTTGTGGTGAGGAGCTGCTGTCCGAAGCACCGGAATATGACTATCTGGCAGCGGAAGGTTGCCCTGGCGTTGCTGCGGTCCCCGGTCGACAAGCGTTGTGTTTCGCTTGTGATTATGACGCCGCTCTTGACGACTTTTTCAGTCCTCCCACTCGTCGTGTCACTTTCGCACAGCATGTGACTGTTGTACCCATTCAAAGCCATCAGTCGTTGACGGAAGACGAGAAGCGTTTTTGTATGGCGTCAAGAGTACCAAGAAGGAGAAGAGCCTAAAGGAGCAGCAGTATGAAGACAGCAAGCACTGCATTGAAAATGCACTAGAGGAAGAGATGTTCTATCCAAATCACGAGGGCAAGTTGGTCCATCCAGCCCATTTTCGTTCGTTTGTGCGTGAAATCCTTCCAACCCTTCCTCGCGACATGAAGGTACCTGGTTTCTTGTCCTTTGAAGAATATTACGGCGTCCTGGAATTTTATGCGCGTAAATACAATACATCCATTGCCGAAGAACTGATCCAAGATGATCCTGTTGAAGTGTGACGAGCTGGAGTCGTTGTGTTTGCTCTCTGCGTTGTGTTTTGTAATCAATCGTTATCGTCGTAGTTATTTGCGTTGTCGTTTTCATTGCGATCCATTTAAGACATTGGATTTCATCCACATCATATCAAGTAATTAGAAATTGTTTTGAAAATATTAGTCTATAGTATATTCATTGCGTTTACTCTATAGGATTGGTCAAGTGGCATTCCGATGAACGGACTGTTCATTCCACTACAAACTACCTTAGAACCTGGAAACCATTCATTCGCACTCAGAAGCTGCTGACAATGCAAATGTCGATATCAAGAGTGACATTCTTAATGGAACGTTAACAGGTACCATCAACTAGTCTAGACCTAGTCTAGCTAGGGAGTGCATTTGCGGTGCGGCGTGCGTCGTTTTTTTTCTTCCTTTTAACTAACTGACTCTGCAAGACAGTGTACATGATATATCGGAGCGCTACCCAACAAATGACATGCATCCCACTACAATATTTTAGTGGTACACGTATACGTCCGTCCATCCGCCCGTCAGTCCGCAGCAGCGCAGCAGCAAAGCGCACAAAAACAACCCCAATTACCAAAATCCTTGTTGTTTCATCTATTTTGAATCAAAATGCGACTTTCTACCAAACGAGACTATCTTTCATGCTCCCAGAGCGACTTGGTGACAAGTGATTGCAAGCGGCAGCGCACGGAAGGCCCTGTTCAGTCGTTGTTCGCTTCTCTTCGATCACCTGTCGACTTTCGAGACGACAATGATGATGATGTCCCCTTCCTCTCCGATTCCGTTCCTTGTGAATCGATTCCTGATAACGAGATGTCGTTCATTCTTTCGTTTGCGGAATCGCGTGAAGAGATGCAGTCGTGGATTTGCGAGAACGAGAACGCCGCGTGGGCACAGAGCACTGTTCAGGCGCTGCTTTCGTTGAATGTCACTTCGTCTCGTGGCTCTTCAAGCAGTTCTTTTCTTGAAAATCATCGTGCGTCTCGCCGTGTACAATTTGTGCCTGGTTTCTACACTGTCAAGGAGATTCCCCATCATAATTCGTTGACGGCCGAGGAAAAGCGTTCGTTGTATCGCGACAAGCGTGCGTTGCAGGCAGAGAAGGATGAGATCTGCCTGGAGATCAGGTTTGAGCGTCGTTTACGTCTTTGCGGCGCCGCTGATGCGCTGGAAGAAGGGTGTTTCTTCCGCAACCATCTTGGAGAGTTGGTCCATCCAGCACACTGGCTCGTGTATGTGAATGAAATTCTTCCAAGTCTTCCCCTCGATACTCCCGTCGTTGGCTTTTCCTCACTGAACGAGTACAAACAAAGTGATGAGTTGTCCAAGTATGAGCAATACTTTGACAACGCCATGCGGAAAAGAGTCTTCCATCCCTCGATCCCTTGATTCGTGGCGTTTTCTCGACTGCGTATTTTGTCTCGTTTTCCCTGTATTGTGCTCCCCGTAGTGGCGATTTGAAACGATTCAACCGCTCTTGTTATATGTCAAGTGTTAAGTAGTGATTATTGTAGATGATTCTTTAAAAAAATACTCCGTATTCAGTTTTATAGCTATGAACTGCCTCCCCTTGGTTTTCTTGGTAACGTCGTCTTTGTTGTTGTGTATCGTACCGTATTGTATCGTATTGTATCGTCGTCTTTTGTTGCAGCTTGCAGCGTAAGGTGACTTTTCACACAATACGCGTTGTGCTTTCAAATCACTTCGTAATTATCAGAGATCTTTCGAAAGAAATCAAGCTCTTCAAAGCTTTATTCCGTTTACTCTCGTCGAAACTCGTCCTCGCTCCTCGCTCTCGTTTCTTCATGAGTAAACGTTAGTCCACCAGCTCTACGTGAGAGCTACTTACACGATTTTGTACCAGGGCAGTCGTAGAAAATTAGTCGGTCCGTCAGCCGTCGATCAGTCCGCAGCAAGCCTTTTACTGTATTCACTCTAGCGCACAAAACAACCCCGTTTTACCAAATTCCTCATTGTTTCATCTATTTTGAATCAAAATGCTAGTTTCCAGCAAACAAAACCGCCTTTCATGCTCCAAGAGTCCCTTGGAGACGATTTTCGACACGCGACAGCGGCCGACAAGCCGTCTGTGGTCGTTGCAAGCCGAAAATGTTGACGATGTTCCCTGTCTCTCTGATTGCGACGCGGGTGTCGCGGAATCGTTGCTTCCACGTGATTTCGATGTCGACAATGATGATGAAATCTCTTCTTTCCTTCTGTCCCTTACCGTATTGCGTGAAGAACCGCTGTTGACGGTGAACAAGACTCAAAAGGGAGTATTAAAGACGAGCACTCCTTCGGTGACGTTACACTCTTCGCTCAAGATTGCTCCGTCCAGTCATCCTGTGCCTCGTCGTGTTCAATTTGCTTCGGATCTTGCGAAGATTAAAGAGATTCCCCATCATTGTTCGTTCACAGCCGAGCAAAAGCGTTCGTTATATCGTGACCTCGAGACCTTGCAAGCCGAGAGCGATGTCATTTGTCAGGAGATTGAATTTGAGCGCAGTCTGTATGGCGATGAATGCCTCGAGACTGTGTTGGAAGAAGACGCCTATTTCCGGAATCGTTGTGGTGAATTGGTTCATCCAGCCCACTGGAGTGCTTTCGCGGATGAGATCGTTGACAGCCTTGACGTCGACCCTGCATCCGTACCACCTGGTTTCTCGTCGGTAGAAGCCTACAAGAAGTATTTGTTCAAATACGAGCGTTTCTATGATCATGTCCTTCCGAATCGTGCGTTTGTATCATCCAGTCGGTGAAAGAGAGGTGTTGCTTTGTCGTTGCCTTTCGTACTTTTTGTGTTTGTCATTTTCCGTCGTTCTAGCAGCAAGACCACTTTGTTATTACCCTTTCTTTATTCGATAGTAGTAGTTGATGTTTTTTTGAAAATAAGAAGTAGTTACCCTATTCGCTTCAATAAAAGTAGATGATTTAGTTACGGTCGTGAATTAGTTTTGGTCCGTTCGTCTGTAAGGAAGGCGTAACACGAACGCTGATGATGTGCTTTTGAAAGAGAAGCAACGAAACGATGCAACAATGACAATAGGAAAATCCTTAAAATAAGCATGCCTATAGCTCAAGAACTTAACTTTACAATCAATCGAAACGAAAAGCTCAACACAAGACTGCACAGTATCTTTTAGGGAAGAGGAACAGCGAGCATTGAAAGAGACGAAGATGAATAACAAGCGAAATGTACAGCAACGATCGCTGACTTCGTTCTTCCAGCCTCATCCGAAAAGACCAGCCACTGTTTCTCCAGTTACTGAGCTAGCAATCGAATTCCAGCAACAAAAGAGGAGCAATCTTTTCAGTCTTCGGTGTCGCTTACGGTTAATAGCAATAACATCAACAATGACAGCAACAAAGAAAATGAAGCCATCGAAGAATCAAAGCCGCCCAGCTTTCACAAAGTACGCCATCGCCGTAGAATGACTACTTCGAAGAATATCATTCATCAATTGCATCAACAATCCACCTACGGAAGAATTGTGATTGACGCTCGAACTATTCCTTGGACGGCGCCATCGTGGTTGCCCTTGCCGGCCGGAAAGGTGATAGATTTGGCCTTTGATGTTACGGGCGTCTTGTTGGCTGTAGCTACAGTATTGCCGCAGGGTCGATCGGCTATTCGTGTCTACGATTGGGACATGTTGGAAGCGGCGGATCTGCAGTATCGTCGTCGATGCGAGGGGGAGACAGCGATCTTGTCTCCCGTCATTGATTTGGCTCTATCATCGATTGCTTTTTTGAAATGGAATCCCTTTCAACCCGATGTCTTGGCTGTCGGAATACGGTACGTCATAATTGCAACTTGATACGATAAGCCCGTGTCACTCTCAACTTCTATTTATTTAGAAATACAGGAACGGTTCGATTGTACGATATGGGCATTGTGGCGGAATGGGGCGATCGTCGGGGTCATATTCCTTTCGTCGAACTCAAAACCAATTTAGTTGCACCGACGGACTTCTCGGTTTGTTTTGTTACCGGAACACAAATGATCTTGGCCGCGAATCAGTTTCTTTCGTGTTGGGATATACATTCCAACCGTGCCATACGGAAATGGACATGTGATCTGCGTCGTCGGGTAACGAGTCTTGTGGCGTTTAACGACCAGGGTCGCATGGCCGTGGGGACTATCAATGGTATGATCGCTATACTGGATTGCAACCGACTCTCAAAACAACCCTTTTCCAGGGAACTGACTCCCACTGTGTTAAAAGAATTCAATACGTTGCGTGAGATAGATTCCTCACCGAGTCCGCAGTATATGGGCATTCGGGGATTGTCGGTGGATCGACTCGGACCTCCGGGATGGCTTCAATTGCGATGGGTGACTTCGTGTGGATGGCATTTGTCGGCCCAATTCGATGGGAATCGCTTAAAGATGGAACCCACCTGCATCCATTACACTACCGCGCGAATGCAATGTGAAAATGCTCGAGGCGTCTTGTTACCGGAACTGCCGAATGCGTGGAGTATGCCCGGCCACCCCAAAGTGTGTGTAGGACAGTTACCGCAGGCCTTGTTTTGGGAGAATGTACCCGCCGTTACCCAGATCTTGCCGGGTCATGACTCGCGTGCCGAAGGTGACGACGTGTGTCGTTACGTACGATCGGATTACAAGCGCTTCTTGTTGTGGAGAAAGCACGACGATCCCAAAGTGCGACGAATCCCCTTGTCGAAATCCAAAGGAAGTCCCGTATGTTTTGCTATTCATCCAGGATTGGAATGGATTGTGGTGGCGACAGAACAAGATCAACTTTATCTGATCAACTCTCGAGCTAAAATGACAGTGTAAAAATGTAGTCAGTTGTTAAAAGAATTGCGTGGTTGGCTCACGATTAGACTAAAATGAATTATTGGAGAAATGGAAACATTTGGTGTTGTGGGATACTTGCGTGTAAAGTTTACGAACACACCGATGTGGGCGGTGAGCTGCGATTCAATTCAAGCAACAAGTCAGCATCGTTCATCATATCCGACATTCGCTGTCGGGTTTCGGTCACTACTTCTTCGTGATCCGATGACGATGTACTGTTGCGACGACCCTGGGGAATCGAAACGGTTCGAGGTGGTCGCATGCGCTTCAATGTCGAATTCCAACGATTTTTGATGGCATTGTCCGTTCGACCGGGTAAGCGCTTCGCAATTTCGGCCCAGCGATTGCCGAGTTCTTCGTGGGCCATGATCAATGTCTGATCTTCTTGTTCGGTCCACTCGCTCTTGTTAATGTTGGGATCCAAATGATTGTACCAGCGTTCTCGACATTGCTTTCCCAGACGCCCGTTCAATTGTCGTGCAATTTGGCTCCATTTCTTGGTTCCGTGCAAATGCACCAGACGAGCCACAGTCTCATCTTCTTCGGTCGTCCAGGGTCCCTTGACAAGTCCAGGTCGCAGTACTTTTTGCCAACGGTGCAAACATTGAACGTCCGATCTTCCGGGTAAACAACCGGCAATCTTCTTCCAGTTCTTTCCACCGTGTTCTCGTACAGCTCGACGCAACAGATCGTCTTCTTCTTCCGTCCATTTTCCCATGGAAGCACGGCGTTTATGGAGCATGTCGTTGCGGGGCACATCGTCGTTACTGACCATGCGAGCCTCCAGCGCCGCCGGTGCGGGCGATGGAGTCACTCCGGGTGAAACCACCTTCGTCCGCGGATTATTTCGATGGCTGTAGGGCTCGGAGGGATACGAGTAAGGAGGAATGGTGTGTGGGTAGGGATATCCACCCCAATAGGAAGGCGGGTGATGATACGGGGGATGCGGATGATATCCGTAAATAGGATACGGAGGAGCTCTCATGTAATGATCCATAGTGTGGGGCGGTGGAACTGCGGATCGTTCGGGTGGCTGTGGATCTACCACCGAAGGCTTGGAGGATGATGTCTTCCTTGGGTCTTTGGGAGACTCGCGCAAAGGCTCCGCTTTCAAATTGGGAGTCGTCACGTTCGAGTCAACTGTGGTGGCATCAGAATCAGCCAGAGCAGCCGAAGCCAGTGCCCCTAAACGGCAAGCCACCATTTTCTTGGAATCACTGGAGGGCGAAGATGATTCGGCTTCCAGCGATGTTGGGTCGGCGGCAATCAAAGAAGGCATCTGCTGGCGTATCATGTGCATGCGAGATTGTGAGATAATGATACGAATTGAACTGAAGTATTCGTTATATATGTGTAAAGATCGATCTTTTGTTGTACCGGTCACTTTTTGTGGCCCGTTTACCGGACAAATAAGCTGGACGAGGATGGACGAATTTGTGACGGGCAGAAGAAAAAGGAACCAAACGAGTCTTTTTCCCACCGTGGCATGCGTTATTGTATTCCGATTACTGTACGTGGACTTAGGAGCGCGCCAATGAAATGTGGACTTTTTGGTCCGTGAAAAATCATTTCGTTTTAAGTAATGAAGCCGGCTCGCGCGCATAAGTGTACACTAACGACTGCATCAGTCACAGGGGAATAGCTGTCGTTAGAAGTTTGAAGGACTTTTTGCGAACGGTTGGAACCTTTCTTTGGGGAGCGAGCAACTGATTCTTTCAAAAAGTGAAGGCACGGATGAAGAAGCTCGGAGTGGGAGTTTGTTGCAAAGGCCTGTGCTCATTCCTACAAACGAAACGGATTCCTTTTACAAAGCCGTTGACGTGTTTTGCGTCCGTTCGAAGGTACGGGAACGTTATCAGAAAATATCCTTGTTCTTATGAACGAGTGTATTTAATTCTTCGTCGTGTTCTAATTTATATATTGTATTACGTCTCTCTATTGTATTCTTTTCTTTCTTTTCTTCCTCTCCTTCTATCATGCATTCTCATAGCATTCTATATAAAAATACATCGCATCCCCTTACACACTCGGTTGCATCCAACGATACAATACATTGGAAACACCAAACATCCACGCCATATGATAGGAATTATCAATGACACGGAGCGCCCATCCTCGCGTAAACGCTCGTACTCCATGTTCACGGTACATGCGCGCCGCTACGGAGAAAAAGTCCCGAGCGGCACCCTCATGGAGCGGTTTCTGACTGTGCGTAATGATATTGTCAATGGGATGCGTCAAACTACCCACGGCACCACCAATGAGTCCACACACGACGAGTTCGGCCGTGTTGAGTTCCGAAGTGTCACCAGAGATTCTCTTTTGATGGATACGCCAATTTTTGGCTTCGGTCGATAAACCAAAGCGAACGCCCCAATCGAGCGAACGACGCACCATGGTCGGAACAATCCCATCGTAGAGCGCCAGAACTCCGCGTTCCCGCACCACAATTTGCAACGCTTGCGAAGGAGTCATTTGCACCATATCTTGTCGGGCCACCGCAAAGAGTTTCATTTTTGAAAGGGCGTAATGAAAAACGCCTGAGACAATCCCCCGACAAATCCGGACGCTTTCTCGGCGGCATCCTGTGCGACACCCATTTGTTGAAAGACTTGCATCGATTCGTGTTGCACAAAGAGGACCGGAACACCCTTCGTACATTGACACAATCCCCACGGCATGAATCCCCGAAAAAGGCCCGATGCGCGTAGCCTCCGGCTTCTTGCATCAATTTACGGTGCACATTCCAGTAGGATGAATCGGTGACGAGTTGTTTTTTGAGTTGTAAGACATCCAAATAATGTCCTCCGGTGACCATTTCACCAAAGACCATGCAAGGTCCGATGATGAGTTGTTCAAAGGCGGGTCGTCGTGTGCGGGGTTCGCGGATGGCGACGTGTTTGTGGAGCATGGCCATTTTAAAGACTCTATTATTTTAGTTGTTGATGAAATGATTGTATTCTATCTATTCGAATTCGATGATGATGATGATTCGAAACAACATTGCAACCCATCAAGAAATGCTAGCTTATCTATCTGATTCTATGCGGTGATATCGTTTCTTCATGGTGGGGGATGAAAGTGCAAAACGAATGCATGTCACTACATACTCCTGTCATAGAATCGCAAGGATTCGATTCGTTGTTTCAATCGTGATGTCAGATTGATGATGCAATTGCAACGATCCGTTGACACGATGCGATCTCGCGTTTTCGAGTGTGTGCTTCTTGATAACCAATACCAGTACCAGTACACCAGGTGTAGCATAGAGAGCAGTAGCAACCCGAAGGCGAGATTCGTGGTTCGGGTTTCTACTTTTACAATCCTTACCGTAGTGTCACAACGTGTACGAATGTGACGAAAGAACATACGTGTCATAAAACAGTCACCAGTTGTGAGTCAAGAGTCGTGGAATACTCCCGCGCTCCAAAATTATTTGAAAATGACTACTACTTAATATTTTTTTCTGTTCTTCCATTTGCCAAAGATGAACAAGCAACAAAACTTTCATCATTGAAGATGATGAAGTCTTCACACAGTTTTACTACAAGTTGGATCATTTTATCTTGTCTTCTTTTTTCTTGCAACGAACGCATCCCGTTGGAAATGTTCCGTCGTATTGCGGCATCGACATTACGAACTCGCGTTTTGGCGTTTCCGTTACTCGCGGCAATCCTCAATCGCCAAGTGGTTTCGCTTTCGCCACTATACTCCCTACAGTCTCACCGCGCAGTGTCAAAGCGACTGGAATAAATTATGGGGCAAATCACGGTGTGGGAATCATCATCATGATGATAGTGATCGTTTCGTTTGGCGGACCACGACAGATGGCAACATTCAATTGGCGGCATATGCCTACGATCAGGGCCAGAAACCTTTTCAAAACGAAGGTACTTTGTTAAAGACTTTTACAACAACGATCTCGCCGCAACAGAAAATGGGATCAAAAATCGACTGGTTTCCAGATCGGACCGAGTATTCTCTCTACGATGAAAATGGAACGCAATTGGAAATGGTAACGATTGAACATGACAACACTTGTCCCCACTATAATCGCGGTTACATGTTGGGTTTGTATTTTGGTGGGAATTGTCGGACCCCGGATCGGGTTACCGTGTGTTTTCAAGAAACGTCAAATTTGTAATAAAAACGTTTTGCTGCACTCTCTAGTTTTCGACAAGTTGCTGTCCTCTTTGCAATTGCAACCGCGTTAGCTTTTGCGGAATATAGTGACACTTTCCCGTCCGAGTACTGTGTACTTGCAAGAGAGTGGGGAATTGCGCGAAGCGGTTGTAAAAAATACTAAATCCTTCCACAATGTACATTTCGTTGCCGATTTTGACCACATCCCCTTCCTTGGCCAACCGCCGTACGACGTGTTTCGAGTGTTTCGCACGTTGGATCCATCGTTCCGCCAAAGCACGCCGTTTTTTGACAAATGTTTGGCTGATGGTGCTTTCCATGTCCGCAGGCAGGCGCTGTCCGGGTTGTGGATTTAACGTGATCGTATCTTCGCGAACATATTGACGATCCTTGTTGCCGTAACAGTGATGTTTGACTTCGACTAAATCCGCAAAACGGCGGAAGCGATTGTAGAAGGAAGTAAACCCCGTGACAATGTACAGTTCGTCACTGCCGGCTGGTTGCAAGACATCATCAAGGGCCACGGGACGTTGTTCGTCCAAAACTTTGTTTTCTTGTGCTGTTTTGACATGGACTCGACTCCAAAGATTGTTCGGGCTAGATGAAGATACTTCGATATTTGATGCGGATGGCTGCATACTAGTGGGGAGATCCGGAGCGGCTTCGTCTTCTATGGATTCTGCCCCCTTGATTTCTTTTGTTTCTTTTTCATCCTCGGATTCTTCTTTTTCACCGTTGTAGTGGTTGTCGTCTTCCTTTTCTTCTTTTTCTTCTGTGTCTTCTCCTTCGAATCCTTCACAGTATGAGGCTCTTCCTCGTCGTCTTCTTCTTGCTTGACTTTTCTCATTGCAGGTTGGGGAGATGATTTCTTCGGGAGACTCGAACTTTCGAGTCGAGGACGACGTCGTCCCAAGTCGGTTTGAATCCGATCGGCTTCGATGTATTCTTGATAGTTATGCATTTGCCATTGTACACAATGATGGATAACACCTTCTATAGTCTTTGGCGGCTCAGAGGTAACTCGAAACGCAGGATGATCGATTTTACCGAATTTTACGTAAACGAGTTCGCCTGTGAAAAAACGAAAAAGAATTGAGATTTTCGTAAATCTTTTTGCATTTGAAACAAACTAACAAAGAGAGAGCAACTCACCCAACGTAGTCTTGTCAGACATGTTGTTGTATTTGTGAAGCGTAAGCCAACAATTGACTTTTACGGAGCATTAAAAATGTTCCCTTTCCCTTGTTTCTTGGTTTGTTTACAAAGTAATTGTTGTTGTTGCGAAATGAATGTCGCACAATCTTCCTTTGGAATGCGATGCGACATTAAAATCTACATTATTTCCTAGAGAGAAGAACGAGTTTGTACTTAAAATCCGAACTAAGTAGACTGGAGCCTCCATTCGTTCTGTTCTCTTGCAATGAACCTGAACGCTCAGCTACCAGTATTGTTCCGCGACTGCGCTGTGATGCAACCAAACGGAAAAGAAGAAAAAAATGAAACGAAGCTTCCATCCATCTCCAATCTTTCTATTATTGAGCTAATACATACTTTGCCTAAAGGGAAGTTGTAGTGAAGTATGATTCAAGCGCACCCCGTTTCATTTGGTAATCCAGCGCTCGGTGTTTATCACGGTACCGTTTATACTTCGGATAACAACAATCAAGACGAATCCTCCTCCTCTTCACATGAAACAATCAACATGGTCGCCATGATTCATGTGCCTCCAGAACAAGTCCCCGAAGGAGTTTTAAATATCACACGAGCACATCGTCCATGGATGCGGCGCGTTCGCATTGTCATTTCGCAAGACGATGAAGAACGAACGTATCTCGTATTGTTGGAACTCTCGAATCAGGAAGCTGTACAAAGCATGGTCCAGGAATTGCATCACACGCCGTATACTTGTCTCGATGAAGCCCAAGTCTGTCACGTCTATCCCGTTGTTAGTGTACAAGGGCACGAAGGTGTCTCGCTCGTGTCACCCTTTTTCGCACCTGGACGTTCGGACGACTATCATTGTGCCGTGTGTCTAGAACACATGGACGAAACAACCGACATTTTCACGACCGTCTGCAACCATTCCTTTCATATCGATTGTTTGATTCAATGGCAAGATTCTCCCTGCCCGGTGTGTCGGTATGATCATGCAGGTCTCAAAGAAGCCCTCTCGCAATGCCATCAATGTGGAACGACCGATCACAATTATGTCTGTCTCATTTGTGGCATCGTGGCGTGTGGAGGCGTTGCTTCGACGAGTACAGCTGGTTGTCCGACACAAGAACCGACACCTCGTACAACATCTCACGCTCAACAGCACTACGACCAAACACTCCATGCGTACGCCCTCGATACCATCACACAACACGTGTGGGATTTTGCCGGTCAAGGATACGTGCATCGCCTGCTGCAAAATAAAGAAGACGGGAAGCTGGTCGAAATCAGCGATCCCAACAATATTTCTTCGCGAGAACGATCGATTCATCCTACCGCCATGAGCGATGCGCAAGAAGGAGAAATGGTGCATCGCAAATTGGAAGGATACGCGAGTCAGTATTATACCTTGTTGAAATCGCAACTCGAACAACAACGCATCTTTTATCAAGGTCGGTTGGAAGAATTGCGACACGAATTTCGTCCCCAGCCGCAGGCGCACGATGTTATTTTGGCATTGAAACAGGAACGGCAACAGCTTGCGCAGCGACTGCAGAGTGTGCAGGCCCGGTACCAAAAAGTGCACGACAATATTCAATTTTTACGGAATATGAACGAAAGTTTGGAAGCCAATCAAAAGGCGTTGGAACAAGAAATGAAACAGGCACGACGCGAGCAAATAGAAGTACGTCAAAAGTTGGAATCCGTGTTACCGCCGTTGCAGGAACAGGTGACGCGTCTGATGCTGCAACTGGAACGGGAATGTGATACTGCGTCGTAGTCGCTGGTGGAATTTAGCAACGACGGATCCGCAACGTTCGATCCGCAACGTTAGGGGTGCGAGCCTCACTTTCCGGAAAGTTTCGGTGTTCATGGAACCACGGCAGGCGGTGACAGTCTGGAGACGCACTAGGGAGGAGCAGAGCTTTGTTCATTATGCTTTAAATAGTTTGTTCATTTTGTCTATTTCTTTTATACGTAAGCGTGGGGTGCTCCACTGTCACTATTATCCTCAAAAGACTTATTCAAGTGAGCTCCATTGTTCTCAAGGTCTCCTGCGAAACGAAATGCTAGCATTGGAGAAGGATCTCTACCTTCGTTGGCTTTCACCCACCCTATTTTGGGAGGTACGTGTACGCAGTCTTCCTGCACGGGAGCCGTGTAGAAGTCGATATCCGAGCTCGTGCCCGGATTTCCTCCGTACGGCACAATGGAAATGTACCAGTGTCGAGTGTTGTTACTCACTGGGCATTGGAAAATGTAAAACTTGTAGTCTGTGTCCTTCCATCGCCCATGCTTTGTATACCTGCATGCATTTGAAAAGAATCCGTCTTGAGAGTACACACCGTCCACTGCTGGGTTGCCAGCTCCTTGTACAAAAACTTGAAAGGGGCCATCGTTCGCAACGGGGGCGCAGTGACCCTCCGCAGTATCATAATGGGAGTCCTCATCGTCTTCAGAATCATTCATACCAGCCACATCGGAGTCCGAGTTTATGTTGTGGTCAAGGGGAGCAACATGGCCAACCTCCCTCTGCGAATAATCAGATCGATCTTGTTGATGCATTCGCGACCGCGGGTCAAGCAAATCTCGTTCTATAAAAGCCCAAAGCGGTCGATTTTCACTCATCCAATGATAGACGGGAAGAAGCTTATACAAACTTCGAAGGATCTCCATATACCTAGCAAGATGAAGGTAGACTTCGTTGTTGTAATGAGCTGCGCGAGTCATCGACTCGAGGGCTTTAGTGACTTCCAAAAGTCCACAACCAAAGTTGACTGCCCGTGCTGGCTTAGCAACACTTCGCATAATATTGGCGATATTGATCTGTTGATGTTCACCAGGAGTGCTCGCGATTGTTTGTAAAACTGAAACAGCCGGACCAATTCTCTCATTTCCAGACCAGTCGTTTGGTGTCTGATAAATTATTTGCAGGGTGCGGACAATAAGAGGTTCTGCATCTTTCCTATACACAGACAACGCAGCAAGGTATTGCATTAAAGGTTCAGAAACACTATATGCCATTGTGAAAATGGACGGAGTCATCAGAAGAACGGCGGTGGTCAAATTTCCAACGTCAAAATGATTCTCCCGGTAAAGGGCAGAAACATCTAGAGCAACACTTTCAAACGGTTCTCGTAAGCTTTCCCTGCCGCCGTGAGTAATAACTCGAGATTCTTTCGTACGCCTGGAAAGATCAGGGCGAAATCCAAAAACATGCAAGTCATTCCTTAAACGCGCGTCGTTACTTTGCACGCAGTCACGGTAGTAGGCGAGAAAGCCTTCCAAATTCAATACCATCTCTCCTTTTGATCCTGTGCCCTCGGCTGCTGGCTGATATTTGAGCATGATGTCATTTGTTTTTTGCTGTGCAACAGCTCTTTGGTTGGGTTCAACTATACACAAGTAGTCTTCTAGCTCCTTTTTCTCAAGCCAGGACTCCCGGCTTCACAAAATTCTTCGAAAATAGTTTGAAGGGCCTTGCTAGCTTTTTCGGATATATGCGGGCGCAATCGGCTGCGGCCGAATTCGTCGGAATTATGAAGGAGCGGTACATGGTCAGCACTCGACATTCCACCAACGCAGATTAGAGCTTCCAACATTGACAAATAGTCAGTAGGAAGGGGGCCTCTTTGAGAGTTCAGGTCATTGGAGTTCAACATCGTGTTGTTCGTCATCGGAATGGCATGCATAGAGGAGCCTGACTCAGCTTTGGCCTGGATATTTGCTACTTCATGTGACATCGTCGCCCCAGGAAAGGCCAACCTGACAGAATTCGGGGATCTTTCGCGGCCTAAAAGCGCTGCAAGTCGTGCACTTAGCAGAGCGTTCACCATCGGTCGTTGAAAAACAGGTTTTCCTTCAAATGACAACTTGGCTAAATTCTTGATGAATAGGCAGGCTTCAGTCGCGAAGCGCCAGCTTCTTGGAATCGATTCAAGCAAAACATTCATGTGAGAAAGGATAATGCCAATGCTAGATGCCGTTCCGTTAACCATTTGGTCGACATCTTCATGCAAGCTCCACCTTCCTTCCAAGCGAGTTGGCATAGGTGATGAGATGGTGTTCCCTGAACTCCTTTCTATCTCAGCGACTTGTTCTTTCCACGCCCTTGACCAATTTTGGAAGGGCAAAAACTCATCAAAAACAGCAGAGATAGTAGCCACGCTAAAAATGCGGGCTGCTGCTACTCGAATGCTCTTTTGCGGACACTCTAAAAGAAAAGTGCGCAACCAGTTTTCGCTAACAGTGAGCGTTTTCCTCGCTAGATTCCGCACAAAAAACACAGCACTTTCCCTGTCTGACGAGAGCAATTCTTCCAGTTTGCTGACCCAATCATTTAGCGTTCCTAGCTCGGACGAGTAAAATAGCACATCGAAGACGTATGAAATCAGCATCGATATAGCTGGTGCGAACCATGTTTGCCTTTTGGTATCTAGTGCGCGACTGGGGCCAGTGGTGGGAATTCGGCAATACCCAAGAAGATCTTGTAAGAAGGATTGAAACTCGCCATTGAAAAGAAAAGATTGCCAGCGATGCGCCGCGGTCGATGTCCTGACGTCGGGAACGTACACATCATATCCAGTCGAAACGTCATATTTCGGCGTAGATGTAGCATCTCTTTTCTCCTTCTCAGGAACCTCTGTAGGCTTGACTTTCTCATAAAAAAGCATCAGCGCATTGGCAAATTGCTCTTGTTCAACGGTGTGTAGCTGGCCGTTTGGCCATTTAGTTTCTTTTCTTACCCTACCTCCAAAACATTCACTTTCGATCATTGCCGGATCAAAAGGTGTCACATCTTCATCATCGAAACGGTACCATTTATCTGCATTTGTACCTGGACCACGCTCTTTGATGAAGCTATAGTAATGCCCTCCTTGAGCTACTCCTGCGTGCACAAGTACTCCGACTAGACGGTATTCGTAATCTTCATCTGGGAGAACATGAAGAGCTTCCTTTCCGGTTTCACCTGTATCCATCGGGGAATTGCCCGCACTAGCGTCTTGCTCAGATGACTCGAGACCTTCGAGCGTGTACGGCTTCAGATTCAATGTTTCGCCAAATGCACAACGGCTATTCAGCTTTACCGTTTCAAATGTAGTGAAGTCAAGATCGAAACGCTTCAGCGAAAGAATCAGGATATTTGGAAGGGTCGAAATAGCAGTACGAAGGATTGTGTCCGTGTTCTTCTTGCAATTGTCACAGAATACTTTATTGCTTCCTTCCATAATTTCTACCTCAGTCATTGCGCCGAGGGCTTCATGGATATCGCTTTTCCCGCGAATCTGACAATCGATATTTAGAAGCTTCTCTTCTCTGTTTGTTTTCAATCCGCATTCCTTGCATATTTTTTGCTTTGTCTGTTTGATACCGAGAGCATGATCCATATAATCAAATTGCTCAGGAGCCCACTTTTTTAGGGTGATTTCTAAGCGATCCAAAAATTTTGTAGCAAACTCTGACGCGTCGTTCTGTTGCCATACGTCGAATTCCAGCTTTAAGCATGCGCAGGCTTCAACAAGTGCCCTTGGATCGAAGCATCGGCCTTTTGGCCCCTCTTTTAAATGAATGAATGTTCGCTGTACTTCTTCAAAAAGATGACGTGACATTGCTTCGTCCACAGATTCCTTTAAGTTGTCATTAGAAGTATTTTCCGCAACCATAAAATTAGCATCTGCTTCAGTTGAGCCTCCTACCAGCTCAAAAATGCCAGTTTCCTTTCCGGGTCTTCCGTTGATCAAAACAAATTCATCAGGAAGAGCAGGTGGTATTGGCGGTACTTCTTCATGCTGAGAATGATGAGTGGTTCTGGGCGTTGCAAGTTGAATAGGCAAATATCGAATGGTGTGTGCTCCCGTCGATTGATTGTAAGATTCCACGATAGCGTCGTATGAAACACCCGAGTTCCACTGTAGCGAGATCTTTTTCCCACAAGTTCTTCGCCTTCTGGAGTCGCTGGTGTTGAAGAGGAGCGCAATGCAGTCGGAAGAGGCGCAGCACACATGGAGTCGAGGATATCTGGCATCATGAAGAGCTGCTGAAGCACTGAATTCATGTAGCAAGTACAGCCTTGGTTCCGAAGACCAGAGTATTTCGACGAGCTCCTATTCCTGCCACGATTCTCGCTTCCACTTCCAAATTGTCCCCAACGGTGTCGAAGGCTAGGCGCCGTGCACGATATGAGTTGCTCTATCTTGGAAACCAGTATGTCATATCCTATGTCGGATTCGCATAATCTTGCAGCTGCGGTAACAACCTCAAAACCTTTTCGACGAGATTCTCTATCGAAGCATATGGAAACACCCGTCGATGCATTAGGCGCTAGAAACCCATCAAAAATTGCACCCATAAGATCAACCAAAGCGGCGTCGTCTGCTGGTGATCGAGAGCTAAACGAATTCGCGACTATCGCTAGCATCCCACGAGCAGGGGGGCGCAACGTCGACCATCGTTCCTCAGCGTTAACATCGCCGGAGAAGAAGATAGGCGTCGAATCCTTAAAAATTGCGCCGCCTCCCTTTTCGATCAGCGCTCTAAGCAACTTCAAACAACCGCAAAGGACCCCCGTCGACTGCTCGTTGGCATCTGTTTCATTAGCTGGTTTAGGACATGCTGCCAGTTTTTGACACAAAGCGGTCGCAAGACTACGCAAGGCATCATCAGATACCGAGCGCGAACTCGAACTGTACGAGTTACTATCGACAAGTTTTTCTAAAACGTCAAAGAACTCCGCAGCGCTTTCCAGGGACGAGTCAATGTTACTGACAGCGTTAATGAGCCACGGAAGAGCCGAGTCTACCAAAAGAGGAACTTTTAGGATTAGGTCGTGTGCGGATTTCCGAACTTGCATAGCAGCACTAATTGAAGAGCTTGTCTTGACTGCATCAGATCCACCGTCCCAAAGCAGTAATGTAACTAAAAAATTTTCGGCATTGGTTAAGGCGACAAAGCATTCGGCAGCTTTGGGTGACTGGAATAGGAGAGAGAGAAATCTCAACACATCTGAAACGGTGGAAGATGATATTCCATCGTCATCAACAACCATGGAAGTCAGACTCGTTAACAAACCATTCACATCGGACAAGGATTGTAGCAGCTTGATTCCAGCCTCATCAGCCGTCGTTGCGTTAGCGTCTCCCTCATCACCGAACAAACAAGACTTGAGGACTCGAAGAGCTACTGCGTTACCGCGACGAATTTTATCTTGCCCTGTGCTTCCACCGTATGAAGCCGAAAAAATTGAACGACTGCTGAAAAACCACCCCCGTCAATGAAAGCGCGACGAAAAGCACCTGAGTTTTCTATGTATTTCACACCGTGCGCCGTTCGTTGATCGTGGGGCAGAAGTGATAAAGCCTCGGGGGCTGGTTGCAAGAATGAATCAATTGTCATAAGGGTGTATACAGTTGAGTCAAATGTGCGAACATCGATGAGCTGAGACCAAGCGTCTCCTGAAGAATCAACTTCCATCGGATCCGACACACTGTCACCTCCAGAAACATTATGAATTGACATAACCTTGTTTGCTACAACACTATCTGTAGGCATGGCAAGTAATAAGTCCCAAACAAGCTTCTGAGTAAAAGGCGAAACCGAGGCCACACCAGCTCCGCGCCCATCAAAAGGAGGTGTGACTAAGAGTGATAGAAGAATCCCGTGAAGCTTTTCCGCAAAGCAACCATCATCAAAGAAAACGGAGCTTAAATTGCTTGGAAAAGCTCCTCGACTGGCTTGTGCAGGGGGGCACTGGCGTGTCAACTGTGGAGATCCTCTCGGATACGGTAAAAACAAACTCGCATCCGTGGACGACACCGAGTTCGTCCATAGTGATGTCATCGGCTGCGATATTCGCACTCACGGGTACTGGGTCGGCCGGTTGGTACCGTAAGCCGACGCCGACACCTCGCCCATTGATTTGTACGAGTTTGACCGAGGCTAAGGGACATTTGCTTTTGAACGCGATTTTGCCCTTCAAACTACCAAGCGTCTCGAGTGGATGCACCTCAAGAGAGAACTTAATTGTTGATAAGGGTCGTTGACTTGGTCCCTTTGCAATCACCTCAATCCGACGACAACAAGCCCGTCCCCGCATTTTGTGAGGTAAGCAACGCATAGCAGCATCAAAATTAGAGTCCGGGCTCAGTTGCAAAAGTCTTGAAATCGTAGACATTGTCGAAGAGGCGTCTTGAGAAGTTTCTCCGATGGCAGCTTTCAAAATTCTGAGGCATCGCTGTATTGAAAGGTCAGTTAGCGAGGATGGGCCACTCAATTCGCCCACCAGTTTTAACAAGCACTCAGAAATTCGACTTTCAAAATTATCGTCATTTTCGTCAATAGCCATTGTATCGGTGCCATTTTCATCGCCATTGGGCGACAGCTGGGGGACACGTAAGGATATATACATAGCCAATAAATCGTTCATTGCCCTTTCTGCAACCAAGTCGCTCTCAACAGACAAGCATATCCTCCACAGAGCGTCAAGCGCTGATCGTTTTAGAGCAGTATTCGCAAATGACACACGAACTTGACTGAACAGCTCTTGAAAACTGCCATATCCATTGGGTCCTAGACCGTTATAGTTCATTTTTGGAGAGCAAAACAAATCCAAGAATACACTTGTGCATACTTCCTCTGATATTGCGGCAGAAACCAGATTGTCTGGTCCGTCACCACTCAATTTGCCGTTCTGGGATGCATCTGATATGAATACCATGACAGCCTCTCGATCCAGCGTATTGTCACAGCGATTCCAGAGATCTTTCAACGAATCTGCACTCAAGGGATCCATTGCGAGACCGAAGATGTGCCTGATTATTTTGAGTCTTTCTATCAAAGCATGCTCATGAACTTTATCCTCCAACGAAGTTCCTTTATTGTTCATCTTCCTACGATCCAGATACGCGGTTAGCTCGTGCAATATCAAGGAGGGAAGACTGCCATTATCCCGAGCGGTAAGCTTTTCTGCTTGCGGTTTGGGACAGGCACGGAAAACGAAATCGAAAAGCTTGACCGTTCTCAGCGCTTGTGCTTCATCGACTGGTGCCGAGCGTATTCTTTCATTCTGTGTCAAAACCGTGACGCATGACTGCAAAAATCGCTCACGGTGTTCACTTCCTTTAGGTTCAACTTTCAATTCATAAGTAACGTACTGCTTCAAACTATCGTAAGGCTTCAATGAAGACGCCTCTGGGTGCGTAAGCACAGACCAGAGGAGATTCAAAACTTCTTCGCGCACCTCATCAGAGAGATTCGACTTCAACGGGTCCTTGCTATCCATGACTATTCCACTGGCAAGGGCCGAACAGAACTCTGATACTTCAAACAAATAATCTCTTTTTCACTATCATCCCTCAAAGATGCTTGGATAGCTTGCAGTAATGGAAGCGCCAGGGAAATTGGGCAAAGCGGCAAGATAGATACAAGGAGTTGGTAGACTTGTAGTGATACCGCTGCATCAGCTTTTCGAGTGCAAGTCTTCCAAGCAAACAAGAGATGGGAAGCCTGCAGACAGTACTTGCTTCCTGACGGAGGGACACGTGCACACATGGCGGCGAGAAATTTTATCAAACCAGTAGATCGAGACACAACTTCACGATGGATAGTCGTGTCTCCGAGAACCTGTTCTACAATTTCATTTTCGATAGCCCATTTCGCAAGGTGGTGCTCGAGCGTCTCAAATTCAGCACCA